>PUFA01000030.1:10000000-10699441 GCA_003508835.1 Eonycteris spelaea
CCAAGAACGCTCCGGGTGGACACGCAGTGGGGCGCCCTGAAGCTCATTTGTGGTGACGACGGGATTCTAAACCTCGCACACACCTGGTAAACCATGGTCGATTAATTCCCACAAGTTGGCAACTTGTTACCCACAGTCAACTGCACAAAACGCCCCCATTGCCAGACTGGGGCGGGATGGGAGGACTCCGGGGCTTCCCCGCTGCCAAAGCGCGCCAGTCACTCGAGGAGGGGGTCTAGCGGCAGAGCCCGGCCTCCCCGCGTGGGGGTCGGGAACCGGGCCCCGGCCCCGGGGAGCAGCTCTAGCTGCGGCGAGGGTGGGGGTGAGAAGGGGCGATTCTCAAAGGCCCGCCAGCCGCTCACGCGGCCGAGGCCAGCAAGTGCCGGCCTCAGTCGGCCGCACTCGTGCACGTGCGGGGACAGAGGCCGCGAGGCTCGCCCGCAAGCCCGGCGCCCGGCCCGGGCGGAGCCGGCCACCTGGCGTTGCCCTTTTAAGAAGGGGGAGGAGGGCAGCAGCGCTCCCAAGAGTAGATGAGTCGGCGGTGGCGGAGCGCGCGGCTCCCGCCAGTGCGCGAGCCCCAGAGAGGCGGGCGAAGAAGCCACGAGCTCGGCCCCGGGAGCAGCGGCCGGCGGCCACCGCCGGGGGCGGGCAGAGCCGGGCCCGCAGGCCGGCTCTCGCGGCGGAAGGAGACGGGTGCCCGCCAACATGGCGCTGTGTCGGCCTGTGGCGCGCCCCGGCTGGCGCGAGGAGCCGCCGCCCGCCCACACCAAGGGGCCAGCCTCCGGGGCAGGGGCCCCAGGCTCCGCCGCCGCGACGCTAGGAGAGGGCGAAGCCGCTGCCGCCGTCACAACGGGGCCCACCCTGGAAGGTCGAGAGTGGGGAAGGCCCGGAAGGCGAAAGGGAAGCGAGAGAAATGGGGGAGAAAGTTTTATTTTTAGGCTTGAAAAATGGCGGGAACCGCGTCCTTTTTTCAAACTTGGCCACGGGAGGGGCGGCGGTTGCGCCACCTCCGCTGCCCGGGCTTGCCCCTCCCCCGCTCCGTGAGCGCCAGGCCGCGCCCGCCCGAGCCCCCGGTCTCCGAGGGGGCGTCTCACCTCCCCTCCGAGGCAGAAAGCCCCCTTCTCGCCCCGTGGCCCTGTCCTCGCCCGGGCCGGCGCCAACCGCGAGACCGGGCTGGGGGAGACCCTCCCCGCCCGGCTGAGCCCCCCGCCCGGCCGGCCCGGGGCGCGCAAAGCCCGGCCTGGCCCGCAGCGGGCCCGGGCTGGCCGCGCGGCTCCTCAGCAGGCCCGGTCCCCGCCCCCGCGCATCCCGGGAGTCTGCAAACATGGCTCCCAGCGTTACACAACCCCCTCCTCCCTCCCTCGCCGCCGGCCACACGCACACACGCTCCTCTGGGAAGGACCCCGGCGGGCGAGGAGCTCAAAGTTTGTTTGCCCCACCTCACCGCCTTCCCCGGACGGCCGCGGGGGCCCGCGGGCGCCAAAGAGTTAATCCCGCGCGCTCGCTCCCCCCTCCGCGCCTGCCCGCCTTCCCCTTCCAAGCCCGCGAGTTGCGCCCTTCCCTGCGCCGTGGCCGATGAACCCGCGGCCGGGGCCCCGCAGGTGGCCACCATTACATGCAAGTCATCGGAGGGAGAGGGCGCCCGAAAGGGGCTCTGCTTACAGCTGCCGGGGTTCGGTTCCTCAGCTCCAGGTGGATCCTCCTCTTCATGTCCATGTTCCCCTCTTCCCCCCTCTTCAAACTTAACTTTCCGCGGCGGGGGCGGAGGGGGGAGAGGCGTCCAGGCCTGCGCAGCTAGGGCCGTGGGAAGGGGGTCTGCTGGCGACAGAGGCCGGCGGCGCGGTCCCGGGCGGCAGGCGGCGTGCGGACAGGCGAGCGGAGCCCCCGAAGCCAAGTTACTCACGGGAGCGGAGAGAAACCATGGAGGGAAAAGGGGGCTGGAGCGCAGCGCTGGTCTCACTACCGCCGCCCCCGGCCGCGGCCCCGCACTGCGCTTAAACCGGCAACGCGGCACAGGCGACTGCTCGGCTCGGCTCCACTCGGCCCCGCGCGGCGCCGCTCGACTCGGTGGCCGCGGCTGCACCAAGGACGGGGCGGGGAGACGCGGCGGGAGGGGCGGAGGCGCTGCGGGGTGGGGGGTGGGGGGGAAGGCGACTTCCTCCCCTCCCCTCCCCTCGGTTGCACGTGGGGTGGCTGATGTAAGACCTTCCTTGGGGGCTTCCCCGCCCGCCGTGGAGTGAGACCCCGGGGCCCAGCCTCACTGAGCCGGGACGCGGGTCTCCGGCCCGCGCGCTTGGACGTTTGCCGGGAGGGTTCGGGGGCAGGCTTTGCGGACCGGCTTCGGGGGTCCGTAAGGCCAAGTCGGTACGCGGAGGCTCGACCAAGCCGGACTGACACCCGCGAAGGCAGGAGACGTGCAGGGAGCGCGGGACGTGAGGCTTTCGGGTTCACCATCCGCTCTCCCACACGGCGTAGGTCAACACCAAAGCCCGCTGTCTCCTTTGCCGGGTGGTGGTGGAAGGGCTTTGCGGACCCCCGGTCGGGAGCAGAAACGCGGCCGACTGGCGTTGTACCGCGTGGCACGGGACGAAGTCGGCCTTCGTGGCGGGCGGGGACCGGGGCAGCCCCCGCCACTTGCCCAAGCCGCAGAAGAGCCGAATGACCCAGAGTTAAGGAGAATCGCCCTGGTTTTCTAGTATTTAAATGCAGAGTAGCAAAGCAGCATTTAGCATACCTGATGAGGCCCCGGAATTTTACAGTTTTTCTTCGGACTCTTATCCCATTATTCCTTAGGGGGGACCCCTGTGAGGTGTGTAAATTCCTGATGGTCTTGCTTTCGGTGAAGCTTGGCAGGTAGCCTTTGTAATTGGTCAGAGAGCACCCGGAGAACCAGAGTTAGAGCACCACGTTTGCTTTTGCAGACCTCAGGGAGTAACCTAAGGTTATATTCAGCTTAAAATAAGTAAACATGCCAAGTCTTAATCAGAAAACATCTTAATTCTAACATAAACAAGAGGCTTCAAAGATTGGGAACAACTTATGAGTAAACAAATCTGTGCATTAACTTAGGGTTCCTTAAAGACTCGCCTCTTCCTTTTTACCTGTGGCAAACAAGCATTTGTACCAATTTTAAAATATGGAATGAGTTAAAATTTCAAAGCAAAGGGAAGTTTTAGATATGGAAAAGGCAAAAACTTTTAGTATGTTGTTTCCTGAGTCTAGTATTAAAATGTTACTCTTAGAAGACATTTCTGTGATGGGAAAATGGTGAGGGAGTGCTCTTCAGGATGTTAGGCGAGGACTGTAACCATAAGGTTATGAGAACAGGGTCGTGAGATGAAGACTTTTATGAAAAACCAGTAAATCAGTTCCATGAGCTAACAAGCAGTGATTGAGCATTCACTTTTAGGGCTTGATATGTTCTTTTTCATTTAATCCCAAAGACAATCTGTGAAGTAGATTGTATTTTAATCATTTTACAGATGTAGAACTGAAGCTCAGGAACCTTAAGCTGCATGGCCATCAAGAGGTGGAGCTTGGGTTTAAACCCAGATAGGTCTGACTCCAAAGCCTGCCAACTTTTCTGCTACACCATCAGTCTGACTGGAATGAAGTCATCACATGGGGAGCTGATTTGGAATACAAGGTCAGGAACATTTGTAGAGCACCTTTAAGGAAAACAACATGCAGGCGCCATCTTGCAGGTAAAGGGGAGATGCTGAAGGAGACTGGACTGTGGTAGCTCTGTGCTAAAGAGAGTGGTAACCTGGTGGTTCGTGGGGGAGGTGGTACTGATTCTTAGGGAAGAACCAGGCAAATCTTGGGACCCTGTCGTCTCTTTATGACTAACTCAAGGGTGTGAAGGACTCTTTCCTCACAAGATAAATGTGTGTTTTATAAGATTAAGCTACAAAGTAATTAATAAACATAGCCACAATGTGCAGCAAATAAAAAGAAAGCAAAAGAGCCAAAGGAGGAGAGACTACAGACCAAGTACTGTCCCTTCTGACACAGCCGGTGCTGACATGCACCTCTGTGAACAAAGAGCATGTGTTCCAGTGACATGCTTCTTTGTCAGGGGCTTCACTGCCAGAGGCATAAATAACACAGGCAGAACAGGGTGTGTCTCACTGCCCTGCCAACATCTTCCACTGGACTGTCAGTCCACAGGCTTGAAGGGGCTGTTGTTGCAGTGCCCTGGTTTTGACTGCTGCTGTACTTAACATCATTCTGAGTATGCATCTGGGTGTGAGAAAGAAATAGAACATATAATTGTATCTAATTCACAGTTATTATGTTTATGGATTTATGGATTTGAACAAGGGCCAGAAAGGAATAAGAAAACATGAAAACAACTTATTAGTTTGTTAGGGTGTCTGAACTATGGGTGAATCTCTTTTTACTTCCATTGATATTATTGTTAGCCTAATAAATAATAAAAATATCAAATGACGCCTGGTTTTGGCACCCCTTTGAGTCTTAAAACTGCCTGTTAATCAGAATGTGTAATTCCAATAAGCTCCAAATTGTTTAAGAACGCTCTAAGCTAGTTTGTAACTCCTTGGATATCCTCTCCACCCTACTGCCTCAGCACCAGTAGGTCATTCATTAAATTATCAGATGCTCCAAGCCTTCCACAAATTCTGTGGCTGGAAACAAACTTTAATAAATCTGAAGATGAGAGCATTGGTTTAACTGGCTTTGAAACCAGTATGGCAGAATAGTACCCTTTCTCTTTAATAAAGACAGTATATGAAGTAGATGCATAATATAGGATGCGGAAATCATTACTCTTTCAATACTAAATACTTCCATCCTTCCCCTCCTCTCCATCCACATATGCATACACTGGTAACTCTGCCCTCTGAGTTTCTACAGTATGCTGTGTGTGGCTGTTATAGCAGTTAGGCACCACGTGGGAGTTGTTGAAAGATCTAAAATTTCAACTAGACTGTGAGCTCATACAAATATTTCTGGATGATATAAATGGAGAGTAGGAGCCTGGAGCCATCTTTAGAACATAGGTGCTTTGCAAATGTGTTCTGTTGAAAATAACGTTGCATACAGTCAAGAATACTATCTAGGCAGCTGAGATTGTTGAGACAAGTGGAGAGGCAAATAGTTAGATGAAAGTGGGTTAAGGAATGAGATCCTCTAAGCCTCCAGATGGTAAAAACAGAGGAGGGGCGTATCAGGTGTGTAGGCAGCTGCAGGTCCTGTAAGGGGCCCTTGCCAAAAGAACCAGATTCCTTTCTGCTCTGAAACAGCTGTAGGTGCTTGGCCTTCCTGGGGCAGCAAGGAAGCACTATGTCTACCAAAAGTTAGGCTTAATGTTTATTAGGCACCATCCTTATGCCAAGTACTGTACTTGGGACTTTCGTATATATTGCATTTCAGTTAATCCTGCCAACAGCTCACTGGGACAAGACTGTAATCCCTTTTATTGTTTAGGAAACAGACTTGGAGAAGCCAAGTGAACTCACACAGCTAGTAAGAATCTGGATTTCTCTGTCATTAAGGCCTTACTGTAATTCATTCTCATTACTTTGATCCCCTAGTACTCACAACTGCTGAAAAACTGTTTTTGTTTCCTTTGCTTTAAGAAGATTTATATGCTCATTGTGGGGGGAGGAGACTCAGAAAAATAAATTTTAAATTTAAATTCCTACCATTGAGATACACCCACCATTAAGGTATATACCCTTATAGCTTTTTTCCTTTATTATACATATTTTTTAAAAAATATTGGAATCAGATTGAAGATTTTTTGAAACTTGTTTTTTCCGCCTACCATTACAATAAATAACAATACAATAAATGTGAGTATTAACTTTGCTCAATGTTTTTCCCTTTTTAGAGAAGGAATCCCATGATGTGGAGTCCTGTTCCATCATTTACTGGCTGTGTACTTTTGGACAAACCATATAACCTGTCTAAGGCTCAGGCTGCTCATTTCAGGACTGTTGTGAGGGTTAGCCATGATCATGTGGATGAAGCTCCTACCTGGCACAGTGCCTGGCACTCTCCTCCTTATACCTGCTTAGTCACTACAAGCCCCAGTCCCTTCCTTACCCTAAGCAGAAGCCCTGAGCTTTCTGATCTCCTCAGGGGCTGTAGAAGTTTTGATGTGGCCATCAGTCCTCCACCTCTGCTCCATGTCTTTCAGTTCATGTAGTTACCCTGCCTCTTTGATTGAGAAAAGGGCTTACCCCAAACCAATATAAGTTTTGATTCTCAAAATGGGTGGATTCATTTTTCTGTTACACACAGTCATTGGTCTCTCTTCAGGAACTGGAAATATGCTCCTGAGCTAGACCGGAAAATGTCTTAGTGGCCCCACACTGTTGGGTATGCATCTCCTCCATAATTAGCTAGCATCCCTACCATCTGGACTCTCTCTTACCTCACAGGAATTTTCTTTTTCCACACAGAACTAAGACTGATCCAAGAGTCCTGCTCCTGCTGACTGAACTTTCCCATCTGTTCTGAAACTTGCTTCGCCAGCTCTGGTCTGGCCACGGGCCCCTTCATGGCTATGCAAGGTAGTCTTCTCTCATTCTAGACTCTGACATTCCTGAGGTGGCTTATGTGCTCCTTAATTTGCTGCTAATCTCTTATATTGATAAAGGTCAAAAGTCCCAAATGTCCTCACACTTTACTTCTTGAAAATCAGGGTAGGCGTGCCCTTCTAGTTGCTAGAAGAGGTGCTGCCCGATTCACAAATCACTTAATAAAGCCAATTAGATCTTTTAAAAAAAGAAGAAGAAAGGGAAGCAAGGCAGCCAGTTTTCTGGTTTCTTTTTATGTTTATATATATATACTATAGAAAACTTGGAAACTATACCTAACAAAGACAAGAAAAAAAAATCCCAGTTCAGGGCTAAGCGTGCACTTACTGCCTTTGACGTTACTCCTCCAGTCTTTTCTCTACACCCATATGGCACCTTCCCAAGTCTAAGATTGCCAGAAGCATCACCTCATTAATAGCAGCATTTCAGGGAGACGACGGGGGCGGTGGGGGGGGGGGAACCTACTACATTAAATATTCATATTGACTATAGAGACATCCTTATTTCAGAAATAGTAGGTAGTAAAAAAAAACAAAACAAAAACAAAAAAACCTAACATAGTACTAGGAAATACTGTATATTTGACATTTTAAAATTTTTTCAAAAGTGGGATGATACAGTAACCAGCTTTTTTCACTTAACAATATATTACATTTTCATGCCATTGAATAGTCTACAATATATATTCCTTGAGGACATTTTTCTACAAAATGAAAATAGCTTTTCTTTTTCTGAATATAAAGATAATACATATTCATCTAGCAAATTCATGCAATGCAAAAAAATATAGAGAAGAAAAAAAAGCCAGCCAAAATCCCATTACCTAGCAGCAACCACTGTTAACATTTTTGTAACTATTTTCCAAGCTATCTCTATGAATGTAGGTGCATATATAAAATATGTAATATTATATAAATGGAATCATAATATAAATGGTGCTTTGAAATATGCTTTTATTTTCCACTTAGCAGTAAGTCACAGGGATTACCCCAATATAAGTCTACTTCATCATTTTTTAAAGTCTGCTTTACATTTCATTGTATGGATGTAGCATAATTTATTCGCCTGGTCTCCTACTGATAGACATTTAGGTTACTTCCAGTCGTTCACCATTATACATAACATCTTTGTACGATTAGCTCCTAGAAATAAATTCATAGAATAATTCCTGATTCAAATTATTAATATTTAAAATTTGGGTATGCATGGCAAATTGCACTTGAGAGGCTGTACTTCATTTTTACTCCCATTAATAGTATGTAAGACTTCACCCTTGCCTAAACTAGGTCTTATCTTTAAAACATTTTTGTCAATCTATTTTCAACTGATGTCAAAGTTGAAACCTAAGAGTGCCAGGACAAGTCAATGTGAAAGGAACGGTCTTTTAAACAGATGGGCTGGGACTATTATGTATCCACATGCAAAATAATAAAATTGAACCTCTGCCTTACACCATATACAAAAACTAACTCAAAATGGATCATAGACTCACAGGAGCTAAAAACAAACATAGACTCGGAAAAAACACAGGAGCAAATCTTCATGGCTTTGGATTAGGCAAAGCTTTCTTATATGTGATACCAAAAGCGTAACATACCAGAGAAAAAAGAAAGAAAATTAATTTCATAAAAATTACAAACCTTTGTGCTTCAAATGACACCATCAAGAAAGTAAAAAGACAATGCATGGAATGAGAGAGAATATTTGCAAATCATATATATAAGAAGGGACTTGTATTCTGAATATAAAAGAATTATTAGAACTCAACAACAAAAAGGCAAGTAATCAGGTTAAAAATGGGCAGAGAACTTGAATAGACATTTCTCCAAAGAAGATATACAAATGGCCGATAAGTACTTGAAAAGAATTGCTAAACATCATTAAGTATTAGGGAAATGCAAATCAAAACCACAATGACTTATCACTTCATACCCACTAGATTGGCTATAATAACAATGATGGACAACAAGTGTTGGTGAAGATGTGGGAAAACTGGAACCCTTATGCATTGCGTGGAAATGTAAAATGGTGCAGTTGCTTTGAAATACAGCCTGGCAGTCCCTTAGAAAGTTAAACATAGAACTAGCAATTTTACTCTGATATATATACTTGAGAGAATGAAAATATATGTTCATACAAAATCTGTACATGCACGTTTATAGCAGCTTTATTCATAATAGCCATAAGTTGGAACTTAAATGTTTATAAACTGGTGAATGAATAAACAAGATGTATATCCATTCAATGGAATTTTTTCAGCCATAAGAAGGAATGAGATACTGATACATGCTGCAATGTGGTTGAATTTTAAAAATAATATGCTAAATGAAAGCCAGATATGAAGGCTACATACTATATGACATTTATGTGAAATGTCCAGAACAGGCAAATCTACAGAGTCAGAAGGCAAATTAATGGTTACTGGAGATTGCATGAAGGGGAGAATGGAAAGTGATTGCTAATGGATATGGGTTTTCTTTTTGGTGTGATGCAAATATTCTGGAATTACATAGTGATGATTTGGTTGCACAACTTTGTGAGTATTCTAAAACCCACCGAATTGAATTGAATTGTATGCTTAAAAGAAGGTTAAACAGAACTACCATATGACCTAGCAGTTCCACTCCTGGGTATATACCCAAGAGAACTAAAAATGTCAATCCACACAAAAAGTTGTACAGGAATGTTTATAGCAACATTATTCATAGTAGCACCAAAATGGAAATAACCCAAATGCCCATCAACTGATGAATGTTTAAACAAAATTTATCTTCGTGGTAGGCAGAATAATGTCTCTCCAAAGATGTCCACATCCTAATCTCTGGAATTTGTGAATAAGTTACCTTACACAGCAAAAGGGACTGTACAGGTGTGATTAAAGATTTTGAGATTATCCTGGATTATATAGGCCAAAGCAATCACAAAGCTCCTTCAAAGTTGAAGAGGGAGGCAGAAGATAAATGAAGGAGGGGAATTTTACTGCAAAAGAGGAGGTCGGAGTCATGTGCCTTGAGAAGGGCTCTACCTATCAGTGCTAGCTTTGAACTAGCTTTGAACTTGGAGGAAGGATGCCATAAGCCAAGGAATGTCGATTGCCTCTGGAAGCTGGAAAAAGGAAGGAAACAGATTCTCCTGTGGAGCCTCCAAAAAGGAATACAGCTGTGTCAACATCCTGATGTTAGCCCAGTGATATTTATTTCAGATTTCTAACCTGCAGAACTGTAAGATAATAAATTTGTGTTTTAAGCTACTAAATTTTTGGTAATTTGTTATGGCAGCAAATATATATCCATATAGTGGAATATTATTTGGCCATAACCAGGAATGAAGTACTGATACATGCTACAACATAGATGAAACTTGAAAGTATTATGTTATGTGAAAGAAGCCAGTCATGAAAGGCCACATAGTGTATGGTTCCATTTATGCAGAATGTCTAAAATAGATCCACAGAGACAGAAAGATCTGGTTGCCGAGGGCTGGAAGTAATGGGTGTGACTGCTAATGACTATGGGGTTTCTTTTTGGAGTAACAGAAATGCTCTGGAATTTGATAGTGGTGATCATTGCACAACTCTCTATGAATATTCTAAAAACTACTGACTTCCACTTTAGAAGGGTGAGCTTTATTATATAAATTATATCTCAGTAAAACTATATTTTAAAAAATCAGGCAAGTTGACAATGCTATCCCATTCTTATTTTAATTTATACTTGTGTATATAACTAATGTGGCTGAATATTTTTTCAGGTATTTATAAGCTAGTCATACTTCTTTGTAAATTGCCTGTTGAATTTTTAAAATTATTTATTAATCAGTGCTCTGTGTATATTAAGAATATTAATTCTTAGTCTGACATACATGTTCAAACTATTTTTCCCCATTTATTGTTTGCTTTTTCAATTTTGTTTATGAGATGGATACACACATACACTGGGGAGGGTGATGAAGAAAAATTTTTAATTTTTATTTAGGATAAAAGTAATCTTTATGGTTATTGCTCTATGTCATACTTAGAAAGGCCTTCCCCACCCCAAGAGTGTATCAATATTCATCTATATTTTCCTCTGGTATTTCCGGTTTCATTTTTATGTGAAATCTTTCATATACATAGGCTAATATTTTGATGTATGGTTTGAGGAAAAGGTCTAATTTTCTTTATTTTTAATGGTTAGCTAGTCATCTCAATACTGTTTATTAAATAACTGTCTTTCTCCAATGAACACGAAATGTGACCTAAATTCTTACATATCCTTAAGTCTATTTCTGGACCTCCTTCTCTGTTCATTTTATTTATTTGTCTGTACCCTTACTAGTACCTCTCTGGGAGAGTTTAGAAAATGGAGCCAGTGAATAAATGGCAGCAGACCAGAAGTTTACTCTCTGGATAAATAGCCTCAGAGGTCATGCTGGACTGAGGGACACCAGGCCCAGATGATGGTGCATCTCCATTAACCATGTAGAAGTGGAGAACATACCTTTCAAAATGCTCAGTGCCACCACTAGTTCTCTGCTGTCCCCATATAGCTCCCTTCACATTTCTTCTCTCCCCCAAATAATATCCTGTCAGTTTAGGTGTTGAATGATAATCAGAATTTCTCATTAGTCATGGTGGATTTAACTAACATTCTTATCTTCACCCTCTCAACCCCTTAAAAAGATTTAAAAATAAAGTTGAGGAAATTTTTCCAGACAATAGAACAAAAAAATATACTACAGGTAAAGGAAAAATAAAATTCATGGAGCAGTCCTGGAGACCCAACATTTGATTAATCAGAGTTAAAGAAAATGAAGAGATAAAATGGAGAGAATTAAGTGGAAGTCTACATCCCAAACAGTGAGCTAGCCCTCCAACTCCTCATTTCCCACTTAGTTCCAGAATGCTAATAGCCATTCTCCAAAATCAGGAAGGTTCTTTTCTGGGGAAAGTTACTGATTTAAGAGAAAATATCTACGATAACTAAATCTGTTTTAGTTATAATATTTTTAATTTTGAAGGGCTCTTGTTCTTTATAACTGTTCATTTTTCATAGCATCTTGTTTTTATTTGATTGATGTAACATCTCCTCTTTGAAAAGATAAAATTTTATTCTGATATCTGAATATCTCCATCTTCTCCAAGTTCCTTTTTACTAACTCAGATTTCCTTTTGTATTAGAGACTTTCCTGAGTATCTGATTATCCTTGAATATCCATTCATATTTACAAGAGAGGCACTAAATAAGTAACTGGAAACTGTGTGCACTGGTCAGTCTCAGAGTCTAGCGGGCATCACTCCATGCTGATCAGGAAGCAAGCTGGCATTTCTGTTGTGAGACCCCCAAATGCCAGTATTTTCAGTACCTATAGCTTTAAAGGATGGAATTTAAGAAATAGTACAACAGAATTCCTTTGGATTTCCAGATTGAAATGGGTGACCAAAGCATATTATAATGAAATTTCAGAAAACCAGAGATCCTAAAAGTGTCCTAAGAGAAAAACAAAAAACAAAAAACTCACAAAGGATCAAATATCAGAATGGTGTGAGACTTCTCAATAAAACACAGGAAACTAAAGACAGTGGAGCAGTTGATACCTTCAGAGGAAAAGGATCCTCCTCTTAGAAGTTAGCATGTAGCTAAACTATCATTCAAGAATGAAAGTAAAATTAAAATATTTCCAGGCATTCAAGATCTCAAAATCTTAACCCTCCACATACCCTTTCTCAAGAAGCTGCTGGAAAATATATTCCCATGATGGAAGCTATGCAGCAGTCTAGGAGAACAACCCAGTACAGATGGAACAAGAGGACAGAGGGCTCCAGGAAGGTTGATGGAAAATAAAAATAAAGATTACCACCCGTGTAACCACACTGAGAGGTGCTTTTCCAACTATGATAGGCAGAGAAATGAAAACAAAAATAATTCTTAACTCCAGGAAAAACGAAAAGTACAATAAATATAATTACAGTATGTTATATGGCTCAACTAAACATGTAGTCACATAATATACTGAAAGGAGGAAAAGTCACAGCTGTGTGAGAGTGAGGGTGTAAGAGCCAAATTATTATTTTTCAGAGTAGGAAGTCAATAGTTTGTTAACAGTTAATGTCTAAAATTAATTTAAAAAATAATATAACCTCATGACATATAAAAGAAAGCAAACACCAGAGGCAACAGCTAAAAGAATTATAGTTGCTGTCTCCTATTCTCTGGAGTGGGAGGGGCAAGGCAAAAGACCCATGTTTTAGTAACAAGCTCTGTAGTACTATTTGGCATTTAGAACCCTGTGCATGTATTACTCTGAAACAAATGAAATTGAAGTTAAAAAGCAAGCAAGCTAGCAGAGGAGGCTCCTGACAGTGGATGTGAATGCTGGGCAAAGGTGTTCTGACCGCCTTAGATATCTGTTCCCTAAGGGCTGGATGTCCACAGGGTGGCCCAGGACAGATGGTATGGGAGAGGCCAACGACTTTCCTACCTTTTCTCTTAGGCAGTCTGCTCATGTAATGAAAGTGGGTAGGACATGAGCTCAAAAATGGATCAGATTTTCTTAATCCAACTGCAACATGCACTTTAAAAGAGTAAAAGTGTTGCTGAGACTCTGCCATTACATTTTTGTCAGATTGCACGGTGTTGGGAGATTCCTGATGTCTCTTCCACATATGTTTTTAGCGAGAAGTTTGGAGATGGCAGGGGGCTACTAGGAAGCCCCTGTTTTCTGAGCAGGTCTGTCTCTCTCTCTCTCTCTCTCTCTCTCTCTCTCTCTCTCTCTCTCTCAAACTAAGGAATAATTACATACAGTAAAGTGCACAGATGTTAAGCATACAGTTGGTGAGTTTTGACAAAGATGTGTACCTGTGTAACCAACATCCCAATCGAGATAGAAAGCACTACGATCACATTCCCCTTTCCCTTCCAATGCCCCATCAGAGGCAAACCCTATTTTCATTATATCCCCAAGAGATGATTTTTGTCCATTCTTGAACTTCATATGAATTAAATCATACTACACATATGCTCTTGTGTCTGACTTCGCTCAATACTTTTAGGATTTATCTAGATGGTTGGCTACATCAGCTCATTTCTTTTTATAGATGAGTAGTATTCCAGAGTGTGACTGTACTGCAATTTATTCATCCATTTTCTGAACAAGCTCTTCTTTCTGGTGACCAGCCTTGTTTTTTATCTGGAGCTCGTCTTCCTTGTGCGATCCTTTTTACTAACACACTGATGGGGTTGTTTCTACTATGTGAAGTCAAAGGATAAAAACTCAGCTTTTTTAAAGGATCAGCATAATTTACACATATGCTATAAATGGAAACTGGATGCAGTACATGATCAGTTAGGTTAAAACTATTTCTGTACCAGAGACTAATTAAAAGCTTGTGACAATAACCCCATGTGAGGTAACTGAAGTCTAGACTAAGTGCCTGTTGTGAGAAGAGAAAGGGAGGGACAGACAGGATAAATATTTCACAGGAAGACTTGACAGGGCTTTGTGACAGACTAGATGTATGGGATGAAGGAGCAGTGACTCAACAGAAGGACATCTGCGTGTTGAGTCTCTTCCCATTACAGCTTGGGCCAATCGGTCCTCTGCAGGCTGTGCCTGTAAGGGAGTTTAAAGAGCTCTGGTTCAGTGGCTAAGCCTGCCTCCCAGGCGCACTGTACCTTTCATCCTGTTCCTGGTAGTAATCTCTCACCACACTCTGGGGAGCTTTTTAAAGGTGTAGTGACATTGGGAAAGAACGAACTTGGTCTTGGTTAGTTTTCATTCTCTCACTCACTGAGGCTCCCTAAGTCTCAATTTCCTCATAGGTAAAATGAGGATGAATAAATATACCACCCTATGAGATCATTTTGGGGATCAGAGGAACAGACTTCAAATTTTTGTAATGGTTCACAAGAGGCTAATAAAATAAGTCACCTGGAGGAGAGGGTAAACAGAATAGGGGAAGAAGTGGGCATGAATCTTTGTATATGCTTTTTAAAAAATTATGTGAACATATTTCCTTTTCAAAACAGAGACAAAACAAAAACAAAACCTTGAACAGAATTTAAAAAAACATAAACAGGCATTCTAGGCACTGAAAGAGAATGAGAACCAGAGACTGCCTACTCCTATCTATGAAAATATTTAAGTCCATTAACCAGAAGTCTTGTCACTCTGGGATAGCTGGACAATAGGGAATTGTATCAGCTTAATGACCAAAAAAAAAAAAAAATGGGCTGCCTGGTTGCAGTAAGAAGAACTCTGAGAGTAAAGAGTAAAGAGAATTGGATCCTGGTACTGGTTTACTGTGTAATTTGGTGGGTTCCTTCCCCTCTCTGTGTCTTCTATTAAATGAAAGAGCAAAACTCTGTGATCTTTGAGGTGATTCCAGCTCTGACATGCTAGAATAAATGCTAATTTCTAAGCAACAAAGGTTATCGTGATGTAATATCTATAAAGGATTTGTTGTGGCATTTTATGTCTAAGACAAGAGCAGGGTTATGAATACCATAGTTATCACCTTTTATTTCCTGTAATACTGAAGTAAATATCCAAAAGTGATGAATCCAATGGAGTATGTATTCCAGGAAAAGGAAACGGAGTTGTGTTTCAGTAGTACTATTGGTGCAATCCCAAGCTGACCACCACAATGCTGTTTGCTACTGAGATCAGGCTAAGAGTATATCAATGATATTTTATGAATATATGGCACTTCATATGGCTATCAATGAATAGGATCTCAAAGATCAAATAGTTTAAATTTTAACAAGACCCAAAAATGAACTTTGGTGCCAGGGAACACCTTCTTCTGAAGTGCTTCATTCCATTTTTATATTGTTCAAATCATTAGGAAACTGTTCCTTAGGTTGAGCTGAAATCTTGTTGCAAATTACTGAAATATGGGCCAGTATTAGACCATGTCTTGTTGGCTCTTATAGCATTTAAAATACCTCAATTAGTTTCCAACAGTAAAACATCATGAGATTTTTTACATAAACTATTTCTGGCTTCTCTTGAAAGATCAAAAGATCTGTGTGGTCCTTCCCAATATCATTCTTCTCCTCCTACTCCTCCTCTTCTTCCTCCTCCTTTTTAATACAATCCAAAATTTTATTCTGGTCCTCATGCTCCCTGGCTCAACTTATATGCATTGGGAGAGGCTAATCTCACCTCTGGTTCTAGACAGGAGTGCAAAGTAGTCCACGTTCATCAGCATAATCCCACCTCTGTCACTCTTATTAATTCAGAAATAAGCGCCATCTTAGAGATTGGGTTCCCTGGAAATAGAATCCAAGATAGAGAGTTGCATACAGAAGGTTTACTGAGGAATGCTTTTGGGACATACACCTATGGGGACGTGAAGAAGACAGGTGGGCATGGAGGGAAGCTACCATCACAATAGTTGCAGTGAAGTAGTTACAACCAAGGCCTCAGCTGATCCCACCAGGAACTCAAGAATGAGGGTGGCCCTTCAGAGTTGCCCCAAATTAAAGGGGCCCAGTGTTTTTATTCTCATATCAGTCCATGCTTCAGGCCGTGCCTTGGAAAGAGGTGTAAACCTTAGAGGAAGTGGTTTCCTGAGGCTTAGAGCAAGAATATCCCCAGCAGCTGAGGGTAGGTGTTCCCCTCTGGAGAGAGGATCTGGCAGAGCCCCACAGTAGCCACTACAGGCACAGGACCCAGTCTAGATTAACAGAGGTTTGGGAACGCCTTTTGAAAAGGAGGCTTCTAGAAGTGTCATTTATCTTTCCAGATATGGGTGAGGAGCTCCAGCCTATGGGGCAGCTATTCATGTCAAAGTCAGCTTTGATGACATTGATGTTCTGGTGAATCAAATCAAATTTGAAGCTTGAATTACTCTGGACTTTTAGTGTGCACTTCATTGTTATAAGCCAGTTTTCAGTTGTGTTTTATTTACTTACAAATGAACATACTTTGACACACTCTGCCAATGTGGAGCTGCGTTTTCTGGCCATAATCTGCTGAGTAGCAGCTGCCTTCCTTTTAGATGGGTCACTTGGTTTCTGGTTTACTAGTGCCCACTCAGCTTTTAGGAGTGTAGCAGAGAGCTAAATCCTAATCTTCTAATAGTAGGAAGCATTTACATAATGTCTAAAATGGAAAAATCAAGAAATAGCAGCAAAAGCATGTGTTTGTAAACATGGAGGTAAACATCAGAAGAAACACCTAAAAGATTGGCAGTAGTTGCCTCTGGGGAGATCAGGTGGATGGGACAAGAGACCACAGCTGGATCTTGTGGGAAGCCTTGCAGTGCACTTTGATTTGAAGCTCATGTTCTCTCATTGAGAATGCAAGAATGCATACTCTGGGCATCTTGCACTGTGCTCTGTGACTCGCCCAATTCATAGTTCTCCTGCTGTCTTCTGGCAGGGGTCTCCTAAGTGCTGGCTAAATAATCATCTTAAGCTACCTTTTCTTTCCTGATTAACTTATTCACTCTCTCTGCAACTGGGAGACTCCTTTCCTTACTCTTGATCTCTCCCCTTAAACTCCAGATCCATATTTCTCCCACAGGATCACCTTGGAGCTCCCCTAACTTATCTCTCGCTTGCGTGAAGAAATGACCAAGTTCCTCACAGCTCTGACTTGCCATGTGATCTAAAAAGAGATGGAAACATTTAACAAGTCATAAGAATGGATCTCTTTCATTTATATAATATTATTAGCCATTTTTTTTTTATCAGAATAGACATTTATTGAGCACCAACCATGAGCCAAGTTTGATACCAGATGCTATCACAAAGTTTGCTGTTTTAACATCTCTTCTTGTCCTAAAGTTTTTGTTTCCTCAGTTTAAGCATCTATAAAATGTATATAAAGTTATAAAGATTAAATGAGTCAATGTTGGTATAGCCTTTAAAAAAGTACTTAACAGACGTATCATAAGTGAATATCTTCTCACATTCACAGTTGTCTTTTTGTTTTGTTGATGGTTTCCTTTGCTGAACAAAAACACTTTCGTTTGATGTAATCCCATTTGTTTCTTTTTTCTTTTGTTTCCCTTGCTCAAGGAGATATATCCAAAAAGAACTTACTGTTAGCAATATCAGAGAGTTTACTGCCTGTTTTCTTCTAGAAGTTTTATGGTTTGGGTCTTACATTTAAGTTTTTAGTCCATTTTGAGTCTATTTTTGTATATGATTAAGAAGGGTCCAGTTTCTTTTTCTTTCTTTTTTTTTTTCTCATGTATCTGGCCAATTTTTCCAAGCATCGTTTGTTGAAGAGACTTTCTTTACTCCATTGTATGTTCTTGCCTCTTTGTCATATATTAAGTGAGCGTATAGATGTGAATTTCTTTCTGGACTCTCTATTCTGTTTCATTGATCAATTATCTGTTTTATGCCAGTACCATGCTGTTTTGATTTCTGTAAACTTGTAGTATAGTTTGATATCAGTAGTGTGATACCTCTAATTTCATTCTTCTTTCTCAAGATTGCCATGGCTATTCAGAATCTTCTGTTGTTCTGTATAAATTTTAGGATTATTTGTTCTAGCTCTTGATAAATGCCATTGGTATTTTGATAGGGATTGCATAGAATCTATAGATTGCTTTGGGTAGTATGGCCCTCTTAATGATGTTGATTCTTCCTACCCATGAGCATGGAAATGCTTACATTTATTTGTACCTTCTTCGATTTCTTTTTTCAATTACATAATTGTCTGAGAACAGGTCTTTAACCCCCTTGGTTAATTTGACTCCCAGGATACATTGATAAGAGGTTAATATCCAAAATATATAAAAAAAACTCATACAACTCAACAATAAAAAAATAAACAATCCAATTTAAAAATGTGAAGAAGACCTGGACAAATATTTCTCCAAAGAAGAAATACAGATGGCCAATAGACATATGAAAAGATGCTCAAGGTCATTAATCCTCAGAGGAATGCAAATTAAAACCACAATGAGATATCACCTCATACCTGTGAGAATGGTTATCATCAATAAATCAAAGAACGACAGTGTTGGGGAGGATGTGGAGAACAGGGAACTCTCATATACTGTTGGTAGAATTGCAAATTGGTACAGTCACTATGGAAAACAATCAAAAAATTAAAAATGGATATACCTTTTGACCCTGCAATTGCACTTCTGGGTACTTATTCAAAGAAAACCAAAACAATAATTCATAAAGATCTATGTACCCTCTCTATGTTCATGGCAGCACAATTTACAATAGCCAAGATGTGGAAGCAACCTAAATGACCATCAATAGATGATAGGATAAAGAAGTTATGGTTCATATATACAATGGAATATTACTCAACCATTAAAAAATGGAATCCTACCATTTTGCAACAACATGGATGGACCTTGAGGTTATTATGCTAAGTGAAATAAGTCAGACAGAGAAAGATAATACTGTATGATTTCACGTACATGTGGAATCTAAGGAACAAAAAGAACAAACTAATCAAAAACAGACTCATAAATATAGAGGACAATCTGGTGCTGGCCAGTGGGGAGAGGGGCATTGGGAGAATGGCGTGAAGTACAAAGTAGTAGTTGATAGATAGTCACAGGGATGGAAGCATGGCATAGAGAATGCAGTTAGCATTAATGTAATGGCTAGGTGGAGGATCAGGGGAGAGAAAGAGCAATCTGAGGTATCGTTTTACAAACTATATAATGTCTAAGCAATGTACTGTATACTTGAAACTAATAATGAAATTAAAATTTTTAAAAGTACTTAACATAAAATTATCAATTAGCACAGCATTTGAATTGTGTATGTCTGTGTTTACTGGGCTTCAGGGGTAATAAGAAAATACTCCTTCAGAGTAATCTTTTAGGAAAGACAGACACATTAACAAAAGTGATATTGTGACTGTGATACAATATGATAACCTCTTATACCAGGAATATGATTTAAGAATATGACCAAAGAAGCCAGATTGGGGTAAGGGACAATTCTTCCTGAGTAGGGTTGGGTGGATGGAGGCCCAGGAAGATTTCACCAGGGGAGTATCATTTTAGATGGGCTTTGAAGAACAAGTAATAGCTTTCCAGGTTGGCAGAAAGGATGTTTCAAGTATAGAAATTAGCATTAGGCAAAGTCCAAAGAAGTTTTAAAGGGCCTAGCATGTTGGGGGAATAAGGAAAATGTTTAGTATTTTAAGAATTGTAGCTATTGAAAGATGTGGCAAAGAGAACTTCCAGGAAAACCCCCAAGCAGCTTTAATTCTGTCTGGGAAAACCTCTCACGCAGTATAACCATTACTTTTTAATTTTTTATCTTTTTTATTGTAAAATTAACATAACATAAAATTTACCATTTTAACTATTTTAAAGTATACACTTCAGTGGCATTTCGTACGTTTACAATGTTGTGCAACTACCACCACTACCTAGTTCCAGAACATGGTCATCCCGAAAGGAAACCCCATACCCGTTAAGCAGTCACTCCCTATTCTGCGCTCACTTCCCACCCCCCCAGTCCCCGACAACTGCATATCTGCTTTCTGTCTCCACAGACTTGCTATTCTGGATTTCATATAAATGAATCATATGCTATGTAGTCGTTCAATGCTGTTAAAAAGCCAAATGACATCTTAATATTATTATGAAAATAATTTTGATCTTATGTACCCTGAAAGAGTATCAGGATCCTGCGAGGTCAGCAGGCCAGACTTTCACTACTGCTGGTAGGTCATCCAAGGTGTGGGGCATCGGCTCCCCATTACAGTTTCTATTCCAGCACAAGATGATGATCGTGTTCCTGTGTCCAACTGAGGTCCCTCCATCTCAGCGTCTTATTTCCCATGAAAAATGTTAGCCATTTTCAGCAAAATTAAGATTAATACACAATGGGTTCACACTGAAACTTCTCAAAGGAACCAATCAAATGGGGTCATATTTAATTTGTTAGTAATAAATCTGAATGTGGTAAAACAACAACAAGAACAACTGTACCACAAACTTACTTCCAAATAAAATTCTGATCACTTCCTGCCACTATTACATTACATAATATAATACAGTAATTACCATTTACCTGTGATGAGAGCCGTCATGTACTTTTGAACATCAAGCAGCATCCATGCCATAAATTGCTAGCCCTTTCTCCTCTAATGATCCCAGCTTATTTTATTCTTCAAGTGTTCTTCTCAAAGTAATTAGCACGCTTATTATCCAGCATATTCAAATGTTAATGTGCATGCTGTACTGGCGCTATGAGACCCATTTTGCTCAGGAGCTAAAATTATGTTGCCATTCTGCTTGGTGCTAGAGGTTCTGTGCTTGAAACCTGTTTCCCACATGCAAGGAGCCAAGGTTATTAATTAGAATGCTGAGCTAGAATGAAAAGAGTCTGACACTTAATATAGAACCTGTAAGCTAAATGGGTCAGCAAGTACATAGGCCTACATATTTTGAATTAACTATCCATCACTGTGGACAATCAATATTTGAGCGGACTGGCTTTGGGCATGTTTAACATCATTCCTCCGGGTCTCTACTAAACTCTGCCTCTACAGCTTAAACTGCCAAAAATCACAGTTCTGACAATTGGAAACACTTTCCTCATACTGAGCTGAAATCTGCTCGAATTTTCACTCATTTGTTTTTGCTCTGCTCTCTGGACTGGAACATGACTGCTCTCTGCTCTGTGACTGCCCTTCAAGGACCCTGTCCCACGGTCTGCTTAAGGCTCAATTGTCCCAGATCCTATATGACAGGCTACCAGCCCCTTAACCACTGTGGTCATTCAGTTTTTCAATGCCCCCACTTTAAAAAAATGAGGTGCTCAGAACCTGAAACAACAATCCAGGTGTGGTCTGATCAATGTGGATATGAACACTCTTGTTGGATATGATTCTATTAGTGCTTTCCAAGAGAATATTACCTTTCTGTTATCTGGCACTGATTCATAATCAGCTAAAACCATCACATCTTCTAAAGTATATATTGGTACTTAGGCAATTAGCCATTTAGACTCAATTATAGAATCCAAGATTTATCATCATTATATTTCATCATTTTAAATTTGGCCCAATGCTTTGGCCAGTGAGAGCCTTTTTGTATCCGGAATCGATCCTTTCCATCCACAAATGTTATCAATCTATCAATATTACTATCTTTATATAAATCAAAGTTTAAAAACACCAGAAAGAAAAGGCCTCAGGATGGAGCCCTCACCTTCTACCAGAGACCTCAAATCAAAGTATTCATTCAACCGTACCTTCCCACTTCCAATACACACACACCTCCATCTCAACTGTTCCATCCTCGAACTCAAGTTGTCAGGGTGGGAAGATATCAATGAATATTCCAGGTTACTAACTGGCTGGTTAAAGTGGCCTGGAAAAGAAACCGAGGAAAAGAGAAGGGGGAGTACATAAGATCTTGTGAAGGGCCAAGTGTGGTGGGACAGGGTTCTGTGAAGCTGCTTCACCTAGACCCGCAGACCAGCACAGGTTGGGGCTGTATTAAGGCTGAGTCAAATGGAAGACAGTCAAGGGTTCTGCTGTGATGAGAGAGAGGAAATCAATAACCAGGAAGCAGAACCCATATTGGAAGATAGCCAATTAGTACATCAAACCGGGGCGACTAGGAAGAAGAGAACAGAGACAGGCAAGGGTCATAAGGAGAATGAAGCAAAGAATGAGCATGTGAAACAGTCTGGGCATGCTAAGTGAGCTCCTGAGTTCTGCTGTCCAAACAGTAGCCACTAGCTACCGGTGGCTATTTAAATTTAATAAAAATTAAGTAAAATATTCAGTGCCTCAGTCACATTAGTCATATTTCAAGTGTACACTAGCTGTATGACTAGTGGCTACCATATTGGATAGTCCAGAAGAACATTTCTATCATTGCAGAAAGTTCTATTGGACAGTTTTGCTCTAGAGAATTCTAAGTGTACTTCTAGAAAAGGGCCAAATCATTAGGATATCATTTTAACATACTTAGTTTTCCTTTGCTTTTCCTTCAAGACCTAGCTCAAATATCAATTCTTCTGGGAATTTGCCCATGGTTGGTCTATAATTGTATTCTATAGGCAGCAGAGCATTCTGGTCTATGCAGATGTTAGTGGTAATGCATGGATCTAGGGAGAACTTAGTATGGAGATCCTAGCACTTCTATTTGTTATTCCTTAGTGAAAACGTGACCTTTTTCTATCTGGGGAAGGCATCCTTTGTGACAAAGCAATTAGCTTTGGGATTAAAACATATGGGGTGGGAGGGAAGAAGGTAGAAGACACTGCCCAATCAGTCATAGTTGCTGAATCCACCTTTGTAGCTGTAAAAATAATTTGTAGTAAAAGCTTTTGACAGCCTGTCCACAAACATTCATAGGCTATCTTGGCCAGGCAGTCAAGAAGTAGAAGTCAAGGTCTGATTTGCCTGATGCAAGATATCTTATTATCTAACCTGTGTAACCTCACTAAATTTTTCAGTCTGCCTCTTTCTCTTTTAATTTCCTGTGCCAGAAGCTTTTACAATTTCTCATAAAATCTATGAATTCTACCTTTTAAATCTCTCTAGAATCTGTTCCTTCCTTCAGTACCCTCAGTTAATTTGTCTTCTCTCCTTTCCCACCCAGCCCACACACCACCATCTAAATGTTCTAAGAACCTTACCTGATCATGACATTCTGCTCCCTAAAACCCTTCAGTAGCTCCTCATGACATTATAAAGGGCTACTCCTTGGGACCCCAACTACCTTTCTGGTTTCAGGTCTTTCCACGCCTCGATGTGTAGCACATGCTCCAGCCTCCCTGTTACCTAAAACCAACATGCCCTCTCACATCTCTGTGCTTGCAGCTCCGCTGTCTGAAATGCCTGCCCCCCTTTATTTCCCTGGGGAATTTCTACACCTGGTTAAGGTTCTATTTAAATCTCATCTCTGAGAAGCCCATCCTGAGCCTTCAGACAGATTTAAGTGATCCTTCAGCTATGCCCAAACACTGTGCAGGCTTTGGTTATAACACATCCTGTGTATAACACTCATGGGTCTGTTTCTCCCACTAGACTGTGAGGTCTCAAGGGCAGGCAGCACATCTGACTCATCTCTTACCCCCAGTTGCAAGAACAAGACCTGACTCATAACAAACACTTGCTAAATGCCCATTAGAATGAACAACAATCTGTGCCGTTATGAGGTTCTACTGTGACCAGAAACGAAGACTATGAGGATTCTTTGTGTGGTGTGCTGCTGCCGTGCTCTTTGGGGTTCACTCACACTGACAGGAGGCCTATGGACAAGTGCCCCTGATAGCTGAGGATGTGGGGGAAAAAGAGGCCTGCAGCTGTTTCCACTGTAAGCTCCACTGCACACGGGTCATTCCCACAACAGATGCTGCAACAGGCACAAGCCTATTGCGTGCGCGTGCGTGCGTGCGTGTGTGTGTGTGTGTGTGTGTGTGTGTGTGAAAAACACAGGACCCCTTGCAGAATGTTGTTGTAGAGACCGATCTGTGAGTAACTCTATGAAGGGAGTTACGACAAGAAAGAGAAACCTCTTAGTAGAATGGAGAGGGCTGAAACATTGCTACTCGTATATAGCTGGTGAGAGAAGTCAATAGCAACACTTTTTAAGCTTTAAAAAGTATACCATGCTTTATGGTTACCAAGATACTTCCATTTATCTTCTTTAGCCTGTTATTCACCCCATGAGGTGGGCACGACAAAGCTGGGGTTGTTATTTACAAAGAAGGAAACTAATATCTAGAGAGGTTAAGTGACTTGCCCAAGGTCACATTTTGAGCAAAGGCCCATAAAAATGAAGCAACTTTTCCAGGGTCATGAAGTAATAAACAGACCTATAACATATGAGGGTTGCCTTAAAAATCTGCTGTTTTTTTTTTTTTTTACCAAAATGTTTAAAATCAGAAACATTTTCTGGTAAATTAAGTCTGTAGAGGGCTTTCAGCCAGCTCTTGGGAAATTTGACTAGATGACATTAAATATTTCTTCCAGCTATGAAATTTTATGAAATTTAGTGTTTACCATGTGTCAGGCTAATGTAACTCCATAAAGTACAATTATCGGCTTGCAAGTAATTTCCAAAATAAATAGCTCTTCTGCCCGGCCCAGCATCCGTCTGACTTACCGAGTCACCACCCGTTACTTACTTATTCCATCACCTAGTCATCAATCTATTCTTTCCACTCCTTCTACTCCCTACAATGTGGCAACTCTATTACTTGATCAATTGTCCATTTCCTCTGTCAGAGATAACCAGGATTTAGAGCTAGAGCCATAATTTTTCTATAAGACTAGAAAGCAGAACTGTCATCATGTATTATTGAGATCTTAATTTAATTCCCATTAAAGGGGAATTAAATTGACTGGATAAGTTCACTCTATTCATCCTCCTCAGAGGGATAACGAAAGCCAATTGGGTGCTGTATTTGGAAGAGAGATGTGGAAATGGAGTTTTCTGTAGATCAGGGTAGGTGTGTAATTTTCTGAAAAGGAAAGTCTGCTTTGGTTGGATGGACCAAATTATTTACGTTTTGTCTGACAAGATTCTCCCTAGCCTCCTTGCATGAAAACAAAGTATTGCACACCCATCTGAACTGGGTGAAAACAGAAGCTAATAGCAGCTCTGTGGAAACAGATACCTTACCTATCTTCTGATTCAAGAACCCAGGCTCTATGCCCTGCACCACATACTCTTCAGGGTGATAATTGTTCCTATTAGTTAATGTTTCCTGAGAAGTGAAGTACAGTGTCCAATTTTAATGATAAAGTCTATATCAATAATAACATGTAACATTCTATTTTCGTTTTCATCAAGAAGTCCAAGGCCCTTCAGATAGAAGAATTATGGGTAATTCTGGGTGTTACTGGCAGTCTTCAAAGATGGTGAGTCTGTCTGGGTTTGTTTTAATTTCTCCCTTGATTACCAAGGGCATTCTGACACTTAAATAAGATGTGCTAGAATAAGATGTGCTTTTGCTGACGGGGAGGGGGCTCATTACTAAGTACTTGACCAGACCTGCCACCTTCTTTTCTTTTGGTGAAGCATCAGACTTTCCTATGTGATTCCCACGCAGGTGTCTATCGTGGCTGAGCCAGGCTGGCTTCCTTAAAAGTGGGATAAGAGTATAACAATAAAGGGTGATAATACAGAACATAAAGAAGCACAAAAGAAGTCTTCATACTCACATTGAACTTACCCAGGATATATGCTGATAAAATCAGATCTGAGCATATCCTGAGCTCCATCTGTTAAAGGTGCTCACAGTCGCTTAGGAGAATGCTGAGCAAGAAAGACCTGGCAATACATCTTATGCCTGCTAAAATAATGACTTTCCTTCTCTCCGCAACCTGGCTAAAAATACAAAGTGTTACTAAAAAACAAACAAAACTACCCACAAAACACAAAAATACCCCACCCCTCCAAAAAAGCCTGTTTATTGAGCAGATTATGACAGAATATCAATTACTATGTGTTTGGTATGCAAACATCCCCAGTGCTAACTCACTCAGAGTAGGAATTGGAGGGAGAGGGAACAGAGTGTCAGAGAATTAGGGAGCAAGGCAGACTGCCTCTGAGGGAAAGTGCTGGAGCCAAAGCTCACGACCTAGTTGTCAAGCGAGAATGGTGCAATTGCCGCTGACGTCCACTTAGTGGCAGCAGTTCTAGCCAGAGGCACCTCTACCTTGATTGGTTCAGGTGATGACTACTGAGTGTACACCTTGTGCCAGGCGCTCTGGCAGGCGTTGCTGGCTGCACCATGTGGAAGGTTGCAATTCGTCAGCAGAAGTCCTTCCGGGAGGGACTGATCTAGGTTACTCTAACTCTAAACCCCAAGTCCAGGTGATAGAATCTGCTGGAAGCAGGGAGTTTAAGTTTCCAAACAAATGGGACTAAAGCATCATGTTAGGTGCTAGTACATATTCTATGCCAGAGTAAGTAGCTAAAACTCCAAAGGATGAAGAAATAGCAAAAATGGGAGAGGCTAGTGTTCAACTAGAGGTGCTATTGAGAGTAGCTGATATGAATGACAATGTGTCTGTGGCAGGCTGGGGAGTGAGTTGGGTTTTCACTCTGCCCCTTTTGAATTATATAAACTACCCAGTAAAAGGGAAGTTTGGTTTTAGGATAGATTTGGTCATGATCTAGAAGTTCTGTGAAATGAAAATAACCCACTGATTAATTGCATATGGCTGCATTTCCCAAGGTGTTAGGTATGAATTCCACTTGGGGAAGTGCAGATAATTGTAGATGAAACACCTTGTATTTTAATAGTTCAGTATTTATTTTAATGTGCCTTAGAAGTAATATAACTTATTATACAACACCTGTGATTTCACAGGTGATGATGTTGGTTTTCCATTTACAATGCTATTACAAATTTTCCATTTTAAATACTTTTAGTAAAAATAAATTTATTCGAAGAAAAATAAAAAGTAAATAATAATACAGAAGATGTCATTACAGGAATATAGAATATAAATCATTGGAAAGTTTGAGAAACTTTTGTTAAGCCAGGGGACGAAGTTGATTAATTTGTAGACAGAAGAGTTTGGAATATCAGACAGGTAAAGGAAAATGGTAGACTTTTTAGAGGATCTAGATTCCAGTTCCAACTGCCACTAAACCTGTGTGACAGTGGCCTTTCTCTGGATCTCCATTTCCTTATCGATAAAATAACTCTCATTCCTTGCCTAGCTTTATTATTTAGTGATTCTGTTTCACTTATTATTATTGAGATTAGGAAAAGTATAACAGCCAGTGCATTAAGTGTTAAGGTCTGCTGTGTGCCAGATGCTTTCCATAGTGATTTTTCTTAATTCTCATGATAGTCATGAAAGGTAAGTGTTTAATGCCCATTCTACATATAAGAGAAATTGAGGCTGGAAAATTATAAGTAACTGGCCCAAGGTCATACAGAACCTGATTGAATAAACTTATATCTGACTCAGAGCCATATTTGTTTCTCTTAGGCTTGCCGTGTCTCAGTGATCAATTCCTATCCAACCTTCAAAACTATGCTCAAGAGCATCTATTCCAGAAAGACCTTCGATCTCATTCTCCATCTTGGTTATATATCCCACCTCTGTGTTCCCTTAATTTTCTATTATGCTGTTTTTTCATATTTGCCTTTGTATTCCCAGCACCCTACATAGTTTTGGCCACAGAGTAGAAAGTCAACAAATTGCAGAAAGAAGGAAAGGATGAGGGGAGGTAAAGGAGAAAAAGGAGAGAGAGCGATTGCAAAAGAAAATATATTTCTACCTATTTATTAAATATGAAATAAGTAGAACTGAGAGATAAGAGAGCAAGGTGGTTAAGCTATGGCTTCTAGATCCAAAGCACCTCACTTACCTGTGAGGTGTGAACTAGGACACAGTTTTCAATGCCCATGCTCTAGTTTCATCTATAAAATAGGATATTAATAGTACCCTAACTTAAAGAGTTGTAAAGACTAAATGAATTATTATATACAAAGCTTAGAACTGTCTGAGATATGTAAGTATGCTCAATAAATATATTTATGAAATTAATAAAAGGAAAAAATTTACACAAAGTGAAAAAGTACATAACACTATTATATACATATAGAGGCTCTTTATCTTTCTAACTCTACTTGTTGACCAATGCAGAGTCATTCTAAGGTAGTTATGAATAAAGAGAATTATAGTCATAGGATGCACAGAAAAACACCTTATCTTTCCACTTCTATGGAAGCAGAATTAAGCACTCCACCTCTACCCCCAGAACATTTGAAAATGTTGATATTAAAATTATCACACTGTAGTACATTCTAAATGCAGATTTACTTGGTGTCTATTACCCTCAGTTAGACTAAGTTCCTTAAAGGAGAGTACTCCTGTTTAATTCTTCTCTGCATCTCCAATTCTTAGCAAAGGGGCTGGCAAGAAATAAATGTTCAATAAATGTTCGCAGAATGAACATTGTAGAAAAGATGTGTACACGTGAACAACAAAATTTTTAAAATGATGTTATATTTACAATACAAGAAGTTCAAATCAAGTGTGCTTATGGCTTAGAAAGGAGAGATCACTTCGAGGTAGGAAAAGATAGTGAAAAGGATGGTTAAATCTATGAACTTTAAAGTCAGACAGCTTTGGTTTTAAGCCTTAACTCAGGCACTTATGAGCTTATGTGAATTTGGGATATAGCCTAACTTCTTTAAGCAATAATTTCCCTATCAGTAAAATGGGGATAATATTAGTTGGAAGAGCTAAATAAGATAATTTATGTAAAATGTCAGGTGCCTATTATGTGTTTGTACAGTGACTAACATATCATCATCATCTACATCATCATCATCATCATCATCATCATCATCATCATCATCACCATCATCACAATTATCATCATCAAAGGCTTTGTAATGGTGGCACTCTGCCTGGATGGGCAGACACAAGGGAAGGACACTGAACAGCCAGGAGGTATGAATAAAGATACTGTGCATGTGAGAGTCAAGGCCACATAAGGAGGGCAAGTAGCATTGTTTAAATGGAACACTGGGTATTTTCAGGAAAGTAACAATAGAGAATATTGGGAAGTCGGCTTTAAATTCCAGGCTGGGAAATTTAGTCTTTATTCTGCAAGTAATACTGAGACTTTATAGGATTCTAAACAGGTTAGTGGCCAGTTCGGAGCCAGCTATAAGAGAACTGTTCTGGCTGTACAGGGTAGTCTGGGGAAGGTGAAGGGAGATGAAAGCAAATAAACCACTTAGGACGTTTTTCCAATATTTCCCATGGGAAGTTGATTCCCTCTTGGCTGTGGGTATGAGACTGGAAAACAGAGAATGTGCATATAGAACACTGGGAAGAATGAACTCATAAAATTGTGTCCAACTGGATATGAGAAGCAGAATGAGGAGGCAGAGTCAAAGACAACTCTGGAGGTTTAGAACTGGATGACCAGGAGCAAGGGACTCCTAGCAGAAATAAAGCACAGAGGAGACTGTATTTAGGGGTGAAGATACATTTACTTATTGTTGTGGGATATTCATGTAATGAATGACATCCAAGAGATACCTAAAAATGTGATCTTAGAACTCAGATATTTATTTAGAAGATATCTGTATAAGTTGATAGCTGAAAATATATAGTTGGGAGTATAAAGAGAAAAAAGAATCAGGGCATCATCCTCGGGAAATACCTCCCATATCTAGAGGAGTAAAGAAGAAGCCTGTGAATGAGGATGAGGAGGAAGGAGAGGGGTAAAGATCACTACCATAGAAGCCAAGAGCAGAGCAAGTTTCAAGGAAGGTACAAGTAGTCAGAGGAATCATGAGCTATGGATAAGTCAAAGAGAGAACTGAGAAGGGACCACTGGACTTGGCTATTAGGAAATCATTGATGACTTATGAGAGAACAATATGTGGAAGAAAAAAAGTAGAGTGCAGATGTGAAGGAATGAAAAAGGGATGTGGAATAAAAGGTAGACTGAGAATACATTGTTAGTTCAGGAAATTCAGGAATGAAAGGATAGAGACGTGATGGTAACTCAAGATGGGGACAGATTGTTCTTCTGCAGATAAATGACTGCTCACCAACATATTTATCCAGAGATCTTATTTGTCTTTACATTAAGAAATAGAAAGCAATATTAATGGAAGAGGCCAGAGGAGGGATTTGGAACAAACTAGATTGAAAGTCAGGTTACAGCCTGAGAGTTAAAGTCCGGGAACATGTTATCTGTATGTGTACAGCAGCATCTGTTTTAGCAAAGACAGGCCAATTTATCACGTATCAACAGTCTGTGTGAGAGAGAAACAAGAAACTCTCCTTCCCTGTTTAGGAAGACAAAGTTTGATCTACTTTTTGGAAAGAATTTAAACGCTTTGAAAAAGTATTTTAGCATGGAAGGAACACTAAAAAAAAAAGAAGTATACAATAGCTTCCCTTATTGTGACTTTTCTACCCAAGTGCACTCAAAGAAGATGCCCAGGTACATCATTAGAACACAATAATAATACTGTTAATACCACCCAAGTTTACGGCACTTCTCTCTGCACAGTGCTGCTCATTTTATAAAAAGCTCTCGTGACCTTTTATTCTCACATAATCCTTGTATTACTTTTTCTCCATTTTACAAGAGAAAACATTGAGAATCAAAAAGAATTGAGCGATTTCCCCCAAATTACACAACAAGGAAATGATAGAGTCCCAGACTCCTTGCTCTTTTTAGTACATTTTCAAATACCACCTGGTCTTTACAGTATACTAACACTCCAGGTGTAGAATGACAAACCAAAGTGTAACCGGATTCTGATCTCCCTGGTTTTGGGGTGCTATAATTTTATCAACATAGCCTTAAACTACATTAGCTTTGGGCACCTTTCCCAAAGTCATGTTTATGACTGAACAGTACCCAGTGCTACTTTTCACCTCCATCATAAAGAGCCCTAGGACAGAAGTGCTTAGCAATGTGCTTTCTTCCCTCTTACGTCTGCCCAGTTCACTCAGGCCTCTGAAGTGCATGACAAGCCTTAATACTTAATCCAGATGGGTCAGGAGGCAGAAAAGCAGTTCTCTCCCTCAGTCTCTAGTTTGGGCCAGCAGGAAGAAGGCCAGACTTGGAGGCTGACGGCTCAGTTTCCAGGCTCAAGCTACCAGCCTAGCTCTATGACCTTTGTTAAATCACTCTGTACACTGAGCACCGGTGCCTTTGTCTAAAAAATGAGAATAATAATAGCTATTCTATAAGACTGCTGCAAGGATTCAGTGAAATACCTCAGGAAAGTGGGGCCCTGTGGTGGGTTTAATTTCCTTCTGTAGCCATCTTGAAATTCTTAATAATTTTTGAAGGAGAGGCTGTGCATTTTCATTTTGAACTGGGCCCTGCAAATTATGTAGCTGGTCCTGTCTATGCCCTTGGCCAAGTCATTTAACCTCTTGGAGCTCTACAGTCTATAATAAATTGAATTAAGTTGTTGGGACAATTCTCAATCCTTCCTTTACTTATTTGCATATTTGACATAGTTAATCACTCCCTCCTTCTTGAAGCCTTTTTTCCACTTGGCTTCTAGGACACTAAACTTTGGTTTTCCTCTGCTTCTTTGCTGTTTTCTCCCTAATTGATGAGCATGTCCAAAACAAAACCCCTGATCATCTCTTGCAAGCCTGCTACTTCCAGTTTTTCTTATCTGTTCATGGTAACTCCATCCTTCCAGGTGCTCAGACTGAGACCCTCATCAAAGTCTTTGACTCTTTATCTCCCACTCCATATCTAATTTATAAGCTGCTCCAGAATCCAACCACTTCTTCATCACCATCATTACAGTCCAAGCCTTAATCATCTCTCACCTGGATTACTGCAAAACCTAACTCATCTCCCTGCTTCCACCACCTCTCTATGTGCCCAGTAGTCTATTCTCCACACAGTTGCCAAGATAGTTCTTTAAAATTATGTCAGTTTGCATCACTCCTCTGTTCAAAACCATCCCATGACTATGCATCTCAATCCAAGTAGAAATCCCCACAAGAGGCACCAAGCCACCTCTGCGAACCCTCCTTCTATTACTCCCTCTCCTCAAGCCATTTGTTGGTGCCCTTCCACCTGGAATGCTCTCCCAGATATCAGACTGGTAGGCCGCTCACTTCCTTCAGTTCTACTCAATTGTCCCTATCAGTCAAGCCTTCCCTGACCGCCCTATTTTAATAGCAACCACCGTCAACTTTCCTCCCTTGTTCCCCATCCTATCATTCCCTGCTCGCTTTTCTCCAAAGCACTCATCACCATCTGATACCTACTATGTTTTATTTATTTGCTTATTGTTTATCCCTCCCCATTAGACTTTAGCCTCTGTAAGGGCAGGGACTTTATCTTTTAACTACTGTATCTCTGGCACGTACAATGTCAGTGAATGACAGAAAGTTCTAGAGCAAGTGATGGTATTACTATTATTAAACAGCAACCATATCAGCCCCTCTGAGTGTATAAAGTACTTTCATAGGCTGCACACCCTTGAAGCTAGCCCTGCATTCAGGAATGAGGGCATTCATGGGGACTACTGTGGGCCAAGCCTCTCACAGACTATAGTGTGGAGATAGAAGGGTGAGCCTAAGAGTTTGTGGTGTAGAGGGAGGTTTCATGGACATGTGCAAATAACTCTAGAACAAGGCAGCATTTGTTAAAAATGTCCAGCCTTTCATACTAACATCTCACATTTTGGCAATGACCCTAGAGTTTTCTAGAGAGAGAAGGAACAATGAACTATGGCTTGTGAACTTACGGCGTGGCTATTTCTGTCTCAGACAAGTTCCTGCTCTGGCCTGCTTATCAACCAGAGACACCTTGCCTGACTTCCAATCTAGCGTGCTCCAAAGTCCCTCCACTGGCACCCTCCACCCAAATTGCCCCCTAATTAACTGTTATCTGAGACCCCACCCTCTCACGGTCCCTTCACATTCTTCTCCTAGATACAGGGAACATGAGGGAGGGGTGGCATCAACTTAGGAAGGTTGTGACAGGGCATAAAAAAATCTAAATATTTCCTTATGATAAAGATGTATATGTTTCTCTATGAGGCTACAGTACTTAGAACTCAGGGACTACATGTGTCCATCTTTGTGCCTTGACAGGCTTGCTCAAGTGTATGGTACAGAGTGGGCGTTTGGTAAGGTTTGCTGAATCGTTAAACCGGGTGGTGTCATAAGCTCTGAGGAAGGATAATTCTATTGAAGAAGCACTCCTGCATCTTCTGCAAGGTGCCCCAGAGGAATTCTATAAGGTTATTTTATTGACCTATCATGAGGAAACAACCTAACCAGTGAGAATTAAAACATCTCAAATAGAAACCAATCTTTAAATGAAAATTTAAATTATAAAATGCTACTATTTTGTAATTTTCAGTTACTTTTAATTTGTATTTGATTTTTTTAAAACCCTTCATCTGAAAATCCAAAAATTATCAAGAGTTAATTTACAAAGCATGCTCTCCATTCCCTATAAGATTCCTTTGAACTTACCTGAATTTTTAGGTAGAGACTTATGAGAAAGCATAGGAACTGAGAAACTTAAAGCTAAAGCATTAGGATCTGCTTATTAAAAACCACGCTAAGTTTTGGTGGTAGATATTTGTATGTTTGTTATGTAATTGTCAGGACTTTTCGGTGTGTGTGAAAAACTTGTTTTTTTCATATGTTCGCATCACACATACGTTTTCATACCCAAGCAAGATTAAGCATTAAGAGATAGACCATCTTATCAACAGTAAGAGGTGCTGCCAGTAACAAGTAGGAAAATTTGGGACAGGTAAAACCTTCCTTGGTTCACAGTTTCTCTGTATATAAACTAGGGGAAGGGATTATTAGATGGATCCAGCGGCCCTTCCAGTACTAATGCCTTTAGAGTCTGTGGAAGGAGGGGCACCTATTCACATTATAAAGGACTTTCAGATCGTCTGTTTCTTTAGTGCATTTAAACTAGGACTTGTTTTTCTAAAATCTGGCTACTGTATTTTTACTTATAATCATTAATAAAAGCAGCTAACAATTAAGCAAATTCAAGATGTCAGGCACATAAAATGCCTTATACAGATTATGTAATATAGTCAACCCAATGAGGTAAATACTGATATTATCCCCAGTATCTGCCTTTTGTAGATGGTAAACTGGCTCCATGACTATCTAACTTGCTTAAGGTCACTGAATCAGGGAATGTGGCAACACTGTAATTCAAACCCTCTTCAATTCAGTCTGTGACTCCGGAACACCTTATGAACCCTGCATCTCCCAGGCTGGCTGCTAATACCAGGAGGTGTTCGGTGTTCCTTCCTTTATTGAACGACTACGGTTATCTGTGCCTTCTGCCTTCACAAATGGAGTGACTGATGGGAGATGGGGTGATTCCTTTGGTTTCAACTTTATTTGAATATCAACATAATGTGGTGATAGTTCATTAGGAAATGCTTTTTGACCTTCCCTGAATGAATAACAGTGTATTTCACTAGTTATCTTGAGTCACTTGTGAATGATCAGATGAGCAGAAAAGGGTTCAAATTTGCTGTGAATTCCTAATTTAGTTCTTTACGTCTATCATCTAGGTCTATAACAGCATACACAGCAAGACTTTACATTATTTTGCAACAGATTAAGGTGAAAAAAAATGCCACTTGCAGAAAAACAATGTAAGATTAATTTTACCTCTATATGCACATTTCATAATTTTCATATTATTTTCACGTTGACAAGAACTGTGTGAGGTGGGCAAGTCAGGAATTATTTTTACCCACTTTGCAAATGAGGAGAGTCACAGAAAGGACAAGTGACTTGTTTTAGGTTGTGGTGCTGGTTAGATCCTAGGCCTAGTGTTCTTTCTATATTGTGCCACCTCCGTATGTAAAACAGAACTTCAGACTCAGGCACTTGGCAGACAGAACCAAATGGCTGCTGTACCAGAGGCTGTGCCATGTGAGGCGGTGGCTGCGGGGCTCCTCTCTAACTAGGCACTGTGCTAGAGGGTGAGCACATAGCAGCAGCCATGCCCCTGCTCACACCTGTGCAGTATGATAAAGAAAGTAGAAGTAACCAGCAGCTGTGGTCTAACTAGATAAAACTTTTAGGCGGGAAGTCAAGTGACAAGTGAACTTGTGTTTGTGTGTGTGTGCGCGCGCGTGTGTTTAGCTGTTAATTGCTTTTGATATATTTTTTTAAAGGCAGGGTAAAGAAGTCAGACCAAATAGCAGGAAGGTATTGCAGCAAGATGGATTTGGGAGAGGACCAATCTTATTTGAAGCTCCATCAGACACCTGATCTTCAAGAAAAGAAACATGTTCCAGGTAATGAAAGAGACTTTAAGAGGTCTCTTGGGAAGAACTGGGGCTGTGATTATTTTCCTCTTTTTTATGGCTCTGGAAAAAGGAAGGCATAATTGAGTACTTTCATATAAATTTAGGTGGGAAGAATCGGGCTGTATAACTTCCCAAGGTGCCTTCTAGTGCTAAGATTCTAATAAGCCAGATAAACACAGGAAATAATAAATAAATTATTAATAAGAAATATATTGAAATGAAAGATAGTGAAAATACCCAGTATTGGATGTTTGTGGTAAAATAAGCACATCCGTATACTTCTATGGCAAAGTAAATTTGGGATAACTTTTGGGGAGACATGGCAATAGGTAGTAAGACCTATAGTACTTATTCTTTTGGTTCACTAGTCTTATTCATTGGATCTATCACAAAGCAGCATTTCTCAAAATGTTTTGCAAAATCCTAGGCCTTGGGACAGATAGTGTTTTTAAACTTTTTTGTGCCATGGATCCCTTTGGCATTCAGATGAACCCCAAGACCCCTTCTTAGAATACATTTTTTAAATACACAAAATTAAATGCAAAGGATTACAAAGGAAACAATTATAATAAGATACAGTTGTCAAAATGAAAAGCTGTGGTATTTACTATATGTGCCTTTTATAGATGTATTAAATAACAAGATTCAATAGTAGAGCTAATAATGATTATATCAAATCAAATATAGCATTTAAAATAAATAACATTGGGGGAGGGGAAATAAATAAAAATAAAATGTTAAAAAAATTATATATGGTATGAAAAAAAGTAAATAAACTGGCATTAAAAAAATAAATAATATTTTAAGGTACCTGGAACAACTGTAATGTGATAGGAAAAAAATCTAATTTCCTTTGGTGACAAAGTCACATACTGCTAAAACTACTGTGGTTTGGTACCTGAATTCATACTTGAAGGAAATCGTCATTTTAATTAGAGATTGGTAAAAATAAAAGTACCATTAAGAACCTCTGTCCTAAGGACAAAAGGTGTTGTAGTCCGAGGGGCCTGCTCTATCTTTTCGGGGTCCTAGTGCAAACCAGTTATCATGCCACAGGTTCTAAGTTGTACATCAATGACTCATTAACTTGTTCAAACTTGGATGACAACAGACACTTTTCTGGTGATACCTCTACTATTTCAAAGAACTTGGAGAAACACCATCCTCAGGAAAAAGCCAAAAGAAAAAATAACTGTATGCATGAATATGCTTATTATAGTTTGATTTACAATAGCAAAAAAAAAAAAAAAATCTGGCAACAACCTGAATGTTCAACACAAGTAGAATGACCGAGTAAATGAGAAAACGTCAACTTAATTGAGTGCCATGTAGTAATTAAAGTTATAATTATGAAGAGTAGATCATGGAAAATGTTTCTGAAATAATGTTGTTAATAAATGATAAGATCGTGGTATGTTATTGCAACTTTGTGTAATATGGAACCTAGACGGGTATGAGGAATAAAATGAAAACAAGTATAATGTCAAAGATGGCAGAACATGGCTGATTTTTTTCTTTCATTTTATGTTTGTACAATATATAAAATTATTTTGAAAATAGGTTGGTAGCTTACAAATACTGACCTTTTCATTTAAAAACGTTTACTGTTTGCTCTTCGCCATCTTTTGGAGGTACAAGGTTAAATAAGACAGTCTTTGTCCTCAAAAAGCTAGGAGAAGGAAGTAGACCCCAGAAGGGATTCTACCACTTAGCTACAAGACAATTCATCACTGCCTCCCATAACTTTCATTTTGATCTTACAGAAGTCATTGGAACTTGGAATTTGAGAAACAGAGAGCAACTCAGAAAAAGAAAAGCTGAAGCACAAGAAAAGCAGACTTCACAATGGCAGTTTGGGTATGGTATCCTTGCAAGGGAAAAAGAAACTGATATTTATCCAGCATACGCTATGTGCCAAGTACTGCTGAGCATTTTGCACGCCATATTTTATCTTTCCAGGAATCCTGTAAATCAGGAGCTGTTATCCCTATTATGAAAAAAATAAAACCAAGTGTCCAGTGGTTTAAATATTTTGACTAAAGTCGCACAGCTAGTAAAGTGGTGAAAACAGAATTTTATCCCTGATCTCTTTTCATTAAAAACCAGACAGTCAAATTGTACAGTAGAGAGGCCTGTGTTCAACTAACTACTCTGGTAATATAAACATAGAAGCATCTTGTTGTTGGGAGTGGTAGACACTATCGAGAAAACCTCTGAGCGGTTCTCCAAGCTTTCTATTAGTAATCCTTATCGAATGAGTATGGTCATCTCTCCATGGAGTAAATCCAAACGTAAGTGATGGGAGAGTTTGGGAGTCCCAATCAAAATCACCCGTCTGTCATCTCAGGGAGGGAGTACAAGAACATAACTGTAAATTAGGCAGCATCGAACTGCATCCGTTTAGAATATGACTGTATTGCTCGCTCGTTTACGGAAAAGGGGAACCTAAGTAGCCAAGGAGCACAGCGTCCCTCCAAGTCAGGGTTTCTCCACTTTGGCACTACTGATGCTATGGGCAGGATACTTTGTGTGGGAGGTTGTCGTGTGTATAAAGGATGTTTAGCAGCATCTCTGCCTTCTAAGAACCAAGAGCACTTCCCTCTTCCCCAGCTGTGAAACCAAAAATGTCTCCAAACATTGTACGATGTCTCCTGGAGCAAACAGAGGGGCTAATACTGCCCCCTGTTGAGAACCACTGATCTAAGCATTCTTCTTAAGAAAGAATGTCTATCTCTGATCCCTGATATGGACCGAGTATTGTCTGTTCTGCTACACCACCAATTAGTTCACATATGGTTGGTAAATAGAAGCATGACGTCAGTATAATGTGGAAGTTGTGTTGATTCATAATTTTTCCTAGTCAGAGGAGCCAGGAGAGTGGAAATAGAATTAAAACCTTTAGCAGGAAAGGAAAATACCTTGAACTTGGTTGCTTATACAGGCAGGATCCTTTTCAGCCTGCATCCACAGCTGTCCCCGAGAGAAGGACGCCACCAGCCTCGCACAGCTCTCCACACGTGGCAGGTTGCACTTCTCGTGCCCAACTTAACAGTAGCCCTGCTGGCTCAGCGTGCCACACTTGTTAGCATGATCTCAGCAGCTAAATACCCGAAATTACACTTACTTTTGTGCAGTTTTTACTATCCCAAGGCAGCCTCCAGTCATGGTAAATAGCCTGTCTGGATGGACTATCCAAGTCATCGCAGATACTGTTTTTGTTAGTATTAAAAGTTGCATAGTTTTTGAGTCAGATGCCCCAGCTCTATTTTTCCCTTATAAATACTGTTACTTTTAGTATATGATTTTGCATAAAGTGAGGTATTTCAGGAATGTGTACCTATGTTTTAGCAGAAACTTTTGTACCTGGGTTCTCTGGCCGGTGACTGTTGCAAAGTATCCAATTAGCTTCTCTAATGCCACATTTGAAAGGGAACTTTCTGATAGTTGTTTGGCTTCCCAAGTGCTGTTAAAGAGAAAGAGTACATTTGTTTGTCAGCTCAAGCATTCTCTGCTGTGGACTTGGCATTGCTCACTGTTCATTTAGAAATCAGTTGTTAGGTTTGTTAGGTTTACATGTCTCTTTGAGCTGGTCGATGAGCTCTGCTTCTGATAAATGGAACCAGTCTTAGTGGGCTGATAGAATTGGGTTTCTATGTTTCCTGGGCTCAGGAGCCAAGGCTGAGGAAGTCACCAAAGTAGATGACACCTTAGTGAGCCTCTTGGCAGCTGGCCGGCCTTGCTCTGGTGATGCATTTCTATGCTACTGATGGCTGTTCTCACTACAACACACCACAAACACCACACAGTGAAACAGTAGTTCCAGAAGAAAGCAGCAGAGAATAATGGCTAAGGGCTGGGCTATTAAAACCAGAATGACTAGATCAGAAACCAGCTCCCCCACTTTCTAGCCACTTGACCTTGGACGGGTTACTCAGGATCTCTGGTCCTCAGTGTTGTCGTCTGCAAAATGGAGATAATAACAATATCCGCCTCATAAATTGATATGAGGATAATATGAGATAACAGAATAAGGAAATTACTTAAAACAGTGCCTGGCGCCTAGGAAGCACTCTAAGTGTTTCCTATATGGATATAAGATTACTTACTACCCTATATTCAGATAATTAATTTATGCAAGTTATCATATGAAATTCTTACAACCACCACATGAGGTTGGGTAGATACTATATACTCCATTTAACCTATGAAGAAACCAAGGCATAGAGAGGTTAAGTGACTTGCCCATGATCACATAGTTGGTAAATTATAGAGTACAGATTAAATTTTAGGCCATATAGATATATTTGTATCTTTTGAAACACTATTAGGAAGAACATGGAACATTATATTAGTCAGATTCTCTCATATAGAGATCTCCATAACAAATTATTTAGGACTTAATAGCTAGGGAAAATAATTGCTTCCTGAAGAATTCAGATATACCACCTTTTTTTAATCTGACATTAAGAACTTTATAATTTATCTTGTTACTTTGATTACTTGGCGTTGTACTTCAAGTATTACCTATACTTGTAAATGTAATACTGACCTATTACGTATATACTTTTTATACTGACTTTAAATTGGCTTTGATGAGGCAATCTTTAAAATTTTTTTAATTATGGAAATTTCAAGCTTACACAAAAGTAGAATAGGGTATACATTTTTTTAAGTGTGCAAGGAACTATGAGCGCTGCAAAGATATAAGACACTGGTTTTATCACTAAAGAATATCCAGTTTACTAAAAAAATATTTCTCCAGAAATAACTACAGATTAAGGCAACCTATGTTCCTTGCCTTAAGCATGATCCTCATTAAAAAAAGCACTAAGCAGGGAGAGTAGTTCAACCCTGTGGTCTGTAAGAGAAGGCTTCATGGAGCAAGTAGCATGGGACAGAATTTCAACAACTTTAGAAAAATGATGAAATGTTTATTTATAGTACTTTTTCTCTCCCCTGAGCCCATCTGTATTAGCCATCTGTATTTGGTTATATTTGCAGTACCTAACAATTTGTCGTTGGCCACAATTTCCATATATATCCTTTCATTTTTTAGATCTCTAACCTAGCTGTTAGTTCAGAATAGGCATAATATGGCCACTCATGCCTTTCCACCAGGTTTCTTAACCTCAGGAAATGGGTTTTTTTGCAGCTTTTGACTCAGCTTGCAGTATATTTCATTCAATGTGTATTGTAACTATTTAGTATTCTTCACACAAGACATAGTATTAGATAAGGAAGCCATATACATCATCCACCTTCAGGCTGCACAGAACAAGGAGCCATGCTTGGTTTGCAAATGTAGAAATACAACTATATTAGTTACCTAGGGATAGTGGGACTAATTCCCACAGACTAACCCCAAAGAGACGACTATATAAACCAAAATGTTAATCTGTTCACTTATAACACCAATTATATGTTTTTCATAACCAAACTTTAAGTATATGCTCTCAAATACACGCACTATACTTCCTGGTGAGCAAAGCATCAGAAACAAAGGGACATTTTCTCTTTTGACAATTGAGAACATCTAGCACTGCCTCCTTCATTTTACAAACAAGGAGATTGAGGTCCAGAGAGATTGACTTGTTCAAGGTCTTGCAACAAGGCAGTAGGAGACCAGGACTATTATTACTAAGCATTTATATGAATTCTGTAGCCCCATTGCTGACACTAATTCTGATCTCTCCACAGAGAGAAAAAACAAAAGCGGCAGAGAACAGGAAAAGGATATCAAAGAGGCCGAAAGAGACAACAAAATACAGAACTGAAGATGGAGCCTCAGTCACAATTAGAAAAAGAAATGATGGAAAAAGCACTGGCACCTACAGAGAAAGAAACTGAATTACCTAGGAATGGAACTGAAGTTCTCCCTCCAGTAGACTCTCCCCAAAGAGTTGTACCTGAGAAACATTTTCCTGCAATAGCTCAAGAAAGCATTGTACATCAGGAAAATTCTTCTAAGTACCAAGAAACAACCATACAAAACCATCCCTCTGAAATAGGCCAAGGTATGGCTAAACCCGAAGACCGCTCTCCTAAAATGTGCCAAGAAATAGTTGTATTTCAAGACCATTCTTTCAAAATGTGCTGTGATATGGCTGAACCTGAAGACCTCTCTCCTAAAATGTGCCAAGAAACAACTGTAGACAAAGCCCTTCCTTCTAAAACATCTGAAGACATAGCCGACCTAGAAGGATGTTCTCTTGAACCGTACCCCAAACCAGATGTGCCTGAAGGTTATGCTCTTGAAATATACCAAAAAAGAGCTAAGCCCAAGGAATATAATTCTGAACCAGGTCAAGGAATAGCTGAGACCAAAAGTTTCCATCCTAACACACAACAAATAGCTGTACCTAAAGACCTTTCTACAAAAACCTACCAAGAAATAGTTGAACCTGAACACTTTTCTCATAAAGGACATGAAGAAATTGCTGTGCCTAAAACTCTTTCTCATAAAACAATCCAAGAAACATCTGCTCCTGAAGAATATCCACCTGAGATATACCAAGAAACACCTGGGTCTGAAGAATATTCACCTGAAAGATACCAGGAAACACCTGGTCTTGAAAGCTGTGCACCTGAAATACACCAAGAAACACCTGGGCCTGAAGACCTCTCTACTAAGGCATATAAAAACAAGAATACCCCTAAAGAATGCTTTTCAGAACCCTACCAAGAAACAGGCAGGCCCCAAGGCCAGGATCCGAAAGCACACCAGGAAGATGCTAAGGATATTCATACTTTCCCTCAAGGTAAGGGTGGTTTGTAGGGGACAAGTCAGTGACACTGCCATGTAATTGTGTTCCCATTATAGAACATCAAATAGGTATATCTCAGGGTGGTGATTTATAGCCTCCTTTGACTATCCTAGATTATCCCCAGTTATCTCGAGGGATATCATTAATGTCATTGACACTTTTTCATTCAACCAATGTCTGGCACATTTCCAAAGAATTAAATGAAAATAATTGAAAATATAAGTGTGTATAGTAGGTACCTATGCATAAATGATTTACTCTGGGAAGATTTAGCCAGTGAAATGAATCCAATATAGGATGAATAATGTGCAAAATATTTTAAAGAATAATTAAGTTTAGATTTAGAACAAGACTTGATGAATAAAGTTTTTCTCAAAAAAGTAAATTTTCCTGGCAAACTAAAGGTAAGTAAATTCTTGGTATAAGGTACCAAGGGAGATACAAAGGTGTGAATTATGATCCCTGTTACTAGGGAACACGTTCTTGTAGGATTTATCAGGTTTACCAAAAACCCTTTCTACTTCAATATTTGTTCCTGAAAAGCTTTCTCCTAAGCATAGCACTTTGAAAATAATGTGACCTTTCCTCAGTTTTTCTTGCCCTAGGGATAGGGACATAACTGAGCACCTCAATTCTCTTTGAACAATGCTGTAGACAGAACTTTAAGAAAATGAGCTGAGACTATCAGACCATAGTTATCCCCAGGAAATTCTTTTCTTAAAAAAATTCTTTTGGTAGTTTATTTGCTCTTTCTCCTAAAAGATGAGTGCAACAAAAACATGGGGTTAATAGGGTTCCAAGTAATGTTTTAAAAATCTTTGCCTATCTGATAGGTTAAAAAAAAACCTAATTGTTTTAATGTCCACTTTTTTGATGACTAATGCTACTTGACATCTTTTCTTGATTATTATAAATTTGAATTTTTTTCTTTTGAGAATTTCCCGTTTGAGTCCTTGTTCCATTTTAAATTTGAGATATCTTTTTCAATTGCTTAAAAATCTCTTTAACTAATAGCTATTAAACTTTAACTGACATATAAGTTGTAAATATTTTCCCAGTTGTTTGTGGTTTAACTTTGTTTATAGTGTTTTTGTCATCTGTATGACAAAATTTTAATATTTAGATTTTAGTTATTCAAACATATCAATCTTTGCCTTTATGGTTTCTGACCTGTGTTCTGCTTAGAAAAGCCTTTATAATCCTAAGATTATAAGAAGATTTTATGATTTCTACAACATTAATGGTGTTTTAATATTTAAATCTTTAATTCATCTGATATTTGTTTTTGTGCAAGGTGTGAGTTTTTCCCTCAAAATGGATAGTCAATTGTCCCAATACCATTTATTGAACCTATTTTCATATTTTATTTGATTTTACAGAAATGAAAGAAAAACCCAACACACAAGAACCAGAGATACCAGCAACTCCAAGCATTCCTCAAGAGATTCACCCAGAAAATGATGTCTATAGTTATGTTTTGTTTTAACAATGCTCAACCATCAGAGTTGTTCAACAAAATACACATCATAACATATTATATGTGTGATTTTCTCAAAATAGTGTAAGAATCTCTACAATATTCATTAATATTTTAATAGCATTTTTGCCATGTATAGACCATATCTGAAAGAGAGAACTAATGTGTTTTTTTCAGACTCTACTATGTAGAAAATATCCTGCTAGTGTGTGTGTGCATGAGTGTATGTGTATGTATATGTATATTGGGGTGAATATTGTGGTGGGAAGAATCAAAAATGGGAAAGGGAAGACTGAATAATTGTTCCCAATAAGAACAAACATTTCTTTAATTAATTATTAAGAGCAGAAAAGTTAATAAGTCTGAACACTTAAAATTTGGGGGAGTATATAGTTTTCTTGTAAACTTTGTTCAATTATTAATGTAACAATAGCATCAACATTTTATTAAGGCTTTCCATTAGCCTTTTAAGTTAATTTTAACAGTCCTTATTGTTCTAGGACTCCTTCAAAGAGATTTTGGAGTGCTGAATGAAGTTTACTTGTGTATTTGACTTGATTTTCTATTTTTACTTTTTAAATATTGTATTTGTGCAGAATGTACATTAAAACATTGTTACATGCTTAACTATGTGGATCACATCATGGTAAGCATTTTGAGGGTTAGAAGACCTATAAAATATTGTCCTTGCCCACCAAGGGTTTGATCTAGTCTGAGTGGGGAATAAAACAGAAAACAAATAATTACAAAAGAAAATAGTAAATTCTAGTGCTATTTGAATAGTAGATAAAATAGAGGAATGTTCACATTTTTGCTGGAGTGACCTGAAAAAATTACATGAGTGGAGCCTTAAAAGATAGGATAATAGTATTATCGTGCATGACATAGGAGTGAATTCAAGATGTTTAAGATGTTCAGTTAATGCAGGGTCTATGTGGAATAGCCTAGTGGGCTAAAAATCTTGTATTATTAGTGTATAGAATTTCGCATACTTAGCTAAGAAGTATATCACTTACTTGTTAGGTAATGGAGAACTAAGTAAGACTTTTGAACATAGAGTGACAGTTTTAGTATTTTAGGACTATTTATCCTGGTGATAATGGTCAGGATTAACTGAAAATGAGAAGAAAACAGGGGCAGGAGTAGGGTGGGAAGGTGTCTGAAAATCTCCCATTTTTTGTTTTTGTCTTTTTTGTTTTGTTTTGTTTTGTTTTTAGTGGAGAGGGAGCATTGTTTGCAGTTTTTCTTCTGTTGTTTCAAACTCAAAGGAATTTCTACAAATAAAGGTTTGGTTCAGCAAGGGCATAACTGCGTAAGCTCTCCACGTAGGCATTGTGTTGGGTACTAGGCTACAGCGAAGAACAAGACAGGATCCCAGTCTCGCAAGCATTCATGGTGTAGAACAGTGGTTCTCAACCCTGACAGTATATTAAAACTACTGGGGAAGATTTCAAAATTACAGGTGACCAGACACCACCTCAGAGATTCTATTCACCTAGGGTGACATCCAGACATAGCTATATTTATTTTTTTAATTACTTTTGCTCTAAATAATTTTTGAGGAATAATTTAGAATTATAGAAAACTTGTAAAGTTGTTACAAACATTCTACATATCTCTCATCCAGTTTACCCTAAAATATTAACATCTTACATAACCATGATTCATTTATCAAAACTTAAGAAATTAAGAATGTTACATTACCATTAAGGAAACTACAGATATTTGAATTTCATTAGTTTTTCTACTAATGTCTTCTTTTCTGCTTCAGGATCCAATCTAGGATACGGCATTGCATTGAGGGCATTTTAAAAACTCTCCAGACGATTCTAATGTGCAGCTAGAGTTGAGGACCACTGGTATAGTGGGAGGTTACAATGCTATTTCCCTTCTATTTGGCACACTCTCCTCCACAAACTTTAAAAATTTCCCCCTCAGGATATGTTAATTGTTCAATGATTACTCATACTTAAGGAACATATTGAGGGCAGCATATCATATGATAGTCCCTTCCATCTGGATGGCACTTCAGAATTTTATCATTTCAATTATACTTTTTAATCTGTACAGGAATCTTTGAAATAACCTCGGAGAGGCTGGGCGCTCATCCAAAGTCACATCTAACTTCTTTGGTTTTTTTTTTTTTTTTATGATGGTGCTCTATTTTTGGAAATCTTGTCTCGATTTCACCTGCTAGCATGGGTCAAAATTAGAGAAAAAAAGAGAAAACTGAAATCTCAAGTTCTCACAGCACTGCATTAAGATGAACCTTAAGAGATTTGCAAATGTACAATGTACAGGGGAACAAGGTGAAAGAGATGGGGAAGGAGATGGAATAAGGATATAGTACATTAAAGAAAGAGAGATCTTTGCTTTCTATCTTTTAGGACCCTTTCTGCCTGCCCTCTTACTTCCTATATACATATAATCACTGCTTTCTTACTATTCTCATTCAAATACCAGTGCACTTCTAAATATTTTCTAGTTTTCTTCTTAGCTAGAACCTGGAGGTCAGTCAGAATTAAAGTTTTGTAAAAATCCTTCTAGGCCTCCTTGTGTCGCCTTCCTCTCAATGGTGGTTCTTAAACAAAAATGAGCCCTAAGATATTAAATCTAAAATGATGTGTGAGAAAATCCAAAGCTTTAGTTGATTTTTAATGGGATCCTCCACCCAAATGATAGATTGAGTCATTATGCTGAGAAGTGTTTTCTCAAAAGTGTAGGCTGATGACCACTTGTATTAGAATTCTTTAGGTTAAGGCAGATTCCTGGGTCCTACCTCCAGAAAAAGAGTTGTTTTACAAACTACCAATACTTGTATATAACTCTTGATAGGATATTAAAACTTCAAATCATATAATGAAAGTGCTACATATTTAAGTTCCTGTTATTCATAAAGAAAAATTGTACCTTTAAAAGAGGTAGCAACCTACTTCACCAGTGTCTCCAAGTCTGATTCGCATTCCAGCACTTGTCACACTTGTTAATTATTTTGTATGGATGTGTGTTCATTAGATATAATATCTGAGGCCGGAAGGGACCTCTCTCATTTTCTAGTCTGTCCACAAATTAAGCAAAACTCTCATTTTCAGCAGCACTACCATCTAGTGGCAAATGCAACTATTACAGCCCCAGTTTTACATGTATATAACAGTGGTTCTCAAACTTGTTTCTTCAGCTACACAAAACTGTTTCCTCCTGAAAACAATAATAGCATTCTTTTCCAAATTGTCACGTAGAAAAGACCTATTAGAGAATACGTGCATGAATGTGATCAAATTTTAAAGAGACTTATTTTTTTCTTTTAAACCACAATATCTCTAATCTTTGGCTCTTTCTCCTGGTTACTTTCTACTAGTGGACCTATTATTAGTCCATGACAAATGAACAAGTTTAGAAACATCTGTTCATGGTTGTGAAGCTTTTAAATCTGTGGACTTATATGCTTTTGAATAATTTATATTGCAAGCAATATGTCTTTCCTCCACCCCCCTACCAACGGGATAAAATACCCAGAAACAGAATTATTGATGCCAGTTTTTCAGAGCTGTCCAGAAACAGCCATAATCCCTCTAACATAAATGGCATGTCGACTCTCAATTTCATTCTAACGTTAGTTCCCTTAAGGTAGGGAGCACAATAAACAGTCTCCACTTTTTAACCTCTAATCCGGTATGAGGGTCCCCATCCATTAATTTGAAATAAGGTTTACTCGGGGGTACCTTTCTGATAAACCGCCGTTCTTATAATGGAAAAATGAGAACATACATATAAGTAAAAATGACTGTGTGTTTCCAGCACCCAAGACGAATTTTAAACATTTCCTAATATCCGATCATTTTGCTACGTGGTGAATGCACATATATATCCTTTTTCTTCAAAAGTTAGTGTCATGGCTGAATATGTAGGTTGCTGATTATTTCAAGACATTTTAAAAATCTTCATCGGTATGTCCCTGCCTTGGAAAGCGTCAGAACTCGGAGTCGCTAACTGTCCTGGAAAAACTGGCAACAGTAAGTCCGCGCGAGACAACTGCGCAAGACGACTGAGACATCTGTCCTGGCGGGGAACAGATACCGACATAACGCTTCTGTGCTCTAACCGTAACCTCCAGGATGCCCGCGCTCTTAGCGCGCACTCTCTACTCCCCGCCCTTGCGCCAGATCCTTGGCACTGCCCCGCCGGTGCGGCTACTGCGCAGGCGCCAGGCTAGGAAACAGGAAGCGGAAGGCACGAGTGCGTCTGGTGGGCACTTCTGTGACAGTAGCCATGTGCGACTTGGAGGAGCCGAGGCTTCGCCCTACAGCGACCCCTTGCGGGTGTGTGAAGCCGGCTCTGGAGACAGGTAACTTCTGAGAGGTTGGCCGTTTCGCACTCGGAAGAGGCCTGGGTGCAGGTAGCCTGCTTCACAGCAGAGAGGGATGTGAACTGCAAGGCTTTGAACTGACGTGCATCATATCATCATACTTATTGCGAAGGCACGGGTCACGTGTTCTGTCGACCACGTGATGTGTCTGAGGCAAGCGGGATGACGTTATCGCTCTGTTCTTGGTAGCCGTGGCCTGCTTGGTCTTGACACTGTGGCTGAAACTGCCACGTGCAGTGTACAGCCTTTCTCTTAGAGAGTTTTCGTTCATACAGGAGAGAGAGAATATATATATGCAGCTGGTGTCATGCCTGTTAGGAATTAATAAATGCCACAAGCGAGAAGCATCCTGTGTTGTCAGGAATGAGGAGGGAGGAGGGGGAAAGGTCAGGGTGAGCAAAGTTTTAAACTGAATCTGGAAAGATGGACATGAGTTTGCTTCTCTTTATTTTCACCTCTTTATATAAAGCAAAATATATTAACTTTAGAAACTGGAGGAAGCAAATGGAAGTACTCGGACATCACCCAGAGGAAACCACTGCTAAATATCTTGATGTCTGTCTTCCATACTTGTTTCAGTACAAACAAACTAGAAAATGAGCTGATGTGCGCCCCCACTGGTATATAACTTTTTTAAAAACTAGGTTAATAAAAATCTTTCCATGGCAATTAATAATTTTAAGAGGTTATACACTATTTTGTTTTATAGATGTGCTCTCACTGATTTAACCAGTTCCCTATTGTTGGACATTTAGGTTATTGCCAGTTTTCATTGTTTTAAATGAAAGTTCTTGAAACAAATCTTTGTACATGTTCTGTTACCTCGTCAAAGGTTCTGCTCATTTAAAAAACTTGTTGCGCACTGCCAGATTACAAGTCTAATATTTTGACAGGCTAGAAAGAGCAAGGCTCAGAGGTTGACAGAGCATGGGATTGAGAAACTGTAAATTCTGAAGTATTGGATGTAACAGGGAGGTTTGGAAACTGTTGATTGGATTTAGATTGTAGAGAACCTTGGACATCAGGCTAAGAAATGTGCCATCTGCCAGCAGTGGGACACTTGGGAAGTTAAAGCTAAAGAGTACCATGACATAAGGAACTTAGTCTGGAAGATTCATGTTATGTGGTTTGAGGAGGGGAGTAAATGCCAGGGGGAGATGAATGATAACAAGGGTAAGTTAATAAAACAGGCAAGACGTGGAAAGGGCCTCAACTTTTCTGTCTGCACAAGACTTCTTGTACATAAACTTTTTGTACAAAATCTCTGCATTAATAACTTACTGATTTTTTTCTTATTACACAGTTAATATAGTTGTAATATTGGAAGGAAAAGCTTGAGCAAGGGCTTTAAAAACTGCTCCTTGCTGAGCACCTTCTGTTGTATTAGGTGCTTTACATATTTTAGTAATCTTAAAACTTTCCAAGATAGGAGAAAACTAGGATTCAGGGAGATAATCAGTTTTGCCCAAGGTCACAGAGCTAGTATAGTACCCCTGTGTTGTTTTGTCCTTTTTCTCTTCTGATACCAGTCCTAACCTTTCTATGTTTCTTTAAGGAACCATTTCACCCTGTTTCCATGTGATTTTCATGCCAGTACTACCCTGGGATACCTGTGCTTATCCCTATCCTGCATAGAAGGCAATTTGATTTAATTTTGATTGTCCATCTCTGTCAATTTACTAGACACCCTTGAGGATGAGAACTGTTTCATATTTTTGTCTGTATCAGGCACTTGGCACAGCACTTATACCATGTGGTAGGTGCTTAATATTTTGTTTGTTTGTTTTTGAAATATAAGGAAGAGGAAGATCAGGATTCCTCTAGGTGGACGTTCTCAGGTCTCCACTTCAAGTAGAGCATTCAGTAACATGTATATTTGGAAAGTATTGAGCATTGGTATTTCACAGCATTTATAATCCTAAGAACAGGGACACAGAGAATATATAAATAGGTTCCAGAGAGTTAAGACATATTAGAATATGGTAAGTTCCCACTTACCCTGGACATTCGATACCCTGAAAGTGGTCCCAAACATTTAAGACTGATGTAGTATGCTTCCAGTTCATTGCTAATCCAGTGTTATCTTGCTTATGTTTTTATAGAGATGCACAAAAAGGATTGGAATACATCTAATTGGTTACAACTTATATTTATCATAGCATATCTGTAACCTTTGAAAAACAGATATAGACTGATTTAATAAAGTGGTAGCTCAGTTAATTATACACTTGTAGAGCTCCAGTCAGATAATCAAGGACAGAAGTCTTTGATCCTTATTGCAGGTATGATATTTCCCATGATATTGAAACATATTGTGAGATTCTCCCCAACTGTGACTCCACTGTGATAAGAGTTCTTTTCCCCAAACTTAGCACAGTGTCTGACAATTGAAACACTTGGAAAGTGCTTGTTAAACAAATGAAAACAGGACACAGGGATCCCAGCTGATTAGGTTTGGATCCTTTTGGGCCATTTTTCTTCATTACATTTTAATGCACACCAGAGAATAGTCTGACCTCACTTTCTTCATCTTTAAGATGTTTACTGTATCTATCTGTTCTACAGAGCATAGATGAGGATAAAAAAAAAAAGAATGCTTATAAGCATACTTGGAAAAAAATTTTAAGTCACCAGAAACACACAATATGATTATAAGAATCATAAAAGCACATCTGAGAAGATAACATACAATTTTGAACCAGTTTTTATAATACTCAAAGACAGGATAAATGAAATATTGTTTAGGCATGTATATGCACATGCTAAAATCATATTTAAAAAGGAAGCGAATGATAAAGACCACATTCAGGCTCCTGTTTATCTCGGGGGAAAGGAGGAGTAGGGGGAGAAAAACAACATTAAAAGATGCAAGTTATTGGTTAAGCTCTAGTTCTTGGGCTGGGTGGTGGGTACACAGGATTTCATTATAATTTTATGCTTTATTATGTGTGTGTTATATCTAATGCTTTATAGGTATTAATTTAATTTTTACATTGAAAAGTAATGAAAGGTGCTGTGAGGAACAGTTCCAGTCCTGTAGTCTTACCCCTGTGCTAGTAGAACAGATTTAATGGAAGCTGGAAATAAAATCAGAGTCTAGAGAGTCTTTATATCACCTCTTTATAAAAGTTAATAAAGCCTTCATGAAATGTGAAAAAAGTTATAATTCAAAATGATAGTTGTGGATACCTTGGACTTTAAACCTGTATTGATGCTGCCTGATCAGTTTTTTCTTTTTTAAAAGAAATTGCTGCTTTAAAACTTTTTTAATGATTTGCGATTATTGCAAAAATTTCAAATATTATAGGAATTACTAAGTTAAATATACAAATAATCCAAATATCTCTCCACCCATTTTAACCACTGTTAACGTTTCGATGAATATCCTTCCAGATAGCTTTCTAGACTTATATATGTACATATTTAGAAAGATAAAAATGTGAACAAATTTTTACAAATAAGATTATGTTACACATATTTCTCTTTCATTTTGTCATTTTCCATTTTAATCAGTTAAGACTTAATCATTCTTTTTCCATGACACATGAATTTTTTTAGTGCTTTCCCTCACGCAGGCAAGTACCACTAGACAGTGATTACACAGCAGTAAACAAAACAATCTCCTGCCCACACGTGGAGCTTACATTCTAGAGGCGCAGAGAGCAACTAGATCAAACCTAACCTGAAATTTACACTGCCTGTAGATATTTTAGTAGTGTGATCCCATGCACTCATTTTATTGCTTAATTAAACTAGTTTGTTTCATATGTTGTTTTCAGTTGAAAGCATCTTTACTTAAATACAACCGCTGTCTACTTTCATTATTCTTTGCTTTGCATTTCACACTCCAGCAAATAAAAAGCTTGTTTCTGCATATGCTAACATTTCTCATTTAACTTTGTGCACGTTACCCTTTATTTGAAATACCCTCTTTGCCCTGACCCCGGTCACGTAAATTAGTAATGGTAGTGTAGAATTTTTTCCCACAAATAAACCAACTTTAATAGATACTATTTTGTATTTATATAGCACCCTTTCAAGAACCTTAGATAATTTACAGATATTATCTGATTACTTCCCACAACAACCTGTGAGGTCAGTATCACTCCCATTTTACAAGATAAGGAGACTGAAGCACAGAGAGGTTAAATGACCTAACCAAGGTCATACAGTTAAATTCACTGAGGAGCCAGAACCTGAGACTCTTAGCTTCCACCTCCAGTTAAGTACCGCATAAGAGAATCTTTAATGAAAAGTATCTTTAAGAAAGTATCAAGATAGTAGTATGTTATGAAAATGAGGTCTTTCTGCTACCATGAAGGAAAGAGAAAAAAAACTAATACTGATGTTTAGAGGCAAATATAGAATTTGAATTATGGTCCTAGTAGGTCTTCTAACAACATCCTTTCCGTCTTTCTTTCTTAGACCTCTGTGCTCTTTCCAGTATGTCATCTAAAGGGACATAACAATGTGAATGTAATGATATTTATATGTATTCATGAATACCATAAGAATCATGTTCTGTAGTTGCATAACACCTATTTTAAAACTGTGAAATCAGTGCATTTAAAAAAAATCATGTTTTTTTACATCTTTGATGACCATTTTTGACGAATGATTTCTTCTTCTGATTTTCTTTTGTAGGGAATCTTTTAACTGAGCCAATTGGTTACTTGGAATCCTGTTTCTCAGCCAAGAATGGTACTCCAAGGCAGCCATCCATTTGTAGCTATTCAAGGGCTTGTTTGAAAATTAGAAAGAGCATCTTTAATAATCCTGAACATTCCTTGATGGGCTTAGAACAGTTTTCTCATGTTTGGTAAGTTGTTTTATGGTTGGAAGTGGTACTTTGGGCCAGAGTTTGCCCCTAAATAAAGTACTCCAGTTCGTATGTAACCACTCACTGATGGAGGCAACCTTGGAGCCTACCATCCAGACCACCCTTGTCTATTGTATGAAATTCCTGTACTGTATTTGTGCCTGTGATTGTCTGCATAACTTGAACACTGCAAGCTTGGGATCCACTAAGGGGGCATGGTCCGTTTACAGTTGATTCTATTGTGATGAATGCCTTTCTGTTGAGCTGACCCTTTTCGATGGGTCATTATTCTGTCCTCAAGATCAGGGTTCAGCAGGCTATGGCCAGTGGACTAAATCCATCCTACTTTCTATTTTCGTATGTAAGTTTATGGGAACACAGCCACATACATGCATTTTTGTGATGTCTGTGGCTGCTCTTGTGCCACAGCGGCAGATCTGAATAGTTACAGCAGAGACTGGTTGGCCTGCAACCCTAAAATATTTACTGTCTGACCCTTTACAGAAAAAGTTTGTGGACACTGCTCTAGGCCCATGAAGAATTAAGTCTATTATTCCTAAAATACAAAAGACATCTTTGAAATCTGGATACTTTAAATAAAGTGTTACCTGTATTAGGGCCTGCATTATTCTAGTGTTACTGCTGTCACTTGGAATTCTACCTCTGTTCATTGTTCCTCACCCCAACATCAGCAGTCTGAATTGGTCTAATTTTACTGGTGAAGACCTAAAATTAAGCGTTCCAAAATAGTTTCTTTTTCATGTTAATTCAGGACATGGGTAGAGTAGAAAGAAGATGGGTGTTCTGACCTACTTTGCATGATCTTGATTGAAATATTTAATTATAACCTTACTGATTTACAAAAAATGGACTCAGAGAATATATATTTTTCCTAATTCCTCCTTTTTCTCCTCTTTCATCATGACACTCTTCAGAGATTATCATTGTGATAGCTGGGTATATATCCTTCTAGACCTTTTCTTTCTTTTCTTTTTTGATGCATAAGCATAAATACACACATACAGAGTGGGTATTTGTTTTAAAAAATGCAGTTTGTTTTCTTCACTTACTATATACTATGAAGTACATATAGATTTAACTTTTTTTGCTTTAATGGTTACCCTTTATTGCAAAATATAGATGTACCATGATTTTACCGCTCCCTTGTTAATAGAGTTTTTTACCATTACAGTAATGCTGTAACAAACTCCTTTAGACACATGACTTGGGCACTTGTATATTTTTATGAGTAGGATATCAAAAGTGGCTGTATTGGGTTAGAGTATATGCATATTTAAAATTTTGGAGAGCTCCTGCCAAATTGCTCTCTGTAAAGCTTAACCAATTTATACTTCAAAGGTATATGAATATGACCCTTTCCTTTATTCATGCCAACACTATATGTTATAATTTTTTTACATTTTTGCCTGACAAGAAAACAGTATTTTGTTTTTCAGTTTAATTTCTTAATTATTAGTGAGGATCAAAATCTTTTCGTTTGGTTGTTAGATATTTCTGTTTCTTCTGTAGATTACCTATTCACATTCTTTGTTTAGTTTCCTTTATTGAATTTTCCTTTACTTTGTGATTTACTTTGTGTAGGAACAGTTTATATACCACAGGTATTAACCCCATTGTCTATTATACATGTTGTAAACGTTTTCTCCTGGGGTGACATTTTGTAGTTCATAAATTTAATGATTTAATGACTTCAAGTCTGTTATTGTATTTCTTCATGGATTCTGGGTTTTGATCTACATAGGAAGGCCTAGTCAAGTTACTTAACATTCCTGAGCCTCAATTCCCTCATCCTTCAAATGGGGGATAAATTATACTTAGGATTGTTAAATAGATTAAGTGAAATGAGTATAAAAATGTCTAGCATACTTCCTGTCATATAGCAGACACACTTACCTAGTAAATATTGTTTATTCAGGCATTTGACAAACGTCTGTTAGGTCCCTGCAGTATACTAGTCATTGTATTAGGAGCAAAGAACAGAGATAAGACTTTTTTCCTTCAAGAAACTGGAATAGTATTATTTTCCCCCCATTGATTACATTTTAATGCCATTGAAAGGATTCTTTCTGTTTTAATTTGTGGGGATGGAAGTCAAATCATTATGATAAATTAACGTATGCTTTTTTTTTTTTTAACTCATTGGTTCGGTTTATTTCCTATAGGATTTTGTTCATTTTTCACAAAAATGGCCGTTTGAGCTGTAAGGCGAAAGTGCAGCCTCCTAGGTTGAATGGCGCAAAGACTGGCGTCTTCTCCACGAGGAGCCCACATCGCCCCAATGCAATAGGGCTGACCCTGGCCAGGCTGGAAAAGGTAGAAGGTAACACACTTTCGTTTCTACTTTACCTTCTTCTCCTTAACCAAAAGACATCTTGGTAGAATCAACATGGTGTTCAGCACTGGCTGTTATTCAGACAAGTACCAGTGGTATTAACCCCTGAGAGCCATTAGACATGGGCGAAAATGAAATGATTAAAAGAATTGAAACACTGAGCATTAGTGTTTAGCCTTGATACACTTCGTTAGCATTGAGACGCTATGAAATGAGCTCTTATAGGAGGCTCAGGTTTGGTTATATCATTGCATTCATCAAAAGTGGAAATTATTTAAAAATAACTTCTAATATTTCATAATCACTAAATTAGTAACCAAGTTTTCTCTGACTTGGAATGCAGCAAATACAAAATGATTAAAAAATAATTGGACATTTTCAAAATATAATACACAGTGACTTAACTGGTTTTACATGCATATATGGCAAGCACGTAGGGCAGTGTAGTGTCATTTCTTCCTGGCAGCCTTGAGCTGCAGTGCAGCTGTCAACTAGTATGTGGCAGAGGGTCTGAGATGAATCCCACTGTAGCCGGGGACATCTGTCAGAATGTGGCAGTACCTGCACAGAGTGCCAGATTAATTTTAACTCTGTATTCATATGTAACCTAGTTACTGAGCCGGACATTTTTGGAAAGCATCCCCTTCTTGAACCGCTCTGACCTAGTCAGCACATTTGATAGAGAGGCAGATGAAACAGCAGGTAGGCTAGGAGTCAGAAGATCATTTCGTGTCAGCTTGCTTGTTTGTAAAGTGGGAGAAGGAGAAGAATCTACCCTCTCCGGGACTCCACAGGATATTTTTGAGGATCTTATGAGACAAAAGCTAAAAGAGTACTTTTCAAGCTGTTGGGTGCTAAAAAAATGAGAGCAGTTACTTTGCTTGTACTTTCTCAGAATTTGAACTCCCCTGCTAGAATGTATTCACCGGGCCTTGGGTAGGTTTTCTGGAAAAATTCTGTGGCTGATCCAACTTGAGGTTTATCAATTTGTGATGGCTGACAAACTTGGGTAACAGTACTGGAACATTTTATGATAATTCATACAACCCACACCTATTTTCTGAGCACTGACTATGTGCCAGACATTGTCCTAGGTGCTGGGGATATAATGGCAACCAAATCAGACAAAAATCCCTGCACTACAGAAAAATTTAACATTCTAATGAGGGAGAGCAAATCAGAAAAAAGAGAGGCAAGAATAATAGTACTATAGACGGTCTTACTAAATAAGCACTACAGTGACTTCTGGTGTTTGTGTGATGTTTACAGTTTGTAAAGAGTGTTCATGTATGTTATCTCAGTGGCTCTGTGGGTTTAATAGGGTAGCAGTCTCCATTTTATGGATGAGGGCACTGGGCTTCTTTGATGTTAGATCATTTACCTAATAGCGTCCAGCCAGAGGGTTGTCTGACTCCAAATCCCGTGAACTCTTACCTATGCTACAGTGCCTTTCTTTCTTCTGCAGGCATTGTGAGGCATAATCACTTAGGAAGTCCAAAATCACCTTTCCAAGCTTATTCACAGCAAGCCTATTTTAGAAATCAAAGTCCTTTGTTAATCATGTTTTTCTTAAATGGAGACAGAAGTGAATGTGATCACATACATTTTTTTAATTTTCATTTTGCCAGTTTTCCAAGTCAGTAGACTTTGCACTAGTAGCAGGAAATGGACAGCAGCTGTATCAGTGGAACAAGCAGCTGTTGTTATAGGACTGAGGGCCCCAGCCTCTTGCTGGCTGTTGGCTGGTGGCTGCCCTCAGCTCCTAGAGGCTGCCCACAGTACTTAGAGACTGCCTGTAGTTCCTTGCCACGTGAGCTTTCCCAGTGTGGCTGCTTATTTGTCAAGCCCACAGAGAGCGTCTCTCGAGTGCATCTGCAGCAAGCACAGGAATCTTACATAGCATAATGTAGTCACTGGAGTGTTTATACAAAGCCTCAAACACCAGGAGGTGGGCATAATGGGGCCATCTTAGAGTCTGTTTGCCATAGTAGAAACCCTCATCAGTTCCACAGAGGTATATTGAGGACACCGATGTCCCTGGAAAAGAGTTAGAAGCTGCCGCGTTGCAAAGTGAGTTGTCCCCACCCCTTGCCGAAGGGCTCAAGTGCTTACTATTTAGGGAGAGAGACTAAGCGGGTCATTGCCAGACCATGTGGAAAGGGCCCTAGGAGAGGTATGTAGGCAGGTTCTTCTGGAACCCAGAGGAAAGAACACCTTTGTCTGGAAGAGGCAGAAATGTGTTATAAGAGAGGTGTTATGTGAGAGCCTTGAAGAGCAAGCAGGGGTTTGACAGGTAAAGAAGAGGGTGGGTCTCCAGTGTATGTTGGCACCATGTGTAAGAGAGCCCGATGTGTGAGAGCTGTTAGTAAGCTTGAAGGGCATAACAGACACTGTGGGTGCTCCAATTGTTGGTACTGTTCTTCATTGTTAATATTCCTAAGAGGTGTTTTTCACATTATAGGTGGAGCTATATACCTTTCTGGAATTGATATGATTCATGGCACACCTGTACTGGACATAAAGCCCTACATAGCTGATTATGACTCGCCACAAAATTTGATCGAGCCTTTAGGAGAGTTTAATTTACATAATAACCAACATAAACCAATAACTTGGTCTGATGGCAAGACTGACAGTTGTGCCCAGCAGCGGCCCTCAGCGTATGATGAACCACAACCCTGCAGTCGCACTAAGGGGAAGCCTAACTGTCCCAAAGACAGAACTTCAGGAGAAAACGGCACACAACACGACACAGCCAAAATTCAGCGAAGCTCGCCGAAGCACAGGGAGATAGCAGCAGACTTGGGGTTAGGACCTAGAAGTGGTCAAAGTCCGAGTGTGGCAGAGGAGCAAATGGGCCCATATCATCTGGAGAAGAGCTTTTCAGCAGAGGGTACAGATCAGAGGCTGAGAACAGGGAAAGAAGCAGTGGTTCCACAAGAGAACAGTGCAGAGGTGCAGCCTGTGCCTCTTGGCCACCTTTCCAGGCTGACCAACACAGCCCACTGCAGTGTGGTTCCCAACTGGGTGCGAGAGGCTCCTGTGGCCACCTTGGAAGTCCGATTTACGCCTCATGCAGAGATGGACCTGGGGCACCTCAGTTCAGAAGGGGAATCAGGTACTTCTTTTCTTATTTTTAAATGTGAAATGAGCTTTTGCCAGGAGTTCAGTCAAATGTGGTATTTCCAAGGGCGGTTAAATACAGCAGGGGTCCACAACCCCTAGGCTCCCCCCACCCCTCCCAGCCGCACAGAAGAAGGTGAGAGGTGAGGAGCTTGCGAAGCTTCATCTGTATTTGCAGTTGCTTTCCAGAGCTAGCATCACTGCCTCAGCTCCACCTCAGATCATCAGGCATTACGTTCTCATAGGAGCACCGATCCCTGATGTCAAAAGGAGCACTGATCCCAGATCGTCAGGCATTAGATTCTCATAGGAGCACTGATCCCTGATGACTGCTGATATAGAGTATTTATCAGTATGACTGGTTGTAAAGAAACCCAGGAGTATAAAGTAATGTTTGGGGAGCACTATCATCTTACGACTTTGTTTAATGACTGTTTATGCAGCACTATGTCCCAGGCACTCAGTAAAGTGTTTGCTGAGAATGGCTCCTGCCTCACTAGGTGGCCCATGGTTTAGAGCCTTGTGTCTCCTTGTTACAGTGGTCCTTGGAGTTTTCAAACAGCATTCAAAAGCTAAATTGTGTGTGTGTTGTATACTTATTCAGATTGTTTTTTCTCTGTTTTATTAGCTGACTAGAGAAATGTCCCAGCTTATTCTGTCAGGTGGCTGATAGCTCAGCCTCTGGAGTAAGAGGGGAAAAGAGTCTTTTAGCATAGAAATTGTCCCCATAAAGTCCCAGCACTAGAAGGATGCACTTAGCAGAAGAGAGTCCACAGGGCTTTTACTTGAAGTCTGTTTACTTTACCACATGGTTCTTAACAAACGTCGTTACCTGGTTTCTCCAGCCCAAAGCGGATCCCCAGCAGCAGTCTAGAATGAAGGAAGGAGCTGTTAAGAGGTGGGTGCAGTGGTTGTAGTAAGAAGTAGCTGGTTAGTTGAGGAGATGTCAGATTTCACCTGCCACTGGAGGGTTGGGCTTTTCATTCTTGCCTAAGGCTTTATGCTTAAACAAAGCATTTGACTTTTTAATTGATCTCTTTATTTAAAAAGTTTTGTTTTGAAGGTTTCATCACTGTATACAGTTGATGGGAGAGAAAGTTGAATTTTAAAAGGATTTTGTGGTAGAACAAGGCAGTGCTACCTAGAAGTTACTTTATATTATACTTACCCTTTGTCTTGTGGTTATCTTTGCATGCTTCCTACTTTGCAAAATTTTACCTTTGTCAAACTACAAAGGTGTTGTATACCTGAGAGGTTACAGTATGCTTTATTGATTAAAAAACGGTTAAAAAGAAATTATGAACTATAACTATACGACAGGGATTGATGTGTAACAGCAGAATTTAGAGCCAGTGCAGAGGTATGACCTCATAAAGTTTAGCCTAGAAAAGATGAAAGATGTTGAAATGGGAAGGCATTGGCTCTGGAACAGAGTGCTGGGGACACATGAGAGAGAGAATTCTGCCTTGGGGACCAGGAAGTCTGGGAAGGCTTCCTGGAGGTTAATAGGTGTTTGAGCTGAACCGGGAAGGGTAAGAAGACAGAGAAGTGAGGGAACGGCACCTACACCGAATGAACAAGCAAAGGCCTGAGCTCCTCTCAGACACACTGTGAGGGAAGAGTGTGATGTTTTGGGAACTCCTCTTTTTCGAATGGCCTTAGAGTCATTGTATGAGCTATGCAATAAAGGAATCTTAGCACTGCGTAATTGGTCCATGGTTTTTGACCAAAAATTGAATTTCATGGCTTTACTTACCAACATATTTATTAGACATAGCCCAGAGTGAATTTTAGCTGTTTTCTAAAAATTGAATTTACTTTCAAAGGTCAAGACCCACCACCACTGCAGATGCTGTTTTGAACAGAGACAACATTGTCTAAAGCACATGCCTTCCTGGCGGGGCCTGGCCTTCATTTTGATGTATGTTATATTGTAGCTACTAAAAATTGGGTCACAGTTAGTTTTTTAAGATCGTATTTTTAAAAATTAAAATGTCCACAATGATATAAATATAGGAAGTTTTGTCACTTGACAGAGTAAACATCTGTTTACCTGAAATGTGCTCCTGGGTGGGATGGCATTGAACTTTCTGAGTGTATCTGTTTCACTGTTTTCACAAGGACTGTCTCATGTCCTTGTTCTCGGAGACTATGGCATAATTTAATCACTGTGGGGCTGTGACACTGGCTCTCTAAGGCACCCACCCTTGCCTATAGCTAGTGCTCTGGGTATGTGTGGGTTTTTAGTCCTGTCTTGTGGCTGAGAATGCTGGGACTTTCGTGCATTTCTCTGCTCATGCCTCCATTCTGAGAAGAAAATGACAGAGAATTGAATTAAAGTCCATATTGACCATAGAATAATGACATTTAGGTTGCCAGAAAATAAAAGCTCAGCTCTCCCATTTAGGAGACTAAAAAATATCCCCATGAATTTTTTGTTCAGCAAATGAAAATTTGGGGAGTACACAAGTATACTCTAATGACAGTAAATACCACTTGAAGGTGACATTCTCTGTAATGGCGGAATAGATTTCTAAACCCTATTCATTTCAAGTGATATTCAAGGAACCAACCAAACTCCTCATTGAAGTTCACTATAATAAGATTTGACCTGCATGATTTAAAAAAAATTTTTCAATTGTAGTTGATAGTTGATATTATTTTATATTAGTTTCAAGTCTACAGCGTAGTAGAAAGACATTTATATAATTTACAAAGCGATCCCCGGGCAAGTCTAGTACCCACCTGGCACCACACATAGTTATTACAATAGTACTGACTATATCCCCATGCTGTACTTTACGTCCCTGTGGCTATTTTGTAACTACCAATCTGTACTTCTTAATCCCTTCAGCTTTTTCACCTGGCCCTCCAACCCCCTCCCATCTGGCAGCCATCACTTTATTCTCTGTATCTGTGAGTCTGTTTCCGGTTAGCTTGTTCGTTTATTTTGTTCTTTAGATTCCACACATAAGTGAAATCATGTGATATTTGTCTGTCTTTGTCTGACTTATTTCACCTAGTGTAATACTCTGTAGGTCCATCCATGTTGCTGCAAATAGTAAGAGTTCTTTATTTTTTTTATGGCCAAATAATATTCTATATATGTATGAACCACACCTAATTTATCCATTTGTCTATTGATGGCATTTAGGTTGCTTCCATATCTTGGTTATTGTAAATAATGCTTCAGTGAACATGATGGTGCATATGTCTTTGAATTAGTGTTTTGGATGTCTTTGGATAAATACTCAGAAGTGGAATTGTGACCTGCATGATTTTGACTGTTAAATTTTGTTGTTCTCATTGCAGAGGTCAGTCATGCTTCATTTAAATATTTTCAATCAGCAGAGGAAGCGAGGTGCGCCATTGAGGCCGTGTTGTCAGCTGACCCTCGGTCTGTGTATCGACGGAAGCTCTGCCAGGACCGCCTTTTCTACTTTACTGTAGATGTAGCGCATGTCACTTGCTGGTTTGGTGATGGCTTTGCAGAGGTTCTAAGGATCAAGCCAGCTTCTGAGCCTGTTCAGATGACTGACCTGCAGAGTCCTTGGTGTCTCTGGGATCGTAAGTACCTCCATCATGTCTATAAGACAGCCTAATTGACTTAATTGACTTTTTTGTAAAAGCTAATTATGTGTCTTCTTTGCAGAAAGAAGCAACACTTTGTAGTCTCACTGCTTTGATTGATTTGGGTTGTTCAGAATATTTATTTGAAAAACATGTATTTTAATAAACTGAGAGATCAAATTTAGAGAAATTGCCATGTGTTTTTTGATTGGTTGATATTGAATAATCCAAAGGTGATACTGTCTCAGCAATTTCTGAAAGAAGCTGATTGTTTTTGGCACTTGATAAAATTGGGCAAAGATCATCCAGCAGGGACTTTCAAGCTAAGGGGACCTGTTCAGCAATTCGTATTGGTTTTCCTGTGTGGAAAAGCCTGATCTATTTTATTCTAAGTCAAACCGAGTTACTACTATATCTTAGAAAACTAACAAATCAAAAACAGGTGTTTATAAAGATCCTTAGAGATTAAACCCCTGTGTTTCAGAGACTTTTGTCACATATACACACGCATGCACATGCACACCCACACACATACAAATGTATGTATATATATTTAATCTTGATTCTGACATAGACTCATAGATATCTTTGTATCAGAAAAGAAAGCCACCCTAAAGAATTCAAGAAAATAGCTTAATTACTGGTTTCTTTCTTATTTATTCTGTGATTGTTTACTGAGACTACTATGTGTTAGGTTTTGGTGATAGAATGAGATGAATAAGATGCAGTTCTTGTTGCAAGTCATAGTGGAGGAAGAGGACATAAGGACATTATTGTTACAGTTAGATAAATGTAGTGATTAAGTCTATACATTTTTCCTGTATAGTACCACGTAGGAGGGTTGTAAGCATGCATTGACTATAGGTGATTTTAACAATGTGATCCCAGGTGACTGAAGATTTGTGACCAGTGTAACCAAATTAGACACCTGTGTGACATAGGCTTTCCTCATCACAATTGTAAATCTTAATAGCTGATTGATCATGGTTTCGAAATGAGCCCTGCTGTCTGTATGTACTTGTACAGAATCATTTGTAGCTGATGGCACTGTACTCTTGAATCAAACCGGATTATCTTTAAGGTTACTTAGACCCTCTTGGGGAGGTATCTTTAATTGATTTTTAAAAGCTTTTTTGTTTTGAGATTGTAATACAGTCACAAGCAGTTGCAAAAATAGTGCAGAGGTCTCTTGTACCCGTCACCTGGCTTCTTCCTGTGCGAACATCTGACATAACTACGGTAAATGTAAAACTAGGAAGTTGACATTGGTATAATCTGTCCTTTATCTTGAATTTGATGTTTTTCTCTTAAAATTATTTTGAGACTGAATCAGGGCTTGAAGTCCAAAATGTTGATACTTAATATGGAAAAAATAATTCCAATTTAGCAAAAAGGCTCTTCAGTTATTTTGAGATTTTAATATACATTCTCAGAATATTAGAACAAAATCCTAAATATAGTCCAGCTTATTTCTCTGCCAGCTCAGTATTCAGCTCAGTCTCTTCAGTGTTTCAGTGTGGCTTTCTGGCCCGCTTAATTCCCTCAGTGATGATCCTTCAACCCCGGTCCTATGTACATAGCTCATGAGGTACGGACACTGCTCATTATTAGAATGTTCTTCCTTTATATGAGATAAAATGTGATAGCTTTACCCTCTAGTGGGACCTCATAGCTGAAGGCTAACTGCACTCCCGTGGTAGTCTGTCTGATTCCATCCCCATTTCCCACTCTTTGATTTTCCCTCATACGAGCACCCTATTTTCTTCATCTGTTTTTCATATAGCCTGTTCCGAAGCCTCTCCCCACCCGAATCCTTGAGCTCCCGTGTGAGCGTTCATCTCTAGGTACATATTTCCAGTGTCCTGTTGTTAGGAATTTGGATCTCTAAGTCATTCATTTCTATCCTCAGAAACAAATAATTTGAAGCAAGTCTTATATTCAACAAATAATTTGAAGCAAGTCTTATATTTCTTTTCATGTTGGAAATTTTTTCAGAAGAAGAAGAAGCAGATACAATTCTCTGTACTACTCATAAATGGTGTCTACCTTAAATTTGAGCCTTTCCTTTTTGGTGCCTGTAGGGGGAGCCTTGATAGCTGATTATTTTCACTAGCTTAGAGATAAACTCCAGGACTTCAAGGTGTTCAGGTAATTTTGACTTTCGGCCTCCTGCCCAAGTTTCCAGAACAGTAACTTTCACAAGAAATGTTGATGCTTGTCAATCACATAAGAAAAGATTAGAAGGATGAGTTCCATTCATTAAATTTTTAAATTGTAGCTTGGCTTAAGTGGTGGGAATGATTATTCCAGCATGTGAAGGTAGACTCATTAGCCAAACCCACAAGCATATGTGTACAAGGCATTCATGCTGTTTACATGTTTGTGACTTTCTTTGGAGAGAAGAAAAGGAAGTTGAAGATATGAATCAACCTCTTGTTTGTAGTTTTCTTTTTTATGATATAGTCTCCAAGAAGATAGACGAAGACTCAGTAATAATGAACTCTGTGTCAGTTATTAAACTTTGATCATGTCCTTGGTGATGGGCTATATGTTTTTCATACACTGATCAGAGGTTAAGGTCACATGCTCAAGTTCACACAGTGCTGCTGAGCATGCAGCAAGGATTTCAACCCAGCCAATCTGGCCCAGAGTTAGCTCCTTCCCAGCTTGGCTGTAACTCCTTCTGCCAGTGCAGATGTAGATGCTCAGAAAACCATGCTGGTTTATTTGAGGGTCAGCTATTCCATGTGCTTACTAAATACAAGACACTTTATTTACAGTGGCATTCTTGGGAATCAGACCACTAAATAAAGAACAGGGCGAGGAAATACCCATTCTCACCAGATCTGCATGGAACCTCCTGGGAAGCAGGGCATGAGTTTAGCTTCAGAAACTTCAAGTGCCATTTTGTTTTTGCTCCAACCTGTGCTAGCTGTGTGATCTTGGGCAAGTCACTGTGGCCACCTTCAACTCTCTGACCTTACAGAATTGTTACAAGGATAATGCTTGGGAGGGTATTTTCTAAACTCTTGGTCTATAAACCGAGGCAATATTTTATTGTGCCTGTCATCACTGACACCTTTTTTTTTTTTTTTCTTTGCCACTCTGCTCTGGCTTATCTGGCTGGGCAAGCAGACTCAGGGGAATCAAGGGGTCCTAAAATCCAATGTCTGAATGCCTCTGTTTTCTTTTATATTACAGAAATATTTTAAAAATTAAGAGGACCCCTTTTAGCAAGTTCTAGGATGTTCTAGAACTCTAGCAAGTTTAGGACATCAAGGGAGATATCACAACGTGCCACACCTTAAGGACTAAATCAGCATTACGCCACATGCCCGGAGCAACATCTTCTCCCACCTGGCCTCCCTCCCGGGGTTGCACGAGTAGCTGTCTTCACTGCATACAGCCATCATCTCTAGCCCTTCCTCTTCTCACACGTTACCCTCTTCAGCACCCTTTCTCTTCTACCTCCTTTCCTGATTCGAATTCAGACATTGCAGGAAAATTGCTGCATTTTCTTTTATGAGAAAATAGAATTATAATCACGGTATGAAATTATTAAGGTAAGCTCCACCTCTGTGACGGAAAAGAGGTAAGTCATAAGGATTAAAGCTCAATGAACTATCGTAGAGATTGTTTTGGACATTGTTAAAAATAAGCTTCCTAATCTCAATACGCGCCAAACGACTCTCCGCACCCTCTCTGTCCCACTCTCGGCCCCTTCTATGTAGGTTCCAGTAGCTGCAACTCACAGAGGAGTCAAGGTTTCAGTCAGGGCGTGTGACTGTGCACTACAAGCACAAGAAAAAGCTCAGTGCCCGCGTGTCAGGGGGAGGTGGCAAAAGCTCAGTGATACGCTCTGTTTGTTCCCGAGGGCGCACTGACGTTTTCTGTTCTTCTGGAGACAGAGTTTTGGATACAGCATTGTGCTCCGGGCAGCAGGAAGACATCCTTGTGGATGGTGTTTCTAGCAAGAGGGCTGAGCTTCAGAGAGTGCTTCAGTGCAGCACTCGCCAAACCTGTGCAGTCCATCCACTGTGGACTATGGGATAGGTCTCTGCTTGCAGGATCCACTCATCAGCTCCACCCGCTGGTTCTCTGTCTACTTGCATTGTGTCTACTTGCATTGGGCCATGTGACTGGTGAGGCTTGCTTGCTCTCCTGTGTCCCCAGGGCTGGCTCTTATCCACTATCAGAATGAGAACTCAGCTCAGTCAGCAGGAAAGGAGAGGCTTGGAACTGGGGTCAGCTGTACCCATTCGGTAAGGGGGCTGGCTGTGCCGAGGTGGAGGTGGGCAGACAAGGAAGGACATGCTGTAATGTTGGTAGGTGGCAGAGCAGAGCTTGTGGGGTGGGGGAGCATGGAAGTGGGGAGATGGAGCAGGGCTGTCAAAAGATTTAACAGGAGGGGTTGACATGAAAAAAATCCTTAAACAAAAGGGGGTCTTTAGGGCAAGATGGATTTTTGTAATGAATGTCGTGAAAGTATACAAATAGCCAAAATTTATCAAGGGGCATGGGTCAGGTATGGAGCTAAGAGTTTTACATGGATTATCTCATGTGGAAAGACATTTGTTATTTCCATTGTATGTATGATCAAACTGAGACTCAAGGACATTAAGTTATTTGACAAGATCATGTAGGTAGGAAGGGGGAAGACTTAGGATATAAATCCCAAGTCTGTCAAACTGCAGAACCAACATTCTTAAACATAACTTCAAGGTTTCTAGCCCAGGAGAATCTTCAAATGGCAGTTCCATAAATACGAATGGAAGAACCAGAAAGCAGAACTAAAATGAAGTTTACCACATCTCTCCCTCCATTCACATCATTGAGTTTTAGATAAACACAGAGTGAACCCATGCATTTGTTTGCTGCCTGCTAAAACCCAGTAAATGGCAGCAAAAAAGAGCAACTTAAACTCAAAGTAAGCAGAGAGAAATAACAAAGATCAAAGCAGAAATCAATGAAATAGAAAACGAAAATAGAGGAAGTCAATAAAACCAAAAACTGGTTTTTCAGATCAATAAAATTGATAAAGTCTGGCCAAATTGATTTGAAAAAGAGAAGACACCAATTAATTATCAGGAATGAGAGGTGAAACCTCTTTAGATTCTACAGATATTTAAAGGGAATATTATGAACAATTTTTAAAACACGAATAAAAATATGAAAGATACAAATTACCAAAATTTACTCAAGCAGAAATTACCTGAATAGCCCTATATCTATTTAAAAAATTGAAATTGTATTTAAAACCTCACTCAGAAAACTAGGTGCAGATGGCTTCACTGGTGAATTCTATCAAACATTTAAGGAAGAAAAAAATTCTAAGCAAATTCTTTGAAAATATTAAAAATGAAGGAATACTTTCCAACTCATTCTATAAGCCCAACATTACCTTGATACCAAACCAGACAAAAATACTACAAGAAAGAAACAGACAATATCTCTAATTGTAAAAATTCCAAACAAATTTTAGGAAATTTAATCCAACAACATGTGAAGGGATAATACATCATGACCAAGTAGAATTTATCCAGGAATGTGGGGTTGGTTTAACACTTTAAAAAATCAACATAATTCAGTATATTTACAAACAAAAAAAAATCATATGATCATCTCAATAGGTGCATAAAAAGCATTTGACCAAATCTAATATTCATTCCTGGTAAAAATTTCAGAAAACTAAGAATAGAAGGGAACTTCCTTAATCTGATAAAGGGCATCTACAAAAACCTATAGCCAACATATACTTTATGATGAAAAATGAATGCTTTCCACCCTAAGATCAAGACAAGGATATCCACACCACTTCTGTATTGTACTGGAGTTACTGGCTAACATAGTAAGGCAAGAAAAAGAAAGAAAGGGATACCTGTCTATAGAAAACCCTAAGAATCAACAACAACAACAAAACCACTAGAACTAGGGAGTTCAACAAAGTCATGGACTATAAGGTCAAAAAAATCAATTTTACCTCTATATACTCTGGGCTTCTACTGCCTGTTTGATGCCTGGATCAAGGAAGGACACATCCAAGAGGTATTGAAGGAGTGTTCCTGATTTATTGAAGGTGCCAAATTTTCAGTTTCTAAGTGGCTATAGGACTTCTTAGGAGAGGGAATGTGTCTACAGAGCCAATGGAGAAATCTACCCAACTACTTATCAAGTAAATCTTTAGAGTGTTTTTCTGGTTGCTTCTGGTCTAGGTTCTCCCTTGAATCTTGATAGTCGTTTCGTGGTGACATACCAAGTCGCTTTCTGTCTCCTCAGAATCAGACCCTAGATGCCTCAGGTTAGCTTTCTAAATACCAAGATTCTTTTGGGGGCCTTCCTCAGGCTTTGCTACAGACTCTTTGCAGGTTGTTCCCTAGCTGGCGTTTTATTGTTTACATGTAAACTTCCTGGATGCTTCGTGTCATCTGTCCTAGATTCTTTCTTGTGCTTTGACCCCTACTACAGAGGGCTGTGAAGGTCCATGTTTGCCCTTTCGATGGAGAAATCCCTGCTAGTTTGCCCCAAGGCTGTATCCATGGATGAAGGTCTTTCAAGGCTGGTGCTCCAGTGGCTGCCAGATCTCTCTGCTAAGAGGAAACTCTCTGGCAAGGATGAAGCCTGGTACTTGGGGTGGAAAGGCAATGCTATACTGAGAAATGTTGGGAGCTAGCGGATTCAAGTTTTCCTGGTGTACGTGGACCAAAAGAGGGCAAACACCTCAAATGTTCCAGCTGCTTCTGCAGTAAGTGCCAATCCAGGGGTTGGATTTCTTTTGAAACGAGAGATTGTGCTTCATCCCAGGGTCTACAGAAGGACACCCCATAGGCCCTAAATGAATGAGAGAATGGGAAAGAAATCGAAATAGGTCCGGGGTAGGGGGTTGAGGTTGCAGCAGGGTTTCAGATAAGAGTGGGCTGGACCTTGGGATGGAGCAGGGGCTGAAGGTGGGGCCACCATGGGAATTCTTTAACCTGAATATGGACTGGGACCTTTAGGGAATCCACTAAATAAAAGTAAGGGAGACGCTAGTGGGGATCAGCCACCAGAGAGCAGTAGACCCAGGGACTTGCTGTACAGAGAGGGGAGACCTTGGAAGAGCTGGCTCCATTTGTGCTGCTTTTACTCCTTGGTTCCCAGGCCATCTATCCTTTCTACTGGGGGCACACCACCATATAGGGGTCTCTGATTTAACAAAGACACTGCATCCTAAAGGATGGCGCTCTACCCTTTCAGGACATTGCCTCAGAGATGGTCCCTCAGTTGGGCATTGTGCAGAGAAGGGCATTTCAGCATTCTATGAAGCTGGCTGCCTCTGTGTGCATTATGTGATATCAAGCAGCATTCCATGACTGTGGGCTCATTCCCCGACCTCATTCACTGTGCATTGAGTCCCCGGGTCACGTCATGCTTGGTGGGATTCCATGCTTATGGATCGGGCAATCCTTAGGACCACAGGGTGTCAAAAGTACCAAGAGGAAGATAATGGGAATCATATTGAGAAAATAGAGGGTGTCAGTGTAAAATAATAGGCAAAATGAGTGGGAAAGCAAAGGGAGATAAGAACGATTCTGTAGAATCAGAAAGTTAATCGTGTCCTCTTGTCATCCAAAGTCTGCAAATTCTGGAAAATCCTAAGAATCCTCTCAGGTCTGATGGAATGCATGTCTTCTGATCAGGAGAAAGTGATGTATATTTTTTTCAGCTGGCAAACAGTATCCAAGGGTTAACACTTTGGAGTTTGATGCTGTGTGAATTATTAACAGTGATGGATACAACCCTTTTCATTGAGGCTCGAGGGCTGTTTCTTATGTCTTTTTGGAAACCACCAAGTCTCCACATTTCAGATCTTGCAGAGGCTGCTTAGGTGGGTATTTTGGAAATTTGTAAAAAGTAAGTTTCAGTCATCTTTCCGTCTTGCATTGCCTGTTTCTTCCACCAATCCCCTAAGCATTGGAGCCATTTCATGATCCTATCTGTCTTCTCCTTCAGAGACCCACACAGGGCCAAGTGCAGGTAAATATTTAGAAAAAATATATATATATTGTTGAACAGAATGGCATTGTGCCCACCTTGCTTTCAGTGGACTCGCTCTCAGCTAGCAGCCACTCGTTCTTCCCACGTGTCCAGCCTGGTGGATCTGTGCTGTAGCATGCATTGCTTCAGTCCTGAGAGACTGGCCACATTCCAGGGCTGTGCTCACTGCTTTATGAAGCCAGAGCGTACCTACAGCAGATGAGCACATTCCCATCCAGTGTGCAAATGAGAGTGAAATCACCGCAACTTCCTGTGGGGCGTCGAATGCCATGACCCCAACCCCAATAGGAAGATGCTGGCAGATAATGTTAATAGAAACAGATTTTCCAGAATGCGGCGTCTTTGCATCTAACACTAATCAGGGTCATTACACTGGAGTAGCTTTATCTTTGACTTCCAACAACACGAGACTGCATTTGTAGGGAAAGGTTTTCTCATATCTTCACTGGCTCAACGGTGGAATGGGCTGCCGTGGGAAGTTATGAGTTCCCTGCCTGGGGTGCTGGATAACTAATTGGCAGAGATGTGGAGGTGGGGAGGACTCCCAGCCCCAAGATGAGTCTTCGGTGCCCATTGTCCCTAGGACGCTGCCAGAGGTACGCAATCTGATGCAGATTTCTCAATGCAGCTTTGAGGTTAGTGATGCAAGTTCATTCAGGAGAAAATTGTGGCTGGTGAGATAGACCCCAGGCTGCTGCTAGGGCTCAAAGGGCCTGACTCATGCTTCACAGCCCCTGCCAGCGGTTCAGAAGGAAGCGATGTTGTCTCGTTCTTCTTCCTCCACTCATCCCCTAAAGGTAGGCGGCTGATCTCCGGCCCTCCATGTTTTCAGTCCCCACAACTCCCCTGGGAAATCTCAACCACACCCCGGGCTTCAGCTCCTACCTCTGTGATGATAAACCCTAACTCAGTGTCTCCAACCTTGACCTCATCCCTTAACAGACTCATAACCAAGAGTTTAATAGATATCTCCATCTCATCATCCTACATCTCAAAGCACAATATGTCCCAAATTAAGATGTTTTCTCTGTCTTCAAACCTGACACCTCTCATCCCACCAGCCACATACATGGAAAACTTCCTTTATCTCTCTCTTAAATTCTACCTTGTGCCTACATCCTGCGTATTCCACCCCTACAGTGCCTTTTTTAAAAAATCAGACTTTTTTTATTCTAGTTCTATTGCTGCAGATTTCATTACCTGGACCTTACTGCCTGGCCTCTTGACTGGTTGCTTTTTGCCAGTTCCTTTTTCTGACCCCCACACTCTATGCTGCTTCCCAAGTGACTACCCTTCAGCCTAGGTGGGATCGTGTCACTGCCCTCCAAACGAACAAGCATAAAACATAAAAAGACTGCCAATACCAAGTGTTGGCAAGGATATAGAGTAACTAGAACTCCCATGCATTCCTGTGCAAATGGACAAGAGCTTTGGTAATCTATTCAAGTAGATATATACATACCAATGCTCCGGCAATTCCACTTCTAGATTTGTACCCAACAGGTACATCCATAAAAGCACCAAAGGACATGTGCAAGAAGATTTACAGCCCCTAACTGGGAACTGAACAATGTTCATTAATAATTGTGATACTTTCATACAATGGGATATGAGCAACAATAAACAAACTACTTAATGTGTAGCAACGGCTGAGTCTTGAAACATGTTGAGTGAAAGAAACCAAGTGCAAAACAATTGGGAAAAACAAATTTATGGTGTCAGGATAGTGGTTTCTCTTGCGAGTGGGGAGTTCCTGAAAGGGGGCCAAAGGGGATTCCTGGCGCTTTAGTCATGACTTGTATCTTTATCCGGCTGCTGTCTACATAGGTGTAGTCAGTTTGTGAAAATGTTTGCACTTTCTGTATGTATGTTATACTTCAGTAAAAAAGTTTACCAAAACAAGCCCACCCACATATAAAAAGCAAAACAAAATTTCTTCCATGTTTCTCATACTCAGAGGAAACATTTCCAAACCCTCGCAGAACATCAGATATTCTCTATGGTATGACCCAGTCTACCAGGCCACGTCCTTCCCATCCGTGGCATGTGTGCCCCCACACTAGATCATTCCCCATTCTCCTCGCACATTTCTGTGCCCGCGTGTTAGCAGTTTCTGCAGCCTGGAATTCCTCTCTCTATCTGGCTCTATGCTGAAAACACCACCTCCTCTGTGAGCCACCCCCCATGCCAATTTCTCAGACCAAAGGGATCTCCCCTGGTGTTGCATGCCCGTAGCAAGCTGCTTTCCCCTCTCTCAGGGCTCTTAGCTCTCTCTGCTTGCCTATGCTTCCTTGACTGGAGATAAACCTCTGAAGTTGTAGGAACAGTGTCTCAGTCATCTATGTAAAACCTCCCGGGGCCAGTGCTGTGCCTGCTACTGTGTTTGAGCTAATGAATGTTTGACAAATGATTGAATGCATGCTCTGAGTTAAGCCGCAGTTCGTACTGCCAGAATGCCAAAACACCAGCGTGCCTGCAGAAACGCTTTTGCCGAGAGCCAAGTCTCTTTTGAAGTAAACACATCCAGCAGTCCTTTATTGGCTGCTGACAGCCAAATAGATGTAAATGTGTTGTGCGGCATTGTGGGCGTGTCCAAGTTGCCTCGGTGAGACTGAGCAGCCCCACTAACATGAATAAGCCGTGCAAATATGTGGTTAATGACCATGTCGCTCCGTGTCAATTCTTAATCCCAGATAATTAGCAGATAGATAATTGATGGAAGAATGGGAGGTGCTGACGGATATCCCTTCACTTGGGTGAAGTTAATGATCCTCCATGGATTAAGACCCACCCTCTGTAAGTGTTGATGGCTCCTATTCAAATGCTCCTTTTGAAAGGGCCTGGATCCAAGCAGAGGTGTCAGGAACTCCAGAGCAGGGTGTTGGCATCAGCACTAATTTTCTGGGCCGCTTCCATGGAAGGTGGGTGGATGGGCCCCACTGCTGCCAGCCTAGTGCAGGCAGCTCGGAGTCTGTACTGCCCCTGACTTGCTTGGGTAATCCTGAGCAGGTCTCTTCTCTTCTCTTGGTTTACCATCCGTCTAATGGCCAAGGATGGGAGGGATAGGGAGGGCTTGCTGATTCGAGAACTCACTGTAGACAAGGCTTTCCTTACTCTGCTCCTTGGCTACATCAGAAGTGTCGTTAGCTGGCTTGCATAATAGGGTGCTGTGGAGAGGACATTCTGGGGGTGAAACCAGGCATCTGAGATATGAGCTGACAGTGTCTTACATGACCTGAGGCAGGGTCAGCTAGGTGTTGACCACGATGGGTGCACCTGGTTCCACTGTGTTGAGTCATCACTGGCAAGGGGCTGGCCAGCTAGAGACTCTATTTCCTAAGACCCTTTGCACGGAGGTGGAGCCTTGGGGGGTGGTTCTCATCAATGGAAGGTGAGCATAAGTGATGTGTGTCATTTCTGGGCCTCGCTGTGAAGAAGAGAGGTGCTTTCTTCATGCTCTCTTTCCCCTTTTGCTGTCCGCATTTATAGTAAGATGGAAACACAGACATTGCTGGAGCCTTAAGATGGCAAGAGCCTGAGGTGCCTGAATTGCCACAGAGCAGTCACCTACCTGGTGGCCAGGGCCACCATAGATGGACGATTCATGATGGGAAAGAAAATCCCATTGTGTCAAAATTTCAAATTCGGGAAGCTGATACTGAGAGCTGTGAAAGGAAATTCATTTATAGTCCACAAATATTTACTACGTACCCTCTCTGTATCAGGTACTGTGGGTGCCATGTTTTGTGGTTGATTTGAGATAAAATGAATCAATGTAAAGGAAAATATCAAGTTAATGCTAGTGTTGGTTGCATGCAGATATGTTGGTCAACAGTGATATATATCACACTATATCTGGCACATAGTAGTTGCTTAATAAGTTGAATTTTCTACATTAGGCAGTAGGAACACACAGTGAATAAGACTCTGTCCTATCCTCAAGGCCCTCATAGCCTACAGCAGTGGTTCTTTCCCAGGGATGATTTTAACCCTTAGTGGACATTTGGTAATGACTGGAGACATTTTTGATTGTCACAACAGGGTGGGAGGAAGAAGGGGGGGAAGTAGTGGCATCTAGTGAGTAGAGGCCAGAAATGTTGCCAAATGTTCTACAATGCATAGGACAGTACCCTATAACACAATATTATCCGGCCCCAAATCTCAATAGTGCTGAGGTTGAAAAACTCTAAGTGGATTCCTAAGAATGGAGGGATAAAGAGATGAATCCCCTGGAAGCTTCAAACTTACAGACACTCAAGGTAGTGGTGCTGTTATGGGGTAACTAAAGTCCATTTCTCCTGGAGGATTTTGTAAGGCCTTGAGGGTGGTTAGATATCAGTGGGCTATAGATTGGACTGAGCTGTGGGACATATAGGGAGAGAGAGACACCTGGGGAACATCACTGAGCCACTTGCCAAAGCTGAAAGAGATCAGCTCCATCTCTAGCTGTGGATTCTATCAGAGCAAGCATCAGCTGGGTGGGCCTGGGATAAGGGTGCACAAATGCTTCGTAAAGGGTAAAACTTGGGCCACGACAATAGTTATTGTAATAAGAGATAGATTAGATAGATTAGATGTTGGAGAATGATTTGGATTTAGAAGTTTTAACCTTTTAAACTCCTGTATAACGATTTTGTTGCCATAGACAATCTGTTTAGTCCTGAACTCAGTGGCAAATTCCTTTTTTCAGAAGTTCTCCAGGTGAACTAGTAGCACCACTCACACTGCTGCCAGTCACACACCCTGGCAGTCCTGGATTTAACAACCGTCACCTATAACGCTCGACAAAGCATTCATGCACAAGAGAATGGAACCTGAAGGAAGCTCTGCCATGGAATCAGAATAAGGGAATGAGCACTGCACCACCAGAAGTCAGGAGGCCAGTTTTGAGGCTGTTACCATAGGTGGTTAGGTCACAGCCTCTCTGAGCTTCAGTTAGTAAGACATAGAGACACGGAACCCATGACTTCTGAATCCAACTCCAGCGCTCTTTTAAAAAGAGTTCTCAGTGAAATAGATAATCTATATAAAAAAGGAAATGATACCATTCATTGTCATCATCATCATGATCAAATGAACCTCCTTGAACCCAACACCCAGCTTAGAGATCAGAACATTATTATAGACCCCTTCGTGTTCCTCTCCCCTATTGCTTCCTAATTCCTCCCAGCCCAAGATAATCACGAACGAGAATTTTGTACTAATCAATCATATGTCTTTCTTTATGGTTATACCATGATGGTTTGGAGGACTGATATACACATTTCCCACTGTTTACAGCTGGTGTCTGTTTCGGTTGGCTGGGTATCCACTATTCAGCTGGTGCCTATGTTGAATAGTCAGCAAATATTTCTAATATCACTCCTATGTGTATAGATCTCTAAACAAGAAAGCTACTGTTTAGTTTCACTTTTTATGAACGGAGTCATGAAGCATGTATTCATCCGACTTTTCTTTCTTATGTTCAACATTTTGTTTTTAAGATTCATCCATGTTGATATTTGTAGTTGTAGTTCATTCATTGCCATTGTAGTATTGCCATTGCATGAATATACCACAGTTTACTTAAGCACTCTGATGTCATTGGACATTTGTGGGGTTTTTTTTCAAGTATTTACTATTATAAACATATTGCTGTGAATATTCTTGTATATATCTTCTGGTGTACATGTGCCAGAGGTGCCACATCTGTGTTCATGTCCTCTCCTCTTTTCCATAATTAATTGTATTTATTTGCGCCTTCTCACACCCCTCTCTCAATCTTTTCTTTTTCAATCTCATCAGAAGTTTGTCTATTTCATTAAGCTTTTAAAAAAATTATGAGTTTGTATGAGACAAATTGATGCCATATGCTAAGGACCAAGAGCTCAAATGCTGCATCATTAAGCTTTCTGAAAATATGGATTTTACCTTTGCTGAGATCTCTATATTGTATGTTTATTTTTTTATTAACTCTTTCTCTTGTCTTTATCTCCTACTTTCTTTGGACTTATTGTTACAGTTACTAATTTTCATGTTAGAATGCTGAGCTAATTTATTTTCAACACTTACTTTTTAAGGTAAATATTAAGGATATAGTTTTTCCTCTAAATACTACTTTAGTTCTATTATTCAGGATTTGATATGCAATATTTTAGTTCTGGTTTGATCATAATTATCTCATAATTTTTATTAATATTGTTTTAAATTTTCAAAACACTTAGAATTCTTTAGTTATTTTTTTGTTAACGATTCCTAACTTAAATACATTGTGGTCAGAGTTCATGGTCTGACACCATTTTTTTGAGGCTTATTATATGGGTTAGCACCTGGTCAATACTTATAAATATTCCATATGCGCTAACAAAAAATGTGTTTTCTCCTATTGTTGGGTGCCATATTCCATGAAACCTTAGGCTTATTGATCAAATTGTTTAAATATTCTCTATCTTTATTGATATTTTGTTTGCTTAATTGTTGTTATTGAGAGGGATGTGTTCACTGTGACGGTGTATTTGTTATAAAGTCTATTTTAGTTCTGCTAACTTTTGCTTTATAGGTTTTAAAGCTATGCTGTTCAGTGCATACTGGTTTAGAATTATTATCTTCCTGGTGATTGGAAAGTTATTATTATGAAATGACTCACCATATTTCTAGTGAGAGCTTTTTCTTTCTGTGAAATGTATTTGTCTGATATTATCACAGCTACGCAAAGTTTATTTTATTAACTTGACATTTTTATATTAAAACTCAATAATTCTAGATTATTATAGATTTACATGCATTTGTAGGAAATAATATAGAGAGATCCTGTATACCCTTTCCCCAATTTCCCCTATAAGTAACATCTTGTAAAACAATAGTGTAATAACACAACCAAGATAACATTTATATAGTCAAAATACAGAACATTTAAATCACCAGGAGGATCCCTTATGCTGTACTTTTATACCTACACGTACTTCACTCCCAGACTACACCCTTTCCTTAACACTTGGCAACCACTAAGCTATACTCCATTGCTATAATTTTTTCAAGGACATCATGTATATGGAATCATACAGCATGAAACCTATTAAATTGGCCTTTTTCACTCAGCATAATTCTCTAGAGCAGGAGTCTCCAACCCCTGAGCCACAGACCGGTATCTGTTAGAAACCGGCCGCATAGCAGGTAAGTGGCAGGTAAGTGAGCCAAGCTTCATCTGTATTTACAGCCGCTCCCCGGCGCCAGCATCACCGCCTGAGCTCCACCGCAGATCATCAGGCATTAGAGTCTCATAGGAGCACCGGTCACTGGTGCCAAAAAGGTTGGAGACTACTGCTCTAGAGGTTCATCCAAGTTATGGGTATTGGTATCCATTCCTTTTTATTGCTAAGTAGTATTCTATGACATGGATGTACTATAATTTGTTTAACTATTTACCCATCGAAAGACATCTGGGTTTTTTCCCAGGGTTTGTTTTGTTTTGTTTTTTGGCTATTACATCCATATATACATTTTTGTGTGAACAAGTCTTCATTTCTCTGTGATAAATGCCCAGGAGTGCAATTGCTGAGTTGTATGTTGTTGCATGTTGAGTTTTATAAGAAACTGCCAAATTGTTTTCCAGAGAGGCAGTGCCATTTTGCATTCCCACCAGCAGCGTGTGAGTGATCCAGTTTATCTGACTCATTGCCAGCATTTGGTGTTGTCACTACTTTTTGTTTTAGTCATTGTGATAGGCATGCAGTGATATTTCATTGTGGTTTTAATTTGCATTTCCCTAATGGCTAATGATGTTTAACATCTTTTCATGTGCTTACTTGCCATCTATATATCTGCTTTGGGGCAATATTTCTTTTACCCATTTTCAAATTGGATTGCTTGTGTTCTTATTGTTGAGTTTTGAGAATTGTCTACATATTCTAGATATGAGTATTTTGTCAAATATGTGATTTGAAAATATTTTTTCCTCATTTGTAGCTTTTTAAAAAATTTTTTTAATAGGGTCTTTTACAGACAAATATTTTTTATTGTACTTAAGTCCTATTTAACAATTTTTACTTTTATTGTTTGGTTGGTTTTGTGTGTGTGTGTGTGTGTGTGTGTCAAGTCTAAGAATTTTTTGCTTGCTTAGTCCTGTATCCAAAGATTTTCTATGTTTTTGTCTAAGAATTTTATAGTTTTACATTTTATGTTTAAGTCTATTATCCATTTTAAGTTAGTTTTTGTAGGAGTAAGGGACTTAGGTCGGGGTTTCTTATTATTGTTTTGTCCTGTGGATGTCCAATTGCTCCAGCACCATTTGTTGCAAGGGCCGTCTTTCCCCTATTGGATTGCTTCTACACCTTTGTGAAAAATGAGTTGGTTATTATTCTCTGTCATTGATCTATGTGTCTCTCCCTCTACCAATCCCACAGCCCTGATTACTGTAGTATATAAGAAATCTTAAATGATTCCTCTTACTCTGCAATAGGCTTAATTCTTTTGTCCCTCAAAATTCATATGTTGAAACCCTAACCCCCAATGTGAGGGTGTTAGGAGGTGAGTTCTTTGGGAAGCAACTAGGTCTTAAAGGTGGAGCCCTCATGAATGAGATCAGTGCCCTTATAAATGACCCCAGAAAGCCCTTTCATCCTGTTTCCACCACGTGAGGATAAGTGACCCAGAAGAGGGCTGTCACCAGAACCCAACCATGCTGGCACCCTGACCTCAGACTTCAGCTTTCGAAACTGTGAGAAATAATTTTTTATTGTTTATAAGCCACCCAGTCTATGATATTTTGTTATAGCAGCCCAAATTGACTAAGAGATACTTTACCCTTTTTCAAAATTGCTTTAACTATTCTAACTGCATTGCTGTTACATACATATTAGAATAATCTTGTCTATATTTTAAAAAAGCTCTTGGTAGGATTTCAATAGAAATTACATTAAACCCCTATGTTAATTTTGGGAGAAATTTTCTTATGTTGAGTTTTCTACCCATGAATGTGGTATGTCTCTCCATTTATTTAGATTTTATTTGATTTTTATCGTTTTCAGAACACAAGTTCTGTACATGTTTTTTAGATTTACATCTGAGTTTTTTTTAAATTGATTGTAGATAGTATTGTATTTTTAATTTCGATGATCACATTTTCATTGTTAGTACATAACAATATAATCTTTTGTATGTTTATCTTGTATCCTGTAATTTTGCTGGACTTACCTATTAGTTCCAGGAGTTTTTTTTTAAAATGTCTTTGGGACTTTCAATGTAGGTAATCAGGTCCTCTGAAAGCAGGGGAAGTTTTATTTCTTCTTTTCCAGTTTGTGTGCCTCTTATTTCATTTTCTTGCCGTTTTGCACCAGCTGGGTCTTCTATTACTATTCTGAACAAGAGTGATGAGAGTGGACATCCTTGCCTTAATCTTGCTCTTTGGGAAAAATATTAAGCCTTTCACTGTTAAGTATAATGTTAGCTGTAGGTTATCAAGTTGAGGAAGTTCCCTTGTTCCTATTTTTCTGAGAGGTTTTATCATGAATGGGTGTTAATTTTGTCAAATGCTTTTTTTCTGTATTGATTGATATGATTATGTAATTTTTTCTTCTTTAGCCTGTCAATATGCTGGATTATGATGATTAATTTTTGACAACTGAACCAGCCGTGCATCTGTGAAATAAACTCTGTTTGGTCATGGTAGATAATTCTTTTCATATATTGCTGAATTTTATTGCTAATATTTTATTAAAGACTTTTCTGTCTATATTTATGAGGAATACTGGTCTATAGTTTTATGCTTTTTTTTTTTATGACCTTACTCTGATTTTAGTGTCACAGTAATACCAGCTTCATAAAATGAATTGGAACATATTCCTTCCTCTATTTTTTGGGGAAGAGATTGTGTAATTGGGGTTGAGCTTTTAAAACTTTGTTAGAATTCTCCAGTGAAATCATCTAGGCTCAGAAATTTCTCTTTTGGGAGTTTAAAAAAAATTTTTTAATTCAATTTTCTTAATAGTTATAAGGCTAGTCATATTGGCTGAGTTGTGGACGTTTTTGTTTTTTGAGGAATTGTCCATTTTATCAAAGTTGTCAAATTTATGTGTTTTGAGTTGTTTGTAGAATTTCCTTATTGTTCTTTTGATATCTTGTGGGCCTCTGGTAAAATCTTCCATTTCATCCCTGATATGATATTAATAAGTTTTGCTACATGTTTGTCAATCTTATCTTTTCAAAGAACCAGCTCTTTGCTTCTTCGATTTTTTTCTATTGTTCTTTTTATTTTCAATTTCAATGATTTCTGCTCTTAGCTTTCTTATTTCCTTCCTTTTGTTCCGTGGGTTTATTTTGTTCTTTTTCTACCTTCTTGAGTTGGCAGCTTAGGTTATTGATTTGCGATTTTCCCACTTTTCAATGTATTCCATTTGGTGCTATAAATTTCCTTCTCAGTACTACGTTCGCTATGTCCCACAACTTTTGATATGTTATTTTCATTTTCATTCACTTGCATGGTTTTTAAAAGAATTTTCCCGAGACTTTCTCTTTTACCCAGGGACCATTAGACGTGTGCTATGTATTTTCTAAGTGTTTAGAGAACTTTCTGTTTTCTTTCTCAGAGAACTTTGGAGAGCTCACTCTGTATTATTTCAATTCTTTTAAATTTGTTGAGTTTTGTTTTATGGCCCAGGATGTGGTCTATTCTGGTATGTGTTTCATAGGCATTAGAAAAACGTGTATTCTGCTGTTGTTAGATGGAGTGTTCTATAGAAGTGGATTAGCTTCTGTTTTTTGACGGTATTGTTGAGTTGTTCTTTATCCTTGCTGATTTTCTGTCTAGTTGTTCTCTCGATTATTGAGAGAGGGGTGCTGAAGTCTCCAATTATATGGGTGGATTTGTCTATTTCTCCTTTCAGTTCTATCAGTTTTGTTTCACATATTTTGTAGATATGTTATGCTGTTTGGTAAGTACACATTTAAGATTGCTAAGTGTTCTTGGTGGGTTAACCCTTTTGCCATGTAATATCGCTCTCTGTTCCTAGTAATTGTCTTTGCTCTGAAGTCTGCTTTATCTGGTATTAATATAGGCCTCCTGTTTTTTTTTATTAATGTTTGCACGACACATATTTTTCATCCTTTCACTTTCAACTTGCCTATATTGCTATACTAGAAGTGAGGTTCTTGTAGAAAGCTACATTAGTGAGCCAAATTATCACAAACTTGGTGGCAAACACCACACATTTATTCTCACACAGTTCTGGAGGTCAGAAGTCTGAAATCAGTTTCTCTAGGCTAAAATCAAGGTGTTGACAAGGCTGGTTCCTTCTGGAGGCTCCAGGGGGAATTCTGTCCTTTTTCTTTTCCAGCTTCTAGAGGCTGCTAGTATCCCTTGGCTCATGGCCACATCGCTCCAATCTCTTGCTTTTGTTGTCACATCTCCTATTAATGTGTTAAATCTCCCTCTCCTTCCTTCTCATAAGGACATTGGTGATTACATTTAGGGCCTACCTGGACAATCCAGGAGAATTCACTCATCACAGGATCTTTAACTAGAGTTTGGAAAATCATTACTCACTGCAATGGAAAAGATTGAAGGAACAGGTTTGTATTTTATTATTTTATTTTATCTAGCTTTTCCATCTTCACTGAGATATAATTACCATATAACTCTAGGAATAGATTTTAGAGTCCCTTATCAAGTCTTACTGACTTATCCTGGCAAAAGTAATACATGAATCCTGATATCCCAAGGTCTTAGAGCTGGAAGATTCTTTAAAAGTTATTTGGACCCAACACCCACCCAAGGAATGGATTCTGTGACAACATCCTCACCAAATGCCTTTTCAACTTTGTTTGGACATCCCTCCAGAGTGGAGGGACTTAATATTGCCTTAGGCAGCCATTTTCACTCTTGACTACCTTTGACTATTTGAAACTTCTTCCTTTTATTCACTGAAATATGGTGCTACATAGCATTGATCTTATTCGTGCCTGTTCCCCCACCCCCACCCCACGCCCCGACTTCCAATGTCTGTCCTGAAAAATCCTCAGAGACTTGAAGAAAGGGAACTGTGCTGCAGTCTGACTTCAGGCTTTACAAGGCTATTTCTTCCAACTGCTCCTCTTAGGACACAGTTTGCAACCCCTCCCCTATTTTGATCATGTTCTCATGATATATTACAGTTAATTAAAGTCCTCAAAATATGTGAAGCTCAGGGGCAATAGATACTCTGAACAGGAAAAGTCAGGCAGGGGCATCACCTCCTTACTCTGAGTACTCTACTTCTTTTAATGCAGCCTCAAATAAAATTATTATGGCAGCCTTATGACACGCCTGACTCATAGTGAGCATAGCATTAGCTAAGTCATCTTTACACATGCCACTACTCATCCTAGCTTCCCTAGCTGGCTCTTATGCTGTTTGTTTTTTGAACTCACAGCCCTACTTAAAAATATGGCAAAGCCTGCATAATTTTTTTATGACACAGGTAGTTTCTGGATTCTTTTTGGAGTATTTTCTCTCAATATGCAGAGGAACAGAATGTTAGAAAACTCTGCCCCTCTCTCAAACAGTGTCCAAACACAGCTTGAAGCAGGAGTCATGGTATAGTTCTGAGAAAATCTCAGCAACCTCAGGTTGGGGTTGTCTGAGGTCTCCAAAGGTAAGCTTCTAGCTGAAGGTAATAATGTATGTTACTCACTTCCTTTTGGGAGCAGTTAATTCTAATGTTAATGTCAGATGTAAAGGCCAAAAGAAACTGGATTGAATCTGCACTTACTGACACTGCACATAGTCATTTTTGCAAAGGCTAAAAGATAGAATTGGACATTGTGATACTTGAATACTTTCTGCAGAAGTAGTGGAATGACACTCAGTGTCACTTGATTGGGGTCCTAAACACAGGCCTAAGCTCCCTGGAGTCAGCTTCCCTGGCCCTCTGTCATCTCAGAGGGGCTCCTCAGTCTTTTCGCTCTCTCTGAGTGTCAGGAGTGCACAAGACTGGGTATCCTCAGCCTTCAGGGTCCCTTCGATAAGTCTCTGCTGACCTAACAGAAGGACCTATATCTTCCACCCCAAGGGGAAGAGGCATCAGTGTGTGTGAGTGTGTGTGTGTGTGTGTGTGTGTGTGTGTGGGCTGAGCTGGAGCAGCCTGGCTAGAGAGTGTGGTATAAGTGAAACTGTTTCCCATGTATCAGTTATCTGCTGCTATGTAACAAATTACCCCAAAATGTACTGGCTTAAAAGAACATTTATTATCTCACAGTCTTCTGCTTCAGGGTCTGTCACAAGCCTGTAGTCGTCTCAAGGTGTGACTTTCTAGCTCTCTCACGTGGTGGCTGAGAGGATTTGTTCTTCACAGGCTGTTGGACTAAGGTCTCAGTTCCTCATAAGCCCTTGGTGTCTTATCATTGGCGCCTCTCTGTACAGCGTCTTACGACATGGCAGCCTGCTTCATTAGAGCCAATGAGAGAGAGTTCCAGCAAGATGGAAGTGAATTTCCTGCAGTCTAATCATGCACAAGGCATGCTATCACTTTGGTCATATCCTATTCATTAGAAGCAAGTCACTGGAGAGCCAACTCACACTCAATGGGAAGGGATTACACAAGCCATGAATATCAGGAGGGAGGATCATTAGGAGCTATGTCAGAAGTGGCTACCACACTGTGTGACTATATGGAACAAGCAGGAAGGACATCTGGGGTATGAGGCATGTCAGGTCTGGGACAGACACCAGTGCTCCATCTGGAAGGTGAACATAATAGGACAGAAGGCAGGGACTTATGGACTCAGGCTATCCCTGGGCCTACTGGGTCTAAGCAACCTACAAGGATGGGCCCAGATCTGGGTGGGTGACAGTCCTAAATCCCCCTGGACTACAGTGAGTAATCAAGGTGGGGGTTGACTCAAATGCCTCTTGCTGCCAAGCCACTTTCCTAGGTCTGCATGCTGTAAGCATCCACTGTAGGCAAGGCTCAGTGCCAGGCGTGGCATCATACTTGGGTCAGTAATGTGCTTTGGGCATTCGTTCAGTTGCAGAAATTCATACAGTGGAACAGCAAGAGCATTTGGTCAGAGCCTGGAGTCCTCATGAGTCTAGTGTGGGCTCCACCCTAACTGCTGATGACCCCTGTTTGGGATTCAGTTCTCCATGCTATAAACATGAGTACAGGAAAACCTCACCTGTCTCACTAACTTTGGGGGAAGGGCTTAACCCATTTCCTGTTTAGGAAAAAAAAGGTGCAGCTCACTGCCAGCGTTAATTTTACATAAACATGCTCTTTGAGGCTAAAGCAAATCCGACTGGTTTTCAATGTGAAAATAAAATATTAAAACTGTTTGGGGAATTATTTCTAAACTGTTTGGGGAATTACTTCTATTATCTCTAATCCTAATGTAAGAGAAATGTATACATAAATCGGATTCATCAAATGAATCTCTGCCTAACAATTGTTGGAGAACGATGTCAACATCACGCTTAGGAATGCTGCGTTTTCTAGGATTTGACACTTTTAGCAATCGAGAATTACTATATTTTGTAAATGAAATACCACTACTAAAAACAGGATGCTATAAATAAAATGATGTCATTTGTTTCCAAAGACTATCGATATACTAGAGCTATGCGAAAATAATAATAAAAGTGAGATATTTCGTGGCAAACTTTGAGCTTGGGGTAAACATGAAGCCTTAAGTGTCACTAGTGAGTATTCGCAAGGCAAATGAGAAATGGGTTAAAAATAAACTATCAGGCTGCAATTTACAAAAACTTTCATATTGTGCTATTCCATCCTCATGTTCATGTTCAAGGGAGGGAGACACAGACTCACCAGACTTTATGCTAAAGGGACATTGAAGGACACTGAATGCCCCTAACCACACACATCTACCCAGTATACAGATAGGACTATACCAAAGGCAAGGGACACCCAGGGTCACATGCAAAATTAGCTGCCGGGGAGGGTGAAGCCCTGAGTTTTTTGACTTCTAGCCTAGTTCCTCTCTGAAAAACAATAGCCTCAGCATTATCGCTTAGAAGCCTGACTGCCAGCTTCAAACTCTACTCCCACCGTTTCTTAGTTTGTGTTCACTACCTCTGGAGGAGTTTTGGGAGACTTAAAAGCACTAAACAGTGCCTGTCACATGGCTCACTGAATCTTAGCCATGTGACTGGTACTAGAGAGGGAAGGCAATGTTGTAGCCATTTTGTTGCTGGGGAAGTTGAGGCTGAGACTTGCCCAGGTATCAGAGCCAGAACATGAACCAGTGCTTTTCTGATGAAGGCAGGCAGCCTCCCAAAAAAACAGGAAAGTACCACACGAAGGTAAGATTTGACCATTATCAATAATATATCATAGACTCCAGGTTCATTTCATGCATGTGCGCACAGTCAGTGGGGACAGCCCACGTTTCCTGAGGATGAATTCAGGAGGAAATCTTCAAAATGAGACCCGAAAGCCCCTTGCAAAGAAGTGAGGTGTCTGCCAGGCACATAACTCACCGGGCCAGCCAACCTTGTAGTTGTGTTTGGGGAAGCTGTTTATGTTCATTGTAGTTTGGGATTTGGGTGGAAAGGCTCTTTCAGTTCTGGGGTTTTACTCTCCTATCAGGTGGCTGCAGGCCCAGACGGGCCCCTGTTGGAAGGAAGTCAGCCCTCCTTCCCACAAGGAGGAAGGGCCCTCCTGTCTGTGGTCGGAGGCATTGTACTTGCTGGATTCCAGGCTGTCAGTCTCACGGCAGATCTCCCGGACACTGAGCCTGCAGACTGTTTTGTTACGTTTCTCCTAGAATTAATTTAGAAATTGTCCAGCTGCCCATAGCCTCTCCCAGGTATTCTGTAACCTGAAGGCCTGCTCCTGCAACTTTTGCCATGGTGGGGCCAAGTCCGGCTGAAGGTGGTAAGGTCGGGGCGAAGGTGGTGACAGAAGGCACTGTCACATGATGATAGAGCTCATCTTAAGCCACAGCCAGTCCCCTTCAGCTTTGGCACCAACCATCCTACTTTTTGGATCTGAAGCAACCAGATCCAAACACTTCAGAACATTATCTTTAAGCCTCAGGAGTGTATGGAAGGATCCACAGTACTCAGAGGCCCAAAGAGAAAGGAGTTCCCTGGAGCTCCAATCAAAACTCACAGGCAACTCTCCGGATGCTCAGATGTAGGGAGGAAAAGTCCTCAGACATCAGATGCATTTTAGGGAGGACTTTGTTACACCTTTGCCTCGCATGCAAAAGGTCACGTGACCTTGAGCTTGCGCTCTCTTCTTGGACCTCAGTTTCCCCATCTGAAAAAATGCAGATAAAACCTGCTTCCCAGGGCAGTTGTGAAGATCCAAAGGATAATGTATGCAGAAGTGCTTGGTACACCCTGAACACAGTGACTTTTCAATAATGTCAGGATTTCAATTAGTCGGATTTCAATTTCAATTTCAACTGTTGAGCCTCTTGAAGCTGAGGAAGAGCAATGGGGTGGTGAGACAGCCCTGGAGGGGAGTCTAAGAGGTTAGCTTTCTGCACAACCATGGAAAGTTACTTTCCCTGATCCTTGGTTGTTCATTCTATAAAATGGGGGGTGGAACTAGATAACCTCTCAGCTGCACTTTTATTTATAAGAATGGCAAAAGGAATCTTAAAAGGAATAAACCAAGAATCACGTTTTTTCCTGTCCTGTAAGGGTCACCTATATTGGTTAGGATACACTTGACTGCAAGTAACAGACAGCCCAAGGAAAAAAAGGCTTAAACTTGGAGGATATTTGTTTTTCCTAAAAATCGGTACCCACAGGTGTAATGAGTTGTTCCAGGGTTGGTACTTTCAGCAGCTCAGTGATAGATAGCATCAGGCATCCAGGTTCTTCCTACATTTCCGCTCTGCCATTCTCAGCAGATTGGTTTGTTCTAGGCTGGCACCCTCCAGGTCCAACATGGCTGCCGCACTTTTAGGAGTCACACTCAAACAACATGCAGAGAAGGAGAGAAGAGCTATTCCTCTTCTGCCCTCTTTTTTAAGGACCAAGAAATGCTTACCAGAAGCACCCAGCAGACTTTTCTGAACATCTCATTGGCCTGAAAAGTATCCTGTGCCCATTTCTAAATACTCACTGAGTAGAATGATGGAATCATCACCATGTTTATCTTAGACAAGTCCAGGCTGAGCCTAGGGGCACCCCAAGGGGTAAGACTTCCCCCAAAATACATGGCCAACTGAAACTTGGACAAAATCAGGGCCTTACAAGCAAAGAAGAAGGGGGAAAATGGCGGAGTAGACAACTAGCAGTGTCTGGCACATCTTCTTCTTGAATATGCCAGAAAGAGGTGTATCGTTTTATTTCTGTCCAGAGTTGTCCTCTACATGCTCCATTTGGCCACTTTCAGGTCTACCATCAAGACTCCTGTGCCCAATTCCCATAATAGGACACCATTCTTTCTTTTGAGCATTACTGCTGGGAAAATGTGAGCAGATCCATGTCACACAAATTCGAATAGTTGTATGAGGCTCTGATGAAAATTTAGGGTAAAAGGAAAGTGTTACTTGGTAAGGGGGAACTTGGAAAAAGCTCATGTGTGATATACTTTTCTCATCGTGTGAGAAACCCTTCACAGGGCTGCCCAGAGACATGTCATGCTCCTAATCTCACTCCCTGGTCCTGAGGTCTGGACTTCTGTGAGTGAAAAGATCTGTTGATGTTTCAGCTGGACCACACTCTGGCTGCTGTGCAGGGAATGACTGACTGAGGGCAACAGTGTGGGGAGCAGGGAGCTCTGTTAGGAGGTTGGTGCTGAGATTCAGGCAAGATGATGGAGTCCCCTACTGGGTTGATGGCCTTGGAGGTGCAAGATGGGGTGAGGTGGTTTCTGGAGATGTAACAGTTAGAGCAAATTCGTGTCTGGGGAACAGCAAGTGGTGTGTTGGCTGGAGCCTAAGTGTGCAGGAAGGGCAGCTATGGGAGATGAGGTTGGGAAGAGGGTTGGCATAGGGATCATGAAGGGTCCTGAGTGCCAGGTAAGGAGTTCGGGCTGTCTGCTGCAGGCAGCAGACTGGAACTCAGCTTCAGGAAGTGACAGTGGGGCAAATGGAGGGAGAATAAAGGAACACCCTTAGGAAGGCCCTGGCTGGCTGCTGGGGAATGAGAGTAGAGGCAAGGTTTAGGCTCTATGAGGCTGTGGTTCTCACACTTTATCTCTCGTTGCTGAATTCCTACATGCCTGAAAAACCATGGCTGGGGGTCTGCTCTGTGGACACTCTTAGGAGAAGCAGCTTCAGGTTCTTGGATATGGAGATAAGCTGGTGCTCTACACCAACACCGAGATTCCTCCTGGTTCTGGCTGCCCAATCCTTTCCTCACCCTGGGAGGGGCCGACAGTTGATCCCTGACTACGTGATTTTTCACCCGGTTAACCCTTCTTTTTGAGCTGGAAATCTGAGCCTCAGCTCTCAGAAGAGGGCTTGTGAGGCCGGCAGAGGGGTATAGGGAGCTCCATAGGGAGCAGCCATCCTCTCCTGGGAGAAGCAAGGACTGTTCCAGGAGCTCTGCAAAGGTTGGCTTTGGCCTCAGCCATGTAGAGAAAATGCTGGAGAAAGGGCAGAAATAGGCAGAGATGAGGCAGCAAACTCATTAAGGACCTCCCGCCCTCCTCCTGTCCACCCAGTTGTTTCTTTAGTTCTCTGCTCAGTTTGGGCTGAGAAGCACTAGCCCATACTGCCTTTCTCTCTAGGTCATTCTAAGCTTTTTGTCACACCAGTTCTGGGCTCCGTTTACCCATCCACACAATGGAGTCCTAACAGGGAAGTCCCCCAATCTGCACTCCACCCCCAACCTCTACCTCCACTCCACATGTGACCACTTCCATTTCCACGTTGCTTTTTATTAAGATGATAATCAAATGCAATCTCCCTTGGGGAAGGCAAGGTTCTATTTTGGCACAGATACAGCTGAGATCTTGAGTAAGTCACATGCCCCTTCTTTAGCTCTATAGAAGCCCTACATACACTGACAATGTTTCTCTTTATTCCTATTATTGAGAACTCATGTGAGCACTGAGATGAGAGTCCTGGTTCTCCCAGAGAGTTGTTATGTGATCCTAGAAAGAATGCTTCCCCAATCTGAAGGTCCAGCCCTATTCTTCATGGTACCTGCTCTCTGTCTGAACTGCTTTTCATCAGGGGCATCCCTGCCATTTCTCTCCCCCCCCCCCCCCACCCCCAGTTACCTTGCCATCCCAATCCTATGTAGGAGTCAGCACTTCTCAGGAATAGAATGAGCACAGAAACCAAGTTCTCCAGAAAGGTGTGTGTGTTTGGGACGGGGAAGGATTTATTAGGGTGCCCAGGATCTTGCACCGTCCAAGAGGCACTTAAAATGTTCTTCTAGAGGATCCCTCAGCCCAGACAGGTTCAGAGATTGGGGCCCCTTTGGCTGGCTATTGTGTCCTGAGAAGAGAGCTTTATTTTTCTCCTAAATCTCCAGCTGCCCTAGACTTGGGGCTGGAGCCGAGAGATCAGAGGCCAAGTTTATGCCATGCTTGGGCAAAGGACTGCTGCTTAGGAATGGTACAGAGACTAGAATCCAAAGGTCGCCCACGTGCCTCAGCTAGGAGTCAGAAGCCAGGTTCCTGCCCAGCTTTCAAGATGCTTCCAGATACACTTATTGAATGTCATTATCACAGTCACCGTAAAGCTGGGAACATGAGGTGAGCTGTATTCTAAGAGCTAGGATTCCAGGGCTCAGAAAGTATACCTTAGGGAGGAGGTGAGGTGCTCCACCCACCTTAGCCCTGTGCCTCTGCACAGACCCCTCTCTCCTCTCTGCAGCCGGGGCCATACGGTAGCACGGTCTCGTGGGTTGGCGTTCTTGGTCGGAAACAGGAGGCTCCTAGAAGTTATTCTGGCGTCTCTGATCTCAACAATGGAACCAGTTTTGATTTTGTTTTTGTTTTCACTTTTTCTAAAGTTCTGAGTCTTGAACCAGGGCATATGAATCACCTGAGGGTCTTGTTGAAATGCAGGTTCTGGTCCAATAAGTCTGCATTTCTAGCCAGCTCCCAGGGGATGCCTATGGGAGTTGCAAAGCCTCAGGGCTTCAGTCTCTTGTGTAAAAACCAGTTGGGAGAGTGGGTTTCCGCTCTAAGCCTCCCTCCAAGCCTCTCTCCTGGCCCTGGGAAAAGTATATATATTCCTGGATTGAAATAACCAAGAAAACAGAAGTTAGAGAATGTCAGAGTGAAAGGGGATCTGCCACCTAGTTTTGTAGATGGTGAAACTGAGGCCTACCTAGTGAAGGAAGGGTTTGTTCAAGATCTCACAGCATTTCAGTGACAAAGTTCAGAATTCAGACCTCCTATGGAGGAAAAACAAAAACTAGAAAAAATATTGAGGTGTTTACTGTGCTTTCTCTAGGTGAACTACGGGTTCCTCTGATTTTTTTTCTCTCTAGCTTGTATTTTTAAAATAATGAACATGTGCCAATTTCATAATATGAAAATTAATTTTAATAAAAGAAAATGCTCACAAGGTTCTTAGTAAATGAGATTGTGTTTATGAGTGTGCTGGGTAAACTACATACAGCAGCTTCGTGTCATGGGTGTTTAGTTCAGCTCATGGGGGTTTAATCGCCCGAATTCATTTCAACAAAGTTACCCTTACTCTTCTGGGCGCAGGAATCACCGAGGTGAGAAGCGCCAAAATCTTCACCATCAACCACCACCGCGAGAAGCTTCCTGCCCCTTCACCTCCGCTGCTGGGACAAGACTCTTACCCCTTCAGTTGGGGAAGAAGGTGCCCTAAACCGTTTTCGTAGTAAACGACTCGGGCCAATCCCGCTTTTGTTGCTGGTTTCCTAAGCTTAATTGCAAGCGGAGTTAGTTTGAAAGAAATAAATGTTACAGCTCTGGGGCGAATTCTAACGAGCCTTGGGCAATTAGGGAAGAACGCATCTAATTATTCACGGCCCGGGGGCGCCTACACACGACGCTGGGATGCAGGGCCCAAAGAGGGGCGAAGGATTTTTCTGGTTTCATAATAGGGAGAAGAAAATAAAGAGAAACACACCTCCTGTCGCTGAGCCTTCCCGCCCCCATGGGGAACCGGGCGGTCCTGTTTCACGGTTTGGGGATTCTTGGAGTGGGAATGTTCTCAAGATCCTGAAATCAGCGGACTGGAGAGTCTGCCTGCGCCCCCAGTCGTGGTAGAAGTCGGAGCGGCGCTCGCTCGCCTGCACGGCATCTGTAGATGGTGAAACTGGCCAGGCTCCGGAGGCGCCAGTTTTGGGTGTCGCCGGCCGGCGGGTGGCCGAGGAAAGCTGACGCTCTGTCTTGGACATCTTGATCTCAACCCTCCGCGGTTCAGCTAGTCTCTTCCCGCGACCCCTATACACACCCAGGTCCCTCTTCGCTGTGCCCTCTCTCTCCTGGCACAGACCCTTGCTTTTGGCACGATCTCACCTGGCGTCCTCATTGACAAGGAGCGTGGGGAGAGAAGACACCTTCACTGTCCTACATCATCTTTCTCATTCCGGGGCTTTATCGTGATGCTTGAGAAGGTTTTGGGATAAGGCTGTGCTTTTTTTTTTTCCCCAAAGCCTCTCTTCCCCCCTGTGCCCAGCGCTTTACAGTTTATAAAGCATTTTTCACCTCTTGTCACGTTTAACTTGAGGAGGACTGTGAGGCAGGGGTCACACATTCCCATTCACAAACGAGGATACTAGAGGAGAAGGGACTGGCTTAAGGTTAATGGCGCTGTCAAAGCACTTGACTTGGTAATTAAAAAAAAACAGAGAAAGGATACGCTTCTGCATTAACCAGGCACATAGACTGTCCTTCAGCCCAAATCTCCTGGCTAAGGGACTTGCCAGCCAAGCACAAAAATTCCGGGTAGAGAGCTCTCAATTTCTGGCTACTGCCAATGAGGAAAGGCATCCTGACTTCTTTCTGTCTGGGACAGCTAGACTGTCTATCTGTACATAGAGAACCTATGAATTTCACACCTGCAAGGATCCGTATAGAGAGGACACTCGACATCTAAACTTTTCTAAGGTCACAAAGCTGGACTTGAATCTGGACCCACTGGCAGCAGGGTCAGTGCTCCAGCTACCTTCCATCTCCAGGTGGTCACTTATCACTACCAAAATCAGGAAGGACCAGCATCTAGACCTGTACTGTCCAATATAGCCATGCATTGCTATGGAGCACTTGGCATGTGGCTAGTCCAAATTTAGATGAGGTGAAAATGTAAAGCACACGCTAGATTACAGAGACTTAGTATGAAAAAGTAAAATATCTCAATTTTATATTGTGTTGAGATGAATGTTTTGATATATTGGGTTAAATACATTATTAAATTTCACTTTCCTTTTTATTAATATGGCTACTAAAAATGTAAATTACACATATAGCTTGCATTATATTTCTATCGGACAGCACCGATTTAGACAAATACCCTCCTGAACTGAATCACATTCACAAGTGTGTGAACAGGATAGCGCATTCTGCAAAATTAAAAAGTAACAATGGCTTTCAGTCTTCTTTCTCACACACAGACACCTTTCCCTAGCAAGTGAACTATGAAGAAACAATCTGGGTTTCTCTTGCCAGAGCTCACTTGCTCAAAGATTTTTTTATTAAAACAGTTCATCTGAACATTCAGGTTTATCTGAAGGCTGCACACCACACCTCTGAAATATTTAACACTAAAAATTTTCGCTCCAGAATTGAAACTTATAAGATTTCTAAAGAGAAATGTGGCGAGTGGTTGGGTTTTCTCTGATTTTAGTCAGCTTGCTGCTTAAAACAAACAGATATAAAACTAAGTTAAAAAACCAGTTTCTTCCTAAAGCTTATTCCACTGACCACCCTAATTAAATTTTCACTCTCTTTTGCATAGGGAGGCTGCTGAGGGTAGGCAGAGGGTGTCAGGGATAGCAGAGCCAGCCCGATAAACTGAAAGCTGTCACTAATGGGCTCCCATGAGTCCTGTCATCTCTTTGAACTTGAGTTCACCCACTGGATCCAGGGCTGCTTGATGAAAGTGTGGAAAATGGACAAATGTATTTCTACCTGCTGTATTGAAAAACCACATTTACGACCCAGATGAAACAGCTGCCAAATGATTAGCACATCATGCTCAAAAGATTCAAGAAATTATATAATCACTGCCTGGAGCTAATCCAGAGACTTTAGATTAGATGCTTGCCATGAGCTCCATTCCAATTCCCTGGAATAGGGTTAGGCCCTGGGTGGCCCAGGACGCTGCCAAATATGCAGGGCAGCATCCACAATGATGAGGCCCTTAAAAATCATATGGGAGATTGAATCCTGCAGCCCTTTTGTATAATAGATGGGGAGAGTGAGGGCATGCGTTATGGGACTGGGTCACACTGTGGAGCTGAAGCACAGTCCAGACTCAGAGCTGGGTCTGCGTTTTCAGAGGCAGGGAAAACCAGCCCCAGGTCAAGCGAAGCAGAGATTTCTCCAATTAAAAAAAAGAAAAGAAAGTAAAGAAACTACTTCTTTTGTAAAATGTCTTCCTCACCTTAAGAAGAAAGGTGCTATTGGAGCGTTTTATTGTAGTAACATAATCAAAGGCACAAGAGGTCAAACCGTGTAAAAAGGCCCGAGTTTCGCGCAGCACAGTAGAAGTTCAGTTCTGTGATTCCCCACAATTCGGATCCTAGAGTCTGGTGTAGACACTACGCTGCGCCCCCTTTATTACCAAGGACCCTTCCAGGGAGAATGTCAGAAAGGCTTATCCTTTGGGGAGCTTCCACTCACTGAGGGTCCTTTGTTCCACCCAGTCCGTGGGCCACGGCTTCCTCTTCCTATTTCCTCCCATTTACAAAGCAAACAAGGTGTGTACGCAGCGCTCCCGGAGGCTGCGCCTCTCCTGCCCGCTCGGTCCCTTCCATGTGGCCTTCAATTCGGTCCTATCTCCAGTCCTGTCCTCAGGTCTCGGGGATACTTCGTGTAAACGGCCAGGGCATCCATGAATTTTCGACCTTATGCTCGGCTGGCTCACATGGCGGACACGAAACGGTCTACTCCACCAGGATAGGCCGCCGTATGTCGAGCATGGTAGGCGCCGGCACTGCCCCCTCCGAGCTGCCCACCAGGGTTGTAGCAGGGCCCCAGCGCTCCGAACTGGCCCGGCGATGTGCGCCCATAGAAGTCCACCGCGGTCTCCACGCCGCCACTGCCGCCGCCCGCGGGGGGCGAGGCCGGCCCGGTCAACCGGCCAGCCGCGGCGAAGAGGGCGCCGCTGGCCCCTTGAGAGTACGCGCCGTCGGGGCCCACGTAGGCGGCCGCATAGGCAGAGGGGTTGGCGGGTCGCGTCCCCGCGCACCCGGGGGCTGGTAGCCGGTGGTCGTGGCAGAGGCGCCAGCTGAGGCAAAGGCACAGGAACCCGCGGGCCCCGACGGCGTGGGGCCCAGGTCCGGGGTGAGGGGTCGCTCTGGCACCAGGCCGAACACGCGGCACGGGCCTGGGGACGCAGCGGGGTAGTAGACCGGGGGCGGCGCGCCGAGCGACGGCGGCGCATAGCCCGCATAGACGGCGCCCGGGTAGGGCGGGCGCGCAGCCGGCACCGCGCCCGGGAAGATGGCGGCGGCCGCGGCGGCGGCGGCGGCGGCCGCGGCGGCGGCGGCGGCGGCGTCGTGCATGTAGGCCGGGTAAGTGGAGAGGTCCGAGCGCTTGAAGCGCTTGCGGCGGCGCAGGAAGCTGCCGCTCTCGAACATGTCCTCGGCATTGGGGTCGAGCGCCCAGTAGTTGCCCTTGCCGGGGCGGCCGGCCTCGCGCGGGATCTTCAGGAAGCAGTCGTTGAGCGTGAGGTTGTGGCGGATACTGTTCTGCCACTTCTTGGGATTGTCGCGGTAGAAGGGGAAGCGCTCGGTGATGAACTTGTAGATGCCGCCCAGCGTGAGGCGGCGCTCCGGCGCGTGCGCGATGGCCATGGCAATGAGCGCGATGTAGCTGTAGGGCGGCTTCCCGCGCTGCAGAGGGCGCTTCCGCCGCCGGCCGCCCGCGCCGCGGCCCGCGGCCTCCGCCGGGACCCCGGCGCCCGCCTCACCTTGCTCTTCCTTCACCGCAGCCAGGGCCTCCTGCTGCGGGGGCGGCGGCGGCGGCGGCCCGCTCTCGGCCGTCATGGCACAGCCGTCCCGGGGCCCCGCCGCCCGCTGCTGTCGAGGATCCGGGGCGGGTCCGGGAGCCGAGGGGCGCGGCGCCGCAGGGTCCCAGGAACGGGCGCTGGACCCCTCCGCGGGGAGCTCAGGGGAGTCCTGGCGGGCTGGCCCCGGGGGCGCAGCTTCCCCGGCGGGGGCGCGCGGGAGGCCGCGCGCCGGGGTGAGTTTCAGGGCCGGCTCGGTGCGGACCGAGGCTCGCTGTGTCCCGCCCACCGACAGCGCGGCTCGTGCTCTGGACTCGAGGCCAGGCGCCGGCCGAGGCGGGGGTGGGGGCCGGGGCTAGGCCCCCGGCAGGGGCAGAGGGATCCTTCGCGCGCCGGCGCCAGACGGTCAAGGGGTCGGGAAGCAGTCCGGGGGCGGAGGCGCCAGCAGTTGGTCTGGGCTTCCCGCCGATCTGAAGATAACCGTCGAGGTCGTGCGCGCAGAGGAGGCTGCGGGCCGTAAGACCAGAAGCGAGGGCAGTTATTGACGGCGTGAGGACTCAGGCGGGGGCCGCCGAGGCCGCGCCCCGGAGGCCCTGGCTGCGGATGGGCAGGGAGCGAGCAAGGCGCCCGCGGCGAGGTCGCGGCGCAGGCCAGGCCGGGCAGCCCGTGACTCCCTGTCTGCAGCGCTGGCCTCCACCACCACCACCGGGACGACTGGCGAGGCGCTCCCCTGCACTTACCGGGACCAGCTCCTCCTTCTGCCGGCTTCTCCTCCTTAAAGGCGCCAGGAAGCTTGGGGCGGCGCCCGTTCCCCGCCCGCCCCCCAACTGCCCGCCCCCTGAGTCCCAACGCACCTCCCCAGGTAGGAGCAGCTGTGGCGGCGGATGGAGCCCCACACCATCAGAGCAGGGAGGAGGCTCGGCAGTCCCCGGGGCCGTCCGCCCCTGCGTGCCGACGGGGAGACTGAGGCCAGGAGAGGCCAGGGACTGTGTCGGGAGACCTCAGCGCCCAACCTCGGCGCGTCCGAACTTTTCCAATCTCTGTGGAGGGCTGGGATCCGCAGGTGAAAGGAAGGGCTTGCTTCACTTTTTCTCCGGAGAGGGTGAGAACTGGCCGAGGGGGCGCTTGCTTCCTGTGGGGTGAAGGACGGGGAAGGGGAAAGACGTGCCTGGTGACTGGCTCTGAAGGTCTTTTAGAAGGATTTCCAAATCCGGGCAGGGCTGGCTGCCCGTTCCCCCGTTCAGTCCTCCTTTTTCAGACAAGGATTCCTAAGTCCAGGAGGGGAGGTGACTTGCCACAGCCCCACGGAGACTTCGCCGCGTAGCAGAGCCGCACACCTGCGTCTGTTCGCCCTGCGCTTCCTTGCTACCTGCTGAAGGCAGCACTTTCCTTCCTTGGCTCCCAGGTTTCCTGACTGTACAGAGGGTTTGCATCGCTAGAGCCCCTCCGTTGACGATATTTAGGGAAAGGCCACCCTCATCCTGCAGTCATCTGCCTTTGGGTGACTCGGGACCCCTCTCTGTACGTATGATGGAGACTGGCACGCAGCTTAAAGAGGATGAAGGCTAGGCGTCTGCTCTCTCGTGGTCGCCTCCTCCTCCAGTTCGCCCAGGCTAGAAGGCTCCAAGTGGCTCCCAGGACCCTGGGGGCCACCGGGCCACCCCTTCTCGCAGCGGGGAGAGAAGGCTGCGAAAGATGAGGGCTGGGGTGGGGGTGCTTCGGTTGGGCGTGTCTCTCCGGGAGCGAAGGGGCAGGCAGACGGCTTGCTTCGCGGGTGTCCGGTTTCTGAGTTCGTTTCCTACCAGCCCCCGAAGGCGGGACTCAGGGCCTCGCCTGCCGCGGCAGTCCCACCGGCCTGGGTTCTCTTTGTGATCTTTCGCGGAGAGATCGTGGGCCTGTCCCTTCTGCTTCGCAGGACCTCAATTTTCTGCTGTGTGAATCGGAGGCGGGAGGGCATCTGTGGATCTCGGAGGCTCCTTCTACCCTTAGGATTCCAGGCCTTGGTATCAACTCTAGAGGCTTCAGCCGGGACGCAGCTTTCAGCGGAGCTGCGGGTGCAGGGCTGGGCGCAGCGGCGTGAGCCGCGGAGAATGCGGGCTGCACAGCTTCGGAGGTTTTAGTCACGTTCTTAGTGGCAGTGAGCCAGGGGCCGGCTCAGCCCCGCCAATCATCGAGCAACAGCTTTCGGAAGAAAGAGGCAAAAAACCCAGATCCTGGATCCGCCGACTGAGCTGTGGAAGCGATGGAATGGTTTGTATAATTCCTCAGCGGATGGGTGCTAGAACGACTGGAGAGGGGCTTTTCACTTGCCCAACAAAGCTTCTCAGCTTCCTTCTTTCAAATTTACAAAGATGCTAAAATCCGGTTTCATCCAGTTATGTTTTTACAAAGGGGGGAGTTTAATTTTTAAGAATTTTGACCAGATCACATCATATCTTTTAATAGTTGATTTTGTAGTTCTCTGTATTTCCAAGATATTAAGATTAAGATTTCCAAAATTTAAATTTCGACCACCTATCCTAACGTGATTCTGTAAATCAGAGAACGTGATTCTGTAATTCTAAGATTCCACGACCAGAAGTCTAAATTCTTTGACTGTACCTATAGTCTGTGACTTGAAGCTTCTTGTCAAAGTGTAAAAGAGTATTCCTCATTTTAAGATGGTAGGACTAAGATTTGTGCCTGAAAATATGATACCGTTGCTGGGAGCTGCAGCTTTTCAAGTTCGTAGATATTTTTTTTGTAGCTCTAAAGTATATGTTACTTAATTTGAATTTCTGTCTAGAAATGTTTGATTGGAAAATTTGGTTCCTATAAATCCACAACTCTCTTATTCCTTAATCCCCAAATGTTAGTACTGGACCCACCATTCTGTAACTCAAAGAATCTACATCTAATTATTCTCAAAATATTCATGACCTGTGACTTATCGGTCATGACTTTGATTCAGTTCCATGACTTTATGATTCTCTACTTTATAATTCTCTACTATGGCTAGAAGCTCCCATGTCTGAAGATTGCTTGATCTTCAGTGTTTCTTCTCTGTGGACCCATTCTTCTGGAATTCTGATGCCCTTTTCTCAAACTTTGCTGCTACCAAGCAGCTGGGCACCAGACCAAGAGTTAGCATCCTGAGATTAGAATTCTTAAGATTCTAAGATTCTCAAGAACAAAGATTTTAAAGATTCGAGTCCATAAATGTTTTATTCTGATAATACATTTCAAAATTCTGTACTTTAAAATTCTGTGAATCCACGATGTAGAATTTGAATGAAAGGATTTGATAAGTGAACTGGGACACTTTACCCAGCTGGACAAAACTATACATGAAGATCCCTTCGGTGCTTGGACATTTCTTTGCTTTTCTCTGGTCAAGTCTTCCCCTCTTCTCTGGTGCTGTGCTCCTTAATCTTCCTAGGGGTGACAGAACCATTGAAAACCATTTGAAAGCTATCCAGTGGGTGTCAGCCCCTTGGAATCATTCTCCTAGTCCAGCATGGATGGGTTGCCATCCATGTGAGTGGGTGCTGCTGGGTGATTTCCATCTGCTTTTCACTTGCCTTCAGCCTTAAGTGTATCCCCAGCACTCTTTGGAAAATCTGCCCTTTCACAGGCTATTCTATGTGCAGTTTTTTTGGGGGGGGGCGTGAAGTGCAGGTGATCTGTAGAAGACACCGGCAACTTTCCCCCTATAACTTCTTTCCTGAGTTTTGAAGTGCCCTGGGAGGGTTTGTAAATATAAAGAAAAGGATCCAAGGAGTCATGGAAGATTCCTCCCTATCCCTTGACCCAGTAAGGAAACCTTGGAAATTTGAGCTGGAGGGAAACTAGGCACAAATTGCCAAGGGACTGGAAAGTCTCCCAGAGGAGGTTCTGTGTGGAAAGGGAAACTCAGGTCTTGGGGCTCTTTACCTGGCTCTGGAGGCCTCTCCTCTTTTCCTGAGTTCTCAGAGCCTCGCTAGTGGCTTAATTGCCCTGTCTGGGTCTCTCTCCTTACCAAGTGACAACAGAAACCCCAGCCCCCAATGTTTGCAACTCAGATCCAAGAATCTCGGTACAGTGACAACACAGTGACTGAGTTACTCTGGGACAGTCAGTCAGGGTCAGCGTCTTTATGGCCTCGGAGAGCGTCAGAGCAATATACTGTGGGAGAAGGGGGTACCCTGTCACAGCGCTGCCAGCGATTGCAGCGGCTCCACGGAGTGAGGGCTCCGATTCTAGCTAGCTCATTACTGGCTCAGAGGCTCTGAGTCATCTGTGGCCCTTCTTAGGCCTCGGTTTCCCCGTTTGTTAAGTGGGGGATCCCCAACCTGTCGTATGTCTTCCAGGGAGTCGAAAGGTTGGAGTGGGACCCATCGCCGACCCGCGATTGTTTTGTTTTGTTTTTTTTTCCCGTCATTTAAATTGTTTTCAGGGTGAAACTTGGACGTGGAAAAAAAGATAAGCTGCTGGGGGAAATTGAAGTCGTTCCTAAGTATGGATGGAGATGAGATGCGCCCCGCGGAAAAAGTATTGGTTGATTAAAGTAAAATATTTTCTGAGGCCCCCCCCCCCGGAAAGGAGGGTCCAGTCTTAGAGGCTCGCATTTCTGCTCCCAGCGTGGCGCATGACCCCTGGAGCTGGGGCGGGGCACCCAGGCTTCAAGCACTTCCTCGCCGTTGGATCACTTACACCGTGAACGGAGCACTGTCATCACTCCGGAGATCGGACGGAGAAACGGGCCCAGAGAGGGAAGCCTTCTGCTTCCTGCCACCAGCCTTCTGGCTCACCTCGAGGAAGCACCTCGCGTTTTCCCCCGCTCCCAATCCCTGCTCCGGAGCCCTCTCTCAAGCCTTCCCGCGAGTCCCCGGAACCGTGAGATCGGGAGTCGGCTCCGACATACGGGAGCTCCGCGGTGGCGGCGAAAAGCGCGAGTCGGCTCCAAGGGGGCGCACAGCGCACACAGCGAGTCGAGGACAGAGCTGAGCCTGAGCTTGGATCTCGACCTTGTCCTCGCCCCCTGGTCAACTCTCTCGAACTCTGTGAGAGTCCAGAGCAGAGGGTCGAGGAATGCAAGGCAAGATCCTCGTCTTTTCAGACCCAGCCGGGCCACCGGGTGCGAGAGACCTCGGGCGGTGGCGAATCGGCTCTCTAGGGAAAGCCGTGGCTCCGGGCGGGGGTGGCGGTAAATACAGACCCTGAGTCTTCCCAGCCCCGCGGGCAGGCACATGTCTGTCAGGTTCTGGGACTGTGGGAGCAAGCGCAGCCCTCTTAGATCGTCGGGCGTCCTGATTGCTTGGGTTTTCCGAACTCCTCGTACGATTTTGGGACTCGGAGAAGCGCTGAATTTGCACAGAAGGTTGCGGACGTTCATTTCGGGCGTTAGAGTTCCCGGTTTGCAAGACCACCTCAAAAGAGCTGATGGTGACTTCCCCTTCCCCTCAAAGGGGAAATGCACTAGACTGGATTCTAGTTTAACCACCTGAGGCACAGGAAGACAATGATTTGTCCCCCTTCCCCAGGCCAGACTTGGTCCGGACCCCAGGCGTCCGAATTCGGATCCTTGATGCTTGCTGCAGCAGGCACTGCGGCCGTCAGGGTGGCTCACTCCGCGCTCGGTCCCCGCTCCCAGGGTGGGGTCGGGTTGTGGATAAGGTTGGTCAGAGCTCGGCACGGTGCCTCTTGCGGGTCCCCCAGACGACCCAGGCGGAGCCGGCTGGTTGCTCAGCACCTATAGCGCGAGGCAGGCAATGACGCCAGGAAGTGGAAGACACTTGTACCCATTTCGGCTCTTCTCTGGAACTTTCGGGCTTTTTGGAGTCTCTTTGTCTCGAAAACTAGGGGCGGGGGCTGTATCTCTTGGTCTCGCCTTCCGTCTTTTCACCTCTGTGTATGACTAGGCCTGCGCTTGTCCTCCCTTTCTGGGTACGTCTACCCGGGGTTACTCCTAAAGAGAGCCTGCGGACGGGAAGGGAGCGAGCTGCACAGTCTAGGCAAGACCTGGCTGCCCATACGAGGCCAGTGTGTAGGCAGGTGTGTAGAAGGCTGGTGTGGACAGTGGCAAGGCTGGGACAGAGGAGGCGGTCCCCTCAGGAGAACACTGGAGCTGGTGGAAATCCTGATCCTCCACCTTTCTGCTCAAGTGCTTCTGGGAGCCCTTAGTTCCCTCTGCTCTGCTGAGCCTGGCTCAGGGAGAGGTGACATGGGGTTACACGGTATCAGCCTTCTGGACAAGTCTGAGGCTCCAAACTGGCCTCCCCACAGGTGTTTTTGCTGTCTGTCTCTGTAGAAACTGGGACTCTTGGCTGTTCCAAGACCCTCAGTGGCTCCCCTTCATCCAAGGAAAGATCAAGTGCACTTTCCCTGGCCTGGCAGTTTGGGGCCCTGCCTACACAGTGCAGCCTCTCCCCATCCCTCCAGTAACCCCGCTTCAGAGAACTCCCCGCCAAGTGTTCTCCAGTTCTCTTGCATAAATTCATACCATCAGCTTGGAAAAGCTGGCCCCCTACTCACCTCAGCTCAAATGTCTCCTCTTCTGGGAAGTCCTCCCTGATCTGCCCAAGTAGCTCAAACACTCCCTCTTTGAGCATGCCCCAGCATGTTTGGGTTTTACTTGTCAGAAGTTATGTGGTGTAATAATTTGGTTATGTGACTGTCTCTGTTCCTCTCTGGGAGTTCCTCCATGGCAGGAAGTGTGGCTTTGTGCAACTGGGCACCTGAGTCACCAGCACAGGGCTTGGCCCAAAGCACAATGTAGCCCTGCAGTGAGAGCCAATTACTTAGAGTCACACAGCTTGGGTCAGTTTCTTTCTCTGGCTCTTCCTCACTGTGTGACCTTTGTCCACTTATCCACTCTGAACCTCAACTTTTCAATCTATAAAATGGGTACAATCTGATGTTATAGGAGAGTTGCAAAGGTTGCTAATATTAACTGCAAACATATATAAAACTCTTCTATGTGCAGACACTGTTTTTAGCACTTTACATGCATTAAATACATTAATGTGTCAGGAGACTGGGGGCAAGTCTCAGGCTTGTCGCTAACTGGACACGGGGTGCATCCAGAAGCACAGGCAGAGCACTGGATCTAGAAGGCATGATGACTGGATATGCCCTCTAGGCGGGTAGGCAGAAGCAGGAGTCTCACAATTGGTAAACAGAGCATAAGGGAAGGTTTAGATTCAGAATGATATCTTTCATCCAAGGTGCAGAGGCCTCTGGGATGATCCTGGGGCCATCTTAGAGGGACAGTTTGGCCACCTTGCCCTCCTGGGCTGGGGTCTGAAATTCTCACAGGGGCAGCCTTTCTCCCTAGTGTCCTGGAGACTTAGGGCCTTGGGTCTACATATAGCCCCAGTTTCTGCCCAGGCAGATTTGGCTCAACCTTTTGGCAAAAGGGTTAGGGGAAGCTTCAGCACTGGGCTGGGCATAGTCAGAAGCATGTTCTTCAGTCCCGAAGCCATTCATCTACTACCACCCCAGTCGCACAGAAATACAGGGTCACAGGGCAGGTTAGGGGACCTGGGCTTCCCCTCCTGATGTGAAATTGGACACATTCCAGAAGTAGGGAAGAGGTAAGAGACTGCCATGGGGTCTCTTTAGGGAGGCTTACCTTTATTGATGGTGTATACAGCTCCTCTGTCTTTCCTGGACTCTGGCCAGGCCAAACTGGCCCCAGGTGGTGGGACCAAATAGATTGCTGGAACTTGGCTCTGGGTCAGTAGACTACCTTTCATGGTAGCTGGGCAAATTAGGTGATTTCCAACATCTTTGCTATAGATGCTGCTGCTTTGAATATGTTTGTATAAAGGGATTTTTATTCATTTTGAAATACCCTAAGACAAATTCCTAAGAGTGAGATTTATGGGGCCAGGAACGTTTTTACAGTTCTTTATTTAGTGCTACCAAATTTTCTCCACAGTCATCTTACAAGGTTTCTATCACTTCTTTTTTCAAAGTTCTCACTTTCCCATAGACCTTCTGCTACTTCCTACATGTGGTTTGTGGAACTGCCTCTGATTGTCAGGGCATTGGCTTGTCAGAGATGACATTGATTTTACCCAGTGAGTGAGCTCAGGTAAGCAGCTCTACCTCCTTCTCCAGGTTTACTTTGCTGGCCACCTAGTACTCCTCCCTTGGGAACTAGTTTCTGTCATTTGTGGTATTGAAAAAACCTAAACAGATTGACACTGATTAAATATTTCCACCAAGAGAAGAAAAGAGTGTGTCTTTTACACCACACTCTGTAGCCATTCAGCATTTTATCAATGATTCAGAAGAAGACATAGAAGGCAGGCTGATTGGGCTTGTGGCTGACCACACTAAGGTGTTGATGCTGGTAACTGATGGATGCAAGAGTTGGAACAACCAGGTTGGGAGACTGAGCCAAAACCAACAAGAAGCCATTTTAAAAACTGTTATGAAAACATCATAACATTATAGGTGACAAAACAAGAAGAAAAAAGTCATCCACATGCCAGTTAGCTATATCATTCATCTACCGGGTTTCTCTGTGTCTTTTTTTTTCTCTCCTTTGTGTTCTTACACACATATATATGTATGTTTACATAGGTGTAACCATAGTGTATGTATAATTCTTTAATCTTTGTATATGGTGCGTTTGTATTGTTTTGTAAATATAACTACATGTTGCCCTTTACTTTCCATTTTTCATCTGTAATTGTGAATGAAAAGGTTGAGTGTTGATTTAACCCTTTTAAAGTAGCTGGGCAAATTAGGTGATTTCCAGATATCTTTGCTATAGGTGATGCTGCTTTGAATGTGTTTGTATAAAGAACTTTTTATTTATTTTGAAATACCCTTAAGACGAATTCCTAACAGTGAGATTTATGGGGCCAGGAACATTTTTATCGTTCTTAATTTAGTGCTATCAAGTTATCCCCAAGGACATCTTGCAACTCACCACAATCAAGATAATTCGCATATGCATCACCTCTAAAATTTTCTTTATGCTTATTGTTATTGATTCAAACCCACCACCCTCACTATCTATAGGCAATCACTGATATACTTATGCTACTGTAGACTGATTTGCATATTATAGAATTTTATATAAATGGAATAACACTGTATATTCTTTTTGTTTGATTGTGTTCACTCAGCATAACTATTTTGATTCTCATTTATGTTGTGATACAATAGTCAATTCTTTTTTTTTCCTAAGTAGTATTCCATTATATGGATATACCATAATTTATTCATTCACTCTTTGATGGACATTTGGGTCGCTTCCACTTTTGGCTATTACAATTAATATGAATGGTTTTATAGAAACCTTTATGTGGACATATATTTTCATTTCTCTAGAGTAGATACCTAGAAGTGAAATATCTGGGCCAGATGGTAGGTATATGCTTAAAATTGTAAGAAATTGCTGAACTGTTTTCAGAGTGGCTGTATTTCTTTTATTTCCTTAGGAGTACATGAGAGTTCTGGTTGCTTCACCTCCTCACCAACACTTAATATGTTCAATCTTTTACATTTTGCTTTTTTTTTTTTAGTGAGTATATTGTGGTATCTTGTAGCTTAATTTGTGAATGAAAAAGTCTAGTGTTGATTTAACCCTTTCACGGTAGCCTTTTCCCTCATGACTAATAATATAATTATTATCTATTGCTGTGTAACAAATTATCCCAAAATTAGAGGCTTGAACCAACAAACATTTATTATCTCACAGTTTCAATGGGTCAGGAATTTGAATGTGGCTTAGCTGGGTGCGGCTTGCAGAATTGACCCATCTGAGCTTAAAGTTGCTTTGGAATAGTGCTTGATATAGGAAAATTGGAAAGAAGAAGAAATGAAAGAGCGAAAAGTTGGAAAAGTGGACAGAATAAAAATCAAACTAAGGGACTGGGATAATTACTGTTCAGAACAAGGTAGTGGTTCTTAAACCAATTGTTAGATAACAGCACTCCTGCTGAATACAGGAGTTTGAATTTTCATGATGATTCTGGGAAACTGAACATTTGTTAAGCAATATACCTGTATCCGGCTTTGACTAGGAGCTATACATTTGTTAGTTCAATGATCAATCCTCAGAGCTGTCCCATTTTATAAGATTTAGAACTTGAGATCTGAAAAGTTAAGTAAAACTTGGCCAAGGCCATATACCTGAGATGAATTTGATCCCCCTCTGTTTCCTGCCAAAGCCTGTGTAGTCTTTCATTGCCATACCCTGGTGTATTCATGCGTTATTACACTTCCAACTCTGCCTTACAGTGTCCTTTGCTTTCAGGGCCCATAAGACCTCTTGCATAAGTTCTAGTGGGCAGTAAGAGGCACAGATTCTCTGATCATTGCGGTCACTAGCTGGGGTAGTCTGTGTTCTCCTTGGAGGCTGAGCTGTGTTGCAAAACCTCTCCCTTCCCTAAGTCTAAAAGGCTTCAGTAGCCTCTGTAAGGTTGACCTTAACCAGTGAAAGGACAGTAAGTCTTTGGCTACCTCCATGAATGATTTCTGCCCCTTAATGGAGAAGTCACTGGTGGCCCAGGCCAAGATGTCTGCGCAGTCTGCACCCCCTAATACAACACTCCTTAGACGTAATAAATCTGGGATGTGAAACTGCTTCAAGTTTTAGCTCCAAGTCATGAATGGGTTCAGAAGATCCATTCTTTTCTCTAGCCTCAGTTTCTTCAGCCATCAAATTGAGGGGAAAAATTTGGTTGGCTAAGGTTAGTAAAAATTCTTTCCCGTGGAAGAGAACATATGCTCTAATCCATATGATTGCTTGGCATTATCTATTGATTAAGTCATCACAGGTCTTGCATTTATACATATGACTACTTTTCAAATGTGTCTAAAGCTGTACCATAAATAAAATGCAAATTCATTTAAAGATGTTACTGAAGTTTTGGTTAGTTTTTGGACATGAAGTTTCCCAATCAATGTTTACTGGAAAGTATATTACCTTACAGATATGTCTGCATGTTGTGAAAACGTGGAATTTATAGCTGTTAAAAAAGGATCCTCACACTCAAAACAATTAGAAGTACTGGAGATTCCCACAGGCTCCCTAGCCGTATGGAGTAATATGAAACATATTTAACAACCAGTATTTTAGTCAATGAGTATAAAGTTACAGTTAACAAGAAGAATGAATAAGTTGTAGAGATCTGCAATAGATGTAATGATAGGTGGTGTGCACTTAAATTTGTTAAGAGGGTAGATTTTATATTAAATGTTCTTAACACACACACACACACACACACACAAAAGGGACACAATGACTCTTTTGGAGATGATGGATATGTATGTTACCTTGATTGTAGTGATACATGTCACTGGTGTATGTATATGTCTAACTCATAAAAATGTATACAGTTTTTTGTTCTATTATACCTCCAGAAGGCTATTATAAAAACAAACACAACAACAAAAAAACAAACAAAACGAAACAGAACAAAACAAAGCAAAAGAATAGACCAGTAAGTCAAGGATGTTGACCAATCAGAATTTATATGCTGGAACAGGGGCCCAATCAAAATGGAAACCTGATAGGACAGTACTCATGCCCCTTGATATTTCAGGCTTTAACTCTTTAGTTAAGGGGATCTTGAAATCCCAGGGAAGGGGCTGAGACAGGACAGTTGGAGACATGGGTGAAGGTGGGAGTTGGGGCCTGGGCAGGGGCTCTTTATCTGTGGAGCATCACAGTATTTCAGTATCTCCATATTCAGGGCTTACATGTAGGTCATCTTCCAGGTGCTGCATTGAGATGGGATAGGATGCCTGGGCTCGGGCTTGGACTTTTGCCTTCCTGTCCAGCTGATTCTCCATGGCCATAAGCCTACCTGGTATCAGTGCCCTGCACCCTTCTGCCCCAAATTTGACTTTAAAATGCATTGTGCTGGGCAGTTTTCCACCCAGGTGGTAAAGTTGTGATCTTCCAGATCTGGTTTTGGTCAAATGAGTTAAACTCCTCCTCACTGCCTGTGTACAAGTGAGCAGTGTAAAGGAAAGGAGACAGAATTTGGGATCAGGAATTGGTTCTAGATTCACATCTCAGCTCTGTTGCTTTTCTTCCATATACCCCTAGCCCCTCACCCCTGGCAGGTCACCTCATCCCTGTGACCTCAGTGTTGTTGCTCAGTAAAAGGGATGGTAACATCTGTCCTGTTTTCCTCATAGGGCTGTGCTGAGGTTTAAACCAAAGAAAGGAGGGAGAGCACTTTGCAAATGATGAAGCTTTATGCACTCATGAGTGAGTCTCTGTTCCATAGACTGAAAGATGTGACCATTGAGAATGTTGCTTGTCTGCGTGTGATTGAATCAGGGGTTACGGATCTGCCAATTATTTAGAATGTTCCTTGACTATCTCAAATGTGACCATTATATAGCTTCAGCTTTTTATGGGGAAGGGGAGGGTAGGCTGCAGGCAGTGCGATCTTTCTTTCTTTTCGACCCTACAAAATCAGAGCTGACATTGGCTCCTAAATAGGACCTAAATCACCTCTCTCTTTTTATATATGGGGTCACTGAGGTCCAGAGAAGACCAGTGAGTGGCCCAAGGCCACACAGTAAGTTAGTGGTAAAGCCAGAGCCAGGTCTTTTGATGCCCAGTTCTTTTCATAATAACGTGTGATATGTATCATAGCAAACCATTCATTCATGTTTTCATTCATTCATTCAATAGCATTTAGTGAGTCCCTACTAAATGTTGGGCTCTGTGCTATTTGGGGGGTAGAAATATTGGGTGTAATTCTGCTCTTAACTTGCTCATGACACTAGGTAGAGAATGCTCTTTCAGAGTCCCCAGAGGAAACCAGATAAAGTATCAGTCATCCTTGTAGGTATGGCAATCTCCTTTGGGAGTTGGGGTGTTTTTTGAGAACAGTGGAAAAGTGTGGTGATGAAGCTCAGTCATACTGACCTAACCCCAGTGAACAGCCAAGCATCCTCATCTTCCTGTCATTTAGTTTTTACAAGTACCTCACTTTGCCGAAGGGGATGTGGAGGCCCGAAGAATGGAAGAGATACACCAAGGTCACAGAGCTAGAAAGTGCCAGAGTCACTTTGATGGAAAATAGAGTGTGATTCTAGGACCTTGTGGGTCTTGTGAGAATTTATTCAATTTAATAGAAAGAGCATGGTTTGGGGTGCTGAAGAGACCTGAGTTCAAATCCCAGCTCTGCCATGTCCCAGCTGTGTGACTCTTTTGGAGACTTTTCTCATGTGTAAAATAGAGTTAACAAGGCACTTACCTTATAGGGCTTCTGTGAAGGTGAAGTGAGTGCCTGAGGGTGGAGCCCCTAGCTGGTGCCTGGCATGCAGTGGGCACTGAATACATGTTTCTTTGCTGCCCCTACCAGCCCCTGATGTGGTCAGCTTGATTGGTAACGTGAGGGACCAAGCATTCCTGGCTCTTTGCACCAGAGTCCTGTGCTTCCATGAGAAAGACCTGGAAGATTTTCTTCAGTTGAACAATAGTAAAGGTGATGGTAAAGGTGAGGTTTGCTGAAGACTCAGGCCTGAAAGTTGGGGCCTTCTCCCCCAAAGCACCTCATGCTCGCATGTTTCTCTTTCTCTCTCTCTCTCTCTCTCTCTCTCTCTCTCTCTCTCTCTCCCTGTCTCTCTCTCTGTCTCTCTCTCTGTCTCTCTCTGTCTCTCTCTGTCTCTCTCTGTCTCTCTCTCATGGGTGGGGCCTAGTCAAAGCTCCTGAAGGCCCAGTTTGGATGCCCGGAGTCACCCGCCATGCCCGAGTGCATGGGGTGTCAGTTTTGCCTTGTTCCTGCTGCATTCCGGCTTCATATGTCAGCACCTCATGAAAATCTTCCAGGTCCTGGCTTTGAATAGTTCCTTGGCTGCCTGAGAGTAAAGAGGCTGGCTCTGTTTTGCCTGTCAAATCACCAGCTTTGTCTGTCAATGGGCAGGTAAGCTCGGTCACCCCACCCCTTACATAATACCGATGGGGCCAGTCACTGTCAGGGCTGATTCTGCCAGGCTCAGGCTGAACAAACAATCATTCAGACCCACCAGCCCAGGCCGAGGCCGAGGCCGAGAGCCGTGCAGTGGCAGGAGCTGCTATTCTTTGGGAGCAGTTTGATGACAGGCTCTGAGCAGATGCCTTGCACTCCAGGGGGGAAGGAGCTGAGCTCTGACTTGCCTCTCCCAGCCACAGCAAATCCTCTTAGCTGAATCAAACGTTCCAAAGGACTCCCACTTTCACTCCTGCACTCGCTGGACATGTGATACAGGGAGCGGGCAAAAATGAGAGGGAGACCGTGATATACAAAGATCCCTGAACCTACTATATAGAGAGCCCGATAACATGCCAGATTTCTTCTTTTGCCTTAACTTCTAGGAGACTTGAAACAAATTTAATACTGGAGGCAATAATTAACTCATCTCAATTGCTGGTTAACATCCTCTTCTCCTTTTAATTGGTTCTCATCTTAGCCTTTAATCAATCTTTCTTTCTTTTTTCTTTCTTCCTTTTTTTTGTTGTTAATGCCTACAGCACCTGGTATTCCTAGGTGGTCTCCCATCCAAGTACTAACCAGGCCTGACCCTGCTTAGCTTCTGAGATTAGACGTCAACCTTTCTTTAATGTATTTTTATTGTGGTAAAGCACACATAACATAAAATTTGCCATTAGTGACATTTAGTACATTCACAGTCCTGTGCAACCATTGCCAGTATCTATTTACAGAACATTCTGTCCCTCCAAAAGGAAACTACTTACACATTAAGCAGTCACCCCCTGCTCTTTACCTTTTAAGGCATTACAGATATCCCTGTGAAGTAAATATGGGGTGTGAATTCAAAATAAAAATAATAAATAAAAGAATACATAACTTGTAAATTTCATTGCATTAGCTAGACACATTCACATTTTATTTTACTTTTCCACATTTACTTTTGTTTCATTCTCTTTATTCAATCACAGATTGAGCGATGGCTCATTTCTGATCTGTCATTCCAAGTTCCCTCCTTTCTTCTCTCTCCCTTTTCCCTTCTTCCCTCTTTCCTTTTTTTCAGTAGGTCTACTACCTATTTAACTTACCTTCTATCTATCTATCATATCTTAATCATCTATCTATCTATCTAATCTATCATCTTTCATTTATCTATCTTCTTATTCTTCATCCATCTATCTGTGCTTCTCTTTGTAAATCTAGATCGTTGACTCTCACAACTAAACATTAGAATCACCAGGTTAGGTTTTAAAATCTATTGATGCTTGGACCCCATCTCAAGCTAGTTGCAATGGAGACTTTTGATGCAGGACCCTGGCATCTTTTTATATTTTTAAAGTGAAGATTAAGAATCACTCACGTAAATTAACCTTTCGATACCTGACCTTCTGATCTCAGAAACTTCTTATCTCAGTTCTGGTCCTCAGTTAGTCTATTTTTACATAAATGGCCATTTACTGCACATATGCTATATAATCAACCCTTTAACAATATGTATAAACAACTTTCTACATATTTAAATATTTTTAAGAGCATCATTTCAAAGGCTGCCTATTATTCTATTAACATGTATATTTATGTAAATAGCCTCCTGTTGGGATTTTGATTAGGACTGTATTAAATATATAAATGAATTATGGAAATTTTATGTATATTTGATATATACTTAATTTAATTAAAGTTTTTGAAATTTTGAACATATACAAAAACAAAAAACAGGTACCTGTTGCCCAGCTCCAACATTCATCTGTCCTGTTCACTTCTGTCCCACTCATCCCATCTTCCCCTACTATTATTATAATTTTGAAGCAAGTTCCAGACATCATATAAAGTCATCTGTAAACATTTCTGTATATATCTAAAAGATAATAAAACTCCAATATTATGTTTGTACCAAAAAAATTAACAATAATTTCTTAATATCAAGGGCAACTTGATGGCTTGTTAAAGTGAAGGTTCAGATTTCCAGTTGTCTCATAATTATATTTGTTTTACTTTTACATTTTGTTTGGGATTAAAGAAAAATTTTACAATTGTGGTCAGAACACTTGGGATTGGTTTTAATTGGTTCTTAAGTCTCATTTAATATGTGAATACCCACTTGATCTTTCATCTTTTTTTCTTTGGAATTTATTTGTTGAAGAGATTGTGTTGTTAGTCTTACAGAGTTTTCCACATTTTGTTTTTTACTTTCTATTTATTTAATTTTATTTTTTCCACCTTTTGTATTATATTTTTATTGTGCGGTTTAACATGTTTCTCTGTCTTCTGTATTTCCCATACTTTGGCGACTAGGGCTGAAAGTTTATATGATATTAAGCCTTGCAATCCATGAACATGTTCTATTTATCATTTTAATTTAGATTTCCTTTACTATCAATAAAGTTTTTTCTCCATAAATGTCTCACATATCTTATTAAAATTATTTCTAATATTTTGTCTTTTCTTTGAATAAAATTAAAAATGTTAGTTGTTACCCTCAGCTTTATTGAGATAAAATTGATATATAAATTGTATAAATTTAAAGTGCATGGTGATAATTTGGTACATGCATACATTGCAAAATGTTTACCATAATAAAGTTAGTTACCAAACCATTCATCCCACATACTTATCATTTTTGTTGTGGTGGTGGTGAGAACATTTAAAGTCTGTTCTATTAGCAGCTTTCAAGTATATAAAACAGTATCATTAACCATAGTCGCCATGCTGAATATTAGATTCCCTGAACTTATTCCTCTTGTAACTGGAAGTTTATACCCTTTGACCAACATTTCCTCATTTCTCCCAGCCCCAGCCCCTGGCAACCACCAGTCTACTCTATATTTCTATGAGTTTGCCTTTTTTAGACTCCACATAGAAGTGAGAACACACAGTATTTGTCTTTTCCTGACTTAAACGTTAGCTGCTCTTAAATTGTCTTAAATTTCCTACTTGTTTGTTGCTGATGGCTACAAATACAAAAAAGTTATTTTTTTACATTGACTTTGTTTCCAGCAGCTAGTTAAATTTTCTTAAAAATCTAATAACTTATGCTAAACTTTTTTGGGTTTGTGATGTAGATAATCACATAATTCGTGAGTAATGACATTTGTGTTTCTTTTGAATATATATAAAACTCTCTCTCTTTTTGTTTGTTTTTTTTTTTTTTGCATATTTCTCTCAATACAATGATGAATGGAAGTGATGATACCGGGCATCCTTGGTTTGATCTCTAAAAAGAATGTTTTAATGTTTTACAATTAAATATTATATTTTGCTGTATTTTGGGGGGGAGTACACTCAACAGGTTAAGAAGTTTCCCTCTATACCTAGATTTTAGAAGAATTCATTATAAATTGGGTGTTGGTTTTTCTAATGCTTTTTCTCCATCTGTTGAAATAACCACATTCTTTAGTCTGTTAATTTTAATCTGATTTTTAAAAATGTTCAACAACCTTGCATTTTGAGGACAAACTTTAACTGGAACATAATGTATTATCATTTTTATATATTGCTGGATTGGGTTTGCCAATATTTTGCTTTGAAGTTTTGCATCTAGCTTATATATAAGGTTGGTCCGAATTATTTTTTAAATATTTTCAAGTTTTCATATCAAATTACAGTGTAATCATCAAATAATTGGGGAATAGTTGCTTGTTTTTTATTGGAATTATTTTTTCTTAAATATTTGATAGAATTTGCTATTGAAGTTTTCCGGATTTATTGCTTCCTTTGTAGAAATATTTTCGATACTTAATTGAATGTATTTGATCATAGGACTGCTTGGTTTTACATTTCTTCTTAAGTCATTTTTTAAAAAAATTGATAGGCTTTATTTTTTTTGGAGTAGTTTTAGGATCACAGCAAAGTTGAGTGGAAAGTACAGAGAGTTTCTACATATTACCCCTTTCCATTCCCCCCAGCCTTCCCAACTATCTACATCCCCCTAGTTAGAGTGGTACATTTGTTACAATTGATGAACCAACATTAACACTTCATTATCAACCAACTCCGTGGTTTGTATTAGGGATCACTCTTCGTGTTTATATTCTATGGTTCTGACAAATGTATAAAGACATGTATTCATGCTTATAGTGTACAGAATAGTTTCACTATTCTAAAAATCCCCTTGCTACACCTATTTGTACCCTCTTCCCAGAAAGCCGCTGGCAACTACGTTTTTAGTGGCACTGATCTTTTTACTGTCTCCATAGTTTTGCCTTTTCCAGAATGGCATCGAATTGGAATCATACAATATGAAGTCTTTTCAGATCCGCTTCTTTCACTTGGTAATATGAATTTAATGTTCCTCCATGTCCTTTCATGGTGTAATGTCTCATGTCTTTTTAACACTGAATAATATTTTATTGTTTAGAGGTACTGCAGTTTATTTATCCATTCACCTACTAAAGGACATCTTGGTTGCTTCCAAGTTTTGGCAATTATGAATAAAATTTCTATAAACATTTGTGTGCCGGTTTTTATGTGAACATAAGTTTTTAACTTATTTGGGTAAATACAAAGGAGCATGATTGCTGGATCATCTGGCAAAAATATGTTTAGTTTTGTAAGAAACTAATGGTGTGTGAAGTCACTGGCCATTTGTATATCTTTTCTTGGTGAAGTATCTGTTCAGATCTATTGCCCATTAAAAAAATCTAGTTGTTTTCTTATTGTTGAGTTTTTAAAGTTCTTTGTCTATTTTAGATAATGGTCTGTTATCAGATATATCTTTTGCAAATACTTTCTCCTAGTCTGTAGCTTGTCTTCTTATTCTTTGACAGCGTTATTCACAGGGCAGAAGTTTTTAATTTTAATGAAGCCCATTCCATTTATCCATTTTTTTCTTTCATGGATCATGTCTTTGATGTTGTATCTAAAAAGTCATTGCCAAACCCAAGGCCATCTTGATTTTTTTGTGTTATCTTCCAGAAGGTTTATAATTTTGAAGTTTATATCTGGTCTATGATCCATTTTGAGTTATCTTCTGCAAAGGGTCTGTGTTTAGATTCTCTCCCTCTCTCTCCATGTGGATGTCCAGTTGTTTCAGCATCATTTGTTGAAAAGACTATTCTTTCTCCATTGAATTGCCTTAGCTCCTTTATCAAAGATCGTTTGACTATTTGTATGGGTTTATTTCTGGCCTCTCTATTTGGTTTTTTGTTTGTTTGCTGTTTTGTTTTGCCAATACCACTTTGTCTAGATTACTGTAGCTTTACAGTGAGTCTCGAAGAGAATAGTGTCGGTCTTCTGACTTTGTTCTCCTTCAATATCGTGTTGGCGATTCTGGTTTATATTAACTCTATAATTAGTTTGTCATTATCTACAAAAGAAATTGCTGGGATTTTGGTTGAGATTGTATTGAATCTATAGATCAAATTTAGAAGAACTGATATCTTAACAGTATTGAGTCTTCCTAACCATGAACATAGACTATCTCTCCATATATTTAGTTCTTCTTTGATTTTTTTCATCAAAGTTTTGTAATTTTCCTTATGTAAATCTTATACTTATTTTGTTAGAGTTATACCTAAGTATTTCTTTTCTCTTCCTCCTCCTCCTCCTCTTCCTCCTCCTCCTCCTCCTCTTCCTCCTCCTCTTCCTCCTTCTCCTCTCCTCCTCCTCCTCCTCCTTCTCCTCTGTTTTTTGGTGCTAATGTAAGGTATTATATTTTAATTTCATATTCCCTTGCTGGTATATAAAAAAGTAATTGACTTTTGTATATTGACTTTGTATCCTGCAATCTTGCTACAATTGCTTATCAGTTCCATGTCTTTTTTTTTTTTTTTTTTGTTCTTTGGGATTTTCTACATAAGCAATCCTGTCGTATGTGAAATAAGATGATTTTATTTCTTCCTTCCCTATCTGTATACCTTTATTTCCTTTTCCTTTTCTTATCTTATTGCATTATCTTCTTGTTATTGATTTCTAGTTTAATTTTATTGTGGTCTGAGAGCATGTATTGTATGATTTCTCTTTTTAAAAAAATTTTAAGATGCGTTTTATGGCCCAAAATTTGGTCTGTCTTGGTAATCGTTCCATATGAACTTGAGGAGAATATATATTCTGATATTCTTGGGTGAGGCAGTCTATAAATGCTTGGTCATCTTTATAGCCTGTGTTCATATTTTTAAGACTCTTATTTCTTAATAATAATTATCCTGATAATTCTAATAGCTTAAGCCTGCAGTTGTTGTGGTTATGATCAGCCATCTTTTTTTTTATGTGTTACATTTCAGTCTGAGATATTAATTTTCATTAGAACTTTTATCTTTGGATGTTTCTTGGGCTTATATCTTCTCCCTCTTTCTTTTAAGAAGTAGAACTACTCTCCCAGTTTCTCTGTTTCCTTCCTATGTGAAAGTCAACTGGGTCTTACATAAAGTTATTGGTTCACAACATTCTTACTTTCAAAGCTCTGTATGTTACTTTGTTCTTTTGCACTACTTTTGCAGATAGAAGTTTGAGGCCAGATTGAGTTTTGTTCTTTTGTGTTAACTTTTTTTCTGTCCAAGGAAATTTTTCTCTTTTAGTACTTATGATTTTGCTTTCCAGAATATATTTAAATGGAACCTATGTCATTGATTTTGCACAGGAAATGTTAAAGCCCTTCAATTCCCACCAAGGTCATTTTTTATCTCTAGAAAGTTCCCTCTTTATAGTTTCTATTATAGCTTGTTTCATTTATTTTAATTTCTTAAGGAACACAATTAAGTATGGTGGAGGAGATGGCTGGAGAAGTAGGAAGAGCTCTGATCTTGAAGGATGGTGCTGGAAATTTGCAGCAGATTAAACATCATGCCCTTTTCCCCAAACATCTCTCTGGCTTTTCTCTTACCTGGTCCTGACTTGCCCTCACCTCTCTCCCCCATCTTTCATGAAGTAACTGCTCATGTGCCACTTCTTCAGGGAAGCTGTCCCTTTCCTGTAACTGGCAATTGATTTGTCTGTTTTCTGAATTAGACTAGAAGCTCCTTGATGCCAGCAATGGATCTAGGTGGCCACTGTGTCCCTTGCATTTACTCTAGTGCCTGGCCTAAAGCAGATGCTGAGTAAATGGCTGCTTAATGGACAGATAATGAATGAATGAAAATGAATGGAGGGCATTTGTTGTTCGCCTTGAAGGAGGATTTGTTTGAAGATCAGCAGTCAAATTATTTAAAAACCTATCCCCACAGAGAGCTATGGAAATGAAACAAGAATGACAGGCAAAATGGCTTCTAAAAATACCAGAGCGTGAGGATCTTATTTTTCGCACCTGGCTTGGCCAGTTTTGTTTATTCAGAATTTTCTTATTTCCATGTAAATCATATTCTCTTATATCAATCTGGCTTTGACTCTATGTTTTCCTGTCTTCTGGTTAAAAAAAAAATACTATGGTTGGTGAGCTCCTGGATTTAACATTCTGCTATTATTAAGAGATACTACTTACTAGAGCTTCCTGTGTCAAGGAGTGCACTGAGTGCCTGACATCTGATATCTAATTAAATCCTCACTTGTCAGTGCTATTTCCCCATTTTGTAGATTAAGACACAATTCCTGGTCACCCAGGAAATTAAACCTATGAAGCTGGGATTCAAACCTTCACGGGATCTGTTTATACTCCAATTCTTATCTCCCCAGTTTACAAAATGGTCCCACAGTTATTATCTGAACGACTCCTTGAAGCCACTCTGTGAAGGAAGACAGCAGGGATCCCTAATCCAGCTTTACATGTGGAAGGTGAGGGAATTGATGGCCAATTTAGGACTTCAGCCCAGTCCTACAGACCCCTGGCTCAGCTCTTGCCAGCAGTGTGAGTATGAATGATTGCTGTCGTTTCCCAAGTCTCATGGTCCTCATCATAGAAAGGAGGTTTTTCCCCAAGGATATGGTATTTTTTCCAGCACCACTCTTCCAACTAGGTGTCCTATAATTCCATTCACTTCTAACTCTGATTGCCAGGAGCTAGTGTCAGACTCCACAAGTTAAGGGCTCAGTTCCACGGAACTGTCCTCACTCAGATGCCAGTTGCACACAGTGGGTCCGCAGGTTACCTACACTTCTGTCTGATTTGGCTACAAAGTCAGTTATTGAACCCTCTTAGGTTCAATAATTTGTTAGAACAACTCATAAAACGCCAAAGAATACTATACTTGATATCTAATAAACACAGAATACATAAATACACACATAAATGTGTAAAATCCATATAAATACATAATAAACTTATAGTTTATTATGAAAGATATAAATGGATGGTCAGATGTGGAGGTACATAGGGCCAGAGCAGAGAGGAGTATCTGTTCCTGTGGAATTGGAGTGTGGCACCCTACCAGCACCTTGATGTATTGCCAACTCTGAAGCTCTACGAACCCATTTTTTAGGGGTTTTTAATAGAGATTTCAATACATGTGATTGATTAGGTCATTGGCCACTGGTGATTGAACTTAATCCAGGTCAGGAGTGAGAAAGTAGTGCTGAAAGTTTCAACCCTCTAATCTGCCTCATTGTTTCTGGTAACCAGCCTCTATCCTGAAGCTATTTGTGGCCTGCAAGAGTGACCTCATTAGTGTAAACTCAGATATGGTTGAAGGGAGCTTGTTATGAATAACAAAAGATACTCCTATCAACCCATCACTCAGGAAATTCCAAAGGTTTTAGGAGCTCTGTGTTAGATTTTTAAAAATATTTTTAAAATTTATTTTTGACAAATAAACATTGTATATATTTAAGGTATACAGTGTGATGTTTTGATACATGTATACATTGTGAAATAATTACCGCAATGAGACTAATTAACATATTGATCACCTCTGTAGTTACCCTTTTTTTCTATGTGTGTGGGTTAAGAACCCTGGAAATTTACTCTCAGCACATTCATATTATAACTGAAAGTTTGTACTCTTTAATAAATCCCTCTCTTTTCCCCCTATCCCTAGACTCTGATAACCACCATTCTACTCTCTGTTACGATGAGTTCGACTTTTTTTTTGTTTGTTTATTTTTTTAGATTGCATGTGTAAGTGAAATCGTACGATATTTGTCTTTCTGTGTCTAGCTTATTCATTTAGCATAATGTTCTTTACGTTTATCCATGTTGTTGTAAACAGAAGGATTCCTTTTCTTTTTTGGGAGGGGGCTCAGTTTTATATATATGTATATAATTTTCTTTACCCATTCATTCAGTGATGGACATGTAGGTTGTTTCCATATTATGGCTATTGTGAATAATGCTACAATGTACACAGGGAGTGCAGATACTTGTCAAGACAGTGTTTTGATTTCCTTTGTATATACCCAGAAGTGGGATTGCTAGATCATATGGTTGTTCTATGTTTAAATTTTAAAGGAAACTCCATACTGGTTTTCATAATCGACTATACCAATTTACATTCCCACCAATAGTGCACAGTTTCCTTTTTTTTCACATCCTCACCAACACTTGTTATCTTTTGACTTTTTGATAATAGTCATCCTAACAGGTGTGAGATGATATCTCTTTGTGGTTTTGATTTTCATTTCCCTAATGACTAGTGATATTGAGTATTTTCATATGCCTGTTGGCCATTTGTGTCTTTTTTGTGAGAATATCTGTTTCGATTCTCTTCCCATTTATTTTTTATTTTTTATTTTTTTGCTATTGAGTTGTGTGAGTTCCTTATATATTTTTTGGATATTAACTCCCTATCAGATGTATGTTTTGCAAATATTTTCTCTCATTTGGTAGGTTGCCTTTTCATTTTGTCAATGGTTTCCTTTGCTGTGCAGAAGCTTATTAGTTTGATGTAGGCCCACTTATTTATTTTTGCTTTTGCTGCCTGTGCTTTTGGAGACAAAATAGATTTTAAGTCAAAAATGTTGCAAGAGATAAAGAGGGATAATATATTTGATAAAAATTCAATCTATCAATAAGCATTAAATTATGTAACAATTGTAAACGTAGGCATCCCTGAAAATAGATTCCCAAAATATGTGAAGCAAAAATGGACAGACTTGAAGGGAAGACAGATCATTCTATAGTAAAAGTTGGAGATTAGTTGTATTTGGAGTGTCATTCTTCTCTAACTAGTTCGGGCAATTCAGGGCTGAAGGAGAGTTAATTGCAGAGCAAAGAGTCACCATGGCTTTCAGAGCCAGGATGAAGAGCCAATAAGGGCAAATTCAAAATAAGTGGATGGGATGCTGCAGCACATCTCTGAAGCTGAAGGCATGACAGTTCCGGTGTAAAATCACCAGTTTAAAAACAAACTGGCACATTCACACCATTGGTAGCAGGCATGGGGATCAGTGCCTTGTCCACAGCATCTTGGGGTTGACTGGAATTTCTCTAGGACAGCTGCCCTCATTTTGGAAGGACCTCTGGTTACGTGTGCCATTCTTCAGTCCATTACCGAGCACCTACTATGTGCTAGGCACTGGTAGGGTGCCAGGGATATGAAATGAACGAGATAAGGAAGAAAAACCGATACATGCTACAACATGGATGGACCTCCAAAAAATTATGCTAATTGAAAGAAGCCAGATACAAAGGACCACATATTCTATGGGTCCGTTTAGATGAAATGTCTAGAAAAAGCAAATCTATAGAAACAAAATAGATTCATGATGGTCTGTGGGTAGGGCTGGAAATGGAAGTGATGGGCATGAGGGATCTTAGTGGGATGATGGAAATGTTCCAAAACTGGACTGTGGTGATGGTTGTAGAGTTCCGTACATTTGTTGTTGATCACTGTGTCATACACTTAAAACAGGTGGATTTTATGGTGTGCAAATTATACTTCAATAAAGCTTTAAAAAATCATGATGTCCTTGTTTTTTCGTTGGGAACCTGGACCTTCCTCAGGAAGAGGAACTTGCAGGACACACATTTGACCTTGAGGTGGAGACAACAGGTATCAGACACAGTGCTAGGAAGGTGTGGGGAAAAGGAGGGAAATATGTGGTTGACCCATTTTCACTTTGGGAAAAACATACTGTACACACTGAATGTTATGTACCTCCCCAATCAGTAGAGGGCTCATGCCTAGCCCAGGAGGGGACCACCAAGATCCTACCAGTAACTGCCGATTGGTCTCTGCTGTCCTGATAGTCAGGCACAGGTGAGAGTATTAGCCCACCCCACTCAGTCTTAGAACACTGAGGCCCAGAGTGGGAAAGGGCTGCAGCCCTGGTTCAGACAGCAACTGGGTGGATTTAAACCTGGGTCTCCAGCACCCCACATTCCTGTTTCTTCCCAGCAGGTCTCTTTGGGCTCCTGCTGAGCAGGCTCTTGCAGACAAGGCTCAGAGGACCTGGGCTGATTCAGAGGTACAATTTTTCTTTCTTGGATGGTGGAAATCTGGACTTGAGACCCAGCTCTGACGCCGGGGGTTAAAATCATGTTTCCTCTCTTGGGGACCATGGGTCTGTGTTTGTAAAATGGATGCACGGGGCGAGGTGAGCTCTCTTGAGAATTGATATCTTCTGAATAAAGACTTTACTCTAGGGAGCTTGATAGTTCCAACTTGCCCAGGAGCCTGGGACATCCTAGCTGCTGGGCCAACTCCTAGAGGTGAGTCACAGGGAAGGAAAAGGTAATTCTATTATGGAAGGGGGCCACCCACTTGGGCTTTATTAATCCAGCATAATAGTAAAGTAATTGCCTCCATTTATCCAGTGCCTAATATGAACCAGACACTGTGGTAGGTGCTTCCCAGGATTCATCTCACTTAATCCTCACAGTAGCATGGCAAAAGGTTGGTGGTATTATTTGTATTTTACAAAAGAGGAAACTGAGGCTCAGAGAGGTGAGGCATCCTAGTGTGCATTCCCTGCACATATTTGCCTGTTGAAATCTTACTCATGGCTCGAGACCCATCACTGGCACTGTGGCTCTCCTTGGAGCCATCTCCGTGCCTCCATGCTACCATGTCCGACTGTCTCCCATGACACTTTGGTTGTGGACGGTAGATCTTTGAGTCTGTGTCAGTTGCCCCACTAGGCTGGGAGCTCCTGGAAGGCAGGAAGCTGGCCCTACTGATCTCTGTCTCCTTACGGCCGGGCTGGGCCTTCTGGGAACGTGGTTTGGATAGGCCCCCAATTTGCAAAATTGGATCAAAAGCCACAGGCAACAATAAGGAGAAAGACTACAAGGTCAGTAATGGTGAAAGTAAGTTATAATCTTCATAACCACCCTATGAAGTAGGAAAAATGATCCCCATTAAAAAACAATAAGGTGAGCTCTCCTGAGCATTGATCTCTCCTGAATAAAGACTTTCGGGAGCTTGATAGTTCCAATCTCAGAGAGCTTGCGTAACTTGATCAAGGTCAAACTGCCACCAAGTTGAGGAACTGGATTTAGCCCTGGCCTGTCTGATTTCAAAAGCCACATTGTTTTTATTGTTCCAGGGAAGTTGCCAATATTTTTGTCTTTTGATTTCTTCTTTACAATTTTTGCCATATCCACAAACCACCCATGAATTTGAGGCTAGTATTTATTTAGTCGATATTTTTTCTTTAAATCAACTCACTTTTTAAAAACATAAATTCATCCTAAAAAGAAACTAGATTTCCATAATTTCATTTGCCATAATTAATTTAGTTAACTGTTTTAATAACTCAGTTCACCACAGGTACCACCTTTGCTGGTGTGCATCTGTGCTCTGTGGAATCCTTACCACACACACCCCAAGTGTTTCACACTGTCCCCATGACCCCTTTTAAATCTCTTCTCTTCTCCTCTTGTTTATTGTCCATTTTGCTAAGAGTCCTAGGGAGTATTGGAAGGGACATTGGAGAAGTTTATCATGTCACAGTCTGAGAGAGCTTATGACTGCCTATAGGCACATGCGAATCAGTGGTCATGTGGCCCTGAACTGACAGGGGCTTTTCGCTGCTCATATTTCATTTGCCATAACTTGTCACATGGTGCCACCTTACTGGAAGGGGGGCAGGAAGTGTAGACTTCCGTGGAAGGAAAGGAGAACCAAATAATGGTGAGCATCAGGAATATCTCCTCACATCATTCCTCATACCATTCCTATGGGCAGTGGGGAGGTACTAAATATTTTTTGTTTTCTATAAACTAGGGAACTGAAGCCCAGAGAGGTAAGTTGACCAAAGCCACACAGATGAAACATGTGGAGCCAGCAATTGAACCCTGGCAGTCTGGCTCCAGAGTTAATGTATAAAACCCAATTAGAGGGCCTAAAATATAAGTCAGCAATCGATCTGTGTTAGATTGCTGAAACAAATCATCTAGACTTGGTGGCTTATAACAACACAAATTTATTCTCTGATAGTTCCAGAGGTCAGAAGTCTGAAATCAGCCTCACTGAGATAAATTTAAGGTGTCAGCAAGGCTGGTTCCTTCAGGATGTTCTAGGGTAGAATCCATTACCTTTCCTTTTCTAGGTTTGGAGGCAACCTACATTCCTTGGCATGTGACCCTTTCCTGGAATTATTCTACCCTCTTGCTTCCATCCTCATTTCTCTGTAGTCAAATCTCCCTCTTATAATTACATTTAGGGCCCACCCAGATAATCCAGGACCATCTCTGCATATCAAGATCCTTAATTTATTTAGACCTGCAAAGACCCTTTGCTATATAAACTAACACTCTCAGGTTTAGGACATGGGCATCTTTGGGGCCATTATTCAGCCTGCCATGCTATTTGTGAGGCTCTTATTATGTGGATTCCAGTTGTCTTTGGTTCATCCCTTTCCTGGGGCCCTCAGCACTTTCTGCCTTGCAGGATATCAATTAGTCATGGTTTATTTCTTCTACTGGAATGCAAGCTCCCTGAGGGCAGGGGTTAGGGCTGATTCACCTTCCTCTCTACAGAGTTGGTTACATATAAGTAATATATAATTATGGAAGTGATTACATTGAGTGAGCTAAATGTTTCCCTTGAGGGCTTGAGAAACAGCTGTGGTAAAGGAGCCAGGAGGCTCCCCAATGAACCACCTCTTTTGAAGATGAAGAGGGGGTGGCCAGCTGTTCCCCCAGGGCTCACCACTGCTTTGCTCTATGCCACAGCTTTATGTCTGGCTGCTGAGGCGGTGAGAGCCGAGGGGAAGGTTGGTTGTCTTCTCACCAATGCCTTTGAATCATTGACTCATTCAGCAAATGTTTATCGATTATCTCTACACATAAGTAACATCTTTAGCTAAGATAGCCATGGCCTTGGGAACATCTTTTTGGTGCTGTGTGAAAAGATTTTGGGTTACACATATATGTGCTGTGGGTAAACTCCCAATCGATGAGGTGGGCTAGAAAGAGGCTCAGGATACCTGGCCTCAAGTCCTGACTTTGCTGCTCCCTTGGATAAGTAACGTCCACTCTCAGTGTCCACACAAATCTATGTTATTGAATTTACCACGTTATTAAATTGTAATTATATATGGTTTCTGCACTCTCCTTCCATTCCAAGAGTACTCTGAAGAGAGGACAATGTCTATGTCATCTTCATTTTCCCAGTCACTAACACCTGGTGCATCATAAACTCTTAGTAGTAGTAATAATAGTATAGTAATGATGATGTGTGCCAAGCACTTTTATGTACCTTAATGTAATTCTTTCAATCTTTGTTAACAATTCTATGAATTATTATTATCCACACTCTGCAGATGACGAATTTGAGGCACAGAATGTTTAAGTAACTTGCTCAAAGTCACACAAGTGGTAAGTGGCACAGGTTTTAAGTTTAGGTCCTCTGTCCACAGTTCATGGTGTAAACCACTGTATAAACACGGTTTGTTTGATGAGTGAAACGAAATGTGAAATGAAGACCTTCAAGTTTTTTTAGCTAAGACTTCCTGTGAGTCTCAAAAATGCCTCTCAGCATACTATAAAAAGAGACATCTGCTTTGGTGTGGCAATGTAGACCAGGAGAACAAACAGGCCCTCAATGGTACAGGTCAGCGTCTACCGAGAGTGGGAGTTTGAATCCTGGCTGTGGCACTTATGTCTGTGACCTCGAGAAAGTTATTCAACCTCCTTGAATCACAATTTCCTTTGAGGGCAAAAAGCACAGTACAGTCAGCCCTCACTTAACATCATAGGTTCTGTGACTTTAAGTGAAATGATGTATAATGAAACCAATTTTACATAGCCTAATTGATATAAACAAGAATTAAGTTCCTAAGGTATCTCAGTATTGAATGAAATGACGTTAAATGAAATGACGTTGAGGACCTGCTATAATGCTTACATTGTAGAGCTATTGGGAGAATAAAATAAAAAATGTAAAAATAAAAAAAGAGAATACTTTATGGAAAAGTGCTTGCCATAGAGAAAGCTTTCTATGGAAAACAGTGGAGTTTGGAATATAATTGTCACAGTTGGATATTCTTTAGAACAGAGCTAGGTGGGGGATTCAGGTAGGTCAACTTCTCAAGGATCAGTATGAGGGATCCCCATGCTAAAAAGTTAAGTAAATTCAAGAGTGATCTGCTTTCTGGGTGAATGAACTTGGGATGGAAATCTAGCAGGTTGCCTGTGTGTGTGTGTGTGTGTGTGTGTGCGCGCGCGCGCGTGCGTGCAGGGAGTCTTGCGGTCAGTTGCTGGGGTTGGAGTGGGAACATATATTGGAATGAGTAGGGATAAAGGAGTGAGGAAACATGCACAAATTCCAGCTCTGCCAATACCTTCCTATATGATCTGGCAGGTTTGGCAAGTTGCCAATCACCTTTGGGGTGTCAGTTCCCCAATTGCAAAAAGGGGAGAATTTGAACATCTCCAAGGTGTCACTGAATACCGCATCTAGAAATTCCCAAGCCAAGTTCTTCAATGAATGAAATTTCATCCAGTAACCATGTCTACCCAAACAACAACTGTTTCTTCCTTCCTGCTGACATTGCTCTGTATTTGATTTGGGCACAGCTGAGAGGCATTTCGTTCTGGTGTTTAGGCTCCTTCTCGCTCAAATTGGTGAGGAGCTCCAAAAGGCCCAACTATACCAGCCAGGTTGGCTTTGGCCTCTGGATAAAAATATCCAATCAGTCCACAATCATTATTTTAATAAATCACATAATTTGAGAGCAAATACAGGATTATGACAGAAATGAGCAAAACAAAGAAAATTAAAATCTCCCATAATTCTATCACCTAGAGATGACACTATTACCTTTTTGGCACATGTCCTTCCAGATACTTTTTTCTATGTGAGTCTTAACTTAAAAACTTCAATCCGTTCAGGACATATCTAACATTTTACAACCTTCTTTTCTCACCTAACATTAGATCATGAATGTTTTTCCTTTATATTACATACTCTCCTACATTTTTAATGACTGCATAGTATTCCATCATATGGATATATTTATTTAACCCATCTCTTATTGGACCTTTCAGTCATGTCCTTAAATATCAGAGTACATCTTTAAGGTATTATTAAATGTCTCAAAAGAGGAATTGATGAGTTGAAGGACATGGACGAATCACAAAATCTTGACACACATCTTCTTTCTAGGCATTTTGTATGGTTTGAATAAAAACAAATTCACCATGAGATAAGTGTTCACATAGTCCCAATTTAAGAGCAAATAAGAGTGCCTATTAGGGGTTAGGGAGGTCAGGGAAAGCTATGCAGAGGACACATGTAGGTGGAAATCTGTAGAACAAGTAGGAGCGAGCCAAAGAGAGGCTGTAAGTGTTCCAGACAGAAGGAACAGCATGTGAGAAGGCCATGGCACTCTGAGAACAGCAATAAGTTCCATATAGTTAGGAGTTTGGAAGGCTGGCAAGTAACATGTGGAGTGGCATAATAAAACTGCTGTTTAAGGAAGGTTCTTCTGGTTTCAGTGTAGATAATGGATTTAAGGGGGCAAGACTGGAGAGAGAGTGATAGGTTAGCAGCGGGCTGTTGCAGTCCCCAAGTGAGCAGTATGGCAGTGGCCAAGACTAGGATAGTGACAGTGGGAATGGAAAAGACAGACTGAGAGACATTAAAGAGGTAGGAAAGACAGGACTTAGTGATTAGATAGTAGGATGGGAGAAAGGGAAACCTTACGGATGGCTCTTAAGATTTACTTTGATCTGGGGAGGTTGGAGAACCTAGACACTGTCCTATGATTTTGGGAGAGGAAGATGATGTGTTCAGCTTGGAACATGTTAAATGTGAGGCTTCTGTGGGACTCATCCCAAGTGGGTGTCATCTAAGTATTTGGATCCTCAGAAGATAGGTGTGGGAGGCATGTGGCTGCTGGGACCTGAAGTCTTGGAGAGGATGCAGTCGCCAAGTCACCCCTCACCAAGGCATGGAGGGATGCCTAAGAGAGAACCCCAAGGGACACCAACTCCTAAGGAATATGTAAGAGAGTAGTTTTCAGAGAGTGAGAAGTATATGGAGAGGCAGGAAGAAAACCTGCAGTCTGTTGTCATGGAAACCACAGAAGGAATTTTTCAAGGACAGTGGTTGGCAGAGGCTGATAGGGCTATGTCCCTCATATTTTCTCAAGGGTCATCTCATTTAATCCTCCCAACAGATTGGTGAGGTAGGGACTTCATCATCGCATTTCAGAGGAAACTGAAGACCAGAGAGAAAAGGCGAATTCCCCAACGTCATCCAACAAGTCAGGAGCAGACAAAACTTGAATACAGGTCTTGCTTGGGAGCGTGTGGGCCAGGTGGGCAAGCCTAGCACATATATTTTTAGCATGAGCTCTTGGGGTGGGTGATAAGAGAATGATGGCCATCACTCACCCGGTACCTAACGTGAGCTTGGTTACTGCTCTACGCCTCACCTGCATTATTTCTAATCCTCACAACCACGAGAGGTAGTGATTTTACTCCTAGTGAAGAGGGGCCTGGGGTCCAAAAGCGAAGCGACTTGTCCATCACACACCCTGGCAGGGGGCAGGGCTCGAGCTAGGAATCGAGGTCTTCCCTCAGCCACCATCATGCGATCACGCGACGGCTCTTTCCCGTGGAGCGGGCAGCGTCTTCAGCGGGAACACCCGCAGGCGCCCCCTGGGACCCCCACCCGCCCCTCGCCCCCGCACGCATGCCTGGCCGCTGAGGCGTGAGAGCCGCCGCCGGCGGCCCTCCCTCCTGCGCGCCTTGCACAACCGGCCCAGATAAGTGTTGCGTCTCTGGGCAATTATCGCCCTGCTGCCGCCGCCGCCGCCAGGGCTGGCCGGGCATAAGGCCAAAGGCTAAGGGACTCGCAGCCACCCAAGGAGAGCGGTACCCGCCAGCGGGGCCAGCTCCCGGTAAGGTCCACGGTTGCACAACGCCAGGACGCAGGGGACCGGAAGTCAGGAAGGCGGCGCGGCGCGATTACGTCACGCACAGTCTTCCGCCTGGGGCACCCGCCCCCCCCCCCCCATCCATAGCCCCCAACTCTCCCTAGCCACGGTGGAGAAACCAGGCGGGTCAGCTTGTGAGCTGCCAGGTAGTCTGCTGAAAGGCTTTCTTTTCCACTTTCCTTTCCTTCTTTAAATCTTCATTTCTTCCCTTTATTCTCTTCATCTTTGTGTTTTTCCTCCATCCCTCTCATTCCTCCCTCCTTCCTCCCATTCCTCCCTCCTTACTTTTCCTCTCTTCCGTCTCGCCTTACACCCTTCTCTTCCTCTCTTTCTCCCTTCCTCCAATCTCCCTTCCTCCTACCTACTTCCTTGTCCCTCCTTCCTCCCAGTCTCCTTTTACTCCTCCCTCCCATCCTTTCTCCCTCCTTCTTAATTTATTCACTTTTAAAAATTATCTTTTAAATTCTCTTTTTAATTATGGTAAAAAAACAACGTAAAATTTATCCTCTTAACCATTTTTTAAGGGTACATTTCAGTAGTGTTAAATGTATTCATTCACATCATTGTGCAGCCAATCTCCAGAACTTTTTCATCTTGCAACTGAAGCTAAATCCAACCGAATGTCCGCTTCTCATTTCCCAGAACCCTCAGCCCCTGGTAACCACGTTCTTTCTTATTCTTCATTTCTTTCTTTTGCCTTTTTGTACCTTTCTTTTCTTTGTCTTGCCTTTCCCTTCCCTCTTTCCTTCTTTCTCTCCTTAAAAACCTAATGGCCCCACAACACCCTTGCCAGCCCTCTACAGTCTCTGCCAGGGGATGGGCCAAGAGGCCTGTCAGCGAGGCTGTTAGAGGGCCGATGAATCATCATTCCTCCCCAGTGTGTCAGGGCCAGTGGGCGGCCCCTGGAAGCCTCTCCTGGCTTTTTGCTGGTAGGCAAACATGTCCAGCAAGGAACTGCTGCCAGAAAGAGTTAATTAGAAGCCCCGATTACAGCAAAAGTTCAGGGTTAGACTGGGACCCCCTCACTCCTCTGGGCCTTCCCCAACCCTGCGGCTCCGCTTCTAGACGGCACAAGACAGCCATGATGATGGTGATGGCGATGATAACTTGGACTGACACAAAACTTTACAGTTTAAAAAGCAGTTCCATAGACATGATCTCAGTCTTGTTCTCTTAACAATCCTGGGAGGTAAGCCTTATTATTCCCGTTTTACAGGTGAGGAAACTGAGCCTCAGAAAGGTAAAGGGATTTACCTATGGCCTTGGAGGTGGTAAATGGCAGAGTTGGCAAATTGGGGACCCGTATTCATATATCAAAAGCACAAAAAAGTGGCTAGATCAGAGTTATAACATTTTTAAAAACTCATTGCTCCGTTTTTTTGTTCCCATAGCACTTTGTTTAGACCTCTTGAGTGTAGGTCCCACTTGATGGGTTTAGATACTGAATGAGTTATTTGATTGTATGTATAGCAAGTGAAAGAGCTGATTTCTAGACAGCTAAGAGACTTAAACAGTCGAATAGAATTGCTACCCAGCTGTCCCTGGGTTATCTGGAACTCTGGCTCTCTGTTCAGAGAACATGTTGAGAGAACAGGTGACTTCTACGTGTGGATGGAGTTACAGTTGTCCCACCTTTCCTGGGTGGAGCCTCTGGCTCACTAATAGTTCACATTCTTTGAGTACATTTGGTTTCAATTTCTTTGTCATATGTTGGTGTAGAAATCATTTTTAGGTTCATCGATAATTGTGATTATTAATGCTCACCAATATCCACTTCTCTACTTCTGGGTACATGGGGGCATTCACTCCCTGTCTCCTTGAGGTAAAACATATTCACAGGATTACTTTTGGCCAATAAATGTGATTTGAAGTGATGTTGGCACTTGTTGACTGGAGCATTGAATTACAGATGCTCGACTCCTTAGTTCTCTCTTCTCCAGCTACACTGATGGAGGAGGCCGCCTTGTAGGATGCTGGAATTTTATTGGCCTGGGTCTCAGGGAGACTAACTTGAAAATAACTCCCTATTAGCTGTTAGGGATATGTAGAATGAGTGAAAAATAAACCTTGGTGCGATTAACCTGCTCAGATTTGGTTGTTTTTATTGTATTTTAATCTAGCCTGTTTTGACAAATACAGCCATTGATAGAGCAATTGGAGTGCTTAGTCAATTTTTTAAACCTTTTGGAACAAAAAAATTTTTAAGACAAAAATTATAACGTCACAATCTAGTAGAAAATATAAGTTTAATTTATATTTTCTTCCTTAAACATCTCTTATCACATATACTTTAAAAATATTTCTAAGAGCTTTACTGAGATACAATTAAAATACAATATACTTCACATTTAAAATATATGATTTTATAAGTTTTGGCCTGTGAAGGCTTTACTACAATCATGGTAATAAATATATCCCTTACCCACAAGTTTCCTTGTGTCCTTTTGAAACTTCTCCCCCAGTCCCTTCCCACCAACCCACCCCATCACCTGGTCAGTCACCAGGCAACCACTGATCTGCTTTTGTCACTATAGCTTAATTTATATTTCCTAAAATTTTATATAAATGGAATCATACAGAATGTACTCATTTTTGTCTGGTTTCTTATCACTCAGTAGAATTCTTTGGAGATTCTTTCAGGTTGTTGTTTTTTTTATTGTGAGTAGTATTCCGTTGTATGATATACTACAATTATTTATTCATTCATCTGTTGATGGCCTTTGGTTGCTTCCAGTTTTTTTGCTGTTTTAGTAAAATTGCTAAGAATATTAGTGTTCAAGTCTTTGTGTGGACATGTGCTTTCATTTCTCTTGGAATACCTAGGGAAAGAATGGCTGGAACATATGGTAGTTGGTGTATGGTAAATTTTTAAAGAAACCACTAAACTATTTTCCAAAGTGATTGTAACATACATTCCCACCAGTGATATATGGTAGAGAGTTTTAGTTCCTCTACATCCTTGGCAGTTTGGTATGATTTGTCTTTTAGTCTTTTAAATTTTAATCATTTAAATAGGTGTACAGCATATCTCAGTATGGTTCTTTAAATTGTGATAAAATACACAAAACATAAAATTCACCATTTTAACCATTTAAAAATGTGCAACTCAGTGGCATTTAGTTCACTCACAATATTGTGAACCATCACCACTATGGTTGCAGAATATTTTTCCATTAACCCAAAAGGAATCCCATAGCCATTAAGGAGTCACTTCCCATTTCCCCCTCCCCCAGCCTTTGGCAACCACTAATCTGTTTTATGTCTCTACAGATTTGCTGATTCTGGATATTTTATAATCAAATATGGAATGTGGAATAATGGAATCATACAACAGGTAGTCCTTTTATGACTGGTTTCTTTTACTTAGCATAATGTTTTTGAAGTTCAACATGTAACATGTTACAGTATTTTATTCCTTCTTGTATCTAAATAATATTCCATTGTATGGATATACCATATTTCATTTATCCATTCATCAGATGATGGACATTTAGGTTGTGCCTGCATTTTTGGTATTGTGAATAGTGCCACTATGAACATTCATATATAAGTTTTTTTAAGAAGAAAGAATTTATTGTGGTTAGAACATTTGACATGAGCTCTACCCTCTTAACAAATCTTTCAGTATATAATACATTATAGTTGATTATGGTGACTGTTAGAGGTTTTTGTTTGAACACCTATTTTCATTCATTTTGGGTGTATACCTAGAAGTAGAATTACTGAATCATATGGTAATTTTATGTTTAATATTTTAGAGGAGCCACCAAACTTTTCTACAGTGGTAGCATCAGTTTACATTCCCAATCAGCAAGGCAAGAGGGTTCCAATTTTCCATATCCTTGTCAACACTTATTGTTTTCCATTTTTTGGATGGTAGCCATCCTAATGGGTGTGAAGTGCTATCTTGTGTTGCTTTTGTTCTTGAAAGATAATTTCACTGTAGAATTCTAGATTGACAGTTTTTTCTTTTGTACGTAAAAGATTTTGCTTTACTGTCTTCTACCTTTCATTGCTTTCAACAACATCCGTCATCTATATCTTTTTTGCACGGCATATAATATGTCTTTTAGATGGCTTTCAAGATTTTCTCTTTGTCATTTGTTTTGAGCAATTTGATTATGATGTGACTTGGTGAAGTTTTCTTCATGTTTCTTCAGTCTGGGATTGTGTATTTATAGTTTTCAACATCATCGGAAAAATTTTGACCATGATATTTAAAACAGATTTATTGAGATATAATTTATATGCCATATATATTACTCAATTAAAAGTATACACTTAAATGTATATTATGTATGTGGATGATGCACATTATCGCCACAATTTTAGAGCATTTTCATTGTCTCAAAGGGAAGCCTTGCTCATTTTACCTGTCATCGTCCAACCCCCACCACCACTAATCTACTTTTTGTCTCTATAGGTTTGCCTATTTTAGATAATTCATATAAATGGGATCATACAGTATGTGGTCCTTGGCTATTCTTTCTTTTTTTTTCAAGGCTGTTACTTCTTTAAGTATTTTTTTTTCTGTCCCCTTCTCCCTCTCTCTCCTTCAGGTACTCACATTTGTTTTAAAATTATTTTGAAAACTGTATTTTAATATAATTGGTTTGATTTGTAATCTTTTATTATTTTATGCATATAAAATCCTTTCTATTTTGTTTTAAATACATAATTCTAGGTGTCCATAGGCTTTGCTAGACTGCTAGAGGGTTCCTTAGTACAAAGATGTTGAATAGAATATCCATATTCTAGACAGTATTATAGATGAGTGTTTTTCAAAGAAAGCTATGCCTTGGGATAGTAAGAGTTGATACAGTAGAAGTATTCTTGGCTCAAATAAGCTTGAGAAATACTGACTGAAACATTTGACATCTTTTTCTGTTGGATTTCTTAGAGGCTTTTATTTGCTAAAATGTTTTGTGTATATCTGAGAGAAATGATGTGCAGCATTTTCCAAATCCAGTGTAGCACATAGTATACACTTTTTTCAATTTGTTATAAAAAACCTCTAAAATATGTAATTCAATGAATTCTACAGATGAATGATCTAAAACATATATTCCCTTAAAAAGGGCCACAAAAACTTTTATATGTTTCTCAAACTAAGAATAATAATCTAATGGACACATTTAAAAGGACAAAAATCTCATGGACTCCCCCAGGATTGACTTAAATATATTTTAGTTTAATGTAATTTAATTGTAATAATAAAAACTAGGTATAACCTCCTTATAAAAAATAAAACCAGAAAATGTTTTACAAATTACATTCAATACTGCACAACCCATCAAAATCCAGACTAATACATTCAATGTGTTGGATTTCTTTTCTTTCTGACACTCAGTGGCTATTTGCAATGTTTCTATGGGGCTTACCTGTTAAGGGGAAGGTTTCTTTGATTCCATCATGCCTATACTACTCTGTGAGTGGGATGTCTTTGTTCCCCAAAACCTTTCCCTGTTCAAACTTCAGAAAGTTTGCTCCTTATGGGCTGTGATATTTCATTTTCAGTTAACACTTTGAGATTAGGTCTTTCTTTTCTCATTAACTGTTATAACTAAAGTACTACTGCTTGTCCAAATGCCATCATAAAAGTGCAAATATAGGCAATGTCATGGTTAATTTTATGTGTCAACTTGACTGGGCCATGGGGTGCCCAGATATTTGATCAAACATGACTCATGTTTCTGTATGCGATTTGGATGAGATTTATGTTTCAATCTTTAAACCGAGGAAAGCAGATTGCGCTCCCTAATCTATTGATCCTCCTTTTTCACTATCTGCCATTGCCCTCATGTTCTCACTTCCTTCCTTAACAAGCTTATTTCTGTTGTTCATCATCATAACTGCTCTTTTCATCACTCTCAATTCCCTCATTCTACTCTTCTTCCTTCATATTTGCTCTCAAGTTAAGCCTACAGATATGCCTACTACATACCTGAAGTCAATTAGAGAAACCTCGTGGGAGAAAACACACACCCAGACCAACTGGTCTCACTTTAAACTTATGACCACAAATGTGCAACCTCAGAGTGAGTGTCTCCACTTGAATGTTTAATAGGTGTCTCAGACTTAACTTGTCTCAAATCAAACTTTTGGTTCTGTTCTTTCCTCAGCCTTCCCTATTTCAGTAAATAATACCCAGTCACACAGATTATCAGGCCTAAAACCTTGGCTATATCTCTAATTTCTTGATTTTGTTACACCTTATACCCAAATCCTGTTAAATGTCCCTCTAGAACTAATCAAGATTCTGAAACTTCTCTTTATCATCACTGTTACTACCTTAGTCCCAATCAGCATCAACTCTTGTAACTGGTCTCCCTGCCTCTGTCTTGTTCCACTACTTTATATTTTCCACTCAGCAGTCAGAGTGATTATTTAAAAGTATAAATCAGATCATGCCAACTCTTCTACTTAAGACCCTTAATTGTTTTTTCAAAACACCAAGAATAAAGTCTAAACTCCTTATCCTGTGATGTAGCTCCTGTTTACTTCTCCAGCATCTTTTTGAACCAGTCTCTTCCTCATCAGTTACACCAGCCTACTTTCTCTTCCTTGAACATACATTCTGTTCTGCCTTAAGGCTTTTGCATTAGCTGTCCCTGTGGCTGGAGAAAGAGAGTTCTTTCTCCAGATCATTTCACAACCTTCCCTAACACCCTGTCAAACAGAGTCACCTAGATAATCTGAGTCGCATCATCCTGCTTTAATTATCTGCATAGTGCTTATCTCTAACATTTTATTGTTACACATCCTACTAGGATGAAAGCCCTGTGAGAGTGGGAATTTGTTTATCTTATCCACAGCTGTCCTCCTAGTGCCTAGGTCAGAATCTAGTAAATAGGAGACATTCGATAAATATTTCTAAATGAACAACAACAACAAAATGAATGAATAAACATACTAACATAAAACAATTATGTCTCCATCACCAGTGTTAAGACTTTGAAGACTTTTATTGTAGTCTGATGTGAGGCTTGTCATCTAATGAATCTTTTTCACATGTGAAGTTCTCTCATAACTGGTGTTACTTCCCCATCTCATATCTGTCTCTGTGAAGACATGACTAGCTGATCAACACACATTCCTGATGAACCTGGTCAAGGTTCCACAGCCCGCAGGCAGCCATCATTAATTCATCAGAGCTGTTAGAGAAGGTGAAATCCATTTGCTAATCCAGCTGGGCTGTGGTCTAATTTGCTTTACAGTACAGTTGTGTCTGTAGCTTGGCTTTGGGAGGTTGGACACAGTTGGCCAAGATTAGGTGATGTTGTGAATTTAGATCTGTTTGTTCTGTTCCCTGATCTCAAGAACTGACATCATTTCTTTGGCAGGACCCCTGAGCTGGTGGCTGAGCTGTGTCAGGAGGAAACTTCCAGTGCTGAGTATTGTTGATCAACTAACTGGAAGGGTCTATAGTGAGTCATGGTGTGGGTGTGCAGTTTGGTGGGAGAGCCTAGAAGTAACATTTAAACATTTCTCTTGGCCTACAAGTGGGTAGGGCTGTGTGTAACCCCTGAAAGTCAGGATTCCTGATCTCAAGGGAGGCCTTTGGAGATGGCATATTTAGAACGAGGCAAGGAAGTAGATATTGAAGAGGAAACTCGATACCTTTATATATACAGACTGTTTGGGGAGATCTACTCCCCTTGTGGAGCAGGTTTGAGGGTGAAGATGATGAGTATGGATTTGGATATGTGGAGATTGCAGTATCTGTTGTGGGTATGATGATCTAAAGCTCAAGGAAAGTTTTGGACTGGAGTTAGAGATTTGGAGGTCATTAGCATCCACCCAGTAGTGGGAAGTGTGGTGAAGGATGAGATCACTGAGTAGGTGTGGCCATGTGATCATGATCCTTGATGACAACAAGGAACTCTGAGCTACATGAGATCCTGACAAGTATCTGTATGGCTTAAATTAAGTAACTGAGTAATATTACCAGTGGAAACCAAGAATCATTATCGTGACCCAAATTGGGTGAATTAGTGAATGAATGAATGAACTAATCACTACCACATAACAACATATTCAAGGTCTTCAGTCTCAGCAAGCTCTTCATTCCACTTGTCTATCTTTTTACTCATCCTTCCACTTTTAACAACTATGCATACCACATTTTTAGTTTCCCACACCCCTCTCTGTATGTTCTACTTCGTGGAGCAAATGAGACCATGAAATGACCTTTCTTGTCTTCTCGCTTTCCTACCCCTGGAGCCAACATTGCTCCTTTCATGTCATTCTCAGAGCATCCCTCATTCTTTTCAAGGCAGATCTGTCCATTTGCCTCATCCATCCCATCCAGCTCTCTCTAGGACCTTGTTCCAACAATTATCTTTTTCCTTTCCTGTACCTACGTTTCAACTGGTTTACCAATCTTATCCAGAGTTCTTCAAAGAGTAGTCTGTACTCACCATTTCTACCTCCTCACTGCCTATTTACTCCTCAACCCACTATACTCTGCCTCTTGTTCCCACCTTAGGGTTCCCTAAGGACACCAGGAACCCCTCCCTAAGAGCCAAACCCATTGAAAACCTTTCAGTCTTTTTCTGACTTCACCTCTTTGCTGCCTTTGACAGTTGAGCAGGCTTTCCTTTTGGTACTACTCCTTTGGCACACACAACACTCAATCTTCCTGATTCTGCTCTTAACTTGTCTCCTCGTCGGCTCCTCCTCTTCTGTCCTTAAGCATGTGTTCTTCTGAATTCGTCACTACAGCGTTTCTTTGGGCAGTCTCATCCACTCCTGTGGTTTTAGCTACAGCCTGTATGCTGCACGAGGATACCGTGGCGAGAATATCCAGTGGCTTTAAGTTGAATTAGGAGAGCAATGCTGAACTTTATGCTTAAGAGGTAAGGGATTTGGATTCAAAGCAACCCTGGTTAATATTCCATTCCCATCATTTTTTGGATTAGATCCTAGTCTATTAAAGATATCTGCTAGTGACGACCTGTATAATCCCTTACAGTCTTGGGCTGCCTTTCCCTTTTATCCCTAATTAATATATAGGACTTTCGTGATTTAGGCAGGAATTTATTCTGTTCACCTTTACACCCCAGCAGTTGTCACACTCCCTGCTCAATCTGCTCAGCACAGGTTTATTGATTGAATAAGTGAATTTCCCAGTAACTCTGTGAGGTCAGTCGTGGTGGCATTGTTTTTTCATTTAATATATAAAATTGAGGCTTAGAGAAGGGAAGAAGTAACGTGGGAGGTTAGAGACAGAGCCGGGGCAGGAGCTCTTTCCACCAAACCAGTTGTCACCGTAGACAAAATATTCCTGGCTTTTCCAAGCACTGTAAGCAGAGGGCAGCCTGGGGCTCAGAAACACATGGAGTGAGACTCCCAGGGAGCCTTCTAGCACAACCCTTACCACAGATCGTCCCTTGGGCTCGGAAGGCAAGCTCCCACTTCCACTGCTGCCCCGACAGTTCCTCTGGAGCCTGCTGCAGCCCTCCCACCTGCTCTGCTTTCCGGCTCTCCCTTTGTTTTGAAAATGCCTTACTTTCTGTGACATTTTCTATATATTTAAAGTCACTAAAACATGTATTATCCAGCATTTTGGGGCATTCTGCAGCAGGGAGCTTCAGGTTATTTAGTCTGCCACTTTGTCAGTAGCCTTTTTCTTCCATTCAGCCTTCATCCCTTCCAGACCTCCTACTCCATCTGGGTGTGGTTTCTCCCCAGGTGAAGGGTAGTTACGTAGAGAAACTGAAGGGTCGCCTCTCATGAGCCTGAAGTTGCAGCTGAAACCACTGTGGAAAAAGATTGATCTTGGGGCTGAAAGATTTATCATGCGGCCTTCCATCCCAGGGAGGGAGCTATGCAAGGTCCCGTGAGAGGGTGTGCGCAGGTTTGGGGGTAAGAGCTTCACACATGGCTGGTGCCCTCTTTCCAAGGCCAGCCCCAGTCCTTTATTGCCACCTACATAATAAAGTTCACTCTCCTCGGCCTGACCTTAGGGCCCTTTGCCACTTGGCCCCATTGACCTCTCCAGCCTCACGTCCCCTTCAACCAACCATATGATTCACCTTCTATTACTCAGACACGGCCCATATTTCCTGCCTCTAGACTTTGCCTCATGCTGTCTCCTCATCGCGGTGTACCCTTTCCCCAATGTTTTTCCTCTCAGATCTTCTCTGTCCTTCAAGGGTCAGGTCTAATATCATCTTCCAGGAAGGGGTTACTCTTCCTGTCCCCCGGACTCCCATGGCCCATCTCTGGCCCTTCCTGTGGCCTTGTCGACCATACTGTACTATGCTTGGGGTCTGTGTCTATACAGTCCTGGGACAGCCACCTTTGGCTTACTCCACTCCTGCTGATGCTCAGCACCACATCTTTCTCATGGAAAGTCCTCTGTGCAATTGTGTGGAATGATGAGAACAGGAGGTGTGGAGCCTACTTTGCATATGCCTCGGCCACTGTGCAGCAGCCATTCCATGGTGACCCTGACCTGGATGAAAGGTGACCACTGAAGCCTACTCTCCATTTCTTCATCCAACACTGGGGCTGTGGGTCAAAGGAAAATGAGGCAGCACAGCTGTACTCTGAATGGAGGAGTTTAAGGTCTCACCTTCCAAGTCCTGGGAGAAGACAAGATGCCACGTTCTGAAAGATTCCTCAGCCACTACACTCCGTGGCCCAGATCATGTAGGTCCCCTCCCGCAGTACCTCTGACAGCACCTCCGAATGGAGGAGCAGATGATTGAGAGGTCAGTTAATGGTGGAGGAATTTTAAGAGGAATTTTGAGTATATGCAGAGATTTTGCTTTCTATGCTGAGTTTAACCCCCAACTCCCATGTCAGGGATGTCTCCACCTTAGCACCAGCACCTCGTATAAGGCTTGGCAAGAAACACATGTATAAGTGAATTATTCCTCAGACGTTAGAATTAGGAGGACCCAATCGTTAGATCCAATCCACATTTTATGGAGAAACAAATAATAGTAACAATCATTTAATGAGAACTGACCCTATGCTAGGACCTGTGCTGAGCACTTTACATACATTTTCTAATATTTTTATTTTAATAACATGTGAGCTGGAAGTTATCATACATTTTTTTAGATCTAAAAAAAGTTTCTATGTACAAAGAGATAGAATTGTTTCTTTCATCAGGTAGGTATCTTGGATAATCTTCAAGGAAGAACACTTAGTCCAAATTGATGAAGTCTGTATCCTTTGAGTACTGATGGAAACTGTTAGTCCATATCAAAGCCGTATTTCCAGATTAGATGGTGTCAGTTTGAGCAGATCCAGAAGGAGGGCAAGCTCTGGCTGAATGTTTACGGGTGGCTCCCGCAGAACTGCTAGTGACCCATCTTGCTTTCAGGGATACAGTAAGGCAAAAGGTCACATAGGTAGTGACTTGCAGAACCAAGCTATGGTCCAGAGCCCACCGGCTCACCAGATGCTGTACTGCTGCTCATTGCATCTGGAGGAAATAGAGACCCACGGAAAGGCAGAAATTTGACCTGATCTCCTGGCCTCTCAGGCAGGACAGCCACCTTATCCAAAGGCGCCTTCAGTCCTGGCCTTCCAAGAGCCTGGCTGCAAGGACACCATGAAGAGGAAAAAAGAATTTCAAGTGCATTCTAAGAACCACCTCCATTCTCTTGCTGTGTAGGGAAGGAGCGCGCACTCGAAGAGCCAGCCAGGAAGAAAGATTTGATCTCCTGGGCAGGATCCACTTCCCGTGGTGACGCCTTCTTGAGTTGCAGCTCTGGTATGAAGTAAGACTTGTTTAAAGCAGTTAAAAGCAGCAATCCTCATTGTGTCGAGTGGTGACCGTATAATCCTTAATGATTGCGTTCCCTCTCAAACTCCCCTCCATTATACATCCTTAAAATGTGCCTTCAGATGCCTCTTTAGGCTTCTAGTCCTGTGAGTGCCGGGGGATTTGGTGAGAGGGGAGAGTTAGAGACGCTCTTGCACTCAGACACTCAGAGATGCATCCCTGGAAACACCTCTCCCATTTTTTTGGCCAAAACTATTTGTTTTTAATTTTTTTAAATGAAAAATTACATTCTCTCTATACACACAAAAAAGTAAAGATATTAATATATTGAACCTCCACATCTCTATCACCTAGCTTTAATAATATCAACATATGGCCAGTCTGGCTTTATTTACACCCTACCACTTTTATTCCCTTATCATTGGCAATCAGATGCATCTGGGATGAATGCATCTTTTATCTCTAAAAGATAAAGCCTCTTTAAAATAATTACAATATCCTATCACACCTAAAAAATGTAAATGATTTCTTAATATTATCAAATAGCAGTCAGTGTTCATTTAATGAGAATCCAGAGATAGTCCATATATTGAATTTGCTTGATATATCTCCAAAGTGTCTTTTAGTCAATAGCTGCTTCTTTTATTAAAAAAAAAAAAATTGTATTTCGAAGAAACTTGGTTGTTTGTCTTGCTGAGTTTTCCTTGTTTTGGATTTTGCTCATTACATCCCAGGGGATCATTTGCCTGTTCCTCTGGTTCCTGGTATGAAGTCTAGAAATGCTATCTGGTTCAGGTTTGATTTGAGGGCAAGGAAGTTTCAGAGTTGGTGCTGTATACTTTTTGTTGCCTCACATCAGAGGGTATATATTGTCTAGTTTTCTCTTGTTTTGGCTTATTAAGAAGATATTGATGAGTGGGTTGAGATGTTTTCAGCCTGATCCATCCATTATAATGTTTCTCGGTGGCCTTTTGTCTAATGGTTTTAACAGTTATTGAGCATTGTTTTGTGTTATTATTTCATCAGGAGTTTCAAAATGGTGATATTCTAATTCTGATATTCTTCATTTATTAGTTGTAATTCTATAAAGAAGAGCTTGAGCTCATTATTTGGCTACTCTGAAGTATAGTTCATGAAAGGCAGGGTAAATGCTTAATTCTTTACCTTTACTTACCTGTTTCTAGAATTATGAATTTGTTCTCAAGTATCTTCCAAAGATAATATATGCAGGTTATGTTTTGTTGCATATTGATTACCCCCAAACTTCGTGGCTTAAAACAACAACAATTTTATTATGTCTCATAATTTTGTGGGTCAGAAATTTAGGCCAAGAGCAGCTGAGTGATTCTTTTGCTCCAGGTGGCATTGACTGAGGTCACTAGGTATTCATCTCGTGGATTGGCTTGTCTGGAGGATACAAGACAGCTTTGTTCATATGTGTGATGCTTTAGTGGGAATGGCTGGAAGGCAGAGCTTTTGCTGGGATTGTCAGCCAGAGTGTCCACACATGGCTTCTCCAAATAGCAGTCACAAGTCTTCTTACATGGTAACCCAGGACTCTCAGAGAGTGTTCCAAAAAACTAAGGTAGAAGCTGGAAGTGTTTTTCTGACCTAGCTTTAGAAGGCATGGAACATCACTTCTGCCATATTCTTTGGTTACAAGCAAGTCCCAGGACCAGTCCAGTTCAAGGAAAGTGTACTACATAAGTACATGAATATTGGCAAGCACAGTTCATCGGGCCTTATTACAGTTACATGGAGTACAGAGTTAAAGGCCCTCCTAGCCTCTTTGAATGCTCTTGACTCCTCACCTGGCCATCCTCTTAATTTTGGCTTGGAGCTGACTGCAGGAGACCCAGCCATGCTCTAAATGTCCACCGTCTCTTTCCAGGCCAGTCTCCTTCCACCTCTTGTGAGTGTGTTACCTTCTGCAATGTTTGAGTGCCCATACCACCTCCTGCCAACCCATTGTCATATGGTATCTTGAGGGCTCTGGCTTAAGCCGAACACTTTCATTGGGAATATCTTGGAGAAATTGGCCTTGACTTGCTTGAACACTTGAGGAAGGATCTGTTCTGAGAGCTTAGCCTTCTCCTGATCATGAAGCAGCTATCCAACAGGACTCACAGGGATTTTCTGAACGGGACTAAGAGCACCATAGCCATGCACTGTAACAATTTCTTTTAACGGCTGTAAAACTTTTCATCAAGTGGATGCAACATGCTTTACCAAGCTATTTCTCCACTGTGTAGTTCGTAATTTTCCATTATTTATAAGTAATACTATATGTTTTTGTGCACAAACTTTTGTGCACAGACTTTTTATTCTGTTGAATTCCTCCCTTAAGATGACTTCTAAGAGTAGAATTAATTTTTGGCTTTGGTGTATAGTATCAATTTCCTTTCCTATGAAGTGAACAGTTTGTATTCCAAAAGCGGTGTTTGTGCTTACTGTGTTTTAATTACTTCAACAGCATTGAGAGCTGCAAATTAAGAGGTATAAAACTGAATTTAAGGTAGCTTTGAATTTCTTTCCCCCAATATTTTGTTCTAATTGTTAGTTCTTTCCTCTTCTACCAATATTACAAACAGTTAATTTTTAAAATTTATACCCGTTTTGTATTGGTTCCTTAAGTGGAACTTAGGTTACCTCCAGTAGTACCTCCAGTACACATTCCAATATAGTATCAAAGAAAATGAATCATTTTAAAATAAAAACATTTAACTGCTAACTATTCTCAGAGATGAATAGCAGTAACATTTCCCTTCTTGGATTCTGCACCTACAGGAAATTCATCTACAGGAGCAATACCTAATTGTATCTGAAGTAACTCTGAGAAAATGAAAACAAAAGCAAAAAAGAAATTTCAACCCTGAAACATTTAGAAATAACTCCTTACACATGTAAAACAACTTAGAGGTTATAAATAGCTTTCACATTTATTATCACATTTGATCCTTATGTTTAACTCTGAAGGTAGACTGGGCAGGAATTATGACCACTTCACAGATGAGAATATTGAGGCTCAGAGAAGTTAAGTGCATAGTGACCCAACTCAATTAATGGAAGATCTGAGTAGAATCCAGGCTCATTGAATCTGCATTTATTTAAGTCATTAGTGATGAATTATCACATCTCAGGCAACAATCTAAGGAGCTGGGGATGCAGTCATAAATGAGAACCTTCCCTATTGGAGCTCATAGTCTAATAAGAAAGAACGTTTGCCATATAAACTGGGAAGCACAGGAGGCCTAAACTACCCAGAGAACAGACACTGCCCCATCCGGAGGGGCAAGAATCAAGGCAAGCTTCCAAGAAGGGGTCAAGATTAAGGTGAACCCTGAATAATGAGCTACCCAGGGATGGGGCAAGGTTGAGCTAGGCCAAGGTGGGTAGAGACAGGTGTGAGCAGCTGAGGTTGGATATGGGAGGTGAGGTAGCAGGATTCACTGAGGATGATGCCCAGGTTTCTAGCCTGAGCCACTGGGAGGACAGGGGTGCCACTCACTGAGAAGAGGACGAAGAGCAGGTTTGAGGGTGTGTGTGTGTGTGTGTGTGTGTGTGTGTGTGGTGTGTGTGATCGTCAGACTCTGAAAATCCTCAGGTAAATAAGAACGTCTTTTCCCAAGAGAAATTGGTAGTTCAACAAGGGAAGCAGTGACATAAACAAATAAGTCTGATGTATAATGAGAGGTGCTAAGTGGCAAACATCTGTATGATGCTCTGGGGGCACGAAGGAGGGCAGCACTAAATCTGTGGGACAGGAAGAACATACCACCTAAGGTGGTACCCAGAGTTGGTGACTCAGAAGTTCTGTTTGGTGAGGTGCAGGGTGTGTGAATGGGAGTTCTCTTGGAGCTGGAAGGGTTGGCAAGGGATTGAGAGATATGGACTTCATCTGGTGATGTTGGACTAGGATCTAAAAAATCCTTCTTCAGTCACTAGAATGAAAGTTACATAGGGGCAGATCATTGATTAGTGTCTGCACATAATGGGTACTCAGGAAATATTTGTTGAATGAAATATTGCCTTTATTCCACATTGTTGGGGATTTCTCAACACCATCTGTTTCTTTTGATTGTATATTTTACAGTAAGGCTTAAGGTAAAATTTATATGCCAAGTTCAAAGCATATTTAATTCATTTATTTAGTCCTTAAGTTAATCAGTAATAACTAACTTTTTTAAAAAGAAAAACCAATGCATTAGTGGGGGTTGTGGGTCTACAAATTTTCCCTACAGGGTTAAACGTTATGAAATAATTGAGAAATATAAAGAAGTATGTGGTCCATTTTGAAAATATGAATAGATGCTAAAGCATTTTTTTTGATGCTGTTTTCATTATCATAAAAAGTTAGGAAAGATCTGAAAACTAAGCTAAATATGAAAAATTACTAGATATTTCTAGAACATATTATACTAAAACTAGCAATCTAAAAGCAAGTATTTTCAAATGTCATTATTGTGGGGGTGATGAGTAATACTTAACAGCCAATCAAGTTTTCAGATGTTAGAGATGGGAGAGCTGTTTCACTTCTGGTCCATCCTTTCTTTGTACAGCTGAGAAATATGCCCAGAAAGGGAAAGAGACTTACCCAAGGGCACACAGCAAGTTAGAGGCAGAGCCAAGAATAGCATCCAGATATCTGACTCTCAGTCCACACCTTCTCTATTATTCCATGCTGTGGTGGCTATTGTTTGTATCTATCTAGAACCCCTTCCCCCACTTCAGGAAATAGAATTCATCCCTCGGTCACAAGGGTGGGCATGTGGCACAGACTAGGCAAATCATTGTATAGTACTTCATCTCTGTGACCTTCGTCATTGGTTTAAGGGATGAGTATGTGACTCAAGCTTGACCCACCAGAATCCTTCCCTGGGATTTGCAATAGTGCATGTGGGAAAGGAAAGGGCCTTTTCCTCTCTGATTGTGAAGCTGGGAGGATATGATCTTAGAGCTTGGGTGGCTAGTTCCATGTCACATGGAAAGAGTAACAGAAGGAAGACAGAGAGAAAGGAGAGGTGGTCTAGTAGGTAGTCGAATTACTTATTCTAGTCGTCAAAGTGTATCTATCCTGAGGTTTTGTTTTTGAGCTCTTAGTTTTTTTTTAAAGCAATGATAATATCCTTACAACTTTTATTATTATTTTCTTCCTCTTTTGTTTAAGCAACTTGAAATTAGGTTCCTGTCATTCGTAGCCAAAGAGTCTAGCCCAGGATTTCTCAACAGCAGGCAGTATTGACATTTTGGACCAGATAATTCTGTGTTGGGAGGGGTTGCTTTGTGCACTCTAGGATGTTTAGCAGCAGCCCTGGCTTCTACCCCACTAGATGCCAGTAGCACCCTACACCAATTGTGATAACCGAAAAATGTTTCCGGACATTGCCATATGTCCCTTGGGAGGTGAGCAAAACCAGAGGTTGAGAACCACTGGTTTCATCTGATACCCATGGTGACTCTTACTTAAAAACAAACAAACAAACAAATGTATAGAGAAAATTTGAAATTCTATAGGATGTGGGACTTTTTTCAAGATCACAAAGACAGGACTACCAAACCAAGCAAAAAGGATCCAGGAAGTGAAACTACAAAGAGATGTTGGTACATGCAGATGCTGGATCTTATAGCTGTTGGAACAATAACAAACTTCACAAAATGATTTGGGATTTTACCCATGACACAGGTACACTCTACCTAAGGATTCTCACGCATCTCACGAGGTGGTGAGACAAAGCAATACCAATTAGTTTTATTTATGTTGTTTTAGATCTTCCTGGTAAATGATTTGGAGGTTTGGGTTTAGTGAACATTGACTGGGCGTCTCCAGAACACTCACCACATGCTCCTCTGAAGCAGATATCCAGGAAGCCAAATCTTGCTACAATTAAAATAATAATAAGATTCATTACACAATGGTGTCTACGTAAGCTCAGTAAAATCCCATGAAGAATAAGCTTCAGTTTTGTTAGAACTGTTTTTGAGGAGACAGGAATCAGGAGGTCTTGATGTGAGCCTCACTCTGCCACTAATGCTATGTGATGTGTAGGTGGTCTCTCTCTCTCTCTCTGGGCCTCAGTTTCCTTCTTCTCTGTATCATGAGGGGTTGGATCAGACAAACGCTGAGGAGCTTTCTGGCACTGATTTTCGATGATTCTTGTAGGCACACACTGCCATATCGATCATGTTTCCCCATCCCCGATCCAGGACCTGGTGCAACACTGGAAACTAAGCAGTACTAAGAAATGCTTATTAAACGCACAGACAAATGAATTACTTAGGAGATACATGACAAGACCACCTCAGCGTCCACAGATGCCTAGAAATTGGAAGGGATCTTAAAGCTGGAAAGGGATCCCTAAGTTTATTTAATTCAACTTCCCAACCAAAGTTGAAAGCCTCTACCTTATTTCTGACAGATGGACATAGTTTCTGTTTAAATACTTCTAATGGAAGGGAACTCACTATCTGTAGGGGCAGCCAGCTTAGCTTCTTTGTAGTAGTCACTTGATTCTAGTTTTATTTTTTTACAGTAATTTTTATTTCAATCCAAGAATGTATACATGTAATTTAAAAAGTCACATAACTAAAAGTCTAATTCATAGTGAAATAACTTTCTTCCTTATCCTTTCTCATTCCCCAGGACTTCTCCCAACCACTGTCTACTTCCTTAGCTGTTTTTCTACTGCTTATGTCTGCATTTCTAATGGATATGCTTGTCCGTTATTTCTAGATTTATCGATTTTAGACATTCTCTATTGATTTCCTACTTTTATAGAGGAGAGTTTGCCTTCTTTAACTAACCTTCTCTATCTTCCCTCCCTTTATCCTCACTCTTCAGTGTTTTCATTAGAATGACTGTGTAAATGTTATTTAATGCTGCGCCAAGTAAAATACTGTATTCCTCTTCTTACACTTCTTTTTATTTTTCCCAGCATTAATAATTGCTTTGATTAGTTTTCTATGTATTTTTCTCTAATCATTCACAAATATTTTAACTAAACTGTAAAATCCCTATCAAGACACCATTTTACAAAGTTTTAATTTTTAATCAAAATTCTATATACTAAAGAGTCAAACATTGGATTTGACAATGCTAAGCCCTTGAATTTTTGCCACATGATACATTTCAGAAAGCACCTTCACTTAATTTTGAACAACGTATGTGGCTGGAAATTATTATGTTTTGGTAACAGGTTAGGAAATGGAAGCCCAGAGAGGGAAAGCGACCTGCCTAAGGTCACAGAGCAAGCGCCGGAGGAGCAGAGCCTTTAACACAGCCCAGCATTTTCCCAGCTACGCTTGGGTCTGGAAACGTTACTTTGAGTCCAGACTGGCCAATAGCAGAATGTGCTCTAATGATAAGGGGCTCCTGGGGTGTGACTCATTTTTAATAAACTGGAATAAACCACTTTTTGCAAAGCAGGGCTCAGCATCTGGCAGGACCAAGTAGGGTTGGCAACCATCTGAAGCCTTGATGTGAAAGACAAGATTGTCTCCACACCCTATAATCCTACAGATAGGGTCTCTATTTGTTAGGATCCCTAAACAGTATTACACAAACCCTCCAGGGGCTTAAATTTGACACACAGATAGATAAGCAGGGGCAGGTAGGTAATCTCACACATCCTGTTCCACCTCCCTCTCCACAGAGAACAGTTATCACCTTAATCCCCACTAGGCAGATCTCTTCTTGCTTCTGTTAGGAACCAGAAGGGAAGGAGTGAAAAATGGCCCCAGGCCTGATGTCAGATGTTCTCAGAAGTGAGCTCTACCACGCAGAAAGGACATTTAGGCCGTGGAGAGGGCCCCTTTGACACATGGCTGAGCGGGGTTGATTGAGACTGACTCCTAAGTCTTATGGAGGTGGAGGATGTCTGTGTGTCTCCAGCTGTTTTTACCCAAACGAGGCAAGGAGGATTTGTCTTCCTACACCCTTAGGGCAGCCCTGCAGGGTAAGAGAGATGTGAGGCTCCACCCCAAGTATCCAGAACCCCTTCTCAGCCCTAATCTCCAAGTTCTCCTCAGCTCTTCAGGACCCAGAGTCTCATTATCTGCAATCACACGCAAACCTTTGGAACAGCACTGGGAGCGACTCAGCAGCTGCTCCAGGAATGGGCAGACTACCGGCTGTGGGGACCCACACCCAGAACATCCTGGAGCCTAGGGATGGGTTTAGCAGCCTGGCCTGGAAAGGGAAACAGAGAAGTGACAGAGGCTCCCAGCCCACTTCCCTGACTCTGGAGTCCGTAGTTTCATTTGGGTTGGGGAAAGCTGGTGGTAGCAACCACAGAGCTCTGGAGTTAGAAGAAATCTTTGTGACATCTCATTTGAGAGAGAAGAATTCAAGGCTGCCCTGGGCCAGCTGGTATGTTGGTGCCAGAGTTGCTAATAGCAGTAGCAGTAACTGGATGCTTACACTATGCCAAGCACAGAGCAAAATGCTCTGCATCCATCAACTCATTTAATCACCCCAGTAGCTCTGTGAGGGAGGTACCATTATTTCTTCCATTTTTGAGATAAGCAAACTGAGGCTCTGAATGGCAAAGTAATTCACCAAAGCCATGGGGCTAGAAAGAGGCAGAAGCAGGACTTCAAACGAGACCTGTCTGCCGCCAAAGCCTGTGCTTGTGGACTCCATTGAGGTATCCGATGAGGTAGGGCAACACTTTGAATAGAAACTACAGTATTGGGTTTCCCTCTGCTTCAGTGTTCACATGTGTCTCAACACTAAGGAAGAATTTGGGAAGCTGTGGTGGAGCAGGGAGTCAGGAGCCTTTGTCTCCCAGCCTCCCGCCTGACTTAACATGTGACTTGGGACAAGTATTTTCCTTCCCCTCTCTGGCCCTCCCTCAGTTTCTTCATCTTGGGGGCAATGTGATGAAAGTGCATTCTGTGCTACAAGCAGGGATGGTCGTGTATTGTCGAAATGTTTCCATCCAGCCTTGGTGGCAAAGGGGAGAAAGACCACCAGAGAAGATTCCGGGCAGTGGCACAGGGCCTCGCCTCCCAAGAGGCTGGGCGGCTTCTAGCCCACCAGCCAGGCCAACACGAAACCTCAGCTTTTGTTTGACTTGGCTTCTTGTACCTTGTTTAGTCTGCAGAGCAGGGAGTTTATCCTGCTGCCTTTGTCACAGGCCATTAGTACACTCGTAATCCCCAGGGGCTTACAGCTGGCTGCCTTCTCTAGGAATTCACGGAGGGCCACAGAGGGAGCCCAGCTCTTAGGACCCCTTCCCTCCCGCCACCATCAGAGCCACTTTGCCTGAGAACCTGCGGCGTTCGTTGTGTGCTTCTGGTCTGCGATCCTGGCTGTGTCACCTTGCGCCAGTCCCTCCCCATCTCTGGGCCTCCATCTGCCCATCTGTGCAAGGAGAGATCTGCCTCAGGTGCCCTCGACGAGACTTCCGCTCCATGAGGATCAGAAATGCATTTCTGCGGTTTCTCCCTCCGGAGACCTCCCTCATCCCTCTACTGTCCCCTCCCTCTATTCTGGAGATATTTGTAATGTCTCCAGGTTTTCACTGATCCCATCCTTGCCCTGAGCCTGGGGCTATTCTCTCTTTCATTCAAATTCCTGCTAGTAAGTAGGAGATAATAATTCCTGATAACTCATTCTGCTGCTATGGGGATTAATTAGAGGTTATTAAGGGACTGAGGAACACTGCGCACTGTTTCCATTTAGGACAAGTTTCCTCCTGAGTTCTGCTGCTGCTATCTGCAGGATCTCAGTCAGAAAACCCTGAGAGTCCTGACTTCCAGCACCCCCGCTGTATAGTTGGGGAAACTGAGGCCAAGGAGGGGGAGCAGTGGACTCTGATCATGTGGTTGTTAAATAGCAGAGAGGGGACCAGAACCGAGGGCTCTGGATTTCTGTCCCGCGCGCCTCCACTATACCCTGCTCACAGTCGTCGTGTCCAGGTCTGTGGCAGTAGTCCCTGTACTGGGAAGGAAGACACCCAAAGAGACTTCCACACCCTGGTTCTAGCTTGGTGTCAGGGAACAAAATTTTGCTTCAGGCGGGACCCGGCGCCAGTCCTGCATCGCGGCTTACTACTGAATGAATTTGGGCACGTCACCCCTGTTCACTGCTTAATCGTCAGTTTCTTCATTTGTAAATGAGGAAAATGACATCTTCCTCAAAGGTTACTGTAGGGATTGGCCCAGAGAAAGTATTTGGAAACAGTAGGTGTTATGTTATTATGATGGTTGTTTGTTATCGACTGCCATGAGAACCAGCGCTTACTCACCACGAGGGCTGCTCCAGTGGTGCTGCAGGAGCGGACGCTCACCCAGTGTGCCCGCAGGCTGCCAACCCTGGCTGGGGCAGCTCACTTTGTCCTCACCCGAGTTAGTAAGTGAGATGTTCTTATCCCATTTGGCAGGGGTTGCACATGGAGACTCAGAGAAATAACTTGCCAAAGTCATGTTTCCTTTAGGAGTGAAACGACCACATTCTTAGTCTCTTCTCTTGAGCAAAGGCTGGCAAAGCTAATGCGTCAGGTATTGCAGAGAGCATTTCTTGTGGCTGTATCACAAGGTCTTCGGACAAGGAAGTTACAAGAAGATTGATTTTTGACTCAGCTTAAAGTAACGATGAGTTTTCTAGCAGAGCTATCTGAGGATGAGATGTACTGCTTCAGGAATAAGTATAGGGGTTCATTGTCACAGGAAGATACTTCAGCAGAAGCTGGATCAACACTTACCAGAATATTGTTGAAGACCCGTTAGTGAGAGGTGACGTGGCCTGGAGGAAAAGAAGGGGCTGGAGTCTTAATTGATGTGGGATCCAACATTCGCCAGCTCAATGACCCTTGAGCAAGAGGCTTCACTTCTCTAAATTTTTGGTTTCCCCGTCTATAAGGACCATAGTGAAGAGTCAGAGATACGCAGACTATAAAAAGGCTTTGTGGACTCTGAACCAACTGTGAATTATTCTTCTGACCCTGTGAGGGATTGGGAGAGTGGAGTGGAGAAGGATGGGTGGCGAGGAGAGGAAGGAGAGAGAGAGGAGGTAGGAGGATGTTTTCTGGCTTTGAGCTACGTGCTAGATAGGAGAAAAAGGGGTTTGTAGAAGATGATTTTCCCCTCCCAGAGCTGCAGAAATAGTTTGTCTCTAAAACAGCGCTATTCACTGGAACTTTCTCTAGTGAGAGAAATGCTTTGTATTGCATTGTCCAGTCAGTAGCCACTATCTACAAGTTGCTATTGAACCCCTGAAAAGTGCAAGTGTAACTGAGGGCTAAATTTTAAATGTTTCGAAATTAGTTTACATGTAAATATCAACATATGACCAGGGCTACCCATACTGGACAACGCAGCTCTAGAGGAGCAACGGGAACCTCCTTCTTCCCACCATCCCTATCCTTGCTTCCTAAGCAGTTGCTGTGGCCCTGTGTTAGCTGGGTACTGCAGGGGTCACCCCAAATGAATACGACGACATGGTCCCTGCCCCTGAAGAGCTCACAGTTCCTTCTGGGAGATAGGCAGACTGGCATGTGGATAGGAGTGACAGCTGAAGGTGAGGAGAGCAGCTCTACAGCTGGCGGGACTGCCAAGCTGGTACCGCCGCTATTGGCAAACAGTGTGGAGGGTCCTCAGAAAACTGCGAATCGATCTGCCACATGACCAGCAATCCCTCTACTGGGCAATTTACCCCCAAGACTTGAAAACTCATATCCGAAAAGATATTTGCACACCGATGTTCATAGCAGCATTATTCACAGTGGCCAGGACATGGAAGCAACCGAAGTGTCCTATGCTAGATGATTGGCTAAGAAGCTGTGGTGCATATATACAGTGGAATATCACTCAGCCGTAAGAAGAGATGAAATACTGCCATTTGCAACAACGTGGATGGACCCTGAGATAATCGTGCTAAGTGGAATAAACCAGACAGAAAAAGTTGAAAATCACATGATATCATTTTTATGTGGGATATGAACCTACAAGTTACAAATGAAACAGGACAACAAAGACTCATGGCGTGGACAGTAGACTAGTGGTTACCAGAGGGTAGGAGGGAGGGGGAGGGGAGAGATAGATGGAGGTAAAAGGGGTCAAATATGTGGCATTAGAAAGAAATCTAGCTATGGGAGGTGAACGCATAATGTAAACATACATATGCCTTACTGTTAAAATGTACAGCTGAAACTTATCAGATTTTGTTAACACAATGTCACCATAAAAAATAAATAAACTTAAAATTAAAAAAAACAAAAGTAAAAGGCCGGAGCCACTCACTCAGTTGGGGCTCCAGAGGCTGTGTGAGAAGGATGAAGTGGGGGCACTCTGGGCAAGGAAAAGCCTTCCTGATGCGGGAACAGCATAGGCAAGTTGGAAAGGGAAGTTTGGTGTGAGGATGGAGAAGGGCCAGTGGCTGATAAAAGGTGCAGTCCTCAGGACTCTTTTCGGTTTCAATTGCCTTGAGCCAAAAGAAAGAAATGATACTGCTTTGCGTAATAATATAAGGTGGATCTTCTTGTGGACAGAGGAATCCATGCAGATGATATGGATTTAGAAAAATGTTTTTCTTCTGGTGATCTAGAACATGTATTGGCTTTGAGAATTATTGTTTAGCTTTGGAAAAGTGTGTGTGTGGTGTGTGTGTGTGTGTGTGTGTTGTGTGTGTGGTGTGTGTGTTCAAACATTACCATTTGGAAGACTGGGAAGAATGAGTAGGTGTTTTTTAGCTCGTATTGGTGGAGAGCCATTGATGAGGACTGTTCTTTCAGTGCCTAAGCCCTGCTGCCTCATGTTATTCTGCTGGAGTCCTGCGTGGTTATTCTAGACTCAGACTTTGGGAGAGAGGTTGCTGGACGGTTACTGTGTCTGTGGATCGCTTTGACTGGCTTACAGAGTTGAGGTTTTCTTAACTGGTGGAGTTCCCCTGGTGAATGACCAACGAAAGGGTTCTGCTCTCAGGGAAGGGAAAGGGAAGTGGTCTTCAAGACAAGAAACATGAGGAGACACCGCTTCTTCCCCCGTGAGGGTATTTCTTTGTTTCAGACTCTTGGAAGAGTTCTGTTTGGAGTCCAGTTTTACGGCTGTAATTCCGTTGTTCTCTCTGACCTGCGGTAGAGGCTAGTAGACATATACAGCCTTGTGGGTGGGTTGTGAGTGCTGAGGGTGGGCTGGGGGTGGGGAGCTCCCACATGGCGAGGCTTGCTGTGGTAGCATCATATCGCAGATGACCAGAGCAAAGCAGATGGAAGCCCAACAAAGAATTGAGAGTGTTGGGCAATTGAGACCCTTCGAGATCCATTCCTCAGCCCTGAAGAGGTCTCCAATTATTTCCTTTTCAGGCCCCAGTATAGGATTAGGGGGGACTTGGGTTGGGACCCAGATCTAAGAAGACACACCTCTTCACACATCAGCTCCTCCACCCTCTTGGGTCTTTCCAAAACCACCACCCCAAGATTTGAGCTGCACTTCTCCCTTTGGATCTAAGCTGAGGCCCACGGTGCCCTCAGACTGGGGTATTGTCCTCTGCCAGGAGCAGCGGTGCCTGTTACCTCTTTCCTTTGTGCTGGGAGGCTTAGGGACTTAATGTAGCTGTTGAGAAATAAAGCTGTTTAAGCGATGAGCATTATATTTGGATCCACAAACCTGTCTGTTTCTTAAAACTCCTTTATAGACAATATCAAGCAAAACTTGGCAGGGTTATTTCTTTTTTGCCTCCAAGGCTGCTAAAATTTGGCTTGGTTAGATGTGGATGCAAGAAACCATTTTTCTTTGTGTTGATGGGTTCTCCTCTAACCCTCTCTACTGAGGGCCACTAACTTGGAAGCTTTCTGGGTATAAGAGGAGAGGAACCAGGATGTGGCTCCTCCCCCCGTTCCTCTCTATTCTGGCTTCACCTTGTCCCCCCGCCCCAGTCACAGCTTTGGCTATTCTTTTGCTGGTATTGTTAACCCTTTTTATATGAAACACATATTTAATCTCATCTGAAGTAGCAATAGCCTCTGAACAGGTCTCTCTGCTTGTGATCTAATAATCTGTCCAGCAGCCAGAGAGATCTTTGTGAAAATATAAAGTCAAATAATGTTTACCTCTCTCCTCCAGATTCCACAGTGAATTCACCCGGAGTAAAAGCCAAATCCTTACAATGGCCTTCTATGCTCTGATTCCCTGCTTACCATCTCTGAAATCATCCAGTCCTCCCCAGCCTCCTACCCCAGCCTCCTCATGGAGCCTCCGACAGACCTGGCATTCTCCTCCTCAGAGACTTTGCCCTTGCAGTTCCTTCTGCCAGAAACATTCTTCCCCATGGATGGCCCTGACTCTTCCTTGGCCTCCTTCATTTGTTTGTCCAGATGTCACTTCCACAGTAAAGCCTTTCTCCGATTATCCTGTTTAAAGTTATGATCATTCCCCTCCTTCTTTTACTCTTGATCTTCCATCCTTGCCTTCTTCTTTTTGTATACATGCCACCTTATACTGTAATGCATAATTGCCTTGTTATGTTTACTTCTGTCTCCCTCTACTAGAAAGTAATCTCAAGGAGGACAGGGAATTTCATCTGTTTAATTTTCTGATAATCCTCCAATACCCAAAACAATGACCTTATAGTAGGACACTCAATTAATATTTGCAGAACGAATGGCTGAATGAATGAGTGAGTGAATGATCTCTGACTGCCTTTTGAGTCCTGAGAGCCACTGAGAGCTGTCCCTGGTGCTGCCCTGGCCCTGCCTCTCCCTATCCTTTCTGCAGCTGTGTGGTGACCTCAGCTTGTTTGGTCACTCTCAGCTCCCCTGGTCCTTGTCCTGAATCACTCCTCAGCTGCTGATCCAGCCAGCCAGAGGGGCAGATTAGGAAACTGCAGGATTTAAAATGAGGGGTATGAGGCCCTATGAACTCAATTCTCAAGGGTCCTCAAGATCAAGGTACAAGGCTCCTGCTGCCCTCTCAGCCGATCCTTGCACCACTTCCTTCTGCTACCTGTGCTCCCATTCTCTTTCTGTTCCTTGAGTGATGCTCCTTGGCCACCTGTGGCTCCAGGTTCCATGTTGTCCCCTCATGACTTCTCGTCTAGCTAACTCTCAGTCAGCCTTCAGGTTTTATCTCAAAGGTCACTTTCTCCAGAAGGCCTTGTTTGATTCCCAGGTAAGCTTCACACTCCCCTCTGGTGCTCTGACCCTCCCCTTTGATGATGGTTATTATGGCTTATAAATTATTCCTCATCGCTTCCCTCCCACGGACTGCGAGGCGCGCAGGAAGACACCAAGGTCTGTTTTGCTCCCCTTCGTATCCCTCAGCACAATGACTGGAACATAAAAGGGTTCAATAAGTCATCGCTGAATGAAAGCCCGAAGAGAAAGAGGGAAGCTCTAAGGGGACAGTCCAGAAAGAACATGGGCTCCAGAACCCAAATGACCTGGTTCCACCCCTAGATTCTGTCACTTATAGTCTGTGTGACCATGGGTAAGTCATTGTCCCTCTCTGAGCCCACCATTTCTCGTCTCTAAAATACAGATAATAATACAGCTGCACCAGGGGTTGTTGGAATAATTTACACAGATGGTGCTGGAAAGTGGCATTCTATGTTAATGATGAATTATGAAACACTCCCTGTCCGGCTTTTGTCTGCAAAGTACTTACAAACAAATTGTCTTATTTCATCACTTATTACCTTACTTGTCATAAAGTAGTTCTTGGAGGAAGGAAACTGAGATTAGACAGGTTAAGCAACTTGCTCAGTGTCACCCAGTATTGTTGGGCTAGGCTGAGATTGGACCAGCAGCATGACTCTGGAGTTCCTTTTCTAGGTCCCTGCCACTCTCCTTTGTATTTGGGCCACCTGAGTACAAATGTTACTAGAGGTATACTACTTGGGTACACATTTTACTAGAAAAATTCACTGCAGAATCCTCAGTTCTCACTGCAGAGTCTGACAGAGAACAGGTAACTGTGAATGTTTGTTGAGTAAAATACATGAATTTATCCACAACTCTTACTGTCCCACCCAGTTCTCTACAGATACTTCAGAGCAGGACCCACAGCCCCTGTGGCAGGGCCAAAGGCAAGTTCCCAAGAGACAGTGTGCCCTGGAGGAAGTAGCCATGGGTGTCGCTGGAGCATGTCTTGGCTCCATTGAGAGACAAATCAAGTGTCCCCCTGGAACCTTGGCCACCTCTTTCTAGGCACGCTGCTTGGATATCCACTCACCTATGACACCTGAGTCAGGATCAGTTCTGAGAGGACATTGTATACAGCCGAGAGCCCTGAGATCTCCATGCTTGGCTCCACCCAGGGGCTCTGGGGCTTAAATTGCCATCTCTGAGCCCTTGGGCCACAGTTGGGCAGCCAGGTCAGCCTCTTGGGAGACATGCCAGCCTCAGGTCCTCTGTGCAGGCAGAACCCTGGCCCGGAGACTTTCTGGTCACTCTCTGGGAGAATTGGATTTATCAGAAGGTCTGAGGACCTGAAGTATTTGTTCTCATTTTTGTTAGTCCTGAATGCTCACTTCCTTATATGTATTTTCTTTTGAATCTAAGGCACATAGAAGTGATAAGAGCTCAAAGGAAAGAGAACCCAGGTTTTGTCCTAACTTGGTTCCCCTTGTGATGTGCCCTGGGCAAGGTGCTTCCTTTCACTGGAGCTTAGCTTCTGAGATGAGAGGAACATTATTGGGAGGCATGCTCAAGGATACCCTTCCTTTCTAGTCACTGATAAACAGCCCGTGAGAATATAAGGCCACTGGATTCTGAATCAGGAGACTATTGTGTGACCTTTGACAGGTTGCCTAACTTCACAAAGCTTGGTTCCCATTCATAAAATGGGAATAACATATATTTTCTGGACCACCTCCTAGGCTGTTTGGGAAGCTCTGGAGATTTCATAAATGTCAAAGTACCTACAAAGAGTAGGAGGGAGGTGATGATGAGCCCAGCTTCAACCATCTGCATTTAAGTAATTCAATCGACTAATATTTTCTTAGGCATCTACCATCTTCACAGTGATGCTTTGAATGCTGAGACACACATATATTATGTCCAAAGATCTAGAACTTCAAGTTTCTGGCATTTTGCTTTCTAAAAATCCCCAATATAACAATTCTTAGATGTCATTGTTATAATCACCTGGAAGTTTCCAGAGGGCTTAAGAGAAGTCAAAGAACAGGTGGAGAAGATGTGAAACAAGGCAGAGAGGGGCAGAGGCAGCCATCACTGAGGGCCTACTATATGCCAGGTCCTGTGTACATGTGATACTCTTCAGTGCTCAGTTCAACTCCAAAGACAAGTGGCAGTAGCCCAGTCTACAGCTGAGGAAACTGAGTCTCAGTGACAGGAAGCAGGAGGTGGATCCAGACCCTGTAGATTCCCAGCTCTGATGATTTGGTGGGTTGATTGACTCATTCATCCCTCCTTTCTTTTATTCCACAATATTTGTTGTGCTGACATCTGAGTGGGGAATTTGATTTTTCTTCTGAGCCTAATTTTTTGCCACCTCCTCACTGGCTCCCAAACTAATTGGGTCTTTCCCCTCTTTGCAAGAGACATGTCAGAGAAGATCAACTGGGTGCTGGCTTGGCATTGGGAAAAGAAGGGGTTGTTTGTTGGAGTCCAACAAGGAGCGGGTGGTGGAGGGTTAACTTTAGCCCCACCCTCAATAATATCATGTCACGTTTCTCAAGATCTTTGCTAACATAAATCAGGGATTTGTTAAGGCTGAGCAGGTCTTTTTGTTTAGATGTGGGAAGGTTTTTTTTTTTTTTAATTCAATATATGTACATTGCAAAGTGATTACCACAATGAGTTTAACATCTATCACTTCACATTAGTTCTCTATTTTTCTTGCGAAGAGAACTTTTAAGATCTGCTCCTTTAGCAACTTTCAAATATATAATACAGTGCTGTAACTGTAGTCACCATGCGTAATACTACATGCCCAGGACTTACTCATCTAGTCACTGGAAGGTTGTACTTTAGTGACCACTCACACTCATTTCCCAGCCCCTGCCCCTCACCTTTTGACAGCTGTTCTCTGTTTCTATGAGTTTTGGTCTTTTTAGATCCACATATTATGTGAGATCATTACACATTTGTCTTTCTCTGTCTGACTTATTTCACTTACCATCAATGCCCTTAAGGCTATTCATGTTGCAGCAAGCGGCAGGATTTCCTTCTTTTTTAGAACTTAAAAATATTCCATTGGATATGTGTGCATGCGTGTGTGTGTATACCACCATTTTCAGTTTTTAAATAATTGATCAAAGACTAGTGAAATGTAAGAAAAAAAGAGTGGGTGAAATGTGAGGATATAGACATGCTAAGAAGAGGGAAGATTTTTGTGTGAGGAAAACTTTGGGTGTCAGTTTGGCAGAGTCTCAACCACAAAGCAACAGGGTGTGCAGTGGGGAAACACCTTAGACTTGGAACCAGGAGATCTGGGTTTTAGTTCCAGTTCAGAGCTTCTAGACTGTGTGACCTTGGACAAGTCATTTTGTCTCTCTGACCCTCGTTTGTCTCATCTGTAGAGGCACTGACGTATGTGTGGTTGGTTACATAAGTCCACATGCAAGAGACGTGGATTACTTGGCATAGAGAAAGGGCTCCATAAATGTTACGTTATCAGTCAGAGGGATGAAGTTCCACGTGGCTGCCGTCACGTGAGATTGGATATCAAGCTCTCTATAAAAGCTCAGCCCCTGCTTATAGATGGAGAAAGGTAATTACAATTTATATTATCCAACTCCAACTCTAGTTTGGGATTCAAAAGATTAAAACAATTTCTGGAGATTTATTGGCAGCAACATTTGTGTAGCAAAATCGCCCTTTCAATTCTGTCCTTGCTGAAGGACATGTAGCCCCAGATCAAAAATTCTAATGTAATAATGAATAATAATAATAATAACAATAATGAATATTCATTGACCCCAGGCATGGTATATGCCAGGCCTTGTACTAGCATTATACACACAACACACACACACACACACACACACACACACACACATATTTTCTTGTTTAACTGTCACATCATTCCTAGGAAGTAGGCATTAACATGATTCTCATTTTTAGGCGAGGAAACTGAGGCACAGAGAAAATAAGCAACTTGGTATATCCATCTCAGTAGAAAACAGTCAACCTGGATGGTCCGGAGAGACTTTAATGAAAGGAATACTTACAGGGAAGTAACAGGGTTATGGGAATAAACAAAAGATGCTGAGACCCAGAGGCTAGTCACAGCGGGAAGGGCAAAGGAAGGGCATGGAGTTACCTGTGCCCAGAGTTTGGGACTGTAGGGGCAGGTTGCCCAGAAGGAGCCATGATCTTGGAGAGCTGCAGTTACTGCTGGACATAAGTGCCCAAGCAGGGGTTAGGAGTATATAGTGGTCCCTTTCTCCTGTTACCCTCTGATTTCACACCAATGCTCCTACAGCCAAACCCACCTGGAAGCACCCAGTAAGGGAACCTGGGAGATGCAGTCTGCAGGGTCAGTGTCTCAGGACACAGAGCAGGACAAAAGGGTGGAATAGGATTGAGGGATAATAAATGGTGCAGATGGAAAACAATCAGCACATTTGCCTGAAGTCACCCTGCTAATGAGATGCAAAGCTTGGTTTAAATGCTTACTAGGACCTGGAAGATTATGTAAGGTAGACAGGAGGGAACTGTAATAGCAGGAAACCCAATCCCCATCCAGAAAGACCTGCTGCTTTTCAATCCCAGGCAATTGTTGCCATCTGGGAAGATAGACCCAGTGTTACCAAATCTTCCCATTTTTAAAGAGAAGTGAGAATACAGATTTCAATGTAATGCCTTCCATTCTTAACTACCGGCAAATAATTCCAGCTTAAAGTCATGCTGCTGAATGGATAAAGAAACTGTGGTACTTCCATACAATGGAATATTCAGCAATAAAAAGATATAGCTATCAAGTCATGAAAAGACATTGGGGAACCTTAAATGCATATTGTTAAGTGAAAGAAGCCAGTCTGAAAAAGCTATATTCCTTATGACTCCAAGGATATTATTCTAGAGAAGGCAAAACTATGGAGACAGTGAAAAGATCAGTAGTTGCCAGGGCCTTGTGGGGAAAAGGGAGAGTATGAATAGATAAAACACAGGGGACTTTTAGGGCAGTAAAACTATTCTCATGCTGCTGTAATGGCGACTACACGGCATTATGCATCTGTCACAATCCACAGAACTGTACAATGCAAAGAGGGAACCTTAACATAAATGATGGGCTTTAATGAACAATAATGAATTATGTTGGCTCAACAATTGCAATGCATGTAATGCAAGACGTTAATAATAAAGGAAACTGTTGGAGGAGAGGTAGGGAGTGAGCATATGGGAACTCTACTCAGTTTTCTGTAAAACTAAAACTACTGTAAAAAAAAAGATTATTAATTTTTAAAAAAAAACATACCAAAAGTGCTTTCTGGGCCAAATGCAACACATTAATACATGCCTGCTGGATCCAGCTACCAGTTTGTGACTTCTGACTTAATTCAACACCCTCATTTTACAGATAGGAAAAAACCAAAGAATGAAGAAGGCAAGGGCCCCTGGCAGTCTGCAAAACAAAGTGAGAGCAGCTTTCCATCCCAGGATGCTGGGGATCTTCCCAACAAAGGGAGAGGCACCCCGGGAAGGTTTGCTGCTTGGGAAGAAGGGGCAGCTGAGGGCAAAGGTCAGTAGAGAGCTTTGACTCTGGCCAGGTTTGTTGGGCTGAAGTGCCCCAGCAAGTAGTGAGAGCCTCCAAGAGCCCAGACGCTCTTAATGTGCATGTTTATTTAGCCAGAGACCAGGCTACCTCCCAGCATGGCCTGGATCATATTCATTGAGTTGGATGCAGAAAAGAGTGGACACTTGTGACCCTCTTATGTGCCTTAGAGCAGAACAAGACTCAGAGGACAGGAGCTGCCATCTGCAGGGCCCAAGCTTGGAACCCAGAGACTGTGATGTTATGATAACATCAGACATTTGAGGAATGCTAGGCAATTTTTCAGTTCTTTTATATACTTTATCTCCTCTAGTTCTTCTCTTCTTATCAGAGCTATGAAGCAGGTAGGACAGAGGTTATTGTTCTAGTTTTATAGATGAGTAAACTGAGATGAAAGAGGTTAAGTGTGTGCCTTACATTGACACAACCAATGAGTGGCAGAGCTGGGGTTTAAATCCAAGTCTCCTTTTTAAATATTCAAAACTATATTTGTCTAAAGACCAAAAGAACTGATTATAAACACTGCTCTCTAGTTCTCTAGTTGGTAAATGTGTTTCTCATAGGAGTAGAGGAGTAGAGTTGGCAGTATTGGTATGAATTCATGTCTATTCTAATATACATACAAATAGATAAAGAAACTAATATAGATAATACGTATACGTATGAGATAGTGTGCATCTACATTTCCTTGTTCTCTCTGCTGAAGCAGTGACACCCAGGAGCAGTGAGCTCACTCAGAGTCCAGACCTTGGTTCCGACATCCATTCCCCAATAAAAGGAGCCAGGGCTCCTGAAGAAAATGGCTGTTCTAGGATTGAGTCAGGGAAAATACAGGATGATCCTAAAGCCTCAGGTGGTGCCAGAAAGTAAGGACATATTTAAAATAAAAGATGGTCATGTCAAAAAGACAGAAGAGGCAAACTGAAAGAGCTTCCAGTGGCAGAAGTGAATATATATAATATTGGATTATAGCTCAAAGAATAAAAAATAAATTCATGAGTCCATATTGATATAATAAATAATTGTATACATAAATAATGAGGAGGAGCAAAATATTCCTTACAGAGGAATTTCAAATAAATATAGAAAGAATAAGGGGACTAGAAATAACTACTAGAACACCACAGTAATAGTCTCAAGATTCACAGATTGTGATAAAATTGATGGGCAAAACCATAAGGAGAAATAGGATATTTGTATGCCTCAAAGGACCTCCCACTGAATGCGCTGGATTTAGCATACATCCAACTCTTTGCTATTCGTCCCCAGAAGATGGAGCTTAATTCCTCATCCCTTGAACTCAGTGTGCAGTACAGGCTGAGCTAAGTCATCCTCTTCTCCAAGTAGCGTATGGAAAGGGAAAAATAATAACATTATTTGTGGCAGACATCACTTAAACCAAAAGATCAATTTTTTAAAATTAAGTTTATTGGGATAACATTGATTAATACAATTGTATAATTTTCAGGTGTACATTATAATTTGACGTGTGTATATTCTATTGTGTGTTTATCACCCAAAGTCCAGTTTCCTTCAGCTACCATATATTTGATACCCTTTAGGCACTTCACCTGCCCCCTACCCCTCTATATTTGACTCCCTTTACCCTATCTACCTCCCCCATCCTCCCTCACCCCTACCTGTGGTACCACTAGTCTATAGTCCATGTCCATGAGTCTCTGTTTGTCCTGTTCCTTTGTTGCTTTTAAGTTTATATCCCATATATGTGGTATGTGATTTTCAACTTTTTCTGTCTGGCTTATTTCGTTTAGCATCATTATCTCGAGTTCCATCCATGTTGTCGCAAATGGCAGTATTTCATCTCTTCTTGTCGCTGAGTAACATTCCATTGTATATATGTACAGCTTCTTTAGCCAATCATCTATCATAGGATACTTTGGTTGCTTCCATGTCCTGGCCACTGTGAATAATGCTGCTATGAACATTGGTGTGCAAATATCTTTATGGATATAATTTTTTAAGTATTTAGGGTAAATATCCAGTAGAGCAATTGCTGGATCATATGGTAGATCAATTCTTAGTTTTTCGAGGAACCTGCATACTGTTTTCCATAGTGGACTGTATCAATTTGCAGTCCACCAGCAGTGTATGAGGAGGGTTCCTTTTTCTCTGCATCCTCTCCACATTTGTTATTACTTGTCCTGTTGATTATAGCCATTCTAACAGGTGTGAGATGGTATCTCATTGTGGTTTTGATTTGTATTTCTCTAATAGCTAGAGATGTTGAGCATCTTTTCATATGTTTGTTAGCCATTTGTATGTCCTCTAGGGAGAAGTGTCTGTTCAGGTCCTCTGCCCATTTTTTGATTGGATCATTTTTGTTGTTGTTATTGAGTCATATGAGTTCTTTGTATATTTTGGATATTAGGCCCTTATGGAGGCGTTGCTTGCAAATATATTTCCCATTCTGAGATGTCTCTTTACCTTGTTGACAGTTTTTTGCTGAGCAGAAGCTTTTTAGTTTGATGTAGTCCCATTCATTTATTTTTTGCTTTTACTTCCCTTGCCTTTGAGGTCAAATTCATAAAATCCTCTTTAAGTCAAGGTCCTTGAGTTTAGTTCCTATGTTTTCTTTATGCATTTTATTGTTTCAGGTCTTATATTCAGTCCTTAATCCATTTTGAGTTAATTTTGGTGTGTGGTGATAGACAACAGTCTAGTTTCATTCTTTTGCATGGCTTTTCCAGTTTTCCCAGCACCACTTATTGAAGAGGCTTTCCTTTCTCCACTGTATGTTTTTGGCATTTTTGTCAAAAATTATTTGCCCATATAAATATGAGTTTAGTTCTGGACTCTCAATTCTTCTCCACTGGTCCATGTGTTTGTTTTCTGCCAATACCATGCCGTTTTGATTACTGTTGCTTTAAAATATAATTTGAAGTCAGACAGAATGATACCTCCAGCCTCATCTTTTTACTCAGGATGGCTTTGGCAATTCGGGGTCTCCAAAAGGTCAAATTTAACGTCACCAGTAATAACATTATTATACCGTACCCCCGACATCATACACTGAGAAAGAAACTTCTCCGTGATATCCTTCCAAATTCATTAGTTCTTTCATGTTGTGAGAACACATTAGACAAACCTGAGTTGAGGTAATTCCACAAAATACCTGAGCAGCTTTAAAATGTCAAGTTCATGAAAGAAAAGGAAAGACTGTCACAGATTGGAGGAGAGCAAGGAGACATGACCGTTAAATAAAATGTGTTATCTGTATTGGATTTAGGAACAAAAAAAGGACATCAGTGGAAAAATTGGTGAAATCTCAGTGAAGTCTGTAGCTTAGTTAAGAGTTGTGCAAATGTTAATCTCTTAGTTTTGATAATTCTACAATAGTCATATAAGGTGTTACTATCAGGAGAAGATGGGTGAAGGATAAATAGGAACTCTTTGTTCTGTCTTTTGTAACGCTTCTGTAAATCAAAAAGTTTTACAAACACAAAACGTTTATAAAAAATAAAATAATATTTGTTGCACAAAGTCGATAGCCACCACCAAGGAAATTTCAAGCCAATGACAACTCGCCCCCAGCTTTATAGGTCTAACATATCTACTGTCAAATTTAGCCTTCTGTTCTTAGATCTAATTTACTTTACATTATTCCATGTTGATCTTTCTAATAACCAGGAGCATGAAGTTAGATATTTACTGCAATGCCCATTGCACAAATGAGAAAATTAGGCACAGATAATAGTACTCACCTTCTCATTGAACAGAAGGGAGATTCTAGCCCTGAAGGAAAGGGTTTGCCCCTGGTCACAAAGCAGGTTAGGGGGGCTAATCCAGGACTAGAAAACTTCTGGCTCCGCATTCTTAAAACTATTTGGCTGCTGTCGGGGCAGCTGCAGAGAAAGCTTAAATTTGGACTACTTGGGAAGGCAAAGAAAAGCAAAGGAGAATAATTCTCATCATGTCTCCACCCCTTTCTCACCTTTGAGTTAAGCAATAAAGCTGAAAGATCCTTCAACAAACAAATCCCTCCTCATTATACAATCCACGGGCACATCGACTCTTAGGAAACCTGAAAGGCAAGCTCCTTAGGAGGGAGGGCTGTTCCTACATGCCTGTCCAGGTGCCCTCTTTCCTGTTCACTCTCAAGAAGGCAGAATGTCTATTTGGAGAGCAGGAGCTCAATGGTGGGATGGGCTGGGGTGGTGGGAGCAGTAGGCTTCCAAGAGCAAGCTTCCAGGAAGGCACGTTGGCAATGTATGGTCTACACTTTTCTATTCCAAACTTGGATTCATTCTCTGTGTTGAAAAATGCTTCCAAATATTTGTTGCTGGTGAGAAAGAGCATTTGTGGAGTCAGGCCCATGTGGGGGTGATCAGTTAAAGATCCTCCCCAGGCCAAAGGATGAGTCCAGAAAAGATGAGCCCTTTTCTCTTCAAATGAAAAGCGAAGCCCATTCTCTCTTTTAAACTATGAGAAAACTGGATTAGTATGAAATGGTTTTACTCTTGAACTTGGGGTCAAGAACTCCGGGCAAGGTTTGGCTGTACCAAGTGGTGAAATTGCCTTAGAGAAGGAAAAAGTTTGCTTTAGCCACGGAAAGGCAGAGAAAAGACCCTACTCAAGCATCTCTTTTGAGAGATAGAATATGGTTTCTGCATTTGCATAAACAAAATATTAAAGCTTTTTGTTCAAGAAACCTGTATCTCAGGGGAAAGGAATGCAATCATTCCAGTAATTAACAATTCCCCCAAGAAGTGTGGTTTGCATCATACGTTTTCGTCTCATTTTGATCCTTTTTGTTTCCGGAAAATGACAGTGTTTTCTTCTCTGGGCCCCGTGGAGGAGAGATGATATTGACAAGAAGACTTTGCATTCCTATGATGTCAGAGCCCAAAATTTCAACTCTTGGCTGATCTTTTAAGGTTAGAAATGCAGTGTGGTCCGGGGAAAGATTCTGAGCATTGCTGTCACGTCAGCTTGGGTTTGCATCCTGGTCACATTTGGTAGCACAGAATTGGTTAACCTCTCTGTCTTTGATTTCTCCTCTTTAAGTTGGGATAATAATCCTACTTAGTCACATTGTTAGGAAAGCCCCCCAAGCAGTTTCATCATATGTAGGTGCTCAGAAGACACTGTCATTGAGTATCTCTTGACTATATTCTCTCTGATTTACTGTTAAGTCGTCTTGTTTTCCAGGAATATGTGTTGATTATGATTCCTTTTTATTTCTTCAAGTAAACAAGAACTTCTTTCTTCCTGCTCTTTTTCTTGCTACTGCCATAGGAGCTATGGAAAAGTCAGTTTTAATAATAGGTTTCAAAACATTCAGCAGATTAACCAGAATTTTCTCCTCTGAGCAAGCTAATCACAGTGTACCTTTCTCTACCTTTTCTTTGTAGCAATTACCACCATTTTAATTGGCTAATTAATTGTTAAATGGATTGTTTAATGATGATCAGTCTTAACCAGAATGTAAGCTTTATGAAGGCAGGGTTAGTAAGGATAGTGTCTGTCACATTTACTGCCATATCCCTTATATTAGGTGCTGCCTGGTGTGTGTGTGTGTGTGAATCCAATAAATATTTGCATGAGCAAATGAGTTAATGAATGACTAAATTTTGGAACAAAACCAATCAACAAAAAGAAGGTATTTCTATATTGGAAGAAAAATATTTCACACGATATTATGGAAGATGATAGTGCATTGGCTTTTAAGTTTTGACTGAATTGCATGTGCCTTTTTAAGCTGTAAACCATGAGTGACGACTATAGCTAGGCATATCACTAGGATTAATGGCTTTAAATCCCAATTCTGTCATTTCCTAGCTATGTGACTTTAGACAAGTAAGTCCTTTTATAATTCTGAGCCTCCATTTTTCTATCTGTAAAATGGAAAATAACATTTATCTCAGGGCTTTGCTCTGAGCATGACAGAGAGTATAAGCGAAGCTTTAACATCGTGCCTGGTGCGTTACACGTGTTGATAAAGACAGTACCTTCAAGAGGTAGTGCAGTGTAGTGCTGAAAAACACAGCTTTTGGTATTGGAGGGCCAGGGTTCAAATCCTGATTCTAGTATTTATTAGTTGTGGAACTTTGCACAAGTTACTTAACCTGTTTGTGCCACATATTTTCTCATCTACGAAGTGGGGATGATAGTAATAATAATACCTACCTTTTATGGTCGCTGTAAGATTCAAATAAGCTAACATAGGTAAAATGCTTAGAGCAGTGTTTGATATATGTATATGTGCGCATGCGTGTGTGTATACTTATGTTAAGCATAATATAATGTCCCTGTTAGCTTTTGGTGGCAAATACTTCTCCTTTGAGTGTACAGTCGTTTTCAGAAGCAGGCAAAATTGAATCTTAGCCATGTAAATAGTCAAACTGAGTAACAGAGTTTTTGGTAAAAACCAAGTGTTTTTTTATTCATTCATTTAATCAATATTTCTTTGGCCCTAAATATCAGGCGCAAGGAAGTCAGGCGTGAATTGGACGCTTTCCTCCCAAGGACTTCTGGCCAGGCTGAGGAGACAGACATGTATTAGCAATTGCAAGAAAGGCCAGTCAGAGCCTTGAAGCAGGAAGCTTGAATTCTAGTTTCAGCCGTGCTTTGAACTTGCTCTGTGAGCTTGGACAAGTCCCTTACCCTCTGTGGGCCTTTGTGTTGGAAGTGTTAAATTTGATGTGATTTGTGGAACCATCCTGCTTTGTGGTCCTAGGTTCTTAAGAGTTGTTTTCAGTGGGATGGCGCTTCTTACAGCAATTTCTATCTCCTGAAGCCCGTGCGGCCTCTACAGGAAGATGTGTGAATTCCACCTGCTGAAAGATTTTCAAACTGCCAACCCTCCCGGCCTGCCTTGTGTAAAGACCTTTCTGGGTCCTGCGGAGGGAGTCGGAGACCTGGCCCCTCCGCTCTTTGACTGTGCGAGGGGGAGAACACACTCCCCTGTCTGGGCCTCAGAACCCCATGTGGAGGCCCTGCCCAGAGGACTCCAAGGTTCCTTCAGCTCCTCCGCGCCAGGCTCTCGGGTTGTCAGGACAATAGGAACTGATAATTTCTAGTGCAGCATGTCAAAAACTATGTTCAGTGAAACATTATATTCTGTAGGATGTGAATAGGATTCAGCGAAACAAAAGGTGCTGGTGACAGGGGGCTGTCCCAGCCTCAAATAAGAATGGAAAATATTTAGTTAAACAAGAATCCTCAGGATGTTTATTATGTTAATTACATGTTGAATTTCCTCAAGCTACAATGCAGTAGGCAGACAAAGGTGGGCTCACAAAGTGGGTAGGAGCACAGGCTTAGTTTCGAATCCTGGTTCTACTACTTTCTAGCTGTGTAACCATGGAGGCTCACTAGCCTCTTTGAGCTGCAAGTTTCCTCATCTGTAGTTCAAAGAAAAACATGAAGCCTCCCTTTTATCATCGTTATGAGTGTGAAGTGCAGCATTGCATGCAAAATGCTTTGCACAGTGCCTGAGGTATAAGCACTCAGTACAGACTAGGCATTATTTTTATATTGTCCATGGGGCTCTTTTGTGGAGAAATAGTTGTAAGTATGCCTCATGATGCTGGTATTCCTACGGTATGGGACATGCTGATCGGTCTCCTTGTTTTGAGCACTCTGATGCTGTGTCATCTGGTGTTGGAAGACTCCTATGAACATCTGCCCTACCTATATCTGGTTACACTGATCATGGGGTCTCAGGATATGATGGGGACAGGATTTGGGCACCAAGTACAGGGTTCTGAAAACTCCAGTGAGGCGAGAGAAGGTGAGTAGGCAGGTGTGGTGGGAGCAGAGGCATCTGAGAGGGAGTTGTAGGGATGAGGGTGGAGAGGTGGGCTTGGGGAAGGTCATGAGTGGCCCAGAGGCCAAGACGAGGAATTTGAGCTTTGCCGAGTGGTGACAGAGAGTTTGTGCTGGAGGTATCTGAGCACAGCTGTTAGCCCCAAAGTGCCCAGAGGCACTGTCTCCAGCTCTGTGTTGTCCCAGCTCCTCTTCCCTGGGCATCCTGGACAGGCCTGGGAGGGTGGCAGCAGGAGCAGCTCTGGACCAGGAGGAAGGAGGTGTGGATAAGAGCATTGGTCCCACTCAGCACTGGGGGCTTGGAACACGTCACTCTCCTTCTCTGTGTCTCAGCCTCCAGTCTATAAAATGAGATGAATCATTATTCCTGAGCAATCTAACCCACAGGGCTGCAGTCAGGGTGCAGTGAGATAAAGTATTTCAACAAACACATCAAGTTGAGAGCCTACTATGTGCCAGGCCTATGTTCAGGCCTGGGGAAGATTGAGATGAGTAACATTGCTCCCCACCTTAGAGAGGTTCACAATGTGCTGGTTATAATACAGTGAGATAAGTGCTATGGTCAGGTTCAACCCATGAAAGAGCCCTCCACCCAGTGCAAAGGACGGGAGGTCTGTGAGAGGAGGGAGGCATTCAGAAAGGCTCCCCAGAAGAGGCAATGCCTCAGCTAAGTCTGTTTCCAGGCAGAGGACACAGCATGAGCAAAGGTAAGGAGAAACGAAATGCCACAGCCTATATGGGCAAGCAAGTAGCACGTGGTGTTATTAGGGCATTAAATTTGAAGTCTGGAAGGAGGCTTACTGGACACTGCTGGCAGGAACGATGCTTGCATTTAAACAGAGAAAGTAGTCTGAAGCAAAAGAAAGTGAAGCTCTAACTGGAAAATTTCAGGAATTAGCTAGTATGAAGCTTGTCTCCCTTGAAATTGTACCATGGTCCCTTCAGCCTCTATTATAGGTTGCATCAGTGCCGATGGTAGGCCTTGAATGCCAGGTTGAGGGGTTTGCTCTGTAGCCTGAAGACTAATGGAGAATTAGCCATAAAAGCCAAGAGATTTAGAATGGAATCTTAGGCATTCTCTGCATGTACAGGACTGGCTGTGCAAGAGGGTTCCCAGAAGAAAAACAGAGAGACCTTTGCCTCCTCCTGCACTTAGGCAAAAAGTAGAATTAGGATAAGTGATCTGGCTATTGTGCCTGCCCTTTGGGCTTCAGCATCCAATCTGCCATAGTGCAGGGGGCTTAAGGCATGCCACTCGGGAGGCTGGTGTGTAAGCCCCAGCCACCGCCTGGGCTTTGGGGAGCTACCGAAAGCAAATAAGCCTGAGCCAAGGAATTAGTCCTGTTGTTACGCACATAAAGGAGCATGGCTGTACCTCCCCTGCTGGAACGCACACTATCCAGCCTGCCGCCACTGTGGGGAGAGTCTCTCAGCCTACTCTTCTAGGGCCGCCTGGAGCCTCTGAATTTGCTAGTTGACGTCTCCCATGGTGAGGGTCCTGGACTGGAGAGTTGCAAGGCCCCTAACCCGCTGTGTGACCTTTGGCAAGTCCATTCATCTCCTTGAGCCCCAGTTCCCTCATTTCCAGAATGAAGAAAATCCTCCAAGGGCACCTATGAGCATTGAATAAGATAATGTGTGTAGCAGGGCTTTGCAGTGAAAGAGGTATCATTATTTTATTAAAAAAGAGGCAGCAGGAGGGGAGAGCAGAAAGCTCGACAATGGTTGGAAATGTGAATATTGCTTTATTGGATAATCTTAAATTATTGCAAAGTTTTATGGTATAGTAAGGGTATTTTGGTGATTTTTTAAAATTAATTTATCTTGTAGAAGTATGTACTGAAATATAGACAAAACTATATAATATCTGAGATAGGCTTCAAAATAAAGAAGGATATGGACATGGTAGTGATGAAAAAAGACTGGCCAAGAGTTGATCAATGAAACAGGGTGATAGGTGCATGGGAGGTCATTATATCGTTCTGCCTCTTCTTCTGTGTATTTAAATTTTCCTACAGTAAAAAGTTTAGAGTGAGTGACTTGTTTTCACCATGTATGGCACAGGGCAGATTGGAACATTGAATAATAGTCACCTCTCAGTCTTTCTAGTCATAGGTTAATTACCACAATCATAATGGTACCTGCTTCATAGGGGTCTCACAAAGACCACATGTGATGATGAATGTAAAATGCTAACCCCATGCCTAGCACACAGTAGGTGTGTGCTAAGTTACAATTCCCTTCCCCACTAGAGACCTCTTGGCCAGGGTATGTCTCCTCAAATGGAGGAGGGCGATCATGCCTCAAGCCTTTCTCCCATGGTTGCTGAGCAGTCAGCGTGCTAGGCTCTGCGGGGGAGGCAAAGGGGGCTGATATGGTGTCCCTACCTGCCCTCCTACCCATCTTGAAGAAAGGGGAATGGGTGAGGGGCATGCACTTTGATTGGGCATCTTTTCTATACCCACTGCCAAGCTTTACAACCACCCTGTGAGGTCAGGGCTTTCACTCAAAGAGGATAAGAAACTTGCAAGTGGTTACACAGCTTTGAGTGAAGAGGAAAGAGGAAGGAAGAAGAAACAAATGGAAGTGGAAAGAAAATGAATTCTGAGGAATGGCAAGGAGGCTGTAATAGGGTGAAAAAAAAAGAGGAAGAGGATGGATTAGGGATAAAGAGGCACCAAAAGGGCATGGGAGATGGTAAGGGACCAGTTCTCCCATCTTCTTCTCCTCCAAGTCCCTCAGATGACTAAATGTCTCCAAAACCCTCAGCTGCTGCTCAAGAAGGTGGGAGATAGGAAGGCTAAACCACTCTCTCTGGGGGTCCCATCTTTTCCCAGCAACAGGAGAGTGGTCAGCACTGCAGGGTGGACAGCACCCTGGCCAGCTCCAGCTGGGCCTGAGGGCTGTGCCCTCACTCCTGGATCTCTGCAGGGTTCTGGGGATGAGTCCTACAATTCCATCCTCAACTCCTCTTCTTTAAGTGACTGTTCTCAGCTAGCCTAAGACCTTACCTAAAGAACCAGGTGGGGAGAAGGTGAGGTGTGGTCTTCCTGGGGCAGGGCCTGATACATGGCGGGACATCTTTCAAGGACCAGCCCTGAGCAGGTGAGTGGGGTCTTCCCAAGGAGGTAGCGTGAGAGGAGGATCCTTCCTGCAAGGCTCAGTGTGCTTAGAGAGATAAGACAGATGGGCATGAAATCCTTGTAGAGAAACAAGAGGCCTTTGGACAAAGAGCCAGTGTGCTTGGGGACCTGTTCTTGGAGACTCATTGAAACCTAGCCCTGCCACTCAGCAGCTCTGTGACCTCGAAATGGTCTCTTCACTTCTCTGGACCTCAGTTTCTACATCTGTAAAATGCAGATTACACTGCCTGCTCTGCCTGGTTCTCAGGAGCTGTTAGAGCATATATAGGATGGTGGAAAGTAAATACTTAGTGAGCTCTAGTGCCCTGTATCTGTGCGAGCTCTCATTCCTGAATGCCAGCCTGTTGGTCAGGATGTTGAACTCTGTTTCTCTGTTGGACTGTAGTCCACCCCTCGCCCCGGCCAGGGATCTATACAAGGAACTTCTACATGTAGACAGTTCCTTGATCTTGCAGTCACTTTTGACATTTTATTTCTTGCTTTATTTCTTGCTTCACTATGTGAAGGCACACTTCCTCGGTATTATTAGAATGTGATTTGAGGAAAATATGTGGTGTTTCTTTCTGAAACGCTCCATTCTAGCTATCAAGAGCAACACCGATGAACAGGGAGGTAGAACACACTTTACCATCTGTGTTAGTTTCCGATTGTTGCTGTCACAAAGTTCCACAAAATTGATAGCTTAAAACCACAGAAATTTATTCTCATATAGTTCCCAGGCCAGAAGTCCCAGATCAAAGTGTCAGCATGGCTTTGTTTCCTCCAGAGGCACAAGAGGAGAATTTGTGTCTTGCCTCTTCCGGCTTCTGGCTGCTGCCAGCATGCTTTGCCTGTGTCTGCATCGCTCCACGCTCTGCCTCTACCTTCACATCACCTTTTCCTCTATGTTTTCTTCCGTCTGTGTCAAACTCCCTCTGGATCCCACTGTGAGGGTACATGTGATTGCATGTAGGGCTCACATGAATAATCCAGGATGAGCTCCTTCCTCTCAAGATCCTTAATCACATATTTTGCCATATGAGATAATATTCACATGTTCCAGAAATTAGGATAAAGGCATGTATCTGGGGTCACCACTCAGGTTACCACCCCATCTGAGAACCCTAGAGTCATAGAATCATCCATTATCTCTCATTCATTATTCAACATAGCAGTTAGGAACAAGTGCTCTGGAGCCTGACTCCTGAGTTCCCATCCTAGCTCTGTTATTTGCTGTGGGACCTTGGGCAAAATCCTGAATCTCTCAGCATCTCGGTTCCTTGCCTGAAAAATCAAGGATAGTATTTCCTTTGTAGGGTTGTATTAAGGGTTAAACAAAATACTCTGACTTTGTATGGTAAACACACAATAGAATGTACAGATGTTAAATTATAATGTACCCCTGAAAATTATATAATTGTATTAACCAATGTTACCCAATAAACGTAATTTAAAAATAATAAATCAATAATAATAAATAAATAAATAAATGTTAAGAAAGGAAACCGTGAACAAAATACTCTTTAAAACACAGTGTAGCACCTGACACATAGTAAATACTCACAAATATTAGTCAGTATTAGAGATGGTGGTTCTTTTACTGTTTCTCCCTTCAAAAGATGGGGCTTGATTCTCTTTCTCTTGAATATTGACTGGACCTAGTGCTTCACTTCTAATGAATAAAATAAAGCAGAAATGACCATGTATCGCTAGCTCCTTGTTCTCTCTCTAATCACTTGCTCTGGGGAAGCCAGTTTTCATGTAATGAGGACCATGCTGCAAGGTCTCCAGCCAACAGCCAGCAGTGAGTGAATCTGGAATAGGATCCCCGAGTCCCAGTCAAACCTTTGGGTGATTAAAGCCCTGGTCAGTACCTTGATTGCAATCTCATGAGAGACTGAGCCAGACAGCCCAGCTAAGCCACTTTGAGATCTCTTACCCATGAAAACTTTCAGATAACAATGTTGTTTTAAAGCCACTAAGCATTAGGATAACTTGTCACACAGCAACAGATAACTAATAAATGAGCTAGTATTATTTACTGTTAGACATTAATTATCTATTGCACACCAAGCAAGGGGATTGCAGGAATGGCAGAGTACATGCCCTCAAGTAACATTCAGTCTGGTGGTGACTGTAGGGGTGTGGAATGTAAAACAATGTTTGCAGTAGAGTGTGAGACAGTGCCAAGTGTGATGTGAAGCACAGAAAAGGTAGATTGCTCTTATTAAGGCAGCATTGTATAAAGGGCAATGCTGATCTGGTTGGGACTGACTAGAGTGCCAGAATGTAGGCAGAAGTTCAGGTGGAATCCAACTAATCTAGGGGTTCTGCATGTAACAGTACCTGGAGTGACGTTATGAAGGAAAACCCTCAGCCATTCTTTTGAATACAAACGAGAGCTAAATATATACTTATCCTATGACCCAGCCATTCTACTCTTGAATATAACTCAAAGAGAAATGTAGTTCACCAAAAGACAAGTGCAGGAGTGTTCATAGCAGCATTATTCGTGATATTCCTAAACTGGAGATGACCCAATGTCCATATAGAAATTGTGACATGTTCGCACAATAGAATACTTCTCAGCAATAACAAAGAACAAGCTACTGATATGTGCAAAAACAGAAATGAATCTCAGAAGTGTTATACTTAGCAAAGAAGCTAGACACAAAGGAATATTATATGCACATACCAAGGTCAAGGTATAAGACATTTCCAACACTTTAATGTATGCATGTAATACTGCAATTAAAAATTTTTAAGATAAATTCATCCACTAAATAAATATATTATTAAACAAGAATTACACACATTTTTACATTTACGCCTATGTGTATATACAACACATACTACAGACGGATATGCTCTGACATAAATGTCCAGCTCCTTGTGAGAGGGCCTCAGTGCTTACTGTGTAGCTAAGGCAGCAATTCCTAACTAGTGTTCACTGGAATTCCACAAATTGTAAACTCAGTTTCAGCTACAGTAATTCCAGACTATGGCTGGAAGATTGAGCTGGAGGGCATTATAAAGTTGAGATAGGTGGGATACAGCTCACCACGAGTGAGAAATAAGCACAAGTGGCAAAAGGTCATCTTAAAATTAGGATTACACACAAGAACTCTCCTGTGTGGGTGTGTAAGGAAATACAGCCTGAGCTGCCATCAGTTCTTAGTAAACGATGTCACAATGCTGAGAGGCAGGCAAGTAAATCTTGCATGCCTGGGTGTACACTATAAAAACCTTCAGGCATGCCTCCAGAAGCCCTAGTATTTTTTTATCACCCCACTAATTCTAGAAATCATCTATCACTGTGTAAACTTATCACAGTATTATTGACTATATTCCCCTTCCTCTTTTATTTTTTAATTTATTAATTACAGTTGGCATATGTATATATTAGTTTCAAGCGTACAGCATAGTGATTAGACATTTATATAACTGACAAAGAGATCACCCTAATAAATCTAGTATCCATCTGGCACCACACAGTTATTATGATATTATTGACTATATTCCTTATGCTATACTTTATATCCCCATAAATTCTGTGACTACTAATTTGTACTTCTTAATCCCTCTACTTTCACACACCTAGTATTTAAGAGTCTGTTCCAATCTCCAAAGATCAAGAACAGCTTGACTAAGGAAGGGCCTCTGATCAGGTCCATTCTGGGTTTATCTTGTCCCAAGACTCTTCCTCTGGACTTATGTTCTATTCTACCTCCAGGAGGATGACACTTTCCTGTATCATGGACTTTATTAATATTTGAAGAAGTTCTTTTAAACGTGTCTTTTGACCTCACTCAAAGTCTATGACAAGTGCAAGCCTTTTTAATTTATTCCTAGAGAAGTCCGTTTCCTCTGTTCACTCTTCATGGTCCCAGTACCCAGCCTTCCGTGTTTATCTGGAGATGGCTTATCATCTCTAATATGGGCAGCCTGCTCCACGTCTGTTTACTGCAGTGATGTGACAATGATAAGAGTCATAATTTGTTTTCTTTGGTTTGGAAAAATAATTTCCTGGTTGGAATCCAAGCTGAAAAAGAATTCTTTGAACAGAAACATGGAAAAGATGATATCTTTTTGTGCATTGCTGTTCTTTTGACTGTCCTGCCCAGTGGCTGCAGGTCAACATTTGGCCACTTTACCATTTCTTGACCAATGTCATGTAGCCAGTACTTGATAATTGAGGTGAACCCCTGGGGATAGTAGTGGGACAAAAGGAGGTATGATTACTTCTGCCTAGGACTAGGAAAGGTGTGGTGATCAGGACTCTTTGTGATAGAAATTCTAATCAACTTAGGCAAACAGGGGACATTACTTGGTTCATGTAAGCAAAGCATGGAATAGATAGGATTTTAGTTTGGTGTGGAGGTAGCAGCTTCACAATAGTTCTGGGTTTATCTTCCCAGTTCCAACAGCAGAGGAGAGGGTTCTTTACTCCCAGCTCCAATTTAAAATCCAAGGGAAGAAGTATGATTGGCTTATGTTGGGTCATATGCCTAAGCCTTGGGCCAATTGCAATGGCCAGAGATGAGGCTCTTTGATTGACCCAACTTCCTCATCCTTGTGGCTGGCTAGGAGAGGGACTTTGATTGAAGTGAGGAGAGAATATTTTTTCAAGAGAAAGGAGAGTGTTGTTACCAGAGGAAGTGAGAAATCTGTACCAGGAGGACAAATCAAGAGTTTTTCACCACAGAAAACTTGGGAAAGTGTGGTATTTTGCAAAGGAGCCACAATTACCTGCCATGTTAACGTGTACTTCATTGCAATATAACTGCTGCTCTTCTAATCTCTCCCCTTGAATCCAGGCTTGGTCGTGTGATTTGCTTTGATCACTGGACTTTGGCAAATGTGATGCAAGCAGAGGTTTCACAAGCACTTGCACGTTAGGGCTTGCCTTCTCTTTTGCTGCTGGGAACCTGAGCCCACCATGTAAACAAGTCTAAACTAGCCATCCTGAAGGATAAGAGAGGGGCTCGCTATCCAGCTGAGGCCCTACAAATGTGAGTGAGGCCGCCCCAGACGACCTAGCCCTAGCAGAATCACCCAGACCAGAAGAACCATCCCATCCACCCAATCCACAGACTTGTGAGAAATAATCAGCAATTTTTTGTCTTGAGCTTCTGTATTTGGGGGTGGTTTGTTATGCAGCAAAAACTAACTGATACAGAGAGGATGATGCATTTACTAAGATCCTAAATCGGGCTAGACATCTGAGGAAAAGGTGATGGGCAGGGAGGTAGGGACAGAGGAGACAGGATCAGCAAAGGCACAGAGGCATGAAATAGCATGGCACATTTAGATACCTCGGGGTTTTGGTTTGCTAAAGCACAGAGATAGAGTTGGGAAGTGATGGAAAACACAGTTAAAGGAGTAGGTCAGGACTAGATCGGAAAGAGTCTTCTCTACCAGGTCAAGGAATCTCCATTTATCCAGAGGTCTATGGGGGAACTGTGGAAAACGTCTAAGCAGTAAAGCGACATGATTCAATTTGTGTCCTTAGTATCATAGCTCTTATTAGTGGAGCGTCGACCATGTTCCAAGATCTTTAGGTACGCATGGCAAAACGGGTGCTCTGGTTGCAGCGCGGAGAGTGGGTTGGAGGCAGTCAGGAAGCAACAGGCAGACCAGCCAGGAGGCTACTGCAGGGATCCGAGTGAGACTAGATGCAAACCTGAACCACTGGGATGGTGGCAGAGGGGGCAGATGGGAGAGTTGTTCAAGAGGCGGGACTGGGAGCAAAGAGGAAGGATCTGGGATGACTCTTGAGTATCTGGCTTAGGAGACAGGAGAACTTTCGCAACAGTGGATTCTCAGTATCATATGAACCCAGCTCCCAAGATTTGAAGGGGCTTAGAGACTACCTAATCCCATCTGTCTCCTTCACTTACCACTGATGATTCCCAAACTGATTTTAGGTAGTAGTTTAGGGACAAATCTTTTTTTTTTTTTACAAGCCATTTTTATGGTTGACAAATTAATTTTATTATATTAGAAACTACTACATAAGACCTGTGATTTCATAGATGTTATTGCTTGGCAAAGGGCTAAAGAAGTTATTTCAATTTAAAAAGCAAGTCGATAAAAAGAAAAACATTGTCAATGATAGTACGGACAGATACAGACCTGGCTGAAATTAGGAATGAGTGACATTCAGGGGCACTTTGTGCCACCTGAAACACAAATCTCCACAGGATCCCAGAAAGTGATGCCCATTTCTTCAAGTGGCCGGGTGGAGCCGACCTGCTACAGAGCCTTCTGTCCAGTCAGATCTGGCCTTCAGCCCTTGGAAACTGACTGTGACATCTCTGTCTTTGAGTCGCCTTGAAAGCCAGATCCAGCTTGTCCAGGTTAAGGATTAGATGATGGCTGTAAGAAGGTTAAAAAAAATGAACATGCCTACTCCCCAGAGGCCTTTGCGGAGATAAACTTGTCCTCACCCGCCTGCCTGCCACCTGCCTGCATGCCTGCCTCTGTGCCTTTTGTGCAGATCTTGGCATTGTCTTGAGAAAAGGCTCCTGCACGCAGGCTGAAACTTCATGTGTGGATGCAGGGACCTTGTCTTGGGAGGCACTGTAAAGGATGGCACCCATCGTGCCCCTGGGAACTTTGAGCCACCTACTGTACAATTAAAGAGCAGTGCTGAGCACCAAAGAGGCTGTCCCCATGGGGAGTGGAGATGGGCGCATTAGCTCTGCAGCCCAGTAGCCCGCCCCAGCCACGAGCCACACAGGAGGTAGATTCCTGTGGGAACATGGCCTTTTCTGTTGGATTGGGTGTCCTTTTTTGGGAGTCCCCAGCATAATGCTGGTAATTCTGTAGACCTGTCCAACAGAGGTGGGCTGGCAGGAGTGCTTTGCTTCCTGCCTTGCTGAGTGCCTTGAATGAGTGCTGGGCTCACTCTTAATCCCCCAGCAGCTGACTCTCCTGGCGGGGAGGGCAGAGGAGGAGGGGGAGAGGAGAGCAGCTCTGTCTCCTCTCTAAGCAGGGGGCTGGTGGGGCCCTGCCCTGCACAGATCCACCTACTTTTCAAGGGCAAGACGTGGGACCAGCAATGGGACTGCTTGCCAACACCCTCCTGGAATCCTCTGCCCTTTTCCTAGCACTGTCCTTGGCCAGAGTTGGATGCGCTAGGGTTATGAGCAGGGAGCTAATGATAGAGGAGAGCTTCAAGAGCCAAGCACACTGAAACTGGAAGCACCGTTAGGTGTCCCTCTCATTTTACAGATAGGGACACTGATGCCCCTGCGGGTCAGGACATGTCCAAGATCTCACAACGAGTAAGTGACAGAGAAAAAACAGAGCCAAATGCTCCTGACTTCAGTCAGGTGGCCTTTCCAGTGGACAGCACCTGTTTCCCAAACTGCCTCCTGGAGCACCCCCAGCTACCGGGAGACAGTTAATGCTCCTGACAAAAAGAGTCATGTGGTCAGATAGGCCGGGGGATGCTGCACATGCACAAAGCACATCAAGAAGCAGAGGCCGTGGAAAGCCCTGTTCTACGAAAACCTGATGGTGTAAATGCAGCCGTTTCCAAACATATCTGGCAGTGCAGTTCTTTTTCTACATGGCATCTTTTCCCACACAGAAGCAGTGCTCTAAAGCATCTCGGCTGCACTAGACCATGCTGTAAACTTTCTAGAAGTGATTTACAAGATGATGGAGACATTTCTGTTTAACCTCTTTCATCCACATGGGGGCCTGCAAAACGGGAGGGATCTCCTTTTAGACTCAGAGTCACCCGATGTTTATCGAACATCTCATTTCCAGGCGCCATCCACCTCAATGATCTCTGCTGTTGGATGGGTAATAGAATACTGACTTTACAGTCATGGAAACTGAGGCACGTGGAACTAACTTACATAAGGTCACACAGCCAACAGTCAGCAAAGCTGAGTTTCAAGCTGAGGTCTACTTAGCCTTGAGTGTAGTTTTCCTTCTCTTCTTCAGTGGTCCCCTCTCCTCTTTCCATATAGTCTGGTGATAAAAGTAAGTACATAGAACTGGAAATTAGAGAAAAAAGCTCATGCTCCATTCCATTCCTAATGCATTGTGTGATCTTGGACAAGACCTTGTTGTCCCCACAAACCTCATCTCCTACCCTCGACAATGGGAAGATTAGGCAAGGCGTCCAGTCCCTGTGGGCCTTTCCTGCTCTAGCGCTCTGTGACTCCATGACTCTGGTCCTCGAGCCCAGGCATAGGCCATCCTGGAGGGGAGCATCGGTCTAGAAATAGGGAGAAATAAGGCTGGATTCATGTTTGGCACAGGGACAGACCAGCTGCCCGCCTGAGAAGGCAGGGCATGTGCCAACTTACTCCTGGCACCTCGTCAGAGCCATGGGAAACTGTCACCCAGGGCTCAGGGATGGAGCCAGCTCTGCATGGTGCTGGTTCTCAGTAGCATGACCTGTGACACCCTCATAGGTAATGACTTTCTTTATGGAGAAACTTGCAAGACTGGTGAGGGTGGGGTCAGGAAAGGGGCAGGCAGATGGTAAGAAGACATTGTAGCATTCTAGATCTGAACTGGATTTACTTTTTATAGGCTGTATTTGTCGTTATTTAGCCAATTGATCCACCCTCTTTTTTAGAGAAGGAGGATGATTGTCTTCGTTTGGGTTACCCAGAAGCAGACTCTAAGACAAAGATACATGTGTAGGTAGCTTATTTGGGAGGGGAACTCAGGAAGTGCTGCCAGGGAGCATGGTGGTAAAGCAGGAAAGTCACGTTATCAAGCAAGTGACCCCTGTGGGCAGCTGAAGCTTGGTTGTGCTGGGAACTCTGGGCCCCAGTGTGGCTGTGTGTTTAGTCTGGGCGTTATCCACCGAGGGGCAAGGCAGCTGAGAGTATATACCTCCAAGTTGTGTCAGCCGCTGGTCGAGGACTGCTTCCAGGCAGGGGGCTGTTAATTCCCTAGCGTGTGTGGCCTGTGCTGGCAAAGACTGACCGTCAGGGAGACCAGACAGAGCAGCGGGTACTGAGGGCATGTGGGTGTGGCGCCCAAGTGTCTGCCACAGAGGGTCACTGAGCCAGACTGAAACACGCACGCTTGAGACGGGTCCCAAGCTCTTTCACAATTTGGGGGGAGGTGGGCTTGGGAGGGGAAGGAAGGCTGACTAAGTCACTTGCCCTGTTGGAGCTTCGGTTTTCTCATTCAGAAAATGAGAATGGAATCTTTGCCCTGTCTATCTCGCACTGGACCAAATCATAAATCGTAAAAAGATCATGAGTAAATATTCACTCCTCTCTAAACTATTCCTCATCATCTGCTAGCCCCAACAGCACATTACAAGTTCTCATTCACTTCAGCTAGGATTGTGAGCATTTTTGTTATCTCAGCACCTACATACCCCTCCTACCCATCCTGGCCAAGGACCCAGCCCTGGAGAATGAGAAAGGATTTCAGATCTAGAAATTAAGATTTTTAGGTTCAAGGGGAAGCAGAATGATACAGCAGAAATAATATGGGCTGAGAACCAAGAGACCAGGATTCAAATCTCAGTTCATTCATTCGTTCACCTAATATTTATCTAGATGAACCCTACTGACAGGATGAGGGTGTTTGATGAAGAAGACACAGTTCTCAAAGGAGTTCTGTATGTCTTGGGTAAGCAGGCCCTTGCCCTCTCTTGGCTTTAGTCTCCCCACCTGTGAAATGGGACAAGTGGTTCCTGAGGTCCCCGCTAGCACTATCATTTTTTGCTGTAAGTACGCACCCTCACGCTCCTTGAGACCTTAAGTCCAGGGCCAGCAGAGGAAATGGAGGCCCAGGTCCTGCTGCGGCTGATGATGATGGGCTGGGGTGGGGAAAGATCCATGCTGAGCCCTCCAGTGAGACTGCCACTGTGCCTGGGCTTTATCCGCTGTGAGCGCTGTGTAAGCTCTTCAAACAGCAGCTGAAATGCTGGATTTGGGCAGCATTAAGCTGTATTAAGTCGAGCTGTTTCTACAAAGAATAGGTTTTAGAATAAACATGGCACTGAAACCACACTAAGAGGATGTAGCACTTTTAAGAAGTGGCTTCATGCCATCCCGGCTCCTAGGGTAGAGAACTGTTCCCCTACTTCACCCCTGTGCTTCTTCTGGGAAGACATTCCTTGATGCCCTAGCACATGACCCAGGCCGAGCCAGTCAGAGGACTCCATCCTCCTGGCTACTGTGATTGGTCTGGGAATGATCATGTGACCCAACCTAGGCAAATTAGAGTCCTTTCTCGGGCTATTGTTAGCTGGTGGAAAAGAATCTTCTTTTAATGGGTGATGGAGATGTGAACCTCGAGCTGTTGGGAAACACGTCCTCACCCATGGAGAAGCTTATCTGTGTCAAGATGGAAGGAAACCAACAGTTAGAGATGGGAAGCTGTGAAGAAAAATGGTATCTGATGCCTTGGTCCCAGACTCTCCTGAGGCCAGCTTCACCACGCCCCTGTTAGTTACTTAAAACAGTAGTATGCTTTGTTAAGCTGCTGCAAGTTTTATTTTTATCACCCCAAACCAAGAGGATCCTAAATAAGATTAACATCTTCTATTTATTGAGCTAAGTGCCAGGAGTTTTTCAGTGCATCACCTTCCGTAATCCTGCACACAGCCATACGTGCCATGATTATTATCCCCATTTTCTAGATGAGGGAGCTGAGAGGGTTAAGGGACTTAAGGTCATGTTTCTGTGATAAGTGGCTAAGCAGAGATTCAAACCCAGGTCTGTCTAAAACCAAACCCATGTGCTCTACCCTTTTACCACAGTGAAGCCTCTCCAGATCTTATTCTCTAGGCGTTGCCTTAGAACAGACACAGTGACTTGATCTTTTTGTGTCTTGGCTTCCTGTGCTGCATTTGAATTGCAAGTAATAAGTAAGATTTCAATAATAAGCTGTTATGATGACTCTCAGCAGCTTAGTAGTCTAGAGTCAACGTCTTCATGTGTGATCTCTCCTCATACCTTCACCAAGCCCACCAATGCTTTTTGTTGACATCTTTCGGAATATGAGACATTTCTGATCATATCAAATCCTAACCTTACGAACTGCAACTAATATTGTTGTCTCCAAAGGCTCAGAGAGGTAAAGTGACTTGCTTAGGTCACCCAGCTTGTCAGGGCAGAGCAGGAGCGGGAGCCTAATTCTTCACTGAATTTATTTCTTTTCCGATAAATTTCTCAGTCTTTACATCTCTCAGGGTTTCAAACCCTCTACCATAAGACTTGTGTCCAGGCTCAGGTAACAGTAGAGTTGATGCTAGTGCTAGAAAGAGCAGTGCAGAGAGCCCCACCTTTTTCTTTTAACCAGCTAGAGCTTGAGTTCCCCGCACTACAACCTCCCATGAGAGCTGTAGACAAGGCAGGGAGTTGAGGCAGAGTGGCTGCCCTTCTGTCCAACAACAGAGGGTTCCCCTAGAGCCAGTATAGATGGGAGTGGGTGTGGAAGACTTCAGGCCTGCCTTGGCACTGGCAATGAATCACTTGAATATGTCCATCACCATCTACTCTGCTTCCAAAAAAATAATAACCACTCCTCTCAAGCAATTTTGTATGTGCAGACACTTGTAGGTAATGAAATAGGTTCTGTAGTCACCCCACATGACAGATAGGCAACTTGAAGCAAATCAATAAAGCAGCACATTGAGGCAACATGACATAACTAGCCAGTGGCAGAACTGGGATTTGAACCTAGATAACTTGGTTCCAGAGTCCATTCTATTAAACACCTCACTGTATCTTATTTTTTGAATTGTGAGTTGGTATTCAGCACAGTCAGATCATTCCAGATTTGGCGAGGGGAAGGCATACCAGACACTGTGATTCTGAGGTCGAAAATACCAATTTTGTGTTAAAATAAAACCACAGTAAATTAATCTTATTTAAAGACAGCTAACATGGCTTGTTATTTAAAGAGAGGAAGAATAGCCTGTTCTCTGACATTCCTGTGTGCAGACTGGATGAGCAGTATCTCTCCGGGTCTTCCCAGTACTTTATAGTTTGCAAAGCCAACCTCAATGTCTCTGAACTCAGAGGATCCTCTGGCAAGGCAAAGAGAGTTGTCTCCCATTTTACGGATGAGGAAACTTGGGCCAGAGAGGGGAAAACACTTGCTAAGTGCGCATGTGTGTGCATATTTGTGTACGTGAATGTGTGTGTGTGTTTCTGGGTGCATGTGCAAGAAGGGCTGTGAATGCTTCCATGGGCCTGGATCCAGCTGTGAGAGGAGCTTGTCAGCTGCAATGCTTGGAGGAGAACGTTCCAGCCCAGTGCCAGTGTATAGAGTCACTCAGACTGAGCTAAGTACACAGCAACTGAAATCAGTGGGCAGCACAAAAATGTAGGTGTAGCTCCCTCCCCACGCCCCTCTTTCCCTCTTCTCCTCCCTCCCACAGGGTGGAACTTCCTGAAACAGGCAGGCCCAGTGAACGAGTCTGTACACGCAGTATCCAAGAACAACTGGAGGGCAGCTCTGGGCACATGTGGAATCATGTGCCCTGATACGCACACATATGTACATGCACATGTGTACATGCATAGCTTTCTAGGAGGTATACTCAGGAAAGGTGTGGGGCTCTGTGTTCTGGTCTGGCTCAGCCTCTGACTCTTTGGCGACCTCTGACTCTTCCCTCCTCTGAGCCACGGCTCTCTATCTATAAAATGGGCATGATGACGTTTATCTCCTGGGGCTGTTACAAATATCCAAAAAAAGAAGGCAGGATCCAAGAACCCTGGGCCTTAAGAAGAAGCCCTAGGAGGCCATTAGCCTAAGGCTTGCATTTCCTACACAGGGATGCTGAGGCTCAGAGAGGGACAGGGAATTGCCCTGATCACAGAGCAAGTCAGGCACAGATGAGCTAGAACACAGGCTTCCTGACTGTCAGGACCCACACACCAAGCTCAGGCCTTGGCCCTGAAAAGAGCAAAGTGCTGTCCAAGGTGAGTTCTTGCCCTTGCATCTGACATCCACATGGATATGGCTGTGATTTTGCAACCAAATACTTTGTAAACACATCTTATTCACAAAATTCACATGTACTTTGCTGGAGGTGGGAGGATGTCCTTCTTCGTGAAATATTAGCTCAAACAGGCATACAAAAGGCTTCATGACTCTCAATTTGCTTAACATTTAATTTGCTTTCTGCCTACAAGTTTATACTAAGCTCTTGGGCATCTGCCGGTCTCTTTATTGACACTGTATCAACCCAGCTTTCCCTAACAGATAAACTCTAAAATAGGTGGAGAGGCAGGGGAGCCAGGTTTCAGGGCCACTGGGGGTGTTTGCCCCAGTCCCTGCCCCTCTACTTACCCGTCTGTAAACTGTCAGGCTCGCGCTCATCCCCCGTGTTGTCCCTGCCCATGCCTGCCTCGGCGCCTGGGGCCCACCTCAAACTTCACTTTCTTACCTAGACTCTCACTTTGTCCTTGCACATGTAGCTCTCCATACACACACCTGCTCTCTGCCAGGTTGGGTGCTGCTCGAGAGCAGGACCCTCGCTGCGCCCAGCCCACAGTCACCTCTCAGAAAATATGTGTCCAAAGGAACAGCTGCCAGGTGAACTTTGAGTTCAGGCATGCAGGTCACAAGAGGAAGGAAGAAACTAAAGATGAGTAAAGCATTGGAGAAGCCAACACTTCTTCCTCTCTCTGCCTCTGCCGCCAACCTAGGTAATAGTCCAGACAATGTGACAGGACTTCCTGGGTGACCTGGCTTCTCCTAATAATAATCACATCCACTTATTCAGCACATACCACGTGCCAGGCACTTTATAAGTGTTAGCTCTAATCCTAATATCAGCTCTAATCTCACTTTTAAGGTTAGGACCCGAGTTTCAGAAACCTTCATTTACTTGCTTCATGGAGAGGAGCTAGGATTTGACCTCAGGTCTGTCTGGTTTCAAAGGCCATACTCATTCTACAATAACACACTGAACACTGATGCTCTCAGGAGACTTGGGACTCAGGGCTTTCCTTCTGCAGGACCTTTTTCTTCCTATAGAGGTAGGGAGGACAGGGCTTTTCCCTGACCCTGCCTCCTTGTGAGCCCTCTTCATCCCCTGACCTCAATTTTCCCACGGGTATGGTGAGGAAAGGGACCAGATCTACCCAAATTTATTGGTAGTCCTGATAAACCATCTGCATCCTTTACTGGGGCTTTTAGGAGCAAAGACAAGGAGGAAATGGGGCAGGGGAAAACCCAATTGTAACTACTGTCCTTGGAAGGGGACAGAGAAGGACTCAGGTTGCCTGGGATGGTGATAATTCACCTCACTGGTCCATAGTCACTGGAAACATGGAACCCAGGAAGGTTCCCACACCTGGATGAGCAGCAGAATCTCATGGGGATACTTGCTAAAATACAGATTTCTGGGGTCCCACTTCTGGAGGGACCAGGATAATAGGTTTGGGGCAGGGACAGCCTCATGCATTTTCAACAAGTGCTCCAGATGATTCTGAGGCAGATTCTGAGGCTCCTGCCACTGTCTGAAAGATTTATGGTTCTTCTAAGTTGGAACACTAAGGGGCCAAGAGAGCGAATGCGGGGGCCAATGCTACAGTAAGATAAAGTCCCTGATTCATTTGACATAGTCACAGAGGACAAGAGTTTTTATATCCTACCTTGAGTTAAAGTGTTATAGGAAAAAATACACCCAGAATCCAAAAAGTTAAAAGTTAATTTCTATCTATCTATCTATCTATCTATCTATCTATCTATCTACCTACCTACCTACCTATCTCTATCTGTCTGTCTATCTATTTAATCAGAAAGTCATATGCATATATTAAAAGACATTTACAAGTGTTCATAGCAGCACTGTTTATAATAGCCACACATTGGTAGCAACCTTAGTGTCATTTAACAGCAGAATAGATAAATCGTAATACGTTTGTACCATGGACTACTATGACTCAGTGAAAATGAGATAAACCATTGCTACACTCAAAAACATGATGAATCCCATAGACATAACGTAGAGTGAAAGAAGCTAGACGTAAAGAAATACATGATGTATGATTTTATTTATAAGAATTTCAAAAACTTATAAGTGGAAAATGAATCAATGATGATACCTCTGAGGGTTATGACTGGGATGGGAACAAGAAGTCTCTCTGTGGTCTGGTAATGTCTATGTGTTGATCCATATGGTGGAGACATAGATATCTATATCTATATATCTATATCTATCTATATCTATATCTATATCTATTCTATGTCTCTATATATACCTATATATGTGTGTGTGTGTGTGTGTATTTGAAAATTCATTAAGCTGTACACTTAACATGTATGTGCTTTATTGAATGTGTATTATGCTTATTAAAAAAGTTAAGAAAAAAATAGTAAGTAGTGGAAATCTCAATAAACTCCAAAATCCTGCCATCAAGTAAACCACATTCACTGACTAGAGTACAAAGCAACTAGTATTTAAAGATAGTTGCTCCTCACAAATTCATACACCTGGAAACAAAAATATGCTTGTAAATAACTCTTTGGTTAAAGAGAAACTAAATGGAAATTATATAGAACTCTATGATGATGAGGGCACCATTTCTTAGTTCCTGGTACACAGTAGGTACTTAATAAATATTTGTTGAGTGAGTAGGTATCAGATCTGTGAGAAATCACCAAAGCAGTACTCAGAGGGAAATTTTTAGCATTAACTGTCCTCATTATTAAAGGAGAACACTTTAAAGGTAAGGAGTGTGATCACTAAACTTTCAACCCAAAAGGTTAGAAAAAAGAATAAAATAAACCCGGAGGAAGTATAAAGAAGAAACTGGCGAAGTTAAAATGAGAAATTACTGAAATAGAAAGGACCAAATAAAGGGAGAAAAAAAACCTCAGTACAGATGATCAACAAAACAAAAAGTCAGTTTTGTGTAAAACATAAAATAGGCTGTCTTAGGAATAATTAAAGAAAAAAGACAAACAACATAAAGAACAAAAATAAGGGCAAGCGTTGAAGGATAGATCTCACAGAGATTTAAAACTAGAATAGTAAGTAAGTAGTGAGGAAACCACAGGAAAGGCAAAGTAAGGACAGGCATGTGTACTCAAGGCAAAGAGCTTTTTAAAGTCTTTCGCCTCACTAGGACTCAAAATAATGGCAGGATCAGGCAGAAAAAGAATGCAGTCAGGAGTTGCAGCGTGCGTTCCTGAAGGGCAGAAACACAGGTCTCAGATTGTGTGTGCAGAGTCCCCAGGAGACAGCGCAGCCTGCCCGGACTTCCAGTCCCAGCCTCGGACTTGTCTCCAATTCGATCCTGAGACGTTTGGCACTGTGTGAGGAGATCTCTGGGACTTCCCAGTTCTGGCTGCCTCATGCCTGGGAAGCTTTGAAAGTTCGGGGTTCCCTCACGCCAATGGCTCCAAGGCATTTCCTCCTGGGGTGGTCGGGCTCAGCACAACCTCCAGCCAGACTTGCTCACTTGGAGGTCGGGAGCTGCCCCGCCCACGGCCGCCTCCTTCCTCCTGAAAGCTGTTTGGTCCAGGGACTGGGGCCAGAGAAAGCTAGGGCATTGAGGATACTGGTCTCCCAGAGATGGCAGCTACTTCATCTCCTACAGTGTCACTCTGCGACAGAACCGTTTTACAATCCCTGCTGTACCCTGCTCTACCCACTCCCGCCCCGTCTTTCTACCTGGGTTCTTACCAGTGGTCTGTTGGAGTATTTAGCAAGGCTCTCCTTAAAAAAAAAAAAGACGCATATGTACCTGTCCGTAAGTTTACTATATACATGTTCCTGATATAAAGAATGCGTAGCATACATGTTGCAAATAATAATAATATGCAATACTCAAGTGTGAATTCCATACGCCTTTAACGTCGGTGCTGCTATTCCTTGTAAAATCCACTGTCAGTTTTCATAATTCTATCGTCAACAACAGCATCACAAAATCAGACTATGAACAGATGCAGAGAAGTTACTCACGTCATGAAGTAAAGTTTTTTCATGAATGTCAACGGATTTTTTTCATTTATACTGAGTAAGACAAAAATGAAAAATGAAGACATATAATGGAACTTTACTCACTTATCAACAACAAACGTAACTTTATTTTTTATTTTATTTTTATTTTTATTTTATTTTTTGCCGAATCAAATTAGTTTTAAGATACTAGAAGAATCTTCTCATATTTCGGTGCTATTCACAATTTTTCAAAAGACTATAGACATGACAGACTTCTAAATTTAATCTGCATTGTAAACATTTTCTTCATCACTTTTTAGTCCAGAGTCTAAACTCTAGACAGTCAACCAACATTAAACCAAGCCCTGATTTGTAGCATTTGCCCATTTCCGTGGTGTGCGAACTCGCACTGGAGCTGGTTTTAAGCTGCTGACGTCGTGTCACGGAACATGGAGTTGGAAAGAGAGGCAGCACAGCACGCCATTACGTGTGGCATTCCCGCCACTGAGACAATAGATGTACACACCTCACGGGCATGGGTAATAGTCAATAAGATGAAATAATTAGGTCGTGATCCGTTTGGAGTATCACCTTTGTTTCAAATAATATGTATAACATTTGAAGTTTACATAATTTATTTTGAATGATGGCTTTGTCTAAACCCTGGCATGGGAGATTTCTTGAAAATTTAGTAGTCGGCTCTCATGAGCTAGCACAAACGGGCTCCAGCGTGCCACATGTCCTCACCCTGCTTCGAGGTCCAAATATCGCTGCCTCCTTGATGCCTTCCCTGGTCGCTTCAGGCAGAGTCCTTTCTCCCTCCCATGTGCTCGATGAGGGCGGGCACCGGGTCTGACTGCCTCTGTCCCTCAGGGCCTGTCACTGAGCAGACTCTCTTGCTTCCTAAGTACGTGTCAAAGCCGTGCACTGAGCCAGCCCTCTCCAGCCTAGCCCTAGATATCTTCTCTGACCTGCCCCTGCTGGTGCATGGTCACCAGCTCTGCAACACTGTCCCTTCAGGTACTCCTTCAGGCCACATGGAAATGGTAGCAACAGGTTCTCAGCAGCAGGGGCAGCCACTTAACCTCGATGTCCCTAACTATAGGGTGCTAAGAAAGGAAGGGATGGAAAGAAAGGAAGAAAGCATAGTGATAGTCCCTCCAGCCTCTCTTAGGCGTATAGTTGTGGGCAGTTGTTTTTGGTCTGTACGTGCAATTTAGTGGCTTGTGGTTTCTCATGTAATATAAGCAAATTTCCACATCCCTGTATAGTTTTCAAATTTTCCACTATTAGTGGATGCAGAATGTCATATTTTATTTAATTAAAATTCACTTTATCTTCCTTTATTTTGAGACATGTATAGTTTTTGGTTTTTCTGAACCAGCATTTGAGTGTTTTAATTTCAGAATATACATGCTAACTTAAACATCATAGACTTTATTATTGTTAATGTACTTTTTTTGTTTTAATTCCTAGTGCTATTGACCATTTTTCTGTCCACTTTTCTACTTGTTGTCCCTGCATTCTTAAATAGAGAGCACAGATCACAAAACAACTTGATTCTTCACATTTTGAGTCATTACCAACACCAGGGGCTCTTGGAATGTATAGGCTTTCAACCCTGGACTATGATTTTAAGTGAATACAGCTGTCATTTATATTCTTTTGGGCATTTCTCCTGTCAGGCTGTTAAATATTGCTTTTGACTGGGGTCAGCGGGCCAACTTCTTGAGTCTTTGTTTGCTCTCCTCTGAAAGCAGACACAGTAACGAAGCTTGTTAGACTTGCCTAGAAGAAAATACACTGGGTGTTGGAGCCAGATTGCTTCCCTGTGAAGAAGGTGCGTGGGTTCATGTCACCTGGTACAGCTGCCCAGAGGCCTTACAAATTTATATCCTAACTTTTGGCTGGTGTCTGGGTATCGAGGATGTTGTTGGATCAATGGTCCTGAGAAAGGGGAATGACTCCGTTTGGCTTTATAAAAATCATGCTGGTAGAACAGATGTGGTAATAGTTCCTTTATGTATACATTGAACTTGACACTTTATGGAGCCATCTAGATATGTCATAGATTCCCACAGTACCATTATGGGGTAGGTATGGCTGTACCACTTTATGAATGAGGATGCTCATACCTGACAAGATTATAGCTCACCCAAGACCCCTCAGCTGGTGTGTGGCAGGGCCAGTATGGAACTGGGGCTCTGGACCATTGCTCCTCGCTAGACTTGAGACCTTCGTGACTTGAGCTCCTATGTGTCTGGCTCCTTTACATGTTTGCTCATGTTGAGAAAACAGGATGTGGGGAAATTACTTTTAAGTACAATAAAGGAGAAATAAGCAGATGAGCTCACAAGGTCTTTTGTTTGGGATGGTGCCTGTTTATCTAACTAACTCTCTCCAAATATTAATAACGTCTTTGTTACAGGAGATGGGCCACCCTGTATCTGAGACATAGGCGTCTCCCTTTGGGGTTTATAAAGTTGTGATTCAGTCCATCCTGGGGTAGTCATAATTCAATCCATCCTGGTGCCTTGTGTTGGACAAATTCAAGAAAAGGGGGTGACTTTGGGTAAAGGGCCACAAAAGGCATCCAGAGGACACCACGGGGCATCTGGGATTTCTGAAGGCAGGGATAGGTCTGTAAGATTATGTGACACATGAAGAATTCCCTACACAGAAAGGCATTAGGCCTAGTGTAGTGAGCAAAATGGCATAGAAGAGGGTGCACAGGCTGTGGACAGATCAGATGGACTCACCCAGACAGATCAAATTTTCTAAGAGCTGGTTCCATACTAGTCTGTGGCACAGAGCTTTGTTTTGATAGTATAAAGGATGATGGTGAAGAAGTGTTTTCAGTATATTTTTATTAGCATTTGTTAACATATTTATTAATCCTTTTGCAATGCTCTCAGAACTGGCCTACTCCATTATTGTTAGGAAAGCAAATCTTTTACATTAATTTTTACCAATATAAAAATAATACATTCTCATCACACATAAAATCTGGAATATAGAGAAAAAAAGTATAATATGAAAAATACTCTCATAATCCAAACAGTTTCTTCTTGTTTTCTAGTACTTTCTTCTAGTCCTTTCTTTTTTCTATGCATAGTTATTTCCTTGCATGTCAAATGCTTAGAATAATTTAATTGCCAATGCATATTAATCTTTATTGAACTGTAAGTATCACTTCTTTATATTTGAATTTCCATGAACTTGATATATCTTGTGCTCGAAAGTAAGGCAGTGCTAAAAAAAAATAAATAAATAAATGATGAGGTTATATCAAAAAGACAAGAGAATTGGCTTGAAAAGGCTCCTATCCGCTAACTCTGGAATAATTTAAGCATTGAAATAATCAAGAAAATAAGGAATAATAAACCATTGAAAAAATAGGAATCTTCTGATAATCAGTAGATCAATAATAAATTAATGAATACATAGGGAAGAGGAAAGGGCTCTTGCTTACAGTAAATTACCGACCAATAAATGTGAAGAGTGTGAGAGTTGGAAGATGATCATTTTGTAACCATCATGGGAAGCTTGGTTTGAATAAGAATCATCATTCTGAAAGGAGTTCTTCAAGCTGAAAAAAAGGATGCTAATCAGTAACTTGAACATATATGAAAGTATAAAACACACTGGCAAAGGGAAGTATGTAGTTCCCAGGAGACCTCCGTAGTTATGATTTCATTCTAGATCAGCTAATTTGTTTTAAGTGAAAATTGACTGATTCCTTTAAATCCAATTATTTGTTTGTTTATTTATTTATTCTCGGTATTCTAGGTAAGAGAAAGGAAATAGATTATTGGGTCTTTAGTTGTTTTAGAGTAAGGTGGCCAAATCTCCTTTCTACCTGTTCCTGCTCAACAAATACCACTTCCCACCCTCACCCCCACCCCCACACACAATGTAAACAGCCTTGTTTCTCCAGATAGTATATTCTGTTGTTTTATTAATAATAGATAAAAGAAAGAAGACGTTTTGTTTCGGATTGTGCACTTATTAGCAACTCCCAGTTGTTTTCCAGTTTCATACAGCCTGGAAAGAATTCAGGGAGACAAATATTTGAGAGTTATGTGTGGTTTAAAGAATGTTTACCCAATCCAGGTAACAATCATTTGCCACTAAAAGGGTCTTCACTCCCTGTCCCCATCACCATGGCATCCTGCAGAAGGTCAAGTGGCCTTATGCACAAGGCTAATTCCCTGCATTCCTGATCAAGGGCCACAGAAGGGTGGGTGAAGTCACTGCTGTGGAGCAGCTGGTGGTCAGGAGGGGCTGGGACCAGAGACCCATCCAAGTATCCTACAACCTTCCTTCAGAAACCGAAAAGCAGAGGATTGGGGCTTGCATCCATTCTGGACAGAACTTTAGAAAAGAAACAGTCGGCTTGACCAAGGTCTAGCCTTCATTAAGATGGATGACCTCGGATGACATTTACATAGAGTATTATGTTTTTTTTTTTTTCTCACATACGTTTCATCAGTCTGCTAACGAGAAAGGGGTCTCTCTTGAAGGCTGAGTTCCAGTGAGTGCCAGCTCAGCTGACTCACTGAATAATCTTGGGCAGGTAGCTTGCCTTATCTGAGTCCCAATTTTCTTATCTGTAAAGTAAGGGATGGAATAGGTCAGGTCTACTTGGTCCTTGATTCTTCCTTCGTAACCCACATGGCAACTCTGAGGTAGGTAGGACAACGAGCAACGTCCCCATTTTACAGATGAAAACACTGAGGCACATCGAGTGGAAGAGTCCTGGCCAAAGCTGCAGTATAAATCAGTGGGTTGGAATTCCCTGACTCCTGGGTTCTATTACATTGAAGACCCCATTGCATAGTTGCTGTCAGAATTTTTGTACTTGGAATAAAAGTCATACGGGTGAAAAAAACAGGATGGGCAAAGGCTGAGAATCCTGTTTGTAGCCTAGGCATATCGGCTTCCCCTTACGGTTCACTATTTTCTCTTAGGAGCTTTAAAAAGTTGGCTTATGGATGTTATGTCACCTTGGTTTTCCATCAACACTTAAAGAAGATACCACAGACAGTCAGAAATAGCCCCGGAATGACAAGAATGCAGCTCTTCTCTTAGGCATGTCTGCAAAAGACACGCTGGCTGATTCCAAGTGGAGAAATGCTGAGCTGAGAAGCACCCCTAACAGGCCACGTGAGCAGCAGTAACATTAGTTCACAAGATGGGAACGCCTTCCGCAGCCGCATACCAGCCTCTGCTGTGAGGTTCACATCTGCCATCTCATTTAATCCTCACAGCAGTCCTGGAGGTGGGAAACAGTAACGACAATCCCTAGCTTACAGAGGAGAAAACCCAAGCCCCCTGAGTGAGGCTGGGGAGCTTGCTCAGTCTCTGTAAGTGAATTGGAACTGGGATGGAATTTGAACCAGGTCTGCCTGTCTGCAAGGATAAGGTCTGTTTTCATTACCCCGTGATCACATGCTGCCTTCCAGATTATTTTGGAATAATTTGCAAAATTTTCTAGTCACGTCCACACACACACACACACACGCACATGATTAAATAGTCATTTAAAGCCATTTATAATCTTGGATACCTCTGGGAAGGAAAACCGGTGGCTTGTGAGCATGGAAAGGAGGGAGACTTCCTTTTCAGCCTTTATCCTTTACCGTGAAAATTTTTTGAACCTATGCATGTATTACCAGTTCAAGTGAACTAATTAAGTATAACGAAAGGTGACCTAGTACATTAGTTTCCTGTGGCTGTTGTAACAAATTATCAGGGCTTTGGCGGCTTAAAACAGCAGAAATATGTTCTCACAGTTTTCTGGAGGCCAGGAGTGTGAAATCCAGGTGTTGCACTTCTGAGGCTTTCGGGGAGAATTCATTCCTTGCCTCTTCTATTTTCTGGTGGCCTCAGGTATTGCTTCACTTGTGGCCACGTAACTCCAGTGTCTGTTCTTCTTTCTCCTCTTCTCTGCATGTCTGTCTTATAAGGATACATGTGATTGAATGTAGGACTACCTGAATGATCCAGGATAAATTCCCCCTCTCAAGATCCTTAACTTATTCACATCTTTTGCCAAAGAAATTAATATTCACTCTTTTGCCATAGAAGGTACTATTCATAGGTAGCAGGGATCAGGATGTGGGAGCCACCATTCACCCACTACACCTAGAATTAGCAGGTGAATCTCCATTCCTTCCTGTCAGATGTTTGTCTCCCAATGTATCCCCTGGATAAGATGCTGATGTCTAAACACAGCAGTTATCGTTTTTTTTAATATTTTTATTATATTTTAGAAAATCCTTAATCTAGCACTCTACAGTGTGAAGGCTTTAAATTAGATATATAAAAGAAGTAGTAAAGTGGTATTGAACACTATTTATCTTGAACACTATTTATCTGTTACATAAATTATTTGGTCATGATTTTTTTTTTTTAGGCAAGGCAACCTTGGTTGACCTCACAGATTGCAAGGACCTTGTCAGTTTATAATCCCTTACTTTTTATTCTTTATGCCTACAGCACCTGGTGTTCCTAGGTGGTCTCTCATCCAAGTACTAACCAGGCCTGACCCTACTTAGCTTCTGAGATCAGATGGGATCGGGCTTGTTCAGGGTGGCATGGCCATAGACAGTTGTGATTTAAAAAAATTTTTTTCCCAGTTTTATTGAAATATAATAGACAATTAGTCGCTCATGTTTACATTGTATAATTCAATGAGTTTTTTCCAATTATAGTTGGCATACAATAATATACTAATTTCAGTTGTACAACCTAGTAATCAGAGATCCACATAACTTGCAAAGCAGTCACCCCATAAATATAGTACCCCTTACATATTTATTACATTAACCATCTTCCCCATGCACATTCTACATCTCCATGTCTATTCTGCAACGATCCATTTGTACCTCCTAATCCCTTTGCCTTTTTTTTCCCATCCCTCAACCCTCTCTCATCTAGTAGCCCTCAAAATATTCTGTATCTATGAGTTTATTGTTGTTTATTTGTTCTTTAGATTCCATATGTATGTGAAATCATGCGATATTTGTCTTTCTCTATGCTTTCGATAGGTCCATCTAGGTCCCTTTGGGTCCATCAAGACAATATCTTTCGTCATCCCCTTCCTTTTAGTCTGTGTGTGTCTCTTAATCTGAAGTGAGTCTGTTGTAGGCAGCATATGTAGGGGTCTTGTTTTCTTATCCATTCAGCCACTCTACCTTTTGGTTGGAGCACTTAATTCTTTTCCATTTGAGGTACTTGTGATAGGAATGTAGTTACTACCAATTTTTATTCATGTTTTTGATACATGTTCTTTATTCTTAAAGAAGTCCCTTCTACATTTCCTGTAATGCTGGCTTGGTGATGGTAAATTCCTTTAGCTTATTTTTTTCCAGGAAGCTCTTTATCTGTCCTTCGACTCTAAATAATAGTTTTGCTGGATAAAGCATCCTTGGGTGTAGATCCTGGGTTTTCATCACATCGAATATTTGTGCCAAGGCCTTTGTCCTGCAAGGTTTCTTTTGAGAAATCAGCTGCCAGTCTTATGGGTGCCCCCTTGTAGGTAACTAACTGCTTTTCTCTTGCTGCTTTTAAGATTATCTCTTTGTATTTAACCTTTGGCATTTTCATTATGATTTGTCTTGCTATGGGCAGCAGTTATAGTTTTGAAGCTCATCTAGAGTATTTCTACGACCTTCTTGGAAAGTTACATGCACAAGTTTGGGAGTTAGCCTGGGTGTGTTCTAATCTCATCACTTCTATTAACCACCTAGGGGGAACTTTAGGAAAACAATAGGCTTGTTTTGCTAGATTAATATTTCTAAAGTACAATTCTCATGACATTACATCTCTTTCTTAGGTCTTCCCTGGCTCCCCAGTACCCATCCAATGAACTACACACCCCTTGCCTTAGTGTTCAAGACCTCCTAATAACCTCTACTCAGGTTCTGTGTCCTAGGCACATTCATCTCATGAAAATGTGGACTGGCCTTGCTCTTTCCCACTTCTCTGCCTCTGCTCATGCTCTTCCACTGCCTATAATTGCTTTCCTCCCTATCTCCACGTGTTGAAATCCTTCTCATCCTTCAAGGCCCATTCAAATGTCACATCATTCACAATGTCTTTTCTCATCTTTTCATCTGGACAGAATTTCTCTTTTCATTACTCCTTTGGCCCACGCATCTCCTGCATTGTATATACATGGAGCTTGGCTTTGTGGTACAGGTTTGTCTATCGGCCACATCCCCTCTAGGGAACAGTGGCTCCCTGCAGGTAGGAAATGTGCATCTTATGCACTTTCAGAACCAAGAACAAGACCTGCCATGTTTGATGCTGTTTGTTTAGTTAAATTTATGTAAAAATAATAGAATTATACTAGAAGAATGCACAGGGTGTGTGTGCTCAAAATCCTTCATTTTACAGATGAGGAAATTGAGACCTGGACTGGGAATTACATGTCCTCCAGCCCAGTCTTTCTGGAAAACTTCAGGAAGTAGAATAAAAGATTGAAAGGTTCTATTTGGAACTCTATTAGCCTCTGGCTTGGGAAACTATATGTATTTGTAACGATGCTAAATGTCAGAGGACACGCATTTCATGGTGAAGTGTATCTGTTTTAAAGAAATAAATATAATTTGGTTCCTTGTTCACTATTCTCTGGCTTTCACCAGCAAATTCCAACTCTAGTCTCACGCATGGCCTGGTTAGAATGCTCTTTTAACTTCACTTTAATTTAAAAAAAGAAAAATAAATAAAAAGCTTTCTGTACTCAGATTTAAGCCTGAACAACCCTCGAGATTCAAGGTTTTGGAGCTATTTTGGGGGAAAACACAGGCAGACCAATGAAAGCTGTCCTGCACAGCAAATCCCCCTAGTTGTGTAAAACCTCAGGAAGGCAAACCAGTCTTCACTGTCATGTCTTTTGTCATCTGGCAAAGTGTAAAAAGGGTGAAGCAGAAAGGCAGACAGACAAGAACACCTGTGGCCATTATGAAAACCAAAGCCGCCTCCCAACCCCGTGTGTTTTTTATTCTGAATGTGCAGCATCTGTCAGCCCAGATGAAAACCCAACAACAGAGGACCCAGAACGAGGGCTTAGACAAGTTGACTGAAGAATTAGAAGGATTTTGTAATAAGCCTATTCTGTCGGATTGAAACACCTTCCAGTTCCACACAGCCAAACATAGCTATACTTCTGTCCAACATTTTACATGGAATTTATGCCTGTTCGAAAGCAGGGACACAGGTCTGCTCAGAAAAGTGGGAGGGCTAGAGACCAGGGCTGGGATTCTGCATCTATCACTTACCAGCTGAAAGAGGTCTTGGCCAAGCCATGTAAGCCTCCTGAGTCTCAACTACTTCATCTCCAAAAGGCTTTCACCAGGACTGCATTAGATTATGCACTTTACCCAGAATTCAAACTGTAAAGTAATGTGCAATTGTTCATATTATCACCAACTTGGGAGAAAAGTAAAAGCAAAACGTAGTGGTTGAGGGAAAGCCATTTATATAGATTTACTCCATAACATAAAGGGAGAATTCACCCGTCCCTCCTCACCTTGGTTCTTTGACTTGAGTCCAACCAAGGAAAAGGATGGTTGCAGCACCTGGACTTGGAGGGTCCTGCAAGGGTACCCAGGTGGACTTAGCTATGGGTAGGGGCAATGCTGAAGGCCAAGATGTGGCTTCATCGATGCTCAGGGTCATATCCAAGACAGCCCTGCATTTCTCTGCTTTGTGTATCTTAATATAGAACATCTTAATTACTCATATCAAAGACACCAAAATCTCTTGGGAGACAGAGTCTCATCTTAAATTGTTTTCCTGTTTATGCATTCATTGAATATAAAAACAAATGCGAATACTCTTGCTATATTGTTAAAGCAATAACATAAGAGACAACATTAAAAAGTTGATCTCAACTATGTAAAAACTATACATAGAAGACTTGATGAAAATGTTAGTAGATTTTATATTTGAGAGAATAGATAATGGACTGTATTCTGTTTTTCTGTACTTTCTAAAAATTTAAAAGTTCTCATCAATTATTTTTATAATAAAAAAAGATTCTATTCAGAAATATTTCAATGCTCCAAAGGAAAAATCAACTTTTATATTTTCATGAAAATTACATATGAAACTTCAATAAAATTAATGATATAATACTGAAAAATTTTGAAGAAAGATATTTTATGATATTGATAGAGATACCAAGTCACTTAATAAGTGCAATACAGATGAAAGTATATTATAATAAATTTTTTATAATAAAAATATCTGTGTAATCATAAAAACATTGTTTCTGAAAATAGTACACTTATAACAAGGAATATTTGATACATTTAAAAGCACAGCATAAATGTAAAAGAATGTGGGTAGGCTCTTGGGGTTTGTTTTAATAGAATTTAACCTGCAGTTATTTAGGCTCAAAAATGTCAGCCTTGTTCAAGGTCATAAATTGGAATTAATGAAGGAATGTATTAATGTTTTTAAATATTCTAATTGTTAGTAGTAAAACATATGCAATAGAAACGTATGTTCTATAGCAGCACTGTGCAAAATTGGGTTGCACAGTTGTCTGGCAGGAAGTCTTGTGTGTTACTGAGGAAAGGGTTCAGCAGTTCGAGATGTCAGGTAGACCTTAAGGCAAAGTATTCAACAGGCCTTGTCCTTGCACTTCTTCTTGGAACATCAAATATACTAATTTTCATTGTGATTCCCCAAGAGGGGTGTGCAGCATGCAGCATTTGCTCAAAGCATTTGACCAGAGTATCGTTTCTGTTCCCCACAAAGGACACTTCACACTGGGATTTGCAGTGCCACAGGCATACAAAGACTTTTATCTTTTATCTTTTCAATTTTTATTTTTGAGCCCACGAAGCTGAGTTTGTTTATCTCTATTGTCACAAAAGAATTTGAAGCACATGTGCAGATCACAAATCATTTAATAAGTCGTGTCGCATGGAACTGAAGCCCAGTTCCCACCATCAGGTCTTATCTCATTCCGAGTCAGAAGCTCTGAGAAGTTTGGCTCTGATGAGACACCAGACAACTAGAAGGGGCTTGTGAGTTTCATCACAGGTTCTGTGCTTTGACCTCCTTTATAAAATGGCTTAGGGATGACATACAACTCTGCAGCTCACCCCTTCCCATCCCCTAACACAGAGACGCACACCCTTTGCTGGCATGCGAAACGTGCTTAGAAAGGGGAAGAAAACCCAAAGCACAAAACCCCACATTCCTTTTGAGGGCTGTATGTGTACACACCCTGGACCTTTGACCCTCTTTCCTTGTTGAACAGGGGGTTTTGAGGCTTTGAGTCAGGAGTCTTGGACTGTTAAGATGCAGCTGTACTGTGTCCTAGCCTCGTGATTTCAGCGTTTACCTTTTCTGGGGCTCCATTTCTTCACTATGAAATGGAGCTAATGAGCCCTGGATTGTAGCAAGGACAAAAGAGAATAAAAATTCTATGACAAGTCGGACACAAGAGGTTTGGTTATACCATTACGAGCAGAAACAGTCCACTTTCTGTTTCTTAGGCAGTGGGGAGAGGGAAAACAAGGTGGGGGACAGGCCGGAAAACCTAACGAATGTTCCTGAAAGACGCTCAACCTTCTCGCAGCCTCCCCTAGTCTCTTTACCACCTGCCTGGCCATTCTTTGTCTTCTCACCAAACACAGAGCTTCCGTTCACTCTAACGACAATGAAAGCAGGAGAAGACAAATCCATGAAGTAAAGTGTGTCTAGAACACCCTCCATAGCTTTTCCTGTTTCTGATAAAATGTTTATATCACTGAAAAATGCGTTCAAATGGACAGTGTCTTTAAAAAGTATATGCCCAAAAGAGAAAAGGCATTTGATTAGAAATATCTGAAAGAGCCATAAAAACTTCTGAAGAAGCAAAAAAAGAGTTTGATAACAATTCACCGACACCTCTGAAGACTGACTGAGGCCAGAATCTGGGAAACGTTGCCACTATTTATAAGGCAGTCAGAACCGGATTAAGAAGCATATCAAAATGGCAGAAAATAGGAAGGCATGACATTGCATCATGTAGATTTCCAGTGGTGGTTTTAAAGTTTTTAATTACGAAAGGGAAAAACATAGAAGTACTAAAAGAAAAAAAATGTACATATACATATACATATGAGACTATTTCTTTAGTTTTGGAATGGTGAAAGCCTTTCTAAGAATGACTCAGGCAGAAACCACAAAAAATATTGCTTTACTTTATTATGTAATATTTAAAACTTTTATATATTAAAAAAAAAACCCTCATACATTGCTAATGGGATTTTTAAATGATGCAGCCACTTTGGAAAGTAGTCTGGCAGTTTTTCAAAATGTTAAACATAGAGTTATATGACCTAGAAATTTTACTACTAGGTATATACTCAAGAGAACTGAAAATATATGTCCATACAAAAACTTGTACATGACTGTTCAAATAGCTTTATTTATAATAACCAAAAGGTGAAAACAACCCACTTGTCTATCTACTGATAGATGGATAAATGTTATCTGGTGTACCCATAAAATGGAATATAATTCAGCCATAAAAAAAATGAAATACTGACACATGCTACCACATAGATAAACCTTGAAAACATTATGCCGAGTGAAAGAAGCCAGACACAAAAGACCACATATTGTATGTGTATTTTTTGTATGTTCATGACTTATAAAATGTCCAGAATATGCAAGTACTATTAGTCTATCGAGAATAGAAATAGAAGTGGATTAGTGGTATCAGGGGATGGGTCTGGGGGAATGGGGAATAACTACTAATGAGTTCAAGATTTCTTTCTGCGGTGTTGAAAATGTTCTGAAATTAGATGATGGTGATGGTTTCATGACTCTGTGAATATACTAAAACCAACTCAATGTATATTCCTAATCATATATGCAACAGAAATATATTCATATGCTCACAAAAGGACATCAAAAGAATATTCATCACAGCTATAATAGCCAAAACTTGGAAGCAACTCACATGTCCATCAACAATAGAATGGATAGATTGTGATATATTCATACAAAAGAATACTATATGGCAACAAGTGTGAATGAACTGTTGCTATTTGCCACAACATGAATTAATCCCATTCATATTCTGTTGAGTGAAAGAATATAGACACAAGAATAAACATTGCATAATTCCATCATATAAGTTTTAAAAAGCCAGGCAAAACTCATTAGAAATTAGAAGTCAGGATAGTGGTTACTTTTGGGAGAGAGGAGACAGTAACTAGGAGAGGGTCCAAAAGGTTTTTTGGATGCCGGTAATGATCTGTTATTTTATATTGGTACTGGATCTAAAAGTAGTTCTAATTTATGAAAACACTTTGAGCTTTATACTTATAATTTTCTGTCTTTATGTTCTACTTTAATCAAAAGTCTGCTTAAAAATGACATTGTAGAAAATTTTAAGGACATGAAAAAGTATTCATGTTGTTATATATTAAAAATACAGGTTGATACAGGTGCAAATTGTGTGTAGAGTATGTTACCATTTTTTTCTTAAGGATCATCATGTATATATGGTTGTAAATGCATAACATATCTTTGGGATAATATATAAGTAAATGATGGGAGTAACTGCTTCGGGAGAGGGGAACTGGGAGAAAGATTTATTTTTAATTTATGCCATTTTTTACCTTTTGAAGTTTTAACAATGAACCTATATTGCCAACTCAATGCATAAATTAATGATAATGCAGATTACAAAGCTAAATGAATTCATTTTGCAAAAATAAAGGCCTGGCATTATCAATATCAGAATGATAACCATGTTTACCTCTGGATAACAGGATTATGAATGATTTTCATCTTATTTAAAAATCATATTTTTTTCAGTCTCCCGGTGTGAACATGCATTTCTTTTGAGAATGAGAAGTCATAAACTTTTTTTGCAATTCAGTTTTTATCAATGTCTAATTTGTGAACAGTAAAATGCACTGATTTTAAGTGTACAGTGCAGAGTTTTGCAAAGGGATGTATGTACATATGTGTCATCAACACTCGGTCAAGATGTAGAATGTTTCCATCCCCGAGATACTTTCTCCATGTCCTTATGCAGTCAGCCTTTCTCTCTTCTAATTTCCATCACGGTAGCTTAGCTTTGTCTGCTCTAGAAGTTCATTGAAATGGGATTTTCCAGTATGTACCCTTTTGTGTCTGGCTTTTTTAACTCGACATTACGCGTTTGAGATTGATTTATGTTTTGTGCGTATCACTAATTGATTATAATTTTTTTTTTCTAAATGAAGAGTAATATCTTACGTGCTTGCTGCTTTCCAACCTGTAGAGTGAGACACCATCCATGAGCAAAGTAATCCTCTACAGCTTCCCCAAGCATGTCTGCTGCCGGCGGGAATGACCTTACAGCCTGCAGATCCTGTGTGGAGAGACAGCAGCCAGCAACCCCCAATCCTGGCCTGGCCCCCTCTCCCGGCTGGCGGCAGCGCCAGTCTCAGGTGAGAGCCACCCTGCTTGCAGCATTGTTCTGTGAGTGACAGCCTCCGGGGCAAATGGAAGGCCGTCAACCTGAGGGCTGTCAACGCAGACAAGAATTCCTTTCTTTGTCAGGCTGGGTGGTCTCCGTGGCTTCACATCAACCTACACAAAAGATGATAAGCATCATGTGCACTTGCAGAAAAACATCGCCACCACCCAACTCCTCCAACCGCACTCCTTTGTAAGGCCAGGATTAGGCATATGTGACTTCCCTTGCCTGGGTATAAATCATCAAATCTCAGCCCCGGTGAGGGCATCCAAAGGTCGTTTCCTTCGTCCCCTCCATCCCGACCCCCCATGAAATGTATTTGTTCTGAAATCTTATCATAGACAGCTAGAAGGTCCCTTAGAAATGACCCTCTTGGGCTTCAAAAGGGGGTCCAGACACAGGTGGGGACTTGTCCACGGTCACACAGCACAGCCCTGTTCTGAGAGCCTTCTTTGGAATGGGGACTCTTTCGGCTACTTCGAGCGGCTTGTGGTCACAGGCGATCCTCCTCTCACAAAATAGTACAATGTAAAGTGTAATTTCTAACTTTCCAATAAAAAGGAGTGAGTGAGTGAGTGAGTGAGTGAGTGAGTGTGTGTGTGTGTGTGTGTGTGTGTGTGTGTGTGTGTGTGTGTGTGTGTGTGTGTGGTGTGTGTGAACCTACGGACTTGGTTTGGTGGATCTACCGCAGCCTTGTATAAAGGCTTCCTAGTGCTTGCGGCCGGGCCAACAGGCAGGTTTTACTTATGGAATAGTTTGGTGCCCTCTACTGGTTATCAGTAACAGCAACAACAGCTACCCCTTCCTGGCACCTCCGGTACAGGACATTCAACATGCACCATTATTTCTCATTTTTAATCCAAAGAAAAGGCCTGTAGAATAGGCAGTCTTGTAGATAAGGAAATTGAGGCTCATAGAGATTTGATAGTCTGCCTGAGGTCGTTGAGCCAGATTCAAACCTAGCCCTGTCGGATTCCAAATTCCTTCCTCTTGGAATCAATACCACTCCTCAGAATCCTGACACTGTGTAGCACTTTCCCCTTTTAAATGACTTATAAATACTTTGAAATTTGCTATGAAGTGGGTATTAACGCCCCTGTTTAACACGTGGAGAGGCCTCGGCTGGGACATCAGTGACTTGCCCAGAGCCACAGGTCCAGTAAAACCCAGTTCCTACTCACTGTGCCAAGCTGCTGCCCAGGAGAGCCACACACAAGGAGCACAAAGACCTTTCCTGAGGAGCTTTTATCCAGGAGAGGAATTGGGAGGCTGCACTGTTCCCCCCTAGGAAAACACAGTGTTCCCACCTCCGGAGTGTCTGGGCCTCCCTCCAGGCCTTAAATGGGAAGGAGATTCCAAGAGACTCAGAGATAAAACACATTTTCTATTCATGGGGAACTCACATCATGATCCACTGGATCCAACAGGTGCTGCACAGCCGAGCCCCTGGTGCGTGTGTGTGTGTGTGTGTAAATGAGTGAGTGAATGATTGCATGAATGAGTGAATGGGTTGGCCTAAAGACTAGAGTTAGGATTAATGGCAGAGACTAGGCAAGTCCAGGTGGTTGGGCTAGTGCACTATAAAGAGATTGATTTGAATTTCATCTAAAATCCATTCCTAACAGTGAGCAGTCCACAGAGATGGCTGCTTCCGCGGGCGTGCACTCCAATCCCAGGGATACACGAACAGAGCTAGGAGACCACAGCAGGGATGTTGTCAAGGAATTCGAAACCTGCATGATGTTTTCTAAACATCCACATCAACGTTTAGGAAGTAGAAGATTTTATACAAAACCCCGGATTTTTAGCTCCTCTTTAATGAAGTGGAAGGCTTGGCCTCTTTGGGCCCGCTGCAGCCCAATCATAGCTGCCCTCTCTGCTCTCTATTGTTGTCCCAGTAACCAGGGTGACTGGTGATGCCATTTGTCATTGCACTTATGCTATTTTTTTTAATCGTAAAACAAAAATAAAGACATTTTTTTCTTACGAGGCGTTTGATAAGAAAGATAAGTGTCTTTGATAGAAAAAATGAAACTAAGTCATTGCTTTAAGGAAAATAGGCACAATGTATTTATCTGTGGAAGTGAAAGTATTTCTATACATTGAAAAAGCCAAGTTGCTTCATTTGTTTTTGTTATGAGCTCGGACCCCACGACAACGTGAATTTGCTGCCTTATAAGGTCTTCGATGCCTTCTTGCCCCAGCAGTATGACCCTCGGTTCAGGCTCTCACCCGTTGCCACTTTTGTCTTCAACTCCAGAGAGATGAGGGGCCATCGGGGTAGGCCATGAGTGCAGTCCTGGGTCTGGTGGTCCCAAGCGAGAAGAAATCCTGCCCAGGGAGACTGCTGTGAATCTCCACAAATGGGAGCATAAAGGCCTGGCAGCCCATGTCTGTGCCCTCTGCCCCAGAAGTGTTTTGGAGATGTGGCACCTCGATCAGGAACCTTTTGGACTGCCCCCCGCCCCGCACCCCCAGCACTTTTCCCTGTAATAGGGTTCCTGGCCCTTCCCTCCATCCTGGCCACATGGATGGCTCTGAGTCCTTCGGCGGTGTCTAGAAGTGGGTACAAGCTCCAGATGTGGTCTGGACAGCCCTAGACTGTGACAAACACTTTCCTCAGTTCAGGAAAGTGTTTTTGTTTGTGTCACCTCAAATCATATCATCTCTTTTTGTCAGTCATGTCACATGTTAGTTCCTACTGAGTTTGTGGGCACCAAGACCTCCAGGTTGTTTTTTCATTAACCCTTCTCAAAAGAGGTCTATCTCTACCTAAACTGAAAATCATAGACATTGAAGGTTGGACATGGTCCTGAAGGTCACCTAATGCCACCCCCACATATGCAGAAAGAGACCACTTTGTCAAACGCCCTGACGGAATTTTTAAACTGAAATAAGGAAGTCTATACATATCCCACTTAATTTTATACTCGACCCATAGCTCTAGTCCTCCAAAAATGGGTCTTAATTTTGTTAAAAAACAAAACAATATAAAATAAAAACACATTAATCATTCTTTCCAGTTTAAAATCTTTGATAAATTTGATTAGGACAATATCTATATGTTCATATATGTTAGTATCACATATTGGTTATGTATTCTGTTTACCAAGGTAATTCATGATCATTGTAGAAAATTTAGAAAATACAGAAAGCATAAAAAAATAATTAAAAACCCTGGGATATCTAAATATATGAAGGACACTTACAACTCAACAATAAAAACAAATAACCCAGTTTCAAAATGGGCAAAGGACTTGAATAGACGTTCCTCCAAAGAAGATATCTTCAAAAGGCCAATATGCACATGAAAAGATGCTCAACATCATTAATCATTAAGGGAATGAAAATCAAAAATGCAATGAGGTACTTCTTCACTTCCAGTAGGACGGCTATAATAAAAAAAATAAGTGTTGGCAAAGATGTGGAGAAATCGAAACTCTCATATATTGCTGGTTGGACTATGAAATAGTGCAGTCACTTTAGAAAACAATCTGGAAGTTTCTCGGAATATTAAACACAGGGTTACCATATGACCCAGAAATTCTACTCCTAGATATATACTCAAGAGAAATGATTAACATATATTCACACAAAATCTTGTACATGGGTAGTCATAGCAGCATTATTCATAATAGTTAAAAAGTGGAAACACTTCAATGTCTATCAGCTGATGAATGGATAAATGAAATTTGGAATAGCCAGACAATAGAATGTTATTTGGCAATTTAAAAAATGAAATGTGGATACATGCTACAACATAGATGAACCTTGAAAACATTATGCTAAGTGGAAGAAGCCAGACACAAAATGCTGTGTATGGTATAGTCAATTTCTATGAAATGTCCAGAATAGACAAATCTATGGAGACAGAAGCAGATGAGTGGTTTGAAAGGAAATTGGGAGTGACTGCTAATGGGTAGGGGGCTTGTTTCCGGGCTGATGAGAATGTTCTAAAATTGATTGTGGTGATGGTTGCACAATTCTTTAAATTCACCTAGTTAAAGTGTACAATTCAATTATTTTAAGTGTACTTTATTCATAGAATTGTGCTATGAATAAAATACACTTAAAATAATTGAATTGTACACTTTAACTAGGTGAATGTATAGTATGTGAATTCAATCTCAATAAAGCTGAGGGACACTGCCCGTCTTGAGTGCTTTGTCTATTCATTTGTGAGTATACAAATGAAAGCATGAGTAAGCATTTGAATAAAAGAATTGTGGGCAGAGCAAAGCCTAAAAGCAGAAGGATGCAAGACAGGTCTATAAAATGCAAACTTGCCCAGTTTAGCTGAAGTATAAAGTTTGGCTAAAGACAAAATTCAATGAGAACTCATGAAAGGTAAGTCCCCCAAAGGGCTGCTGGAACAAGGTGATGAGGACTTCAAATTAGCTACAGACAAATGATTTTTGAGCAGAGGAATGGCATGGTCCAAGCTGTGCTTGAGAAAGATGAAGCAGAAGGGCCATATGGGGGATGGATCAGAAGGAGTCAGCCTGGAGGCAGGGAGACCAGTTTAGAGGCGTTTCAGGCAAGAGATGGTGGGGGCTAACCTAAGCCAGTAGCAGCAGGACCAGAGAACAAATGGGGGCCAGGAACACTCAGCCAACATCTCAACATTATAAAAACTGTAAAAATAAGTAGATCCAGTGATAGATAGTTCACGTATTCAACAGAACTCGTACTATTAGAGAAAGCACTGGCCAATAAAATGTAAGTGGTTTGTGGTTGGAAGCTGTAACCACATTTATTAGAAAGGTAATTGAAAGGAAAACCCCAACTGGGGGTAATAAGAAAGCAGGAAACCACAAGCCTGTAACTCTATTATGTGGATTGTAGTTCATCCACATGATGGATGAACCTGAACCGCAGTCATCCTCCACTGGTCCTGCCTAAGACGGGCAACCACAGCTCTGGCACTAGGCTTCGGGCAGACAGCCCTCTCGGTTTCAAGTCATTTGGTTAGCCACGTCGAGTGTTTTAAGGACTCGGTTTCTGATTCCAGCTCTGCACTAACTCAGGCAGAATTAGCACTAGTGGAAGAAGTAAGACGAAGACTTGTTCTAATTTAGAGACATATAGTTTAGTGGTTGAGAATATTGATACTGGGGCTGGGCTGTGCCTGGTTGAACCCAGCTCTGTCACTTATTGGCTGATGACCTTGAACAAGTTATTGAACATCTCTGTGCCTTAGTTTTCTCACCTATAAACTGGGATTAGTGAAAATACCTTTGAGTAGTTATGAAGATGAGATCGTTGGGAAATTTAAAATGCTTAAAAAAACCACCTACCATATAGTAAGCCCGATTTAAGAGTTTGCTATTATTATTATTACTGTTATTATTACTGCAATAGGTAATGGTTAAAGCTAGACAACAATGGAATAAGCTATTCTGAAGTAGAGTATTCCCTATCATCACAGGTGTATAAGCAAAACCAAGGTGGTTGTACGTTTCAGCCTTTGATCTTGAGTTTTTCAGTACTGGTGAAACATCCAACTATTCAGTATCATTCATTTTATTTAATTCTACAAACATTTACTGAGCAGCTATTCTGTGCCAGATACTATGCTAGGCCCTGGAAATATTGGGATGAATCAGATGGTCCCATCTCTCAAGGACCTGATAATCTAGTAAGGAGAGCAGGGAAGTCTCGCCTCCAGTGGGAAATACTACAGCACCAGCACATATGAGGTTCACGGCAACTAGGGAAGGAAGTCAGGGCAGGCTTCCTGAAAGAAGCAGTAAGAAGAAAGGTCCTTTGGGCCATTCTGGATCTGAGGACTGTACAGTAGGGAAGGTCCATGAATGACATAGGATTTTGGCTTCTAGTGTTGATAGTCATTTTTCCTAGGACTTGTCCTTAGTTGAATCATTTGGACCCTCCCACTCCTTATTGCTTTTGGAAAGAAAATTCTTATGAGTCTTTAAGATGTTTTCTAAATCCCTTTGCACACATATTTTATTGATCAAATTTCCAATATGATGTTTTTGCCTCAATCCCTTTATCTTTTGGTTCAAGGAGGTTGAAATCTAAGTTTCTCTGGGAGTGTTTGCCTGGTCAGTCACAGCAAAAAAAGAGACTGTATTTCCTGGATTACTAAATCAATACAGCTTAAGTCAACAGGATCAGGCTAATTTCTGTTGCTGCATCCTTGTCCCAGACAGTTCCCCCCTTGGTGTGCTCCTTCCCACCAGATGTTCTCTTATTGTGAATTTATGCCAATGATGTTCAAAGTGACCACATTAAGGGTTAAAGCCCCAGGGATTCAGGGGGAAAACAAAAATGAAAAAGAAAGCCACACACATTTACTATTTACTTGATAATAAAGACAAATATATTCACATCCTGTCATCTGAGCATGAATAACGCCACTAATGCTCTGAGACAGGAGGCCCTGTCAGGAAACACTGCCAAGTTTCTCATTCCCCTTCCTGGCTTTCATTCTTACCTGCTTGCTCTTTTTCAGGTTCAGGTTAGGGCTTTCCATTCTTTTTGTGCTTTGTTAATTACCCCTCTTTCAGCCAGATCACAGCTGGTCTGGGAGATGAGAGAGGTACAAAGCAGGAAGATAGATGCAGTTACAGGTTTTCCCCTAGACTGAATGGGGAGAGGCAAGAACACACTCACTGGTCTGTTCTCCTTGTCTGTTTTTCCTTTTGTGCCCCCACCGAGGTGACTCATGCTGCTGTGCTCTGGGCAAGCCCCACAGCTTCTGTCACTGTGTGGGATGTACAGATCAGGGCATGCACTCTTCTTCCTTTCTCTAAAGGAGGAGTCTCGTTTTAGCTTGGATGAGGCGTCAGCTAACAATTCAGATCCAGTTACTCGAAACTTACTAACAAAGGTCAGGAAGCCAAAGGAGAGGGAGTTACCCATCAAAAGAAACCCAACAGGTTGTCAAGAGTTACAAAACATCAGGGTTTGTACAGCATCTGAACTGTGGTCCATGCCCTTCGGTATTCAAGCTTGGAATCCTTTGTTGGGGAGGAGGTTCTAGGGGCTAATTCTCAAAGAGTTACCCTGGGGGAGAACTGTTACTTTGTTCTCTAGAAATACTTCACAGCCTCAGAGATCCTTAGAGTATTGTAGTCTAGAGGGGTCATTTAAAGTTCTGGCTCTCAAAGATTGCTGCCCATCAGAATTATCTGAGGGTGAGGGTGTAGGGGTAGGGAGTGTGCTTTACAAAATTCCAGTGACCAGATCCCATCCCTGACCAATGACATCAATCTCTGGGGGTGAAGCCTCAGCATTAGTCTTATTTAAACTTCCCAGATGCTTTTAATGTGCTTGCCAAGCTTGAGAACCTGTGAGCAGGACCCTTACTATTCAAAGTGTGGTTAGTGGAGCTGCCGTTCCACCAGGGAGCATGTTAGCAATGCACATTCTCCGGTCCCACCATAGACCTACTGAATCAGAATCTGCATTTTAACAAGATCACCAGGTGACTCATGTGCATTAAAGTTTGAGAAGTAGTTACTTTTCTTGAAGCATTGGGCAATCTGGCAACATGGGCCCAAATTCTGCCTTGACAGCTACCTATGGAAGCTGTGTCCTAGCTGTCCCCTTCAAGAGGTGCCCTCTCACTCCAGTTGCCCAAGTCCCATACTTGGAGAGGTTCGCTAACTTCCACTATTTGCCTGGGTCCAGTCAGAATTTGAGTTGTTTTTAAATTTATTATAAAATTTACCATTCTTTCTTACCATTCACAGTGTTGTGCAACAGTATTACTACTGTTCTAGAATAGTTTCATTACCCTCAAAGGAAATTCCATACTTATTAAGCTGTCACTCCCCAGTCCCCCATTCCTTCAGCACTTGGCAATTGCTTTCTGTTAGTTTGAGTTTGCTTATTCTGAATGTTTTATATAAAAGAAATGCATGTTTTCAAGGTTCATCCATGTTGTACCAAGATTCAGTACTTTCTTTCTTTTATGACTGAATGATATTCCTTTGCGTGAATATATCACATTTTGTTTACCCATTCACCATTTGATGGATATTTGGGTAGTTTCAAGCTTTTGGTTATTGTGAGTAGTGCTGCTATAAACATTTGTGTGTAAGTTTTTTTGTTCAAACACCTGTTTTCAATTCCAGGAGTGAAACTGCTGACTTATATGGTAATTCTATGTTTAACTTTTTGAAGAATAGCCAAACTGTTTCCTACAGCGGCATCATTTAATATTCCCATCTGCAATGCATAAGGGTTCCAGTTTCCCCACGTTTGTCAACACTATTTTTTGTTTTTAATTCTAGTCATCTTATTGGGTGTGAAGCGGCATTTAATTGAGCTTTTTATTTGCATTTCCCTCATGAGTAATGATATCTTTTCATGTACTCATTGGCCATTTGTATATCTTTTTTTAGAAAAATGTCTATTTAAGTCCTCATTTAAAAACTGGATTGTCTTTTTTTGTTATTGGGTTTTAAGAATTCTTTAAATTTTCTGGATACCAGACTTTTCAGATATGATTTGCAAATATTACCTCTCATTCCAAGTTGTCTTTTCACTTTCTGGATGGTGTTCTTTGACGCACAAAATTTCAGTTTATCTAATTTTTAATTTTTTTGCTTGTAGTTTTGGTGTTACATGGAATTTGAAATTTTAATCACCTGGACGAGATCAGTGAGTCGGGAGAAAGAGGGATCTGATGGGATAGGGAATAGTAGCAGCTTGAAGTCTCTCCCTCCAGTTCAATCAGAAGATATGAGCACTTATCGACTTTATATAAGGTTCTACAACTTAAATATATGTATAATCAATAGATTAAAACCACTAGGTTGTGCTTCTCAAACCTTAACCCTTGAGTATTAGTGGGAAACCTCAATGTGCCAGATTGTTCTAAAAACTAGTCCTTAATGGTATATGATTAGAACTTAATGTTTTCTGACTTCAATTTTACTTGTAATAAAAAACCACATATTTTTGGGAAAGCATTCATGTTTCTTTTGCTCCATTTGCCACCTTTTTGGGAAGTCAAGATTTGGCGCCAATCCAAACCTATTGTCTACCAGGTGGCAGCTCACGCACACTGAAGGAATATTCCACGGAAAAGATAGCCAAGCTCATGCAGACCAGCCTTGGTACCAGGTGTTGCATTTGCCTGCGAGTACGAGTGTGAAACCAGGTGTTCTCATTGCAAATCTAAGGCTCTGTCCCCTAGGCCATGCCTCCAAAGTCAAGTCAGATCAATCACTTCTTGATTTCTCTTGATTGATGTTATTACTACCAGCTGCCATCACTTTTGTAAGCTTGCGCCGGGCATTGTGCCGAAAGTCTTTACATTTAACGTTCCCCGCAACCGAGGAAGTGGTTCCGTAATTACCCTCATTTTTTTACTGAAGAAACTAGACTCAGGTTAATAACTCGTTCAAGACCACGCAGACAGTAAGTGTCAGAGCTGGGACTTCATCTGGGTATGACTCCAAAGCCTATATTCTGAACCACCAAGCGAAACTATTATTTTAAAGACGACCAGGTCCTAAAACAGTGATCTCTGTTACCCATGTTTCTCTTCTCCCAGGTGACAAGCTAGCAGGTATTCTCGCCCCAACCCGTGCGCAGACTCCGTCCACCTGAGTCGCTTCAAACTGCGCAGGCGCACTCCCTCTCCGTGGCGCCTGCGCGGAGGCGGCACTGGTATGGAGGCGGGGCTTCGGGAACGCGTCGCCGCGCCAGTGCGCGTGCGCTGGGCCAGGGCCACGGTTCTCCAAGTTGGAGATGGAGGCGACCGAAGGACCTTCCCCCAAGCCGGCGGCTTCAGAACAGTCGGCGGAGCTGCCAGCATCCTTGCGGGCGAGCATCGAGCGGAAGCGGCAGCGGGCGTTGATGCTGCGCCAGGCCCGGCTGGCCGCCCGGCCGTACGCGGCGACGGGAGTTGCGGCTACCGGAGGTTTGGGCCCTGGCGGCGCCTGTCCCTTTCCTCTCCTGGCAGGCGGGGTACCGCGTCCCGTGTGTGGCATCGAGTCCCGTGGCGTCGAGTCCCCTCGCGTCTGCGCGCACCCCCTTCCCCGTCCCGGGAGGGAATCTGCTCAGCGAGTCTTGTCGAAACAGAGCTGTTCCAAACCAAAGGGCGGTTCCGTGGTAGAATCCTGACTCCCAGTCCCGGGCTTTCCTCGCGCACCTGGGCGGTCCAGCGGCAGGTCTTTAAGCTTTGGATGCAGCCCCCTGAACCCCCCCCCCCACCCCCCCGTCCCCTCATTGGGAGGTGCCAGCCAGTGTCCTAAGTTAGCGTTTCAGCCTTCGCCTTCTGTTCTCTTCCTGAAGCGTCTACCGGGCCTGGAGATGGGCTTTCTGTAAAGCGTTTAGACCTGTAACCCGTTTCAGTAATCAGCACCTGCCCCCTCATTCGTCCTCAAAGGGTGATTGAGGGCATATTCCGTATCCAGCACAGTGCTTGCTATGTGCAAGGCTCCAAGAAGAGTAAAGAGACATACCTACCACCTTCGTGAGGCTAACATAGTAGCACCTGTTGTGCTTTACATGTTTCAGATGAGCTAATTTGATTCTCAAGCTAACCTGGAAAACAACTAGGGCAGAATTTGGTATCTGTTAATGAGGTGGTAATTGAGGACCAGAAAAGGAAAGGAGTTTTCTCAGGTTCATTCCAGCAAGTGCACAGGCTACTCAGGACTGGGACTCAGATCACCTGACGCTGGGTTCAGGGCCTTTTCTTGCCACCAGTTGCCTCTGCTACACTAGGCATCTCTCTAATTCATAAGAGAGAAGGCTGTTACTCTTGTCTGGATTTCCTCTTCTTCCTCTCTTAGGGTAGCCCTTGGCCGCCTGTCATGTATGTATGTATCTGTATATATGTATCTTACATAATTCTCTCCACTGTGGTCAAGCAGTAATCTTCCCCAGGGTTCCTAAAATATAGTTTGGTTGATATTCAGGTGTTCAGGACTATCTATAATAAGTACATGTGTTTCTTAAGCTATATCCCAGATTGTGTGAGTAGTCGAGCACAGTTTAAAGCAGTGTCATCTGCCCTTTTTCATGAGCCAGAAGTAAGGAAGAGTGAGAAGAGTCTCAGGCCGGCTGCATGTCTTGATATTCATATTGACACAGAATCTGCAAATTCCAGCCGCTTTTAGTTGTTCTGGTCTCATTGCTTTCTCATGGTTTTCTTTTATCAACTTGAGGCATTCTAGAGTCAGGACCAAAAGTTGTTCATTTGCATTGATTAATTCATATTCATGATTCCATAAAGGTTTCAAGATATGTACAATCTCTGATTTATAGTGGTTTGATTTATGGTGCAAAAGCTATATGCATTTAGTAGAAACCACTTTGAATTTTGATCTTTTCCTGAGCTATCAAAAGGCAGTATTATATTCTTGTGTTGCTGGGCAGTGGCAATGAGCCAGAGCTCCCAGTTAGCCACGTGATCATGAGGGTAAATAACTGATACTCAGGTATTAAATGCATTTTCTTTTAAATGTTGTGAACAATATGAGGGAAGATGTGGATTTAAAGAAACACAGTCATGCAGAAACAAAATGTGTTGGACCAAAAAAAAGACATTCAACAAGGGAGGATAGTGGAAAACTATGTGTTAGTAAATGCATTTTCGACTTATGATAGTTTTCCAGTTATGATGGGTTTATCTGATACAACCCCATCATAAGTCGAGGAGCATCTACTAAATTGATGTGGAACATAGCATGAGAATTGCTGTTAACAGTAGAAACAGGCTTTTTATAATCTAATCCCTTTGTTTAATAAAGGAAGAAATTGAGGCCAGAAAAGGAGAGTGACTTAAGCAAGTTAACACTATTAAATTTGCCTTTTTAAAAAAATGAGTTACAACCTATATACATTGATATGTAAAATGTACTCACGTAATTTAACCTATGTAAATGCTTATGTAAACATCACAGTGATTTTTTTTTTCAGTTACAGCTGCATACAATATTATGTTAGTTTCAGGTGTACAACATAGTGATTAGGCATTTATATAACTTACAAAGTGACCACCCCGATAAGTCTTGTCCCCATCTGACACCACGCATAGTTATTACAATATTAGTGACTGTATTTCTTTTCTTGTGATTGTTTTTATAACTGGCAGTTTATACTTCTTAATTCCTTCACCTTTTTCACCGTTCCCCCGCCCGTTCCCATCTAACAACCATTATTTTGTTCTCTATAAATATGAGTTTGTTTCTGTTTTTATTAGATTCCACATTTAAGAAACCATAAGATATTTGTCTTTCTCTGACTTATTTCACTTAACATAATACTCTCTAGATTCATCCATTTAGTCACAAATGGCAAGATTTCATTTTTTTTGTGGCTGAGTAATGTTCCATTGTATATATGTACAACATCTTGTTTATCCATTTGTCTATCGATGTACGCTTTGGTTGCTTCTATATCTTGGCTATTGTAAATAGTGCAGTGAACATAAGGGTACATATAACTTCTTGAATTAGTGTTTTGGATTTATTCAAATAAATACCCAGCAGTGTTTAATTGCCGGGTCATATATTCTATTTTTAATTTGGGGGGGGAATGTCCATACTGTTTTCTATAGTGGCTGCACCAATTTACAATCCTACCAAGAGTGCACGAGGTTTCCGTTTTCTCCACATCCTCACCAACACTTGTTTGTTGATTTATTGATGATAGCTGTTCTGACAGATGTGAGTGATAGTTTATTGTGGTTTCAATTTGTATTTCCTTGATGATTAGTGATGTTGAACATCTTTTCATATGTCTATTGGCCATCTGTGTGTCCTTTTTAGAGAAATGTCTATTCAGGTCCTCTGCCCATTTTTTTAATCAGATTTTTTTTTGTATGTGTTAAGTTGTATGAGTTCTTTATATTTTTGGATATTAACCTCTTACTGGACGTGAATATCTTCCATTCAGTAGGCTGTCTTTTCATTTTGTTGATGTCCTTCACTGTGCAAAACCTTTTTGGTTTAATATAGTCCCATTTGTTTATTTTTTCTTTTGTTTCTCCAGCTGGAGGAGACACATCCCCCAAAATACTACTAAGAATGGTGTTAAAGAATTTACTGCCTGTTTCTTCTAAGAGTTTCATGGTTTGGGGTTTTACATTTAAATCTTTAATCCATTTTGAGTTTATTCTTGTATACAGTGTAAGAAAGTGACCAGTGTCATTCTTTTGCATGTATCTATCCAGTTTTTTCAACACAGTTTATTGAAGAGGCTATCTTTATCGCGTTGTATGTTCTTGCCTCCATTATAGATTAATTGACCATATAGGTGTGGATTTATTTCTGGGCTCTCTATTCAGTTCCATTGATCTGTGTCTATTTTTATGCCAGTAACATGCTATTTTGATTACTGTAGCCTTGTAGTATAGTGTGATATCAGGTAGTGATACCTCCAACTTTGTTATTCTTTAAGAGCTTTGGCTCTTCTGGGTCTTTTGTGGTTCCATACAAATTTTAGGGTTATTTGTTCTAGTTCTGTGAAAAATGCCACTGGTATTTTGATGGGGATTGCACTGAATCTGTGTATGGACATTTTAATGATGTTAAATCTTTCTATCCGTGAGCATGGTATATGCTACCATTTATTTGTATTAAAAAAAAATTTTTTTCAGTATCTTATAGTTTTCCGAGTGCAGATCTTTTACCAACTTGGTTAAATTCATTCCTAGGTATTTTATTATTTTTGTTGGAATTGTCAATGGGGTTGTTTTCTTAATTTCTCTATTCTATAGTTTGTTATTGGCGTATCAAAATGCAACTAATTTCTGAATATTAATCTGTTGCTACTTTATTGAATTCATCTATTCTAATAGTTTTTTTTTTTTTGGTGGACTATTTAGTGTTCTCTGCATATAGTATTATGTCATCTGCAAATAATGACAGTTTTATTTCTTCCTTTCCAATTTGGATGCCTTTTATTTTTTTTTCCTAGTCTGATTGCTGTAGCTAGGACTTCCAATACTATGTTGAATAAAAGTAAAGTGGACATCCTTGTCTTCCTGATGTTAAAAAGCTTTCAGCTTTTCACCATTGAGTTTGATGTTAGCTGTAGATTTGTCATACATGGCTTTTATTACGTTAAGGTATTTTCCCTCTATCCCTGCTTTGCTGAGAGTTTTTTTAATCATAAGTGGATTTTGGAATTTGTCAAATGCTTTTTTTTTTTTGCATCTATAGATATGATCATTAGTTTTATCTTTCGATTTGTGAATGTGATGCATCATATGAATTGATTTGTGGACATTGAATCAACCTTGCATCCCAGGAATAAATCACACTCAATCATGATGTATCAACTTTTTAATGTATTACTGAATTCGATTTGCGAATATATTGTTGAGGATTTTTGCATCAATGTTCATCAGGATATTGGCCTATAATTTTCATTTTTTTTTGTAGTGTCTCTGGTTTTCATATCAGAGTAATCCCTGCCTTGTAAAATGAGTTTGGGAGCCATTCATCCCCTTCAGTTTTTTGAAATGTTTGGTAAAATTTAAACGTGGAGCCACTTGGCCCAGGGTTTTTGTTTGTTGAGAGTTTTTTGTTTAGCGATTAGATTTTGTTAGCAGTTACTAGTCTTTTTAGATTTTCTGTTTCTTCCTGATTCAGCCATGGAAGATTTCTAGGAATTTATCCATTTCTTAAAGTTTGTCTAATTCGTTGGCATATAATTGTATATAGTATTCTTTATAGTCCTTTGTATTTCTGTAGTGTCAGTTGTCACTTCTCTTTCCTTTCTGATTTTTTTTTTTAATTTGGGCCCTTTTTTCTTCTTGCTTTCGTTGGTCTTTTCTATTGTATTTTTAAACTCTGTTCTCTTTATTTCCACTGATTTTTATTACTTCCTTCTACCCACTTTGGGCTTTATTCTTTTTCTAGTTCCTTTAGGTGTAAGGTTAAATTGTTAATTTAATACATTTCTTGTTTCTTGAGATAGTCCTGTATTGCTGTAAGTTTCCCTCTTAGAACTATTTTGACTGTGTCCCATAGACTTTGTGTTGTCATGTTTTCCTTTGTTTCAAGGAATCTTTTGATTTCTTGATCTCGTTATTAGCCCATTCTTTGTTTAGTAGCATGTTATTCAGCTTCCATCTATTTGTGTTTTTCAGTTTTCTTCTTGTAGCTGATTTCTAGTTTTATACTATTTTGATCAGAGGAGATACTTGGTAGGATTTAAATTTATTGAGACTTGTTTTGTGGCCTAATATGTCTGTCCTAGACAGTGTTCCATGTGCACTTGAACATATATTCTGCTTTTTTGTGACGTCTAAAAATAGTAATTTATTCCATCTGGTATTATGTGTCACTTAAGAGCACTGTTTACTTTTTTGTGGGAGTATAATAATATATTATGGTTTTAATTTGTATTTTCCCTGTGACCGATGGTAACTTTTTCATATACTTACTAGCTATTTTGATATCCTCATGTGAAATCCCTATCGGGTCTTTTGCCCCTTTTTTTTTTTAATTGGCTTATTTTATTTTAAATTGCCTTTTACTGATTTATAGGATTTCAGTACATGTTTTGAACCTCAATCTTTTGTCAAGTATACATATTGCAAATAGCTGCTCCCAGTTCACATCCTGTCTTTTAAAACTCTCAGTCATCTTTTGCTGACCACAGTAATAGAAGTTTTTAATTTTAATCAAGACTAATTTAGTAATTTTTTTTTACGGTTAGTACTTTTGACTAAGAAATTTTGGGCTACCTCAAGTTCGTGAAATTATTTTCCTATATTTTTTTTCTGGATGCATTATTTCACCTTTCATGTTCAAGATTATGACCCATTAATTTTTTTTTTTTTATGTTGTATGAGGTAGGGTTAAAGTTCATTTATTGAAAAGACCAGTTTTTCTTCACTGATTTGTAGTCCAGCCTTTGTCATAAATCACACTGCCATTTACTGAAAATATTTTTTTCCTGCTTAATTGCCTTGGAGCCTTTGCTGTAAATTAAATGACCAAATACATGTATGTCTATTTCAGGACTTTCTCTCCTATTCCATTGATCTCTGTCTTTGTGTCAGTATCACACTATCTTAATTATTGAATTTTTATAGTAAATCTTTAAATCTTGTAATGTAAATTCTTCAGTCGTTACATATAAGTGTTAGAATCAGTTTGTCAGCTCCCACCTCAAACCTCCCCCCTTGCCCTGCCCCCAAGTGCTGGGGTTTTGACTGGGATCACATCGAATAGGTAAATTTGGGGAGAATTGATATCTTCACAAATAGAGGCCTCCAATCTGTCCTTGGTATATTTCTCCATTTATTTAGGTCTTTGTTTTCTCTGAGTGGTGGTTTCAGTGTAGAGGTTTTACACATCTCTTCCCTAGATGTTATTTGTTAATTCTAATTGTATACGCCTGTGGGTTTCTGCATACATAACCATGTCATCTGTGAATAAAGACTGTTCTACTTTCTAAACTTTATGCCTGTTTTGTTGCCATATTGCAACACTTCAGTATAATGTTGGATAAAAGTGGTAATAATAGACATTCCTTGTCTTGTTTGATATATATTAAATTTAAAGAAAGTTCCTTTTTATGCACATGGGAACATATGGGCTTACCTAGTTTAATTGTTGACCTCTTTTACTTACTTTTTATAGGCATGGCTAATGTAAAAGCAGCCCCAAAGATAATTGACACAGGAGGAGGCTTCATTCTGGAAGAGGAAGAAGAAGAAAAACATACAATTGGGAATGTTGTTCATCAACCAGGTAAGGTGTGTTTTTAGAAAATAGGTATCTAGGTTAGTCATGTTGAGTAACATGCATAATTATTTGCATAATGATGTTACATAAATAAGTTGCCACAGTTATTTTAGTTAATGAGGAGGTTTGTTTTGTAAGAGTGATAAAGTTTGGCAGTTTTGCTAGTAAGTAAAAATTGAACAGATTTGGCAATGGTTAACTTGAGTTTCATGTAAAGTAAGGCCTCAATGCCATTGATAGGTTCTGTACCTTTAAGTGACACGATGTAAACAAAACCAGTTTTACCATAGGCTAATTGATATAAACACGAATTAAGTTCCTCTGGCATCTCATCAATGTTATAATAAAACGGTGTTGAATGAAGTGTATCAAGGAACTGCTGTACTTAGGGTAGACATTTTCTTTCATTCTTTAATGGTAGAGACAGCCAACGACTGATAGATTACATACTTAAAATTATCTCAATAGGCTGAAATTAGAGGCTAAACCAAGAGATAACAGTATGGAGGTTCCTCAAAAAATTACAAAGAAGAACTACCATATGATCCAATGATTCCAAGTCTGGGTATTTATTCAGAGAAAATGAAAACATTGACTCAGAAAGATATATACACCGTCATGCTCACTGCAGTGTTATGTACAATAGGTAAGATATGGAAACAATGTAAATGTCTATCAGCAGATGAATGGATAAAGGAAAAGTAGTATGTATACACAATGGAATAGTATTCAGCCATAAAAAGAAGGAAATCTTGCCATAATCAACAACATGGATGGACCTCAAAGGCTTTATGCTAAGTGGAACAGATTGGTGGTTGCCAGGGGCAGGGAGATGGGGACTAGGGGATGGGTGAAGGGTCAAAAGGTACAAACTTACAGTTATGAGTCATAGGGATATAATGTATAGCATGGTGACTATAGTTAATAACACTATTATATATTTAACAGTTGCTAAGTAGATTTTAAAAATTCTCATCACAAAATTTGTAACTATGTATGGTGATGCATGTTAACTAGACTTACTGTGATCATTATTATACATCTGAGATCATTATAATATACGTCAGTTATACCTCAATAAAAAGAGTGTACGAGTGAGAGTGTGAGTGTCTGTTGTGTGTGTGTGTGTCCACAGTGCCTGGAAGCAAAGATAGCCCAAGGAGCATGAGCAGATCTTGGTGACCAGATCTTGGACTCTGATACTGTTCCTCACTAAAAGGAACCGGGGCCCTTCAGAAAAATATCTGATTCCACAGTTGGTGCAGGGTGGCTACAAGAAGAGCTTGGAACATTATGTAATGTCAAAAAAAATGAAAGCGTCCAAAAAGTGATGGAAGGGTGTTATAAGAACATAGAAGCCAGTTTGAGAGGGCTCCCAGTCGCCAAATCTTAGACAGTTCAAGCACCAAAGTAATTTAGAACACTAATGAATATATACCATTGAAAAACTAGGACTCGTGAATCTATATCAATAATAAATAGATACATAAATGGGAGAGAGGGAAGGCGCTTTTAGAGTAGACTGCCAGTTTCTCAATGATGAATGTAAAGTGATTGGTGGAGTTAAATCATATTTAAAATTTTGCATTATAAATTTTTTAAAGTAGGAAAATATATCTACTCTTTGTGGCTATTGGCTGTTGATTAATAATGCTGTATAGTAGCCTCCTAATTGGTGTTTCTGAGTACAGTTTCTCTCCATTCTACTAGTCTAGTAGTCAGTTTTTTGAAGATACCATTTCGACTGTATTTTCTGTTAAAAAGGGATTTTTTTTCTTACAGTTTGGAAATTAGTAGGATTAGTGGATGGTAAATATTAACTGACTTTCTTGTTCAGAAGTAGATTAGGGAAGGGTGATTGGCGTATGTTGAACAAATGATGAGGAATGACAACTCCCCTTTTCTTCCCATTGGCAGTTACGGCAGTTCAGAATTGGAGCTTGGCATTAGCAGTCAACCTAAAGATTCAGTAAGACTTTCAGACTTGCTGAGAGAACCTCTTCTATAGGATAAAGATCCTTAGCTAGATATTTGAAGTCCCTTAAAAAATCTAGCTTTACTCAGAGTAATTTCTGTGCTGGGTGTTGAGGATGCATAGCTAAATACTCTCTATTGTCAAGAAATTTACAATCTAGTGGTTGAGACAATGAAGAGAAAGCAGTTTTCTCTGTGGGTAGGAGATGGAATGTGGGGCAAGAAAAAGTTTTCCATTTGAAAGTGAATTCTGCATTGCCTCTCTTTTACTGTTGTCAAGGAATTCAGGCAGCTTCTAGAAGCAAGGAATAGCGAGGTAATAGGTTGTCCGTAACACCTCCAGAAAGGAATGTAGTCCTGCCAGCGCCCTAACTCTCGTCCACTGAGCCTGTATCAGACCTGTAAACTACAGATTTGTAAGAGAATGCGTTTGTGTTGTTTCAGCCACGAAGTTTGTGATAGTTTGTTAGTGGCAGCAGCACAAAAGCAACACAAGTACTTTACACGTGGTTTGGGTTCAGAGACACTTGAGTTGAAGTTTTTTCCCCTTATTCCTTTTTCCTCTTAAAATTTGTTTTGGATAAAGGTAAGGTTAATCAAGTTTTTATTTTGTCTTTTATGTAAATTTATTTGGCAGAAAATGTATGTTGAAAAGCTAATAAAATATAGAGAAATATGTTGTTTTAGTTCCCAAAAAGGAAACTTAAAGAATTAATCTTCTTTTCTCTAGGACCTGTTATGGAATTTGATTATGCAATATGCGAAGAATGTAATAGAGAATTTATGGATTCTTACCTGATGAACCACTTTGATTTGGCAACTTGTGATAATTGCAGGTACTTATTTCAGACAGTCTTCTAATTGCTAATGTTTACTGTAGACTAGGACAAGACAATTCAATCCATTTGGATTTAATATTATTTTAGTAATTATGATGTTTATTTTTGGGGATTCCTAACATTTCTGTGGTTTCCATTTTGCCAAAGAAATGCAGGAAGCCTTTGCTTATCAAAGTTATGATATCCCATGTCATTAGGAAACGCCCTCTGTCCTGCCATAGATATATTCTTTTTTTCTTCTGGTCTGGTTTTTTTTTTCCTTAGTGGCAGGCTTCTAACCCTTCTCTCCCCTCATCCCCTAAGAATTCTCCTGTTTCTGTATGTCAACACCTTGCTCAGAGGACTGGGGCCCTCAGTGAGAGGAGGGGAGTCATACCTCCAGCCCCTCTTCTGGTACTCTCAGAACACCTCTTTCTGTTCAGTTTTTATTCTCATGAACAGTCAGGGAAGAGAATAGATGAGGGAAGATCACATTCTTCTGTCATTCTTTCTCTTCTCCTAGCCCCGCCCCCAATAACCTTCCTCACTCCACATGGTTCTCCTGTCCCTACTGTCAAGTTCTGTGTTAGTGTCTCTCATACCTTAGGACCCTGTCTTGGATTCTTACTTAGCCCTCTTATCCGTTCCCATTTCTTAGACCTCCAGCGCTAGATCAGTGCCTCACCTGCCTGAGGGCCTGCTTTTTCAGCATCCCTTGCTGCAGACGTTAGGAGCCATCACTATTGACTCGTTGCTGAATAAACTCCTTGGAAGATAGAATGGGAGGTGTTTTTGGTCTCATGATTGCAGCTGTGATGAAGTATTCTGGCACCCATTGGAATTACAAATTATAAACTATTCCTATTGACATGTAGTGGCATTAGTGCACAGAGCAGTTAAAGTCCACAGTATTAGGACTCTCTTTAAAGTTCAGATAGCTTTTGGGAACTGAGTGAGCACATATGATCTTATTTCCATGAGAAATTGAAAGCAGCTGATGTGTCAGTTTGAAGTTGTGTGGTGGTCTGGAATAGATACACTTTTTAAATTGAAACACAACGCTCCATTCTGTTTCAACATCTTTGAAGATGGTAATTTTAGTTTGGTGTAGTTGACCTGTTCCCTCCTCTCTGCTTCAAATTATTTAGCTTTCTTAAAGGTATTCCCAGTTTTAAGTCTCCCCTCCCTGCCCTATACCTTTCTGAAATGTTTACCATTCCGGTAAAGGCCGTCTTTATTCATTGGCTGTCCCTTGTTTAATTCCAAGTCCATTTGGTTCCGTGTTCAGACCGTATCCTGAATCCACCCACTTCTCATCCTCTGTCCCACCATTACCTTAGACTAGGCCACCGTCGGCTCTTGCCTGGACCACCGCAGTGGTAATCTAACTGGTCTCTTGCCTCACTTTTCACCATTAGTCTCTTCTCCATATAGCACTTTACTCAAAGCTCTTTAATGGTTTCTGGTCCATTTAGAATGACGTTGCTTACCAGGCCCCTGTCCGTCTCTGACTCCTCTCCTCACTCTGTCACTTCAGGCGTTCTGGTCACACCGGCCCTCTAGGCCCCCGTCCGTCTCTGACTCCCTCTCCTCACTCTGTCACTTCAGGCGTTCTGGTCACACCGGCCCTCTAGGCCCCGTCCGTCTCTGACTCCTCTCCTCACTCTGTCACTTCAGGCGTTCTGGTCACACCGGCCCTCTAGGCCCCCGTCCGTCTCTGACTCCCTCGCCTCACTCTGTCACTTCAGGCGTTCTGGTCACACCCCGGCCCTCTAGGCCCCCGTCCGTCTCTGACTCCTCGCCTCACTCTGTCACTTCAGGCGTTCTGGTCACACCGGCCCTCTAGGCCCCGTCCGTCTCTGACTCCCTCTCCTCACTCTGTCACTTCAGGCGTTCTGGTCACACCGGCCCTCTAGGCCCCCGTCCGTCTCTGACTCTCTCCTCACTCTGTCACTTCAGGCGTTCTGGTCCACCGGCCTCTCGCTGTGAGCCCAGTCGCAAAGCGCACAAACAGTCCTAGAGCATTTGCATTTGCTCTTCTCCAGTGTGGATGTTCTTTCGCTAGCTGTTCAGAGTGTTCTCTGACTTCTTAAGGGCCCTCCCTATTCCAATACTCCCTCATCGGTGGCCTCAGATTACCCGATCTATCTGAACATTTCTGTTCCTTGACCATACTTTATATTCCTTTCTAGCATATCTGTTATTATGTTTGCTTATTGACTGTCTCCTCCTTTACTGGAATACAAGCTTCATGAAACGAGGCTTTGTTTTATTCCTTGCTGTGTTCCTCATGCTTTGAGCAATACCTGGTTTGTAGATAGAGAACAGATGAAGGAGAACTGTGTAATTGACTATGTCTCCATTTGCACTTTGGCGTTGAAAAAGCTCAGGGACAACTAGACACTTAATTGTGTTGGGCATTAGACCTTACATATTGTGTATATTCCTTAGTCCTGCCCATCCTGACTTTATGCTTTAATTTATAAATTTTTGCTTATGGAGTCTTAGTTCTCATTGATATTTGCCCTGCTCTTATAAGTCATTTCAAATGCTTTGTGGAAAAGAAGGAATTTAAATAAGTAGAAAATTCATAAACTGTTAAATGACATGAATTTGCTGCAAATAAAGCTCAGAATAAGTAAAAGATAAAAATTTTTGTTGTTGTTGTAGTTAGAATTTTTATGTTGCAATTTGACCGTGAGAATTGCAGGGAAAAAGTATTTTATATGTTCCTTTTGGCATGCACAGCCCAGGTTGTTGAGCTATTTGAAAACTTAATTTATTCAAAATAACTAACATATAATGGACTTAATTTGTTTTCAGAGATGCTGATGATAAACACAAGCTTATAACTAAAACAGAAGCAAAACAAGAATACCTTCTGAAAGACTGTGATTTAGAAAAAAGAGAACCAGCTCTTAAATTTATTGTGAAGAAGAATCCTCATCATTCCCAGTGGGGTGATATGAAACTCTACTTAAAATTACAGGTCTCTAATCATTTATATTCAGTCATTATAAACCCTGGGACAGGTGAAAATTTAAAAATGAATTCGTCGTAATTAGTTTTGTTTTTCTTAAGGAGAATTAAAAAGATCCTTTGCATTTTGTTGCTTTACATATGAGTGAGTCATACGTGACATTAAATGACACGTTTTCTTATTTTGCTTTTTGGCGTGGTACTTTGGAGCAAATTTATTACTGTTGGATGACATTAGGAGTACAGATGGGAAACTAAGAAAGCTGAGAGGAAGAGTCATACCTTGTTTTCCTGCCACTCCCTGACCCCCAACAAAATCTTAAAAAAAAAAAAATTCAGAAATTCCACAAATGTCAAAAATCTAAACTCATTTGGGAAATACTCTCCTGAAACCAGTGTCCATGTAACTCTGGTCTGTCCAGGGCGGATCTTCTCAACTCCTCTCGCTGTAATTATGTTCCAGATGCGCCAAGATGTTTAATACACGGAGTGCCTAGGGCTGCTGCCGTGTCCAGGCTGGTTGCCTTGAGCCGCAGGCAGCTTCCTCTATCTGCCCCAGAATGGTACAAACGTAATAGTTTTGTGCCATTACATAAAAATATTGGGAGGCATTGCTTTACAGCAATTTGAGTTGCAGTATACAGAAAATCCTAGTATCTTAAAATAAAATTGAGAAACCACATCGTAAAACCAAACATATACTAAATTTTATTAAAGGACACTATTGATCACCATTATTTTATGTATCATTAAAAAGGAAAAAGTACTGTTTAAACTGACCTAATGTTTTCTTACCACTTGGTGCTTTTATTTTATACTTATTGAAATAGTGTTGTTAGACTTACTGTAGTTTATTGCTCTGCATGATGCTTGTGTGAACATAAAAAGGAAAATGCAAGAACGACAGTTTTATTAAGGTATTCCTAACCTTCTTTGTATTGAGAATCCAATTCTTCTGAACCACTTTAGACTCAGAGTTGTTAAAGTACTGTTGAGCACATTGGTGATGCAGCATTTTCAGAGATGTTAAATTTTGGAAAATGTGATGTTTTGAAACTTTTGAAATGAGAATATATCATTTTATTATATTAAGAAGAAATTTGTGTTTGGCTACATTGATTGATATTTTGGTCCCCTTAACATGTGAGATATCCTGGGTATAATTCTTCATGTGTATATTATTGTCCTAAATGTAAATAAATTTTATGAAGAGTACAGATATGTAACCCAGAGTTTAAAACTAGAATATTTTTTAAGTCATTCAGCTACCAGTATTTTTAAAAATGCATATCTAAAGATCAGAAGTTAGTCAAGTAGATGGCAACTATTATTGATTCTGGAGGAGAAGAGTAGTAGTGATTGATTTTTCTGTGCTAGGGGATTTTTGGAGATTACCTCATACTTAGCTGTCATGTGGCTAATTGGTCAGTAAATTTTGGGAGGTGAGCCTGCCAAAACTCATTAGACTTACCGACTACCTGTACTTCTATTGATGTGAAAAAGCTGAATGAATTAGAGAAACAGTTAAAGTCAGGACAACTTTTCTGTTTATAAGCTAATTCAGCATACATTTACTGAGGGTTTCATAGGTTTAGACAGGTATTAATAGAGTTGTTTCTTGTCAATATTTAAAATCTTTTAAATTGTAAATATTTATAAAATTGTACTCAGATCATTCTTAGGTGCCTATGGACTTAGTAATTATAACATTTTATAAACTGAATCACAACTAATTTAAATATGGATTCTGTGTTGTAGATTGAGAAGAGGGCTCTTGAAGTTTGGGGAAGTCAGGAAGCATTAGAAGCAGCCAAGGAAGTTCGACAGAAAAACCGAGAAAAAATGAACAGAAGAAGTTTGATAAAAAAGTAAAAGGTAAGTGGCTACATTTATATTATCAAGGACTGTGTTTTACTGCTTTGCAAAAAGCCTTTAAGTTCTTCCTTTTTAAAGATAGAACATTACCAGTAGATTGGAATGTGTTGTCATAGATTGAAGAAAGAAAATTTAATTTGCCCGTAGTAGGTTAGTGTTCGAGACTTTCAGTCTACACCTCACAGTACTGCAATTCTAAAAAGCACATAGCCTTCATTTTAATGTGAATCATCATGTTTTATACAGGAATGATGGTAGGATCAGCAGTGATCCCAGTCAAAGATTTGGCATTGGTTTAATCTTAAACATGACCAACAGGATTATAAAAAGCAAAGATATCTACCAGCAAACTTCTCTAGTTTCTTAAAATGAAAAAATTATGGCTAAGTCTTAGTCTTCTAACTTAGCAGCTAGGAGGGATCTTCTAATGTCAGCTAGTCTAATCACTTTTATTTTGTATATGGATAAGAGAGAAAGGTAGAGTGACCTGTTACATAGATGATTATTAGAGAGTTAGAACTGGTACCAGGCTTTAATGACTAAAAGTCTACATTGGTACATTCATTCCTCTGTCCATACATCTGTCTATCCACGTGACCATCTATTCTTTGGTCCATTATCTATTTGACCATGCATCCATCCATGTATGCACAGTGTGCATGAGTCTGTTCACCCATCCATCTGTCCGTCCATCCATCCAATAATAAGCGTCAGCTATGTTGCATGCACTGTGTTAACATAAATGCTGGAGTCAAACAGTTGTCAAAAGAGAAAGACCGGTAAACTTAAAATCATAACAGAGTGTGATAAGTACTATGATAGTGATGAACACAGGGTGCTACACAAGAGAACGGAGAGCACTTTTTGCTATATCACAGAATCCCTAAAATGAGTTTAAAAGCATGCATACAGTAATTGTAGAGTCCCAGTGTGTAGTACAGTATATATGGATAGTACATATTTTATATATACAGGGTTATACATATACTGAATTGATCCATTTAAAATGAGTCTCTTAGCCATAATAAATAATTTTGCATATGTTTTTTGAATTTAGAAGAGGTTTTAAAGAGTGACTGAAGATAGCTCAGATGTCTTAAAAACAAAAAAGCAAAATAATGTACTGTAAGCCTGCATTGTTACTTCTTATTATGAGGGGATAGGATACCCCCTCCTTTTTTTACAAAGCTAATTTATTTGCAATGCAGAAAAGTTAGAAAATTACAAAGAACTTCTGTGATTTTACTGCCAGAGGCAGTCATTAGTAACATTTTAAGGTCTGTTTTTCCAGTTGTTTTCTATGCATAAACACTTTAAAAATATTTTTGTATAAAAATGGAAACACTTTGATATTTATGAAGTTTATCAAAAGTTTATCAAGACAAATAATCCCATTATAAACATCTTTATATAGATTATAGTTATCAATTCTAGAATCAGGGGGAAAGCACACTTTTATGACTTTGTAGAGAGGTCTCCTATTGCAAAGTGCCATGGAAGAGCATTTCACTGAAGATTCTTCCCTAAATTAGCCACTGCTGTACCAGTCTTCAAAAATTCCTGCGAGGACCAATTGAGAGGATTTGGAAAGATTTCTTTTGAATTTGGTCCTTTAATATTTTTGATGTTTTACCATAGCCCTTTCTCTCTTCCAACATCAAGGATCGCTTTGATGAATAAAGTAATTAAAGGCATCTTAAGGAATGAAAGAGGAGGCATATCTAAAAACTAATCACATGTTAGCCTAGGGTTTTTTTTAACCTCATTACCTGATCATCTCAATTCTCTCTCTCCTACCTCCTTAAACCCCTTTCCTGATGTTCTTTTAGTGCAGACAATAATATATGGATAAAGGAATTAGAAATTTGTACCTGCAAATTGGTGAAATATTTTCAAAAGGTGTTCTATCTGTAATGTTTTTCTTAGATACTATTTCTGTAGTACGGTCTAGATATCTAAAGGTGACTAAGTATTTATAATTTGACTAACAAAGATTATGGCATCAGTTTCATTTCATTATGCTTTATAAAATTCTATTAACATAATTCTATGGATTATTTAAATATTAGTATGAATAGAACATTTCTTTTAAGATTTACACAATTTTCATAGGTATTCTTTAAAAGAAGTAAAAGCTCAAATATAATTGGCTGTTTTTCCTCACTATATTAAATTCCTGCATTAATCATCAGTTAACTACTGTTGATTTTTCTTAAAGAGTTCAAATTTGTCCTGAATTTTTCTTTGACCTCTTTTAAGACTTCTTTAATTCAGTTCATTTCTTATTTGGATGAAGAATGTCTTTTGAGGAAATTTTCCCAAGGGTTACATGAGGGGTTACATGAGTTCCAAGTCCCTACAAATCTAAGAATGTTTCTCTGTTTCTTTTGCATAAGAAAACCTAAGTTTTCTCTCCCTTGTATAAACATTACTCCATTGTCCCCTGGTGTTTAATGTGCAGAGGTCAATGTGATGCCTTCTTTAATTATGGCTTCTTCTTGTTGATTTACTTTAGAGGTTGGTGGATATGCTCCTGTCCTCCTGACTAGGCCACAAGGGGCTGAGAGTGGAGTAGACACTGTAGAGGTTAGAAACAAGGAGCTTGCTGTGCAGTTTGCTCAGAAGGCTCAGGACAGAGAGGAATAGAAGGAAGTCAAAAAGTTTTTTAGTTGAAAAGAACTTGGAACCTGGTTCCTCTTGGTCTTCTGATTTTGATCCACAAAGAAGCTGACACAAAATTTACTTCTTTATGGAAAGGTAAGAGATTACATTTGCCTGCTTTTGGAATACAAAATTCTGCTTTAGCAGTTTGAAAAATAATTGATCTTACTGCAGAAGACTATTAAAAGTATAGATAGTATAAGGTATTTATAAATATAGACAAGGCAAAAAACAAATATCTTGTCAGCAAATTCAAATTGTTATAGATCGTAGATCCAAGAAGGCAGAAGTAGAAATGGTATTATTGCTGCTCAGTGTAAGTGGATTTCAGAAAATGCAGTATGCGTCGGCCTTGATATTGGATGGAACTTTCAGTTAGTACAGATACACAGAATGTTTTGGGTTTACATGCATCCTTTCTACAAATAAGGTGGAGGTAAGGCTTTTCTTTAAAGTTATACTCAGCTTTCTCTTACATAGTACTGGTTTTTAGCCTCCTAAAAAAAAAAAAGGAAAGTTAATTTTCATTGTTTGTTACTATGCACTTTGCCCCCAAAAGAATAGGTAAGAAAATCTCATTTTGGGACCCCTGCATTTGTGGACATTTTACATGTTGGGCCTGTGGTTATATGTGACTTTTCGGGCTCCTCTCAGGGGAGTGTGAAGGACACAAGTCCCTGTTATTCGGCTTCAGTTTATGGAAGACAAAATAAGAGCAAAACTTCACATGTTTTGTCATTTCCTTCTGACTTTTTTTCTCTAGTTAAAGGGGCACCGTACCGTATGTCAAAACTTCCTTCCCATCCAGATTTTTAAAATATGTGGTTTCCCTCAGCTATGTATAAGTTTACCTCATAAGCAGCATTGGGCTTTTTTGAATACAGACTGCCTCTTTTTGAAAATAAATGCAAGTTTTAGAGTGGTATTAATTTTTCATTGCAACAAGGATTTAGGGGAAAATGTCTTTGGGTAAAAAGAATAAGCAGTGTCTGAAGATATCAGTAGCAAAATTGAACATTTTATGAACATGTCATGAACATTTCAGCATCTAGTTGAGGTAGTCCACAGCTTTTTGTGCTGTGAAATGCAAGGCCATTGGGACTAGGAGGTTGTATCACGATAAACCACTTGTTTAGTTTTCTGGCTTTAATTGGGCGTTTCAGTGCTGCTGGGTCCATCCCTCTCACCCCGCCTCCAAGGTTTCCTCAGCTCCCAAGGCCTACCAGATCTCTTCCCATTCTGGTAAAGTCTCTGGCCTTTCTGTCATCCTCTTCTCATCCTCAGCAGTGAAGAATTGATCTCTACTTTCTAAAGTTTTAAGTTGCTTAAATGAAGTACGTGAAAAACGTATTGTTAATTTGAACAGATTTTTATTTCACCAGATGTTGATGGTTTGTCATGTATGCTTTTTTCTCTCACACATATACATATATTTTGCTGAACTGTTTAAGAGTTACTTGGAGACATTGCGATTCATATTCGGTATTTAATGTTATTTCCTAAAAACGACATTCTTCTACATAACTAAAAAAGTGATCATACTCAATACATTTAACATTAAAGCTGTTTTCTAGTATATATCTATATCTTTCTCCAGTTGTTCCAATGTCCTTTCTAGCTTTTTAGCTGTTGGATCCAAGGGCCAATCAAGAATGATGCATATCTATAGTCTCTTTTAGTTCTTCAATCTTTTTATCTTTCACGACATTGATACTTTTGAGTCCAGGCCACCTGTTTTGTGGAATGGCCCTCCATTTGGATGTATTAGCAGCTTGTTTCCTCATGATAGACTAGATTCAGGGCAAACATTTTTGGTAGGGATACTTCCTAGGTGATGTGTCGCATGCGTCACATCAGGAGACATACCGGTTCTCCTCTGAGAGTGGTTGATATGCAGTTTGATTGCTTGGTTAAGACAGCATCTGCCGGATTTCACCATTGTAAAGGTTCCCTTTCCCCTTTGTAATTAAATAGGAAACCTGCAGGTGACTCTTTGACCTGTGAACATCTCATTCCTTAGGTTTCACTCAGTGTTTTCAGTACCTGGACATGATTCTTGCTTGAGTCAGTTATTAGGCTAGATATAAATGGTGATTTTCTATTTTTTTTTTCTGTAATTATTTGGCTTCTTTTAGAAGAGCTCTTTTTAGTACCATTTGAATTTATGGATTCTTATTATCAAATCAGTGGCAGTCCATTCCTATCATTATTCATTTTGATTCTCATATTGTCTCAGATTTGGCCAGTGGAAGCCCCTTCAATCTAGCTCCTGTTTTCTTTTTGTTGTAAAGAATTAACAAACTTACATAAAATTGCAAGAATAGTAAAAGGACACCCATATATCCTTTACCTAGATTTACCTATTGTTAACATTTTATGCCATTTGCATTCTCTTATCTATAAACATTTTTTTCTATACCATTTAAGGTGCATACATCATCACTCTTTACCCCTAAATAGTACAATGTATATTTCCTAAGAATAGGACTGTTCTTTTACCAAAAAAAAAAATAAAGTATAGTGTTGATACTTTTGTCACACATATTCTAGTTGTTAGCTGACCCAGTAATGTCTTGTATGATTTTTCATTCTAGTGCAGGATCCAGTCTAGCAGGAGACATCTTCCTGTCATTTGAAACCATGAGGCATCTGTGTAGTTCTGGTCAGCATATCATTTCCTTCATTTTTAATTTAGAAAATGTCCTGAAGTAAAATAAAATAAAAGGATAGAGGGCATTTCATATATATCTAGAAAAATTCGGGTTCTTCAGAATGAGATGATACAGGAATAAAGACTAGAGTTTGGCTGTTTGACTTTAGGCCCAGTGCCTATTAGCTTCTCTGTGCCTTAGTTTTCTTGTATACAAAATTGAGATGATAGTTGGACTTATCAAAGGATTGTGAGGATTAAATGTCTATAAAAGTGCTTAGAGCAGTCAGTGCCTACTATGTTTGTTTATCCTTATAAAGGCTGAAAATACAAAGATTCAAGTAGCATTTTGATATTTTGATATCATAGATCTAAAATGGAGAAAACGTGGTAACGTGGTGTGTTGATTTTTATGGTTGTTACAAAAGATAACGTCATGCTCTTCCTTAGGTTGTATCAAAGAGTGCCTGGCTTGACGGATCATTGGTCAGATTAGGAAAAATGTAAACAACTAGTGTTGTTTTTTAATTATTAAGATAGAAACTGAGGAGTTATTAGCATGTTGATTTACAATTAACACTAAGCATTTGGTTTCTTCAGGTAATATGCCATGTGAACTTTTAAAATATGATTGACTTAGTTGTATTTCAAAGCATCTAATTTTCTTTGTAAAATGACTTTTCAACATTATGTAGTGGAAAAAGTTCTGAACATTGGAACACACGACCTGAGTTTACATGCTGACTTTGCTCAGTTTTCCTACCTGCAAAATAAAATGAAGTAAAATAAAAACTATTGTTCTTTCTAACTTTAATAGGCTGTGATTCTTACGATTGTACTTTGCAATAGTTATTAGCAAGTTTCTCTCCTAAAATATTGCTCATTTTATAGGATAAAGAATTTAATAGACTTAAGATCAACTGACCAAAGCAGTTTTTCTAAGATGAAACATTAGCATAGTATCAGAGCTTTTGGCTTTTCAGTTTTCTTGCAAGCAAAGCTTGCCTTGCCTCTTATAGTAGTTCCTGACTTAGATGGAGCTTAAAAATGTTCCTTGTCCTCAGTCATCCAATGACCCTCTGCTGTGGGTTCCTGATTCCGTCAGCAGTTGCTTGAACAAACCGTTCTTTACTTTTTTTTTTTCTTTGCCAACACATTCCATTTCTAAATCTCCCATTTCATAGTACTTCAACAATGACTTTTCGCAGGCTAACCTGGTAAGTTTATATAATCAACTTGGATGTCATTAAGTTAAGGTAAACCATATTTGGTTTAAACATATGTGCACGCATAATGGATTTTTCAGGTTTCAGCTGAATAGCGCCACTGAAAACTGGCCTTTTCCTTCTTAGAATTACGACGAGCAGTAAGAAGCAGTGTTTGGAAAAGGGAAACAGCTGCTCACCAACATGAGTATGGACCAGAAGAAAGCCTAGAAGATGACATGTACCGGAAGATTTGTACTGTGTGTGGCCATGAACTGACATATGAGAAAATGTGATTTTTAGTTGTGATGTTTGACGGTTTTATATTTAAAGGAAATTCAGATCAATCTTGTTTAAAATTCACCAAGAAAGTCTTCAGAGATGAATTAAACACTTGAATAAATAATACTTCAATAATAAGTATGTATCGTATGGCTTAAGAGCAAGTCCATTAAGGTCTAGCAGGTCTGGTCGTGGGTGAAATACTGGTTCTGTGATTGTTTTTTCTGCAACAGGGATGGGAGCTGAGTGGTGTACAGTAGGTTTGAAAATCTTAGGTTACAGCTAAAATTGAGAAATAAGAAACCAAGGGAAACCCTAGATTGGGATAGGAGGAAGAGCTTTTAGTATATATAGGCAGAAGCTGGCTGAACTGGATTCTTATCTCAGGTAACAACAGGGATGGTGGTATACCCTGTGCCCAGAGGCTGGGTCAGGACTTCTCGACCGTTTCTGTCCCCAGGTAAGGGAGCAGGACACTATACTGCTAGGACAAGTCCTGACAGCAGGAATAAACAGTGAGTTGTAGGAGTCTGATCATGTTTTCTTTATCTGTAGGGTTTACGCTATAAGCCCTAATGTTAGTGTCTATTTTAGATAGGCCTTTTCAAATCTGGATTAAAATGGAAAAACAGCTGTATTGTTTATTGATCAAAGAAGGTACTTAAAGTAAGTTTATTGTAACTTGCACTTACTATCATGGACCAGGCAAGCACTATGTTAATGTGCCTTACAGGTAATTCTCATTTAATCTTGGGAGGAAGACAACTGGCTTCTGTGTTTGTTTACCATTTGGAAAGGAAGTGATAACCTACAACCTGATATCACCCCAGACATCTGGATCAAGTTTAGCAAGTCAAAATTTCCTCTAAAAGGATTACAAGGTACTTAAAGCTGTTAAGAGGATTTGATCTCATGTGGTTGATAAGATCTGTGCATTATTCAGGTTAAGATAAACTGGGTACTTTTAAGTTATTCTTTGACATAACTTTTTATCCGACTGCTACAAATAGAAGTTTATACATTTTTATTTTTCTTTCTAGATCAACTCTTGGAGATTAAGCAAAAGTCAAAACAAATCAAACCCAAAGAGGCTTGAGACTATAATTACTAATTTTTCTCTGTATAGTATACAATACAGAAATGTTTAATATATTGTGTTGATTTTTTTTTTTCTTTTGCTTCTGAACCAACAGCAATACCTTCCTGGGACTACCTCCCCCCTTGCCCCCCCCCCCGCCCAAAAAAAAGTCCAGCTTGATGACAACAGAGTAACTAGGGGTTCAGGATGCTGACAACACATATCTGCATTGAGATAAAGAGCCCTTGAGCCACATGGATTTAGGTTCAAATTCCAGTTACTAGCTGTGGACCTTGGGTAAGTTACTCCATGGGCCTGTTTGTTTTTTATCTGTCAGATGGGTATAATAATCCATCTCTTAAAGAATGTTATGAGGATTAAGTATGGTAACTATGTGGAACCTGGCACCTAACAGCCACCCATTAATGAGCACATATTGTCATCAAGACCAGTGTAGTTACAGGTTTGCCACTCTCTGCCTTCATCAATTTAAGACAATTCTGGTATCCAGATATTATTGATAGCCAAATCTGCTCTATCCAGGTTGTCAGGTTCTTTCCTCATCTTTCATATTCTGGTACAATTATAAGTTATACAGTAATTACTTTCCAGGAAAAACAAATGAACTTATCTTCATATGAACCACTCCTTGAATAATTAATTCTTGGAGATTTAGAATCAAGGAAGACAAAGTATATGTTCACTTTGACAAAAGTATGGTAAATGGCATCACCACAACTTAATGTTGATTTATTTCAAGGTATGATGTACAGTGACATGCCATTCTTGTCTGTGTGAGCTTCACTAGTGGGGAAAGCAGCTGCTGAATGTTTGCTGTTGTACTTTTATTCAGAATTCAATCTCTAGTTCAGTTTTTCCACATACTTGGTGCCAGACTGGGACAGAGCAGGGTCACATCGGTGAACAGTTGTTAGAAGCAACTATTACACGAGAGGATTTAAGAGAAAGGAAGTGAAAACCTAGAAATTCCTCTAGAATTTGGATCAAGTATAATTACCCAAACCTTGCAATACAAGGAGGAACAGTATAAAAACAAAGAATGTTTAACCAAGAATCTGAGTTTTAGTCCCCTTTTTTGCTAGTGACTTGCCATGCAACTTAATCTTGTGAATAATTATTAAAAAGTATGGTATTCAAAAATCCTAGGAATTCCCACCTACCAAATAGACTATATTCTGTAGCCACTAAATTATGGTAAACCAGAGACCATATATTAAAATTGAAAATGCTTAATGCAGCCTATACTTTAAACAATGTAATAAGTTAAAAGATATCTATGTTGTACAAGTGCACAAAAATACCAGTAGTGGGGTTATTGGTAAATTTTTCCTAAGGTTTAAGGAAAGAAGTCTTAAAGATTCTAGGAATTTGGAATGTCAGATAATTCTTTATACTTCTGCATTGTTTTATAGTGTGTTTGCATCTTAGTGAAGCCTCAAGACCATATAGGAAACAGGCTCAGAAACTAGTAGTACTTAGACCAGGTTCCATAGAAACAAAATCCATACCTACTCTAACTCCAAGTATAGCCAGTTTTAGCCAGCCTAGCTACTTCTAGAGGAGATGTCCAGGGGCTCTAAGATAATGGTTGCCAAACCTGTCTGCACATTGGAATCACTTGGGGAGCCTTAAGAACTACTGATGATGTCTGTATTCCACCTCCAGAGACTGGTTTAATTTAAAAAATTTTAAAGGTTCCCAGGTGATTTATATTCAGACAAATTTGGAAACTGCTATTCTAATAACACTTTTTAAAAATTAGTATCTTAAATACTACAATTAAGAAAAAGAAAATTTCAAATGGAGGGAAGTATGTCTTCAGTAAGAAATCACTAGTTTTAAAGCAGACTGATGATAAATCATGAAATACCAAAGTTTAAAAAACATTTTTAGTTTTATTTTGGCCATGTTAGGTTATCCATGAGCTGTGAAAAGCTATGCTACTTGATAAACCCATCAGTCCTATATACTACTTTGTAAGCTTGACCTCTAGTGTTTCAGACCTCAAATCAGTTACCTTTTGTGCCTTAAGAAAAGTTGTATCTGTCACATATATCCTATGGTCATCACATTATTGTCACTGGGGAATATACTTTTTAGGGGTGATGAACAGGTAATCAATGCCATATTCTTTACTGTCCTTCCCATTTCCTTTAGTAAGTGAAAGGATGCTACAAGAAAGCAAGCATTCAAACCATCAAAAATAAGACAAATTATTTTGAGATATTTTTTTAAAAATCTTGACATGAGGGGGAAACATGACCATTAGGCCTGCAGGGCACAGAACTGCTGGAACACAGCCAGGATATGAGGATCTAATTCAGCAGTGAAGAGCAAGTTCTCCAGGGTCACCATGTACTGTTGGATTATTTGGTGATGCTGTGGACACAGAAAAGGGAGTATTTAGGTCTGGAAAAGAGCACATGAGCAGTCTTGCAGAAAATTCCCCTCACCCACATTGTTGAATGATAAGACGTTGGGGGAAAAAGTGGTTATGCTGATGGAATAATAGGCCTCTGAAAAGCCCCAACATTAAGAAAGTGTAGAGGGAAATAAGGAAAAAAGTATGTTCAATAACTTAAACCCAGTTCTGACCAGCTTCTGTGTGAATGCAATTCATGCTTTAAGGCAGTGGCAGCAGTATCTGCTGCTGCTACTATTACAGACATGGTTAAGCTGGGTCTCTCCCTAATAGAGAAAACACAGGTATGATTTTTAAAGTAGCCTAGACAGGAACTAATCTAGGAAGAATTCTAAAAAGGGAAGATGGTATGTTCCAAATAAGAGTAGCACAGTTGCTATTTGCTACTGTTTAAGGTTAAAACCATGATTTTGACTTGAAAATGTTGGAATCACTTCCCTTTTTTAAAAATATGTCTTTGCAAAAGGGGGAAAAAAACCCCCAGATCACTGGCTAATCTCTTAAGTACTGCACAAAATAAGAAACTAAACCTCATGTTTAGTTATCTTTTAAAAATAGCTCACCTGTCTTATTGGAAATCAGAGACTTGTTGAGCCTAAGTGGAATCAGAGTGTCAGAAAATGAAATAATCTCTTCTGTGTGCACTTGTATAACTTGAATATGCTCAGAAATCCTTAGAGGACTAGGAGCTGTTTTAATTGGAAATAACTAAAAATCTAGAGAACACTTGGAGGCTTAAAGAACTTTTTTTCTTTGTATGACTTCTAATTTAACTCTTTTCTAGAATAAACAAGGGGTGTTTGTTAGTGTCTGAAGATACAAAGAATTAGTTTGACTCTCCTACCAATCTTTAGCTTAAATTTAGTGGAGAGTAGGTGTTGCATTTTGCTTTCTAGGAAGACCTTAGCAAATTTACCCTTGTTTATCATCTGAACATTAGATTTTAAGGGCCTTTATAAATGTAATTATTGTTCCCTTAGCATTTTTTCCCTCTACATTTTGTATTACAGGTAGGCTTTTTAGCAGAGAAATCTGAGTGATAATAGAACCAATTTAAGCCTAAATATTCTGATGAGCAACAGTAGGAACAAATGGACATGAATTAAAAGACCTACAGGGGCTATAACCTGACAGATTCAGTGATTTCTCAAAATAGAATATCTGTGGCTGAGAACAGTGATGTGTAGTATCTAATCAGAGTTGCCCACAAACCTGTAAGAAGATCTGCTGTAGCCTCTCTATGCAGTTCTTGTACCATGGTGTTAATACGCTGGTCCCTTCAGTTTCACATCGTACTAAGTGCTCAGTCAAGATCATGATAAACCGCTGGAAGGGAGTACAAAGTTAAGGAGGTGTCAGTGAATTCTTCAGAAACCTCAAAGGTACTGCTTCTTTCACTGTCTTTTGGTGTATGTTCCTAACTTTTGATAATTCAGTAAATACTGTCAGTCTAGAAAGGCAGACCAGTGATAATGTGAGGGAGTGCATCCTTTTTGGAAGACAGTGACCTAAATGATCAACAACTGGTACTTAACAGAAACATTCCTATTTTATATTTAAGCATGGAGAAATGCTCAGTAACAGTGCAGTTTGGAGGTATATGTGGTTACCTCCAAATAGTGAACTTTCAATTTACTTTGTAAATTCTTATATTTTTTAACCTTATATAAATGTATATGTGTTTTATAATTAAAAATAAAATTTTAAAACAAATTATTGCTTTTTTTATATCAGTGTCCCAAGCCACAATACCTGAAATATGACGAGGAAGAGGTTCTTTTGTTCACTCTGAGCGGACTCCACTTTCTCCTGCAGTCTTTCTATTTGTTCCTCAAGAGCCCCGTCTTTCCTGTCACTGCTTCTGTCGTCGTCATCACTTCGCTACAGAATGCAAAGGAACAAAGACAGTGCCATTTAGAATCCCAGTGTACTGAATCCCATCAAGTAAGGGGAAGGGTTTTATTGTCTGGTTAAATGCTTTGAAGAGTTGTATTCTGTGGGGAAAGTACTCCACCACCTCAAACATGCATGCATCTACATCTAAAAGTGGCACTTGTCTTAGATAATGGGCAGTGGATGTGTTCGAAAGCAGAAGTGGGTTCAGGGAGGAAATGTATATCACATTTTTTCTTTCATTTAAAATTTAAATAGCTTTGAGCACTGGAAAATATAGTCGATTCTTATTCATCATTGTTATATTTTCTAGCCACTGCTCCTAGGGGAAATAGAGGGTTAGGTTCTTGAGGAAGCCTCTTGTCGCATTTTCATAAGCGGATAAATATATAATCTTGTTTTATGTATTTCTATTTAAAGATACTTTATATGTCTTATAAATAATTATACACAGTATTTATACTAAAATAATAGCTGAGAAGGATTTAACATTTTCCTGACCCTCAGTAATGTGACTGTAAGAATGCTGTCTGCTATACTTTTTTTAAAAATACTGGTCATCATCTCAAATCCATAAATTTAGCTACTTTTCCATAGCTTTATCACACACTACAGATTTTGCTTTAATACCTGATAGATCAGCCTCACCTACAGATTGGTGAATTCCCTCTTCCTGGGTGTACATTGTTGATTCATGAACACTCGAACTTGGGACCAACAACAGTAGAACGCATGCCCGGACAAAGTTTTACTACAACACATTTTTCCTGTCAGGCACATCATGGCCTTGTGCCTAGGAATGCTAGACAGCTCTTCAAGTCCTATGCTTGGGGGCTATTTAAAATAGTGAAATCAACAACAAAAAGCAGAAGCACGAAAAACATGGCACTAAATACACCACATGGAACTGAAACAAGAAGGCAAAGTATTGCCTTGTTCAATCTCAGCTGGGAACAGGCCCACTGGGCAACCTAAAATTTTCACTCCTCTGCATATGTCTGCGAATGACCGGGAAAGCACCGTGAGTACTGATTTGGGGATTACCAATAAATGTAAGTAGGTGAGCTTGTAAAAACAACCTGCAGATAATGAGGACAGACAGTATATTCTTCTAACTCCACTATTCTTGTATTCAACAAAGTAGATGACCAGTGAAAAACTCAACAGTGCTCTCCAGTCATTAATAACTGACCATTTCAGCAGTAACAACAGACAGCTTGCTAATCCTCCACTCCCAATGGGACCATACAAAAAACTGGGCAGGTTCTTAGGTAACCCAGGAGCCGTAGGTTGCTCATCCTTGCAATAATTTAGAACTGACATGTAATAATTTACAGCAGGTTAAGACTGCTGGCAGTATGGGCTCAATATACCTGTTAACACTTGCAGCTCACCCTGAAGAACTTGGCGCATTCATTTAAGTGGTTTTTATTTTTTTAAAGGTGGAAGAAAATCAAGGCATGATGACAAATAAGGAAACAGGCTGAAAAGTTACATGACTTTCCCGGTGTCACACAGCCGGCAAGTGGCAGAGCCAGAACCTGACGCCAGCTGTGTTCTGTATTAAGGTCCTTTTAGCAAGAAGGTAGGCACCACCAAACCTAGAAAGCCTATTTCTTTCCAGATAACACACCTATGAGCCTCTTCCACTCTCTAAGCAAAATTATCAGAACCCCCAACTCTTTTTGTAGAATTCTCCTTTTATATTTAGTACGTCACTGTTATGAGGTCTGCCTTATTATGTTCTAGGCTACTGAGTATATGTGTCTTTTCCCAATACCATACCAAGGCAAAGTTCTAAAGTACCACTGCCCAACAGACCTTGTACATGGGGGAAATGTTGTTACATCATTATTGCCTATCACAATAGCCACTAGTCACACATGACTACTGAGCACTAGAAATGTGGTTAGTGTGGCTAAGGAACTGAGTTTTAAAATCTAGTTAATTTTAATTAAGTTACATGTGGCTAGCGGTTACGATATGACACCACATACCTAGAGAATGTTAGGGCATAAGGGCAAGTTTCTGGAGTTTGACAGACCTGGGTCAGATCCTAGCTCTGTCACTCCTTAGCCATGTAACTTTGAAAGTTATTTAACTTCTCTGAGCCTCAAATTATACATGTTAAACTGGGGGTGACACCATTTACCTTACAGTATTTTAGGTCTGTGCGTTTATATACATGTATATTTACATATATATGTATGTCTACATGGAGATTATAGAAGCACTTGAACATCTTTAGCTTCAGTAAATTTGTTTTCACCGTCTACTCTGGTAAATATGGATACTGGAAAACACCATCATGGAGAATACCAGTACTGTTACCACAGAATACAGCCACTCACTGCTTCTTCCCAAAGTGGCAAAGTACTAAACTTAACAGAAGTACAACAGTTTTCTTTCTCCCTCTTCAGCCCTGCCCTCCTTCCCTTTTGGGAGTGGCAAACATGAAGCTGGTGAACTATGGAAAGGTCTGTGGCTTCCTAAACAAGTCCTTCCTTTTCCTCTACGTCTACAAATAGCTCTGCATAATTTGGCCTCAGAAGAAATAGGCTCCCATGATGGTAATAAACATTCTTCTATGAATTGGCACAAGACTTACCCGTTTGTGTTGCCTTGCAAGTTTCTCTTTAGCTTCTTCCAGCTCTTTCTGGATCTTCAGAACATGTTTGTTCATTTTTCGAATTGTGGAGTGCAACATTTCCCAAACAAACAATCTTGAAGAAAAATGGCATTTGGTTACTACTGTATGCTAAACTACACATATAAAAAAGAAGACCTCTCAACTTTTATAATTTACTCATTTTTAAAATTTCTATCTTTTTTATTTGTTTTCTTTTATAACCTACTCATTCTTAACGTCTGGTATACCCTTCCACTCTTCAGGCAGAACTCGTATCACATCTCCAGCAACACTACCCGTTAGATTCAGGTGAGCTTCCTGAAGGCAGTCCTGGCTCTTGTCATTTTTATTTCCATCCCCTACTAGGTACACATTGAAGGTACGTATACATAGTCATTGAAATAAAATGACAAACTGTAAAAAACATTAATAAAAGTACATGTTTTCTAAATTTAAACACTAAGCATTGGAATTTTCTTGAAATGGAAACCTAATCTGAGGCTCATCTTACATTCTTAATACTATTTAGTATACATATGGCCAATTTTCTTGGAACATTTAAGAAACCCATTAGTTGATTAAAAGCTATCAACTGCCAGGTTTTTAAGAATGAGATAAGTATTTAAATATCAGCTACCTTAACAGCAAATTGCTGAAGTACCAGTGCTTTAAAATGTTTGTTGCATAAATATTTTTTTAAAAAGTGCTAACTTCTTTTCTGTCTATAAAGTAGGTCTCCTAACCCCAAGACAGCATAGAAGAGAACTTCCTTCTACAAATTTTAACCTGGATGATAGTTTAAGTGGAAGATAGTAAAACAATCTTGTTTATAAAACTCAAAGTCAGAAATGTTAGCAGACAGGATAAAATAGCAGAGTAACTCTGCAAGCGGCGGCCAGAGAAGGCTTTGCAGTTAGAAACAGCTGAGCTTGGTGTTAAAGAACGGCAGCTCTGGAGCAACGTACCCAATCAAGAACGCCTGTGTTTCAGCTCTGGCTCTGCACTTAGCTGTGCGACTCTGACCAAGCTACTTAAGCACTCTGCAACAATTTTTCTATTTTGTAAATACAGACGATAATGTAACCCCATCTACGTGGTGGTGTGAGGAGTAAATGAGTTGCAAATGTAAATCACCCAGGACAATGGCTAATACATATCTGTGTGATCAGTTCTCTGAGTTTGCAATCTGAGACTTTCTTTTGCTTTCATTTGTGAAAGCCAGTTTAGCTAGTATGATAATCTTAGATTGACCCTTTCACCCTAAGAACTCAGTTTATTCAGACCAAGGTCCTCTGTCAGATACAATGAAGAGGACAAAGGTCGTAATGGATTTTTAAGCCTTTGCAAGTATTTTCGTTTCCTGTTTTGTGTCAACTCCTACCAATCTGGTCCTGATAATTATAAAGCCTGGGGACTTAACTTCATGGGTAAGGACCAACTTAAGGAAGTCTCTTCCTTTAGGGGGAATGGGTCTAGAATAATCTTCTGCATTAAGTCTAGGATTTTTATGGCTGAGGTGAGAAGTCCCTTCCCCAAAGGCATGTAGGTGCCCATCAGGCTTTCCTCAATGTCTCCAAGGATGTATACTAAATCTACTGTGACTGGTTTTTCCCAGTTCCTAGTGTGCATTCAGGTCCCCAAATGGAGCTGGCACTCTTCCCCATGTCCCATTGGCTGAGACCTTGACACACAACCTGACCTTCTCTCCTAAGAGTCCAGATCCTTATCACCATTTTTATTAACTGGTTGAGTCCTGATTCAACTTACATGTGTGCCCCTAAGAGACGCTGTGACCTGACTGGCTATTTCCATCGTCCCAGTATCTCTGTCAAGTCTAATCCTGTCAGACTGGACCATCAGCATTGTAATATCAGCCTGGTTTAAACCAAAATTTGAAGCTCATGTATCAGAAACCACATGAAAAACAATTGTTAGAGAATATGAACTTTGTAAAATAATTCATATTACCTAGTAAAGTCACGAGATAGTTCTGAAGAGAAGATCCAATTTGCTACTGCAGCACAGTCCACAATCTGTGTACGAATCATCTTATCTACTAGTACAGCAATCATCTACAATGAGAGATTAGGGTAAACCACACTTATGCGTACGCCACATAACCCACTGCTACAAAGTAAAATAGGCTTGTGAATTCATTTTCAGTGGCTTTGGAATGATCAATTTGACCAGTAAGTCTTAAAGATTTATTCTGCTCTCTGCCTGGCTCTGGTACTTATAAGAATACTATAATGCCGGTAAAGACTGCGCAAAAAGAGAACCTCTGAATGGTAACAACGTAAAAGAAAATTTTAGATGATACATACAAAAATATACATTTCCATTTAACCTAAAATTTAAAAATCTAGTGTTATCATAAAGTCTTAAACTAATTCTGAAATTTACTTTAATGCCTCTTTATAACACATGGTATAAAAATATACTGAGGTTGAGAAATCTGGAGCTTATTTATGGAAATTGAGTAGACTGAATAATTACTTTCTACCCAACTGGTAGACTTTTTAACCAAGTATTTAAAATGTGTTAAGATATTATAATCCCAAACCAAATCATAATACTTGCTCTTTTAAAGAATGAATCAAACATCATTATTTCCACAGCACTAAAAAAAATTAAAACCATTCTAAAGCAGAGCCAAATTTAATGTTCCACAAACTAAAAGAATGGTGATAACGCCCTATTTTTACATTTATACAATCAGAGCCTCAACACTTCTAATTAAATAGTTTTTACCTGTGGATGGTTTCTCCAGACCTCAAACATAACTCTTAGAACATGTAACTTTCCCTCATCACTTTCAGCTAGGGTTTTGAAGACTTCATGAAACCTTTTGATGGGGGAAAAAACAGCATGTATAAACTTATTTGTTAAGCATTTTAACGTTTCAAAGCCTTTTCAATGTTACTTAATTTATAGTGCAATACATAAATGCAAAATAACCAAATAACCATTAAGAATATAAAAGGTCTGATTAGGAATTCATAGTTTGTATGGAATTTGTCACACAATCTTAAGACACTTAAAATATACTATTTTTAGCCCACAACTTCAATTTAATGTGTATCTACAAATAGGTGAGGGCTAAGGGTGATGTATTCTGACTATACCTTCTGTGGAAACCCTGCAAGTAACACGGAGGCTTGGAAGTCGAGATGGGCTGGGGAGCCCAGTTTCTCTACTTGGCTGGAGGAATATCTATGTTCTCTTTCTTCAGATGCCAACCTTTGGGTGGCTCCCCCAAAATGTAGTCGGCTCTCATTTCTGCTTACCTTCCTTCAGGAAGATGCCTAGACAGGGTGGAGCTTCTTGACTGTATATATGACTGTCCTATGGACCCAAGTTTTTCACTGGTTTCTCTAAAGGTCTACATGAAAAAATATACATTCCATGTATATATGCAAACTGTACATACAGACTGACAGAGCCATAGGACAAGGATTTTAGCTACTGCAAACCAAAACCCATTGCATCAAATTACATAATACTATTATTAAGGTCTTCATATTCAACAATTTTAGGTAAAAATTACTACATCATTGGTATTCACCAGGCAAAGTTCTAAACCCTAAAGGAAGGGTGTGTGTTCTTGTTGCACTTACTTTGCAAGAGCACTAAAGGAGTGGCTGAACGATTTGGCTGCCAAGTGTAGCAGAGTCTGCATAAAGACCTCTATTTTCAATGGGTTAAAGCTGAATCCTTCATCTGAAAATATTCCACAGTAAGACAGGAAAGTGTAAGTATAGCAATCCCTTGGTCCCTCTTCTAGAATGCTCAACAGATGGCACATTCACTTCCAAATACTAAGACATTTATGTAACATCTTTGAGTACGAAGAGATGACAAAAAGACCATCACTGATTTCAACACTAAACTCAATCTTAATTCTTATTTTTTGGAGAGTTTCTCTCATTCTATGTGATCCATTTCTTTTACAAATACCACAGAGATTTCTTTGTTCATCTCTCTATATATGTGGTGGCAAGATAATATATTAATACAAAATAACAGTAAACCCTTAACATTTAAGTCTATGTCCTAAGATGTCTGACAATGCCTAAATTTAATACCACCATTTTGACTTATGCTTTCTAATTATATTTTCTTTAAAATCATAAGTTTCTTAGAAAAATCCAAACAAAATCACAGTAATAAATAACCCAAAGACCATTAATGTTTTATTTTTAATTAAGTCTTTTTCATGCACACATCCTTATGAATGGATCTAACAACAAAAACAACTTTTCCTGAAATGGTTACCCAGTTGTCCCAGTAGACTTTCATCTATTTTACTTAATTGTCTCTCTCTCGTGCTAATACCACATTGTTTTAGTTACTTTTCAATCTATATTTTATATATGATAAGGCAAGTCCTTCTCATCACTTTATGTCTTATCCATTTATTGATTCAGGTAAACTTATAAATCATTTTTCCCGTTTTCTCACTCTTACCCAGAAAAAAAATCTAGGGATTTTGGTTGAAATTACATAGTATGTACTTAATGTTAAGGTACTCAATGTTAAACATTATTATACTAGTTTAATTTGAAGGAAAACATCCAATTTTAAAATACACGAAGTCTTCCCATTCAGGAACCTCTAAAGCAAAAGCAGGGAATGCTTAAATTTTTTTGAATGATAACAGTATATTTTACTTTGTGTATTTAGTTTACATACTTAATGGGGATGTTAGGATCTCTTTTTACATAAGGGAGAAAATATCTGGGTTCTAGGAACTTACAGGCTGAACAGGCCAAATGAATACATTGCTTTATGAGCATCCAATACATTTATGTTTTAACTTGGCTTATACATAGTTTCCACTCAAGAAATATTTCATTCCCTTACCGTCATCGTCATCCTGGTTAGGATTTGGTACGTCCTTCAGAATGCTGAAGATTTCATCATTGGTTGCTTTACTTTTAAAGGCAACAGCTAAGCAGAGGGCAACAGAATGTCCAGGAAGAGAATCTAACCACAGAATGGGGGGAGGGTAGATCAGGTTTTAAGACTATTGTTACAAATAGTTTAATAACTGAGAAACTTAAGAAAAAGGCTCTTTTCTTTCAAAATATAACTTATCCCAAGATCACTATTTAACCTGTCTAAGGATAACCACATGTGAAAGTTTAATAGGTCAATGGCTTTTCACCTAAAGTAAGGCACCTAGCTAATTGAAATTCAAAGTACAAGGGGTGTTGTGTTGCTCTTCCTTGGGGTGGGGGGGTGCAGGGAAATGTGAATATAGTTACAAGTGTCCTTTGACAGTCCTCAAATCCTTAGGCTTCTATAAGCTGAAAAGCCGACAGTGTATTTCTCTTTCATTTTTGCCAATTTCTCTTCCACTTCCCCTGCTCCTTTTCTGAAGTAGTGAAAACTAAGTTTGAATTGAATAAGGTGAAGGCTATCGACATAAGATAATTTTGCTTTTTTCCTTTTCTGAGTCGATACACTTGAATCTGCATAAGCCAGATGCCCATGTACTGTGACTCCATATATTTATTATTGGTTACTATCTGTCAAGCCTTTCTTCTGTAAAATTTGTGTTAGTATATACTATAAGACATCACCAGAACAATCAGAAATCTACTTTTAATGTAAGGTAGACAAACATGTAACAAGGCAGTCCCGACAGAATATGAGTTACTAAGCACTTGGAATTGATAAAGTCAATTACAATGGGTCACACATACTGTGTGCTTTTTCCTTGAAAGTGGGACAGAAAATCAGGGACAAAAAAAGAACCCCTGCCACTGAGGGTCTGTCAACATTCTAGCTGGGGAACCACGATTCACATAGAAAGCAGCCAGAGAGCAACACAAAACTGGCTTGCCGAGGTTGAGAAATGTTACAGGAAGGAGTCATTGAGAACTGCATCTTTTGGGCCAGACCCTTGAGAGAACAGAGACCGGATATAGAATGGGCTTTCCAAGCCTGGGGAAAACCAAGGCAAAACCAAGAACCAAGAGGATGGTCCCCCAAAAAGGAAGTGGGCCCAGCTATAGTAGAGGTCCATGGGAGAAGAAATGACAAATAACAAAGCAGGAACAACTGTTAGGAGGGCCTTAAATGTTAGGCTGGGTTGTTTCTATGGGGAAAAAAAGCAAGCTAGAGGTTCAGTGGAAGTTTGAGCTCTTTGATAGCAAAGAATGTATCTTATAGTTCTGAGCCAGTATGGGGCAGAACTCAAAACTTGGCACCTCTAAGTCCTCATCAAGTTTTGCTGTTTAATGAAGCACAGTAGTTAAGAGAGCGGCTGCTCAGCCAGTAAGCCTGGGTTTGAATCTGGGCTCTATACTCAGAAGCAATCGCACTAGGGCTTTACCTCTTTGAAGCCATTTCTTCACTGTAAAATTGGTATAACACATCTATTTCTGAGTTGTTTTAAAGATTAAGTGATATAATAACAGGAAATGTACTTAACACTGGGACCATCTGACTAAACTTCAAGGAAAACAGGTGTAGTCTGAGGTGTAGGTGAAGAATCAGGAGTACGATATGAGAAGGCAAGGGAGAAGAGCAAGTTTCAAATACAAAAACCTACACAACAGGAAATGGAAGGCTCGGGGAGGAGCCATGTTTACAGCTATCTGAAAAGACCAACTTGGAACAACTCCCCACCCCACTTTCTACCAGTGATCACCAAGGCACACTTTACCCTCACTAAGTGCAAAGCACAAAATGACATATCAAATTGTAGTCCCTCTGATCTACACTGCACTCTCAGAAATGATGCGACCAAAGAGTAAGAACTCCATGCTTAAAAATTTACTTCTAAAGGCACATTGCTGGTCAAAATATAGTTTATGTGCACCCATATTCCTATGCCTGAAATGGTATCAGGTGATAATCCATTCAAGTAATTTCGATCACTATGACAAATACACATTCCCATTTGAGTAAGTTCTAGCTATAAATTCATCTTGTTATGCCTAGTAGCATATTTACAATAATGTCATGGATATAATATGAACATTGAAAGAAAAAATTACAAGCCAGTAATAACTAAGTAGATCACAGTGAATCTTCAAAATGACAGGGTAAATAAAATAGTGGCTAGTAACAGATGACCTTTCAAATAGAGAAAATATTAGCCCAAGAAAAGAAAAAGTTCACTTTCTCCACCTTAAATAATTGACATCAGAGAATATTTGCATTGATAGTTTTTGAAGACAAAAGGATTTTATCACTTACTGCTACTTTCGTCTCCATACTTGTAAATGCAGGTTGGGTTTGCAGGACACAGAGCTGAGAAGGTAGGAGGAACAATATCTAATATACGCTGATGGTAAGACAACCTACAAGACAAATAAGAGCCTCAGAAAATACTGTTCATCAGTTCCATTCATCAGTAACATCTAACTTACCCAGGAAGTCACAATCTCCAACATCCTACATTCAGCTGACAACGAAGAAATAAAGAAAATGTCCTTTAAGCTTTGTCTTTGCCAGCAGAGTAAAACTCAGACCTTTTTCAAAACCTACTAGTTTGCACTGAGGTGTGGGCCACTGGGTCTACCAGCCTAGTGGCCAAATATGTGGGATGGTGACAGCGGGTGGAGGAGACAGTCTCTGTGTTTGAGAGAACTGGTTACACTGTAGCAAATAAAAACACACTGAGGCTAATGGGAGTCTCGTTTCTGAAAAAGTATCTGGGAACCGTGGCAAAGGGGGCTAGAAAAAATGAGATTCAGTGTTGGAATTGGAGGGATAGGTGAATATAAAAATATTTATAGATCTGTATGTGTGTGCATATATTTACTACCTTTATCCATCCAGAGGGCTTGGAACTAATGAACTCTACTAGCGATAAGCCTATCAAGTGTCCAGATCTTGATTCCTAAATACCCATACTCCACTACTAGAAACTTGGGCTCCTTGAATAAAGAATAAAGATGATTCCAGAGGAGGGGCAAGAAAATGCAAGATGAGCCTGGAACACCTTGTGCCAGAAACAAGGAAAAGCTCAATGAATGGAGGAAACATTAAAAAGAAAGAAAAAAGGACACAGCAGCCACAATGTGCTCCCAATGGACAAATCAGAGACAGTTTGGGCATCAAAATAAATACTGGCAGTTAACGGACTATAACCCACTGAATGAAAGAGAAACCTATTAGTCTGTACTAATACATAAACACAGGAATAAATGGGTGAGAAAAAGAAAGCTCTTACAGCAGAATGCCAACAAATGTAGAAAGAATAATGGAAAAAGAGAAACACCACTTGGTAATCATCAGAGTGGTGGCAGAAAAAGCAGGACTTATTAGTGGTGCCTGGATGAAGAATAGCATATGAATGCACCTTAGAATGTCCCCCACAAAATAATCAATTACAAGGGGAAAAATGGTCAATTGAAGGTGGAGAGACCTGGCAGACACTGACATGACCAGGTAATCAAGGCTGACATCTCCAGTAGTAGGATTCAGGTGCCTCTCGATGTTATGCACCAACAATGCAAGACTTGAGTCTGGTCATGAGGCCATAGCAGGGCAACCCGAGAAAGGGCTAGATTCTTTAAAACTGAAAAAGACATGAAAAGTAGAGAAAGAAAAATAACTGTTCAAGACTGAGGAACTGGAAGAGAATGACAACTAAAAGCTACATGTGTTCCTGGATAGGATTTGGACCAAAAAGAAAAAAGACACTGTTGGGATGGCTGGCTACATTTCAGCAGTACGTGTGAACTGTGTGGTGGTATGCTGTACCATCTCTGAAATTATTTCAAAGTACATCTGACCAAAAAACAAAACAAAACAAAAACTTTTTGGCTTAATTCACACAGAATCCAAATGTCATGGTTGTCTAATTTTTTCAGCCCGAATCTTGATTAAATAGTAACAAGGAAGAGAGGCAGGTGCTTGGATTTTAAAAATGATATTCTGGACATATATCACAAATGCCGAGAAAACTCCTCCCACATAAATTAAGAGACCTAAGCTAAGGAGAAAAGACAAAGAACTTACTTACCTCATACATTTTTCTAGAACTTCTCTTACAAACTTTGGTTTAGGACTTTCAGGATCTTGAGTAAGACAATCTGACCTAATGAGGAAATGTAGTTTTATAAGTTCTTAAACAGAATCTGTACTTATTCTTACTTGTACTTAGCTGCAAATAGTTTCCTTCTACCTAAATTATTTCATTTGTATGTATAAATCGCAAAAAAGAAAAACTAAGTAATTCAGACCATGAAGACTGCTTTTATGTTATAGTTTTGAACATTAACAGGATTCACTTACTTTATTTATTACGGTAGTCTGCAGAAAAAGGAAAGGTAAAATGTAACACCACTTACCAATCTTCCCAGCTCCAACGGAATTGGAAGTTACTTAGATGATGGGAAAACCAATTAATAAACCTATACAGAGAAGTGAAGACAGGGGACAGAAAAAGATGAATGGTTGCAGTTTATACCAGGTTCCTTTGTCATCCTTCAGATAAGTAAAACCCTATTTTATAGTGAAGTGAAAGAGCACATTACCTACAGCTGTATCTTCTACCACTTTTCTTACCCATTTTTCTGCAAATCCTGTAACTCGTCTTCTACTTCGAAAAATAAATTTCCTACCTCACTTCTTCTAAAAGTGTTATCCTTTTTAAGTAAATAATAGATACCATCTGAATGCCTGTTTTGTGCCAGGCACCTTATATGTTTACATAATTTAATTCTCACAATAACATCTAAGGAATGCATTATTTTCCCTATTTAACAGTGAAACAGAGGCAAAAAAAAAAAAAGATTAAAGAAACTGCAGCTAAAACATTTTATAAATGACAGAGCTGAATGAAGTTAGTCTCTCTCTCATTATCACACTGTGCCCTTTTCACCACAAACAAAATATACCATTGCAGCCTTCTTTCCCCTAAAATTACATCTGATCTAACTAGATATGGATCACATTAGTATACTGTAGAATGCTGTGAAGTTGGTAAGAGCCCAGTAACTATTGTTAAACAAATGGCATAATTGGGATGCCCAACATAACTGGTAGTTTTATTAGACTAGGGAAAAAAATTAGAAGACATTTTTAAGGCATGTCCCTTATGTATCTATAATTTTGATCATTGAAATGAATCAAGATAATAGGTCAATAACATACAACAGCTCTTACCAATAAATTTCAGATATGGAATTTGAACTATGGACATGAAAGATCCTGGAAATTGGAGCAATATTCAATATCTGTTGATCTGATTGGGAAACTGACAGAGGTAAGAAGGAATACCAGCTAAGAAAGGTGGTATATAGACCTCATCCAAAAGCAGGCAGTGGCATGCAATTACTACAGCTATCAAAATCCAATATGGTCTTTTATTTAAACAGTCTTGAAGCTGTAGTTATGTAGAAGCTAATTACTTTAGAAGTAGACACTATAAACAAAAGTACATACATATGTTTATACATAATAAATAAATATTAGACTCTGCTTCTACATAGAGGTTAGCATAAAGCTTATTTTTAAAAGTTTACATACCCAATTACAGAGGGAAAAGTACAACTATACCAAAGCACCAAACAAGTAAACAATGAATGGAATTAAAGAAAACTTCAGCACGGGAATCGTATCATACTGAAAGTTAGACTAGAAAGTGTAATATTACATTACATTACAACAAGTATGAGTTTCAACTTGTAAGTTCTTAAAAAGGCAAATGTGTTGCTGATCAAATCATTCTATAAAGTACAGGGAGTAGAAGCTGCTAACAACCAGTACAGAAATGAGGTGATTACCTGTCTACACAGGTAGTATTCATTGTGTCCAAACGCATATATAGCATTTCAGTTGCCTGTGCAAGCTGTGAATTTGATAAGGAAAATATTCTCCACCCTCCTTCGAAATAAATGGTGACAGAAAAAATAAATAACAAATGAAAAATAATGTTGAGCAACTTTTCATGTAATTCACCTTTTTCAAAAAAACAGCTTTGAGTATGATATACAATAAATTTGGTGTGTATACACCCGTGAAATCAAGATAATGAACATTTATATCACCTCCAACATTTCTTCATGCTCTTTGTAGTCAATTTTCCCTTCTCCCCCCCACCCCCCATTTAAATACCCAAGCAAATATTGGTATGCTGTCACTGGATTACTTTGCATTTTCTCGAATTTTGTGTAAATGTAATCATACAGTATGAATTATTTGTTTGGCATCTTTTAGTCAGCATAATTATTTTGCAATTCATTCATGTTGTTGCCAGCATCAAAAACTTATTCCTTTTTATTATATAGTATTTCATTGTACAGGTATAACATGATTTGTTAATCCATTCATATACTGATGGATATTTGGATTGTTTCCAGTTTGGGGCTATGACAAATAAAGTTTCTATGAACATTAATGCCCAAGTCTTTGTAGGGACATGTGTTTTCATTTCTCTTGGTAAATACTTAAGAGTGGAATGGCTGGACTTTATGGTACACATATGGTTAACTTTTAAAGAAATGCCGAACTGTTTTTATGAAGTGACTTTAAACCCACTGGCCGAAATATTTACTAACTTTTTAAAAGTCGGCCAGAGAAGTTTAAAAACAAAGGAAAGGATACAACTTGGGGTAGAGAGCCAGGCTGAAGTTTGCAAAGTTCAATGAGAAGTGTCGTATACATCACATCAATGTGAGGGGGCGCTGGAAGCTGAAACAGCTCTGCAAAGATCACCTACAAAAGAATCCGGAGTCAGAACTCAATTGCACTTCTACTATTAAAAGACCATACGTTCTCAGTATAAAGCTCATGACATTTGTAATGAAAAAATTACTTTTTAACCTTTAGAATTATGCTCTTTAAAACACGAAGATCTATAATATTATAATGAAAATTTCTCCTCTCTATAACTTGATCAAATAATAAGCAAATATTAATGCTAACTTGATACTCCATGAGAATCATACAATTACTTTTTAACTTGGAAGTATAGGAGTTGATTTACTGAGGGACTCACAGATCCATCAGTTTCATTCTCATAAGCAGTAAAAACTCTTATTAAACTAGGATGGAAACAAGTCATTCCACTCTGCCACTTAAAACTGGTACCTAGAAACCTTTTTGATAATCCAAAACTTCTTGCCATGCCTCTTGTTAGGAAACTTGCTTCCGCCCTCCCTATATTATTTGTGGACTGCCTACCTAGAATTCTAAAGCCTGATGTGCATTCCTTCCTTCGACTCCCACCTTGAACACTTTTGTACTTCATAACTTTCTAAACATTTTGCAGATTTAAAGGTATGACTTATATTCCTCATTTCAACTGGCATGTCAGTGAGTCAAATTCAGAGCTTAAGCTTACTCTTGAGAGTTGAAAAATAAGCCAGAAGCAGTACTTTTAAGAAAGCACACAAAGGCACTATAAATAAAAAGTGTATCTTAAATAAAACATAACTGCTCATGAGTATTTTAAAATAAAGGAATATGCAACTGACAGTTTGACCCATGTGTCAAGTGAAAGCGATAGTTATTAGGACATAAACCTCACAAGGTGTTCAATATACTACTTATATCATCCTTCTGTATTACTTAATACAGGGTCAAAGTATTATCCTTCCTACTTCTAAAAACAACTGGCTCTTTTCATTTTTAAGAATAAAGATTTATATTTAACCCTACCTTGTGATACGGGGAATAATATACTAGTCAGGTGTCTGCTAGTAATAAGAAGCCAGAGAAACACAGTTAAAAATAGGTTATCTGCCTAACGTAATACAATACTTTAAAATATTTAAGCCACTTATACGTCTGTTAATTGGACAATGTATTGACACACCTAGAGGTAACTTACATTATCCATGATAACTATCCATGAATGAAGACATACTATATAAATAATTTATAGGCAACTCAAAAGTCCATTTGGCTACTGGTTTCAACCTCCTCTTTTCTCTTTACTAACATGGCTAACAGAGCACCAAAAGAGACAGCAAATTCCTCGCTCCTCTGTTAACTTTCAGTACCTGACAAGTAGTAAGAAAAAAAAAATAAGCCGAAAGCAGATTATACTTTAAGTCAACAGATTCTGAAACTTAGAAACACGTCCATATGGAATGCATACCTCAACTATGTGGTAGTTCAAGGGGATCTTGTTCTTCCCTGGATAGCTGACCAGCTGTGCAGCACTATAAAAAGTGTAACTTAGTTAAGTAAACAAAGATACATGAACAATCAAATAAGCAGTTTCAAAAGCAGTGTGTTTAGATAAAGACACTTTTCTGGAATGTTCTAGATTTCGGTTACTTCACTACAGCACAAATTATTTTGTCTACCACAAGGGAATTCTTTAAGGCCCCAAAACTCCATGAAAGATAAAAGTTTAAGTAATAATACTAAGGGAGCATTAAGATCTACTAACTTAAAAAGTTTTAATAGGGTAGACCACCCCAAAGACTTTCCACCTTAAACTCTAAACCAAAACTTTCAAGGTTTAAGAAAATATTAAAAATATTAAAAGTAAACTTTTCCAAAGCAGATGTCTAAATGGATAACGGAACAAAACTGTTAATAATCACACTAAAAAGAGCTTTCCATTCAAGTTAATCTGTCCATAGCATATTGCAAATGTCCACATAAAAAAGCACATGCACAGTACTATAGAGCACTACAGTACTATAGAGCACCCAGAAAGTACTATTTTGAGGGTGAGGGGCCTCAAGAAAGCAAAGAAGAATGGTCTTAGCAAGTCGGAATGTCAGGAAGCGTGATTTTCTTACACTCTTAATATACATTTTGCTCTTATCAAATTATCAAAATTGCTAACTTTTCTCCGCTCTAAAAGTAACATGAAAAGAATCTTACCAAGTCTTCCTTTCCTTCCAGTGGGACTTAATGATGCAGTGAAGATTCTCTTCTATTACAAATCTTTCCACTGAATGACTCCCTGGCATTACAGGACCCTGGAAAGAAAAGTAAATGTAAATACTACAAACTTAGAAAAAATATTTTCTTTCATTTATTCAACAAATATTTGAGAGCTTATTATGTTTCAGACACTATATTAGGTGCGAGGTATAAAAGTTTAGAAGTGTGAAAGTCTGAAAGCAAACTTTACTGTCATGTTAACTTATATCCATGACAGAATTAGAGTGTCAGCTGAAGTCTCTTCTATACATCTGACAACATACTATCAATTGCGCACCTCAATTATATGAAACAAAATAATTTTGTATATTATTAGCTCTACAGTTTACTTTTTTAAGTAAAAGTGATTTACTTCTGTAATAGAGTGAAAATTTTATTTCAAACACAATATACGGACATAAAAAATCATATGCATTGAAAGATATCCATATTATATTGTTTTTAAAAAAAAATAAAAAAACATTATCTACATATTATTTAATTCTTTAAAAAAGTATGTGCATAGCAAACAGATTTAGAGTTTGTTTTTAATAACTTAATTACTATTGTAGACTCTTGGTAACTTTTACTTTAATCTTCTCTATAATTTTTATTTTAAATAAATATTTTTTCTAAGGCTAGAACAAAAAACCACAAATCCTCTTCAATTTGAGGGGAAAGGATATTTTGTATTTTATGCTCTCCTGGTAAGAATGATGGGCATATTATAGAGGCAACACCAATTAAGTATAAATAGTACAAGGTGAAACAACTTTGAGGTCTCATCCTAGTTCCCCTTGCAGATATCCAGTCACAAAGATTCTAGTCTCAAACATAAATTAGACTCTCAATTAGATACACCTAATTAGACCACTGACTAAAAAGCATTTTATTATATATGGAATATAGGTAAGGGGGTAGCAAGTTGATAATTTCTTATATATAACCAATTATCTGACAACTTTTTACTCTGAGATAGATTATCATATGCTAAATTTCCACTGGTCATAAGCAATTTATGGTAGGAAAGAAAAGAGAAGAAAAAGAAAACGAAAGAAAACTCAAATTTGACCTTAGATGGTAATATTGATTCTTATGCCAGTGGTTCTCAAATGGGGGGAATTTTGCCACTAAGAGGGGATATCTGGTAACCTGAGACATTTTTGGTGGTCACAAATGATATTTAGCCTCTAAATCCCACTGGCACCTGGAGAGTAGAGGTCAGGGATGCTTCTAATCATCCTACAATTCACAGGACAGCACTCCACCACAAAGAATTAACCAGCCCAAAACATCAATTGTGTTGAGCCTGACAATTCTGCTTTATGCTGACTGGGATGTACTAAGCAATAAGTATGGTACGTCAGCCAGGCAAGTTTCTATTCAGAATGAATCTAGAAATGACTGTGCTTGCAACTTGGCTATTAAAGTTAAGATGGACATTCACACACAAAAGTATGAAATAATAAGCATAGCTAAAATGCAAATTTTTATGCTAAATATTAATATCAAAAATTATATATTTTTAATTGCTGAAGTATAATGCCTGCCAATAACTTGACTTCATAATAAAGAATACATATATTTAAAAACTATAAAATCAGCTCATACTCATCTTGGGAGTTTTTAAGTTGAAAATATTTTTAAAAATAATTACATAATATCAATAATAAGTTGTAAGGGTTAGAAATGAACGATCTCTAAAACTGGGTATTTTTCTTGAAAAATAGCCTTAAGAATAATAGCTAAAATTATTGAGCATAAATCATGTATTGCACATTGTTTTATACACTTATGTGTATTAATAACTTAATCCCCATTACAACTTTGTGAGATACTATTATTATCCTATTAGGAATCTAAAGTAGAGAGGTAAATAACCCAAGACCACACAGCTAGGATCTGACTAAACTAGGATTAAAACCCAAACCCATCTGGCTCTTGAACCCACTCTCTTACATTGTACAATGTGCTCTCTTACTCTACATACACATGCTAAATACAGTTTCTTGCATAATGAGGTGATCCTGTTTAAACCATTACCTTCACTGAATTAAATCGTTAACCCCATTGCTATTGACCATCTTAGATGATAAACAACTGAAATTTAAAATGTATTACAGGCAAATCCAAACAAGATTAAACCACAAGCAGGCCCTTTGACAGGAACTTTTAGTTGGCCACATACCTCGGGATCATCTGTGTAATCAAACATTCTGAAGATGACCCTTGGCATTGGGTATACTGAATCCTCAGTGTGAGGAGGTGGTGTAAAAGGAGGCAAATTGTGCTGCAGCGCTTCACATAGGATGCTGTCAAAGGCAAGATAAGGTCTTAAGATGTGCCGCTCCTGCCAGTGATCCTTTTTCAATTTCTGAATCTGGGCCCACAGGCAATCTAAATACTAAAGACATTAATTTTTAATAATTAATATTATTTGAAGGCTAGAAGAAATACCAACCATATTGAGCAGACAAAATCAAAAATCGCTACTTCTAAAACACACAGTACAAAAAGTAAGCTAACTTGCTATCAAATATAGTACACGAGAATGGTGCTAAGTTTTTGTTTTAATTACTTTATAAAGTCTATCTGTCTGAGGCTGTTACCTCTTACATTTTTCCAATTGGGCACTTCAATAAAAAAAAAAAATCTGTCAACTGTATGACATCTACAAACCTCCAGAACAAGGAATGTTTTAATTACATTCTAACATTTATTAAAACTCCACTGTATGCCTAGGGCTGTGAAGAGGTGGACCCCTGATATGAAATGTGGAAACCTAGCTGAAGTTTACAAATGGAATGATTTAAGTACATCACAGAGATAAGAATCTACTCAAAGCTGACTGTGCTTATATCACAAGAGACTGAAATCAATTTACCTCCTCCTGTGGGTGTGGTTTCTCAGCAGTCCACACTTGTAACATGGGCATATGAGTCTTCTGGCGTCTTCTAAAAATAAAAATGAAAATCTACATTTAGGTTTATAAAAACATGAAAAGCTGTTCAGTTGCTTTCTTAATAAAATGCAAATTAAAGCAGTGAAATAAATTTTTACCTATCATACTGGCAGATGTAACATTTTTGATAACGTACTATATTACCGAAATCTGGGCAACTATGCAGTTTCAAACACTGATATCATCTCTTTAGAAAATCTGAAAGAGTATAATCACTTTGGAAAGCAATGACTAAATCAAAATTAAAATTGTTAGGACACTTTAACCTAGAAATGCCATTTCTAAGAATTCAAATCCCCCACAAATATATTTGCACATGTACACAAAGACATTTGTTTAAGAATATTCACTGAAACACTGTTTATAATAGCAAAAGACTGGAAATAACCTAAATGTCTACCAACAGGAAACTAAAGAAATCATGGTATGTTAAAAGAGTGGAATACCATACAACTGTTAAAATGAGTAAGGTAGAACTGTACGTTTTTATGCAACAAATCTTAAGTTACATTAAGGGGGAAAAAGCAAGTGAAGAGCAGTGTGTATACTGGACTGCCATATGTATAAAAAGGGGAAGGACATGTCCAGTGCTCAGATGGTAAGACATTCATACTCCATTTTTGTTCTTTGCCAAACGGTTATGTTTTTTGAAGAAAAAAAGTATAACTTTTCAAAACTATAAGAACATTTTAAAAATCTAATATTTAAAGGTAGTTTAACGTATTAAAAAGTAGATTTCTATTTTTAGACTTCTTTTAGCTTTATTTGTAATTTACCAAATAGATATTAACACTATCCCAAGAAGTATCTATGGATAGAAAATGAAACATAACAAAATTATTCCAAAAAAACTTAAGGGGACACAAAACCATTATCTAGCTGCTGGGTAATTAATCTTAAGTGTACTAATAAGGCCTACTGTTAGTATTAAAGGTTAAGGACCATTGCTTTAAGGACTTGGTTTAGGATTAACTTATACAAATAAAGATATGTTCTCCAACTGTGAATAAATTAATAATATAGATATCCAAACCTTTCTCTCAAATACTGTGATTCAGCAGGTCTGGGGGAAAGGGTTGGAGCATATTTAAGTACCACAGGTGATTCTTATGCATAGTAATATCTGAGAACCACTGTGTTGATATTTTATGCCTTTGCACACATGAATAAAAGTGGCTTAAAAGCAGCTATGTTACAATTCTTTTACACGAAAGCAGTAAGCAATATATTTGATTACTCTGGGGTCTCAGTGAGTTACAACAGTAGGGGTATGAGATTACCTAGAGAAAGAAAGCCTTAGGGAACTCTACAGCTTATTTTTGAGAAATGCAACTTAAATAGTATTACTAACAGATAAAATATAACATATTTATGATATCACCAAGATATCCTTTACCTAAACGACAAAAAAGAACTATGAGCTGTGCCCTTACTTAAGATAGCTTTCAGTGTTGGCAAAAATACGGTCCATTTCTGCGTCTTTCTTCTCGTACAACTCCTTTCCAACCCAGGGCAAAGATGACAGAAATGCATACACATACCAATCCCGTCGCACCTAGAGGATTTTTTAAAAGGTAAGTTTAAAGTGCTAGTTAATTTATTCCTATTGTATTTATTCTTGAATGAAATAATTCTATGGAAGCTATTTAACAGGGCTTACATAAGACATCTGGCTCATTCAGAGCATTTCTAGATACGTTAGTTTTAATCTGATTAGACAGAGTAATTTAAATTAACATAGATGTCACAAGAACCCACCAGTATGCCAGGTGACTTAACTTTTAGATATTAAGAATTTATGGCATGATCATGTTACCTTTTGTTTTTTATCACTAAGTGAAAAATTTCTGGTACCATATGGACACGATTCAGCATAAGTGTTTTCTTACCTGAGGTACATCTTCTTCCTGAGTTACACTTACAAAATTTTCAAACATAGCAACCATTGATGGGGCTGCAATGACGTGACAATTCACAAGATCAGATAAAAAACGAACCTGTTGGGGAAAACAATTTCTATTAAATCGAATATCCCTTATAATAATTACAAAATAAGCTATCTTGTCATGGTTAAAACCACAAATGTGAAAAACTAGAGCCTGAGGGCCAAGTCTGGCCTGGTGCTTGGTTTTGGCACAGCCTACAAAGAATAATCCTTAGATATTTAAATGCTTGGAAAAAACCTAAAAGAATATTTCATGGTTCGTACAAATTACATGAAATTAAATTTAAGTGCCCAGAAGTAAACTTTTAGCCATGCTCATTTGTTTGCATACTGTCTATGGCTGCTTTTGTGCAACGGCAGAGCTGAGGAGTTCTGACAGAGACCCTATGAAGGACAGGAATCTGTACATTTATAGGTTTTTATTACATTTTCTTCGGAGAACCCAGACTGTAATGTTAAAGCTACTTCAAACATTTTTTCCTCTTTGGCTGTGAACAAATACTCACTAGACTATAGAAATGAAAAGTTCTGAAAAGATATTTATCGCTATCTTCTGTGTGCCACTGCTAAGAACTATTAAAGTTCCTGTTATATGGGAACTCAGAATCTAGTGGGACACTCTCAATCCAAAGGGATGACTCCTATACTAAAAAGTAAAAAACTGCTGTAGGAACAGTGACAAAGGGAGTAAGGAAAGCATCATGGAGGACAACTAGGCTACATCATAAAGGATGTATAATGTACTTCTCAAGTGGAGAGCAAGGGGAGTAGTCCAGGTAGAGGGGTTTAAACAAGTTGTGTTCAGGGACATGTAAGTAATTTTGATATAGCTGGAAGTATATGGCAGGCAAGGACAGAGAAATAGAAGGTGGTGAGCAACCATGAGTTGGAGGATGGACTTACTTTTATAGCCTGATGATGAGTGTCCAAACTATGACTGTGTACTCAGTAAAAAAAATTTGATCACTTACCTCCAACGAATGTATATTTTTTTATAATATACACTAGCCCACTGTCATTCTATGTATTAAGCATTAGTAAGGCATAATTTGATTACCATTTAAGATAAATAAAAGATTTCTAATATTTACTTTCTACAACCCAATGAATCATCTTTCACACCAGGCTTCTAATGACCATCAACTGTAGACAATGGGAAGGAACTGAGGTTTTTAACCTGTAACCAACTTGAGTAGAGCCTAGTTATAAGAAAACCACTCTGGTGCCACCGTAAAAGATAAAGTGAAAGGCAGAGAATCTGGATGTGAAAAGATCAGTTAAGAAGCTAAGACACGGGAGGAAGACATACAGTTCCCTGCAGACAAAGGAGAAGGAACAGACTGAAGAGAAATTTAGGAGGTAGAACTAAAAGGGCTTAGGAACTGCCTACAATATGAGGGGACAAAGAGAAGACAAAAATTAATGCTCAGATTTCTAGATGGGTTATCCAGTAGACGGTAGCCACTGAAAGCGGGTTGGAAGAGGCCAGAAGGAAAGAAGGTATGAATAATGCATTAATTTAGGGACTTTCAGGCAAGATACCTCTGGGCTATCCAGGTAGTATTTGGAACACAGGTCTGGAGTTCAGTAGAAAGGGCAAAGCAGGAGATACAGATTATAGATTTCGAGAGAAGGAGACTGCCAAAATAAAGGTGGTTTATGAAACCATGAGAGAACAAGAATGCTTCAGGATAGTGTTTAAAGAAAAGTAAAGCAAGGACAGAATCCTGGGAAACAGAAACATTTAAGGGGCAAAGGAAGATGGCCCAGTAAAAGGAGACGAAGAATAGAAGGTAGAGGGCAATGGGAGGTCCTGAAAAAAGTGATGATGCAAAAATCAAGAGATAAGAAGTGTAGAGTCATGTGCTGCAGGGAGGCGCACTGGTTGGGTTCAGAAACCCATGGACTTAGTAATGAGCTCTGTGCTAACTTTAATGAGAACCGTTTCAAACGGTAGCTGTTATGGTGAGTAGGGAACTGTATGTCAAGAGAAAGGATAAATTATTTGGTTGTAGCTCACCTCTTCCCTCCCTCTCAACATTAAGTCAAAATATACCTCTCCTAAAAAAATAACTTACCAAATATACAGCTTCATTGTAATTGTTTGCTTTCAAAGATTCTTTAGTTGACGAATCATGGCTTCTACAAATTCTCCACCAAAGTTGTAATTCCTGGCATTCAGCAGTCCAACTAATGTTGTATAAATTGTCAACTTCTCAGGTAACAGACGCGCACTGATTTGAGAACCCAGTACAAGAAAACCCCAAAACAATAGCATTATGTTAGGTTGCTGAATATTGTAATATATAAAACCTTTTATCATTTTATTAACTTTGGAGCAGGATTACTTGGAGCTGTTTTTAAAACTACTTCAACATAAATACTGACAAGAGTTGCAGACATGGCCCCATAATTTTTCATTTTTAGTTATCTCAAGAGTGAAAAAGTAAAACACTCTTACTGTGAAGTTATCAAACTGAAATAAATAAAACTAATGCTAGAGCAATTTTAGTCCTAATGTTCAGAGGAACTAGACAGCAGCAGGTTTACAGAAAACTGTTTCCACAGTAAAATATCTAGGAAATGCTGGGTGAAATTTCTTTAATGCAGAATCATTAATGGGGAGATGGAGCATTTTAAACTTAGCTAACCAAATGTCATAAAATCAGGATTCCACTTTGAGAAACACTATTCTGGTTGCTTAGAAAAACTTCAAAACTAAAACTAGTTCAGTTAAGTTTCTATCAGTTAAACTGTTGAATTTTTAACATGATACTCCGATATAGCAAGGTTTCTTTACACTGGTTTGCTTACTCCAAGTGCGTTTTTTCATTAAAATTATCTAAAAAGTAGGAGATGACTACAGTCACAAACCTTTAAAAAAAGCAAATATTGCTTCCTAATTTAGGCAGCCTTTAAAATTAGCTCAGAAAGAAAAGCAAATAGAAATTCGTGATCATTCAGATTCTCATATACTTTTTCTGTTTTCTCAAGGTACCTAGTAGTGTTAGGAGTAATCTAGGTTTTAAAAAGATACTTGCATTGGCATTATTCTCCCCCGCCCCAAACCATGGTTCCATCAGAGTTTAAGCATAAATCGACTCCATTTAATAAATGCTTCCAAAATAAAGACCTCTTATGGATAACAACAACAAAATGATTTTTCTTAGTAGTTTCTTAGTCTAAGAACATGTCTTCCTGAATATTAACTGAATTCCTTTTAAAAATCGTAACCTAAATTCTGTACTTTGAGGTTAAAATGAAATCTACCAATGGTTTCAATTTGTATGTACATTTTTAAATTTCAAAAATGAGCTTAAGCATTAAAAAACATTATTTTAAAATAATTGAAATGACAACTTAAAAGTCACCTTCATAATTTAAAATATCTAATAGATAAATTTATAATTTAATGTAAAGTACAAAGACCCCTTTATCCAAAGTTATAGCTACTTCTTTGATAGGCATTCAATTCAGAGTGATCCATGTCTGAGAGATGAAAAAGTCTAGATTGCTAATTCCAACGGAAGAGACTGTTTCATGATTCCATGTGAGACTTTTCCCACTTTAATTTCCTAACAAATTAAATGCTGATACTTGTTCAGCTAACTTAACTCAGAAAGATTAATAGCTTCGAAAGCCTCTTCCTGGACATGGTTCCACAGTGTAGCAGTTAGCATGTCTGCTTTACACACAGAAGGTCCTGGGTTCACACCCGTGGAGCCAGAGTCCGTGTCTACAGCCATGCCATCCTGAACAAGCCCAAAGGCTGATCTCAGAAGCTAAGCAGGGTCGGGCCTGGTTAGTACTTGGATGGGAGGCCACTTAGGAAGACCAGGTGCCATCTTCCATGAAAGGCTATTACTTGAGTGACCAGTTCTCAAATTTGTTTGGCACTACTGGTTAAAAATATAAGTAAATTCTATTATATATATATTTAAATGTATGTGCATAAAATAAAATCTCTGAAATGTGAACATGTCTACTTTCTCACTTAAAAATAGTCAATTTGAATGATTCTAAGGTTCTAAGAAACAAATGGAAAATGCTGAATTTTCAGTCTATTTCAAGAAAAAGAGTTAATGAAAGGGCCAAAGGTCATTTCATTTGTACAAATTTCCTGATAGGAGGAAAGTTGATTATGAAACAAAAACACATCTATTGAACATTTCCCAAAGCAGTTAAGAGTAGATAATACATTATCACCTGGATTCATAAATCTTTTGCATACATACACTGTACAAAGAAGTCTTAAGATCTTGCTCTTGTAGTTAGGAAGATCAGCTTCCAAAACACCAGCCAAGCCTTCCAGGTTGCTCTCCAAAGAGCAGGCACTCTGTAGACGACAGCATATTAAATATCTGTCAAGAACTCAGCAATTTGTGAATTAAAATTTTCTAGGTAATCAAAAAAAAGTTAAAGCCTTATATGCATAAGGCACTAAGACAGATTTAGTATATATAAATCAACTCAGGTAGTTATTGCTTTTTAGATACCCATAAAAAGAGAATGAAAGAAATTTAAAAAGTAAGCAGTCTACAATAACAGAATAAGTATTATATATAACATCATGGGCTCTATTCTCTATTTTATTTACTATATGACTCTGGGCAAATTACCCCAAGTATCCACGATTTGTTTGGCTCTTCATTTATAAACTGAGAGAACTATTCAATAAGATCTCTTTTAAGACTCATATTCCATAAAAAGTACTAAAAACATTTAATTCTCAATTATCTGCATTCCAAAGGTTTTAATATGCATTTACTTTCAGATATAGATGCATGGCCATATAAATTTTGCCTAAAACAGATCAAGTTTTCAGCTGATGAAATTCATAAAAGCACAACTTTACAACTCTAAACTCATCACAGTCCCGTCTATTTTGGTGCATACCTTTTCTCCTACTTTGCATATTAAAGATTCCAAATGGTCTTCAGTTTCATTTGCATCAGAGGTCTTTCTCCTTTTGTGAGGCTGTCCTCCTGTTTCAATAATGTAAAAAAATAACGTTACATGATAAATCCACCGTCATAAATTTTATTTAAAATAAATTTATTTTATTTTTTTAATGCAATAATCTCTTTTCTACCAGAAGCCCTACTTTTTACATAGTAGAAGCTCTTAACTGACCCTCCACTTCTCAGACTCGGCTGGATTAACCAACAGTCTCCATATCCAGGGCCACGATAGTGACTCCAGGAGGCATTATTTATGTTAAATTTTGTGAGAACTCAAATTTAAAGAACGGGAGTAGCAGTCAGAACATGATTTACAGAGTTTTATCTGCTAGTGGTTAGCCCCATAAAACTGTATGAATGAAGCAGCTCTGTCCATTTCTGTGGACGGACAGGAATGGTGCTACCCACTAGCAGATAGAACACTCTGTAACATCATGTACTGCTACTCACATGCTTTAAACTTGATTTGTTTACTGTTCTTTGGTTGCCAGTGGTACTCATTATAATAATAATAATCAAAAATATTATGTAAGCTGAAAAAACATGGGTGCAAAACCAAGGTGAATGCTTTAGAAAGACTTGATTAGAAAACAAAGTTTCTGTATCGGATATGAAGAGGAAAACTTCAAAAAAATGGCAAAATGAGCATAAAACATTAGGATTCCCCCCTCCACTAGCTTTACAAGTGTCTGAGCTCTTAACTCTTCAATTAATAGTTCTACTTCTATAGATCACATAGCACTAGGGTATATTAATTCCAAGCAATGGGAATTAAACCAGCAGACATATACTCAAAGAACAGTCTTCAGCACTATACCAAATAATTGATGGGAAAACAGTAGATATTTTATGATGCTAAAGAAGATGAATTAAGTTGTGCTACAAATCACAACTGGACTGTATTACTCATACACTTGCTGTTAATGATTTCTTACTATTTTGTTTAAAACTGTAACACACCACCTTATATCCTTTTGTGGAATAACATAAGGCTTAAAATATTTTAAATAACAGTGTTAAGTATAGAACACAATGCGGTTGCTACAAACGTTGGCTAGTCTCTCGATTAAATTATTAGGACGTCATGTGGACAAGGGAGCAAGTCTATAACTGGGGATTCCTATTAATAATGAAAACCTGCAGTTGGATATAGGGTTACTCAAATCAAGTTATATCTAACTTCATTCTCCTCTAGACTTGCGTAGCCAAAAGAACTGAACCATTTTTACAGAGTTCATAATCACTGACTTGCCAATGGAACATTTGGCTTAAATTATATGGTGATTATCATAAAACACAGCACTTGGCTATTCTAAGCCTGGGGTGTTAAAAGTTGCTCCAGTGACAGAAATGATCTTCATGTACCACTTGCACCTATGCTGAATAAAATCAATCTATTGCTATCCAGGTAGAACCTGATGAAAATATCATAAAAGACCATAAGGTAAAGCACTCTGTGCTTTGACTCCCAACCTCTTAATTATGATCTGGTTTAAAACTGCTGAATATAGTTTTGAAGGGATAATGCCACAAAAAATAAAACGTGTACAGTGTGACAGGTAAGATATATTCTTGGAGATACTTACCCATATAAAGTTGTGGACATGTATGGAACAGTTGGATTGGTGACCTTGGTTCTTAAGTACACGTGACACCTAAGTCACAGGATCTAATAAAGTTCCACCACCTGAATAACCAACTTTCACACGAAGGTGTTCTATTTCCAGGATTCATTCATTGAAAAAAATTGCGCATTTAATGTAACATATGTAATTTATATAATCATGATATAATAATGTAATTTATATAATCTGTCAGGAAGGACATTAAAAACAGCCTTTTCTTAGAGCAGTGGTTTTCAATTGGTTGAGATTTTTCTCCCAAAGGGCCACTTGGCAATCTCTGGGGACATGACCTGGGGAGTGCTACTGGCATCCAGTAGGTATAGGCTAGGGATTCTGCTAAATATGCTACATTGCACAGGACAACTCCCAACCACAAAGAATAACTCAGCCCAATGCCATCAGTGCTGATGCTGAGAAACTCTGTTCTAGATAACAGAATACTAACAGTGTTCTTCAGAACCAGATTCTGGTAAAGTTGGGAGAATGCACATGCTGAAAAACTAGCCAATGAAAGCAGTTTGTTATCGTTTTGAAGCCTAATCGGCTCCCTTTTTTCTAGCCCATCTACTCTGCCAACCTTTATTCCATATCCCACCTCCACAACCTCCCTAATTATCCAGCTGGCTTGTCCTCCTATCAGTTTAGGATCATTCCCCAGTCTTTCTCTCCTACGCCTGTAATTTCTCCCCCTCCCCCACTTCCACCCCTGACCTATGGATGTTGCCCTTTCCCCTGAAGAACTGGATCTCTGAAGACTGGGCATTTCCTCCCACAAGCTCTCAGTGTGCACCCAGAGCCTGGTGCCTCCAGGGTACGGGCCATGGCTCCACCTGGGGTGTAAACCCAGGCTCTTCCGCATGTAAAGTAGACATGCTAACCACTACGCTATGGAGCCACCCCATCACCAGTCTTTAAAGAAATCCTCCCAGGTCCTCTAGTAAGGGGAAAATGATGCTGTGGGGAAGGAAGGTAGGACTTTTGAAGAAAAACTAGAAAATTCAAGTACACAGTCCTACATCTGAATTACAATACTTCCTTCTTCTCCCTCATTTTGACTAAGACAAGTTTTGTTTGGAGAATGGAAGGAGGCAGAAATTATTAAGAAGAGATGCCCCACTTTCACCTGAGGTTAAAATATAAAGAGGGGCAGGAACTACAGACACAATTTGAACTCACAGACAATAACAGGATATTGAACTCAGAACAGAACCTGGGTGAGCATATGGGGAAGTAGAATAAGATTAATTAAGAATAAAATTAAAATAAGAACAGATTTTGTATTAAAATGTAACTGTAGAAATTTTGCAATGTAAGTTAAAATTACATTGCCACTTAGACATCCTTGGCTAATATCAAACAGAGAAGCAAGTCTCTATTGAACCCATCTAAAAGGATCTGAATACGCCAAATAAATTTTTCCCCTCTAAGGTGATTCTAATTTTATATAGATGTTGTACTACATCTTATATCCTTATTTAGAATTAGAATTAGATACACTATAAAAAGCTTTAGATCCATAAAGTAAAACAAGGTAATGAAAATGAATATGGTAAAGTGGAAAAGTACCTTGATCCTGGAGACTTAAAGCAGAGGTAAACATAACTCCTGAAAGAAACTATATTCTACCTCCAATTACCAAATAATTTCACTTTATTCATTTTATTTTTCTATAGTTAAGTAACAAACGAGTCACAATATAAAGGATAAAGATCTAATTCTAAGTAGCTTAACTGGTACTAATGGGTTTTTGGCTAAGATGATGGACAATCTAAGTACTTTCTTAAAAGAACAAAACAATGTTTTGAACAGCTAATATCCTATGCATATCCTATAACTAAAAAGCTTCAGAAATATTCTTAGAGATTCTAAGAAATAAGTTAGATTTAACACTTGACCAGCATTTATACACATCAATTTACACTTAAGACTTCCTTTTCCTTGTCTATAAATTGACTTCTAGGTGAACTTTATTGATACAGTCTCTTGTCTCCATGGATCCTGAATACTATAGTCTCAACACAGATTTTAATTTTAACATCACCTTCTATGAGCTGATCCTCTGCCCCCTCTCTGATCTTATCTATACCTCTCCCTCATACTCACTCTGCTCCAGCAACACTGGCCTCCTTGCTGTTCCGTGAATAAGACAGGAATGCTCTAGACTTATGGCCCATGCTTAGACCACTGCTTTACCCCACATAGCCACCTGGTTTGCTCCCTTAGCTCCTGCAAATGCCATTTTCAGTGAAGCCTTCCCTGAGCAACCTATACAAAACAGCAACTCCTCCCCACAGCAGCCTCTACCTTCTTTACCCAGTTTTATTTTTCTCCGTAACACTTACCACTGTAGGATACACTATATTTTATTTGATTGTTTCCTATCTGTTAAAGGGAAGTTCTACCTTTATATAGTCCACTGCTGTACTGTTAGGTGTTAGGGCAGTGCCTGGCACTGTTGAATATCTGTTGAAGAAACTATAGCTAGTCAAGCATATGTAAAGTCGTGGCAGGCAGAGATGACAATAATCCAGAAATACTCTGATGTAGCTATTAAACTACGATTATAATAATTCACCCTATTTTAAAATAGTCTTCAATATTTAAGCTTCTAATATTTCTGATTTAAAAAATTAATAGATGTGTAACTAAAAGGAAAGTATCTAAAATATTTGATTCAGACCATTGTTTAGGGTAAACCCTATCTAATCATTACCCAAATTGTGGCAATTCACAATAGTTCCAGATTTGGTGTAGTATCTAAGAGGAATTAAAAACTGCCCCATCCATTACTAAATCATTCACCACAGTAAACTTTAATTAACTCCTTACTTTTTTTCACTTTACTTATTTATTGAGGTTCATGCAAGACCCACGGATTTAGATGCCAGCTGGTATTAAAAAGAACCTAACTCCTAAGAAAGTTATGCCGGCATCCCAAAAACCAGAGCAAAAGTTGTATTTCTACATATTCAAATCCAATTCTCCAGGCTGCCCTCTGGAAATGTTTTCTCTCCCTTTAGGGATACTTCAGAAGGAAGAAAAAGGAGTGGAGAATAGAAAGTGTGAGAAAAGCAAAGAAAATGGAAGAACTTTAAAAGGCTCAAGTTCTCTAAATACCAAATGATGACTTAAAGCATATTAGCTTCTGATTAATCAAATTCAAAGCATATGAAAACTGTACTTTCTGTGCCCCATGTGTACATTACACAAGCCTCCTACATAAACAAAAACAAAAATAACAACAACAACAAAAAAGCCACCCAAGCATAATAATAGCTGTGCAGTAAAGAAAACCCTGGACTTGCATTCTCTGGTGTCTGGGCACTGCTAGCTGTGACTGCATGTTAATTACATTAAAACTCTAAACCCTTAGGTATCAGATGAGAAGGCTGGGCTAGCCTGTCCTCTCAAGCCATGCCCTAGCAGAAATCCCATGTTTCATTGTTAAAACTAAACACAAGTGATTTAGTTTTACCTACCTCTAACTGCCTCAACGTTCAAGGACAGAAAAGTGTTAGTAGAGAAAATTAATTCAATTAAAGATTTCTGTTCTGTATTTTTCTTACATCATTAACATCTACCAATATCTATCACCTCTTAAGCATTAACGTTTGATAAAATAATCATTATGAGCCACTCTTCATTTATAACTTCATTTAACCATCACAAAACCAATAAGAGGTATATTAACATTTTCTATATCACTTCTATATTACAGACTAAGGTTTAAAGAATATAACTTGGCTAGATTACAAAGTAAATGGTAGAGCCCAGCTTCTTTCTTACACCCTCTGTTTCCAAAGTCTGGCCTCTTAACTAGTAGACTACTCTCTTTTCAAAGAACAATACACTAAAAAAATATAATTACTCTTAGTGTCTTTTTTCGTGGATATGTGTTCTTGACTGATTTTTGTTATGTAAGCATCTTCTTCTAACTAGCAAAATTATTCTCGGTTTTCATGATAACAACACCATAATCACCATGAGCACAACCATTCAAATAGAGACGGCAACCCCAATCTAACTCTCTAAGAGCTTTCCTGTTTTCCAGCACCGTCTTACGCGAGGGAAATACAATTACTGTCAGCTCAAAATCCAACATAACAATCTGCATCTGTGTATTAGTGATCTCTTGGGTGTCGGTACGAGACAGATCTTTTTCCCTGCAGCTGCAGCTTGAAAGAAGGCAAATCAACGATGACCGGTAGGGGAGCAGAGCTCACATTGCGATTCATCAGATCTCTCAGTCATGGCTTTGTTCCTTTCCTTCACTAATCTGCGGAGATCCCTTTTCAGGTGCAATGCGAGGGTCAAAACAAGATAATGTCATTGCCCCCAAGAGGCGGCCGCACAGGCACAGGTGTACTTCCCTACTTGGCGGTGCGAAGGACCAAATCCTGAAAAGTGGTTAAAGACCCTCCCCCCACCCCCACCTCAGGCCTCCTATCGGAAACGAGTAAAAGAGCTGGGGCGAGAGGAAACGAGCTTTCCAAGAAGTCTCCCGGCCACACTCCCGTGGTGCCACCTCCCCTCCCTCCGTGGCCTCCCGAACGTTCCCAGGTGGGAAGGGCTTCCCTCGAGACCTGAAGACCTAGGCACCCACCTGGGCGCGGCCTCGGCAGCCGGGCCCAGGGCACTCACCGTCGTTTTCGTCACTGTGCCGCCGCCGCGACATGTCGCACGCCGGTGCGCTGCCAAGCCGAGCTGCCAGGCGGGAAGCGCAGCAGGAACCGTCGGAATGCCGGCCGGCACGAGGACAGCCGCGAGGCGCGCGGAGCGGCCGGAGCGCAGGCGCACTTGCTCGCGACGGCTCCCGGAAGCGTAAGGAGAGGCGGACGGCTGGGCTCGGCCCGCTCGGCGGCGTCCAGAAGCTCTCCGGGCCGCGAGCGTCTGGGCCGTTCGCTACCGGCCCCCTCTGGCTTCCGCCGCTTCTCAGCTGCTTCTCTCTCCCGCCTTTCGCTAGAAGTCCTTCCGGGGCCACGCAGACAGCGCCGCGCTTCAGCCGGCCCAGGCCCGGGTCTGCGAGTCACGCCTGGAGGCGGGCGGTCTAGAAGGGCGCTGTAGTCCCCGCCCTAATTTCAGGCCCTTTCCCGGGCGCCCGCACAGGTTTTCCCGGCGGCCCTTTCGCTAAGGGCCCCGAGGACTTCCGGAGCGAGGTGACGTCTTGAGCGTTCCTTCTACGTAAATGCAGGTGGGGGCTGGATGTTCGTGGAAGGTGATCAGTGTTAATTGCTGGGTGGAGACGGGTCAATGAACGAAGATCTGAGGTTCAGGACCGGCGGGTACGTGCTCATTTACTTCCACTTCCGGGCCTTTGCCTCCTCGGGAAAGCTGGGCCGAGAAATGGGGCCAGGTCCGGCGCCATTTCGTAAATGGTACCAACCACCCGACTGTCTAATTCAAACTGTAGGTAGGAGTAATTCTTGGGTCCTTCTTTTTCTTCACTTCTTATATAACTATCTGTAAACCCTGCTGGCTCTACTTGCAAAGCAGATCCACAGTCTACGGTACTCTTGTTTACAGCTCTCCAAATGACTCCCCCTTCCCGAGTGAAAACTCCCATGTCCTGACCTACAGGGTTCTACTCTCATCATTATGCTCCAAGCACTCTTTCTTTCTGTACCTCCAATAAGTCAAGCTTGTTCCCATTTTAGGAATTGTTACTATTTCCTTTGCCTGAAGTTCTCTGCTCCTAAATCTACGTGGACGGCTTCTTGTTTTTTAAGTCTCAGCTTAAACATCAAGTCCTTAGTGAAGCCTTCCCTGGCTACGCAAACACCGTTTTATTTCATTCAACAAATATTGTATTTATTAACATTTAGCACCTCCTATGTGCTAAGCGGTGTTCTAGATGCTGAGGATGCAGAGCTGAGCAAAGGAAAATTCCTGCTTTCTTGTTGCTCATGACCCATTTAGGAATGAGCAAACAGTACAATCAGGTAGTGGGCAAAGGGAGGGCAGAGGGAGTAGTAGATGAGATTAGAGAGGTGGCGGGAGGGATTTTTAAGGACTATATTTTATCTGAGTAAGTTTAGAAGACATGAGAGACTGATCGTATTTTTTAATAGTTACCTCTCTGGCTCCTGCAGGAGGAGGGCAGTTAGTCTGTTGCAGTAATTCAGTCAGAAAATGATGGTGGCTTGAACTGAGTTGGTAAGAAAAGTGGTGTGAAATGGTCTGATTAGGTTTTATTTCAAAAGCGAAGTTGATAGGATTTTCTGATGGGCTGGATGATAGTGTGAAAGAAGAAGGAGTCAAGAAAAAGCCCAAAGTTTTTTTTTTTGAGTAAACGGGGACAGTAAAATCGTCATTTATGGAAGTAAGCAGGACTGGGAAAGAGCAAGAGTTTGGTTTCGATTGGTTGCATTGGAACAGCCTATTAGCCCTCCAGGCAAAGCCATCCAGATGGTAGACAGTTGGATATGTGACTTTGGAGTTTAGGAGAGAGGTATGGCTTGGAGATACAAATTTGGAGTCAGTGTACAGTGTTCTAAACATAAGTTTTCCTTTATCATTGCTTCACTTTTTTCTTTTTTCATGGGAGTTTCAAATATTTACAGAAGTTGAGAAAATTATATAATGTCCCCTGATGTACTTTTCTCAACCAGCTTCAGCAATTACCAACTAATAGCCAATCTAGTTTCACACATATCTCTTCACAGTTATTCTGTGGCAAATACAGTTTTTAAGTCCTTGGGACTAGATGAGATCACTTAGAGAGTGAATGGAGATAAAATGATTCAACACTTAACAGGTTGGGATGATGAGGTTCCCCAGCAAAGGAAATTCAAGAGCAGCAGCTCTTATCACTGATATTTTGATTTTTAAAAATTGATTTACTTATTTAGTGTCTCTTCTCTTACTAGAATATAAGTTCCAAGAGAGCAGGGACCTTAACTGTTTTACAAAGACGTGTATCCACTGTAGTATTTTCTATGTGCCAGGCACATAGCAAAGTCCCCATATAGAGTAGTTAAGAATATATAAATTAAGCAAGAACTGAAAAGGATTTAGTGAGGAGAGGTCATTTTGGGGTAGTGGGAAAGGTGTGTTGAGATGCTGAGGCAGGAGAGGGCCTGGCTTGTTTGTGGAACTAGGCAAAGTTCATTGTGGCCAGGGTAGGATACTTGAAGGAGAGAGTATTACCTGAGATGAACCAAGAGTGGTAGGGGAACTAAGGGTATACTAGACACTTCACTTGTTCCCTTCCAGTCCTCACTACAGTCCTGCAAATAGGTACTGATACTGTCATCTGCTTTATAGAAATCAGGGAGTTAGAACTCCTGTCTAGGTCACATATGTGCACCCAGGTGCACCACAATCCAAAGTGCGTGCTTTTCCCAGTGTTTCATGTTGCCTTTGTGTTTCATGTTGCCTCGTTGTCACCTGTAACATTTGCTTTATAAAGAAAGGCTAGTATATTGATTGTGGTGTGTCCAGTTTTAACAAGATTTGGCTACTATAGCAATTTGAATATTCATTCTGGCTCATTAAAAGGGGCTCTCTTGATAGTTATTCTAAGAAAGGGAATTTGCACAGCTCAAAATTTAGGGATTAAAAAAAAACAGTCTTTATAACTGAAGTTACTAGTACAGAGCTTGATTGATTTGGTTCGTGCTCTTTTGGTATCAAATAGTAATTTGGTATCAAATATAAATATTTGGTATCAAATATAAATATTTGCATGACTTGCTCCCAAATTCAGGTTTCTGCTCAAATGCCACTGCCTCAGACTACCCTCTGTGTTTTAAAGATTCCCTCTATCACTCTGGCTCCTCCCCTGCTCATTTGTCTTTATAACCCTTTTACCATCTGACTTTCCAAAAAAAACTCAATTTATTTGCTTACCTTCTGTCTCCCCACTGAAGTATTAACTCTAAGAAAGCAGAATCTTTTTCTGGTTCATTCACATGCAATATCCCCAATGTCTAGAACAGTGCCTGCTAAATAAATATTTAGTGAATGAATGTGTGAGTGAATAGATAGTTCATTTGCATCATTGATTAGCTTCAAGTTTACTTCAAGAAGTGATCAAAAACTTGGACATTGTTGTTTCTCTCTTGCCCACTTGCTAGGAGATAGTTAACTGAAAGGAATCGGCCCCACTGCTGCAACCAAACCAGATGCCTTCTTCCACTTCACCAGCCCAGGGGGATGACCAGGAGTCCTGTATTTTAAAGTTTTCAGACCTGGATTTGAAAGATACAAGTCTTATCAATCCCAATAGCAGTCTCAAAGCAGAGCTAGATGTCAACGTAAAGAAGAAATACTCATTTGCAAAAAAAAAGGTAAAATTGCCATTGATGTTTTGGGATCATGTGTGTATAGCTAAGGCTGATAGGTCTGGAAGTAGCTTATCAAGATTATCCTCCGGAGAACAGAGGGCTAGTAAGATACTAGGCTGCTGCCATGTTTAAGGTAAGGGCTAGTCGGGGCCATTACTAATGATCTTAATTCAATGCTAGGCAAAGGAGAATCATCGGTGGGGTGTGGTTCTGGAAGACTTTATGATGGAGCACTTGGGGACAGATCCTAGACAGGTGGGCTAGCTTCCTTTCCCTATCTAGGGTGACAGGAGGAATCCCAGGAACCCAGGAGACTTAGTCATAAGGAGAATAGGGAGGTAGTAGGGCAGTTGCTATCTAAGACTCCTGATTTGGTCCAGCTGGTATATAGCTTGCTATTAAAACTATCCTCTCACAGAAAGTTCTACAGAGTAGTAGGACATAAACCACAAACCCCTGCAGAAAGATAATAGATTTCATTGAGAATTCTGTCAGCCTTAAACTTAAGGATATTTAACAGTGACAGTTTGAAATGTAATTTCAGGCATTTGCCCTTTTTGTCAAAACCAAAGAAGTTCCAACACCTTCTTTTGAATATAAAGAAAAATGGTGGAAATGCTGTCATCAGCTATTCACAGACCAGACCAGCATCCATAGACATGTGGCAACACAACATGCAGATGAGATTTGCCACCAGACTGCTTCTATTTTAAAGCAGCTGGCTGTGACGTTGAACACCTCAAAGAGTCTTAAGTCTGCAGACAAAAAGAACCCTCTAATAGAGTGTCTTACTCGAAACCATGAAGTATCCACTTGGCTCCCTGATATAAGCTGCGTTAGCCCTGATGAGCTGACAAGGTAAGAATTTCATTCTGTATTTTGGTTTAATTTAAATGTTTTTCCAGCACAATGAGCTATCACTACCCACTCACTAAAATGGTAAGATCATAAAGGCACAGAATCTCTCACAGGCCTAAGCTAAGCTAATAAACATGTACTATGTCTAATAGAAGATCATTGGCTATGTAGCATATACCAAACAGCTGGTATTTTCACTAGGTTACTTAGAAGAAATGTACATCTTATCTTTAGGGAGAAGTAAAGAACAAAAATTGTATTATTTTCAAAGAGAAATTGAAGGCCCAGAAATGTTAATGATTCCTCTACTCTGAATAACATCAGAGCTTGCAAAAGGGATTTTGCTACCAAATGTGGTTTTCTGAGCTGAATGTTTTAGAAAAGATTTTAACTTTTAGAACTGAGGCATAGGATTAGAAGTTTAGGTCCTGCCTTTGAAAAAAACTCACCAAATCATAATATATGAATTCTAGAGGACCGATTTCGGATTTTAAGCAATTTCTGGACTATTCAATGAATAGAAAATGTCCAAATTTGATACATTTTTGTCACTAGTATTTAGTACTAAATTCCCCTTGTTTATCAGAAAGAAGAGAAAGAGAATTGAACTTAGAATAAGATTTTGCTAGTCACTAAAATTCTTTTTATTTTCATTTCCTTACTTCTAAAATTGGAATAATAATGCCTGCCCTGCCTACCTCACAATATTGCTGCTGTATGAATTATATAAAATGATCATGGTAAGAACACTTGTGAACTGTAAGGTGCTATACAGATGTGGCTTTGTCATTTCTGTGTGGCCCTGCATTTCAAGGAATTTCTAGTTAGAGAAACAAACAAAAGGACATAAAACAATTATTAGCACGTGATTTGAGACAGGTTATATAGTTATTAGTTAAATTATATGGTTCAGATAATTTGTTCCTGGAGTTTAGAGAAAGAAAAATAGGCTCTAAAATAGACAAGATTTTGGAGGAGGACAGGCCCTGAAATATGATGAGGGTACTGAAAGAGTTATAGATTGCAGAGCTGGATGGGACCTTAATTATCATCTGCTATAGCATCCTCTAAAATATGTCTGTGTAACATTAATTGTGGAGGATGCTATCAGGTATTGAAAAGAGGCACTAAAGACAAATAGGTTTGGGAAGCACTAGGTTAAAATATCTTTATTGCAGGACTTCTCAGAGCCTTTAATAGATAAAGGGCTTTCACTATGACTCAAGAGGGGGAGATGTTGCCTGCAGGATTTCTCGAACATGTAATTTCATAGAACAGCTTCAGAGCACACTTTGGAAAATGCAGCTTATTTCATTTCTCCAGTTTTACAGATGAGGAAATCAAGGCTCAGAGATAATAAGAAATCCAGCTAGGGGGATAAGAGACCCACCCAGGTCCCATGACTAGTTATTAGAAGACTGCACGGTGCAGTAGAAAGTATGGATTCTAGTGTCAGAAGACAGGTATTCAGAGTCTTGACTGTCACTTGGTAGCTGTTTTACCTGGGAGGAATGGCCTCAGTTTACTCAGCTATAAAATGCAGATATTTCCTTCTTCAGAGCGACTACAGATAGGAATTGATTCCCATTTCAGGAGAACAATAATAGGCGCAAAGGCAAGCACGAGTGGCTCCATCTCAGCCTTGCCTCTGATTCTGCCTGGGTATACTTTATGAATTGTGGCTTCCTTATGCCAGTGACTCAAATGCTCTTTCCCTGTGGTTTTCTTTTTACAGTGGCCAGGGCAGTGATGAGGGGGAGGTGCTACTTTATTACTGCTACTGTGACCTAGAGGATCCCCATTGGATCTGTGCCTGGCAGACAGCTCTGTGTCAGCACCTGCACCTCACAGGCAAGGTAACACCTCCCACACCTTGTCCTTCACTGGGCTCGTCTGGCCTCTGACTTGGATTGCAGAGGCTATGCTCCTTACAGAGGGTTCACTGTCGTGTTTTTAGAAATTAGCAAAATCCTGCTAGGCATTTAAATAGAATACTAAATAACTATTAATGTTGTATTTTATAAGGCTGTTTAATGGCACAGACCAGGGGTCAGTAAACTTTTTCTTAAAGAGCCAAACAGTAAATATTTTAGGCTTTGCATAAAAAAACCACTCAGCCTTGCTGTCGTAACATGAAAACAACTGTAGACAATATGTAAATGAATGGGTATGCCTATGTTTCAACAAAACTGTGCAAAAGCAGAAATACTTGCTGACCCCGGCATAGCTGAAAAACCATTTTATGGAACTATACGTATAGATAGGATTCCAAATCGCTTTTTAATTTTCCTAGAACATGTCAGGGTCTTTCAGTTTTATGGTACTGGCATTTGCTGTTTCCTTCCCCTCTAGAATGCTTTTTCCCTAGATCGTCACATGGCTCATCCCACACTTGAGATCTCTGCTCAGATGTTATCTTCTTAGAATGCTAATCTAAAGTAGTCCTCTCTGAAAACCTCATCATTTTCTATTCCCTTCTGCTCTGAGAATTTCAAAGAATTTACTACTATCTGGAATTATCTTTAATTTGTTTTAATCTAGCTCTTTTTAGAATATAAGCTTCATGAGGACAGGAACTTTGTCTTAATTGATATATTGTCAGTGCTAGAACAGGACTTAGCACATAACACGGTAAATATTTGGAGAAAGTTGAATGAAGGCATGAATGTATGTTTATAACAAAACCCTAGTGTGTCTGTATGTAAAGTAAAGATGGAGGGTAGTAAGTATCAAAATGTTTATTGTGATTATTTCTACAAGAGGATTATGGATTATTTTCTTTATTTTTAAATATCCTTGATTGCATATAGATGCATATGTATATTAATATACTTTTAAATCATAACTCTGGTTATGACACTGTACTATCTTAAACCTTCTTTCCTACACATATCCTAGGTTTTAATTCCCTGAGGCAGTCATTTGATCTGTCAGTGATAATGTTTCACATTCATGTTTTATAACAGGTAGGTGTGACTGAAAGCTTCATTTATTTCATTCAGTTCATCACTTGGTCCTGCCATTTCTACCTCTAAAATATCCCTTGACTCTATTTACTCTCTCATCCACTTCCATCACCTTAGACAAAACCCCCGCCCTGTCATACCTAGTCCATTTCAGTAGCTTCCAAACTTCTTCCATCCTTGCCTGCCATTTAATCCATTCTCCACACAACAGCCAGAATGATCTTAAAAGTTAAATGAAATCATATTCCCCACCCTCTCAAAATATTTTAGTAGCTATCCAGCGCATTTAGAGTAAAACCTAAATCCTAAACATGCCTTTAGGTTCCTGCATTATTTGGCCCTTTCTTTTTCTGCTTATCTAGTACCATTCTTTACCCATTATACTCCAGCAGCAGGGTCTTTCAGTTTCACAGAGCCCCCGAGTTTTTTTTTATGTCTTTGGGCCTTTTTATAAGAAAACTCTTCAAGGAACTCTACCACACCCACTTGATTTTCCTGTCTAATTTTTACTCAGTCTTCAGTTCTCAATTTTAATGACACTTCCTCAGAGAGATTTCCTGAACTTCAGTCTAAATCTGTTTTTTTTCAAATACACTCCCATAGCATCTTGTAGTAATTTTTATAGCATTTGTCAGTTTGTAACTATTATTTTAATGTAACTATTATTTTAATTATTTTATAGCATTTGTCAGTTTGTAACTATTATTTTAATGTGTGATCTCAGTCTGTAAGCTCCAAGAGGGCAAGAATGGTATTTTTTCCAACCATTATATCCCTAATTTCTAGCACAATTCCTGGCACATAGTAAAAATAATTAGTAATCATCTGTGGAATTAATCATAATCTATGTTTAAAGAACACCTTGAAAGGTATATATTCTCACAGTAAACCTGAATGTCCAAAAAAGATACCTATCTCCTTGGTTTAGAGGCAGATTTATTCTCGACTCAGCCTGAGGTAAACTAGCAGTGAGGGTCTCTAACCACAAGGTGGCAGCACCTGCCTGGATCTTAAGTCTAAAATCTTAGGCTTCAAGGATACATACACGCCCAGTTTACTGAAATAGTTTTCTGCTAGTAGATTTGGCAGAATATTGGCATTCAGGTAGAGAAAGAGAACTTGAAAATTCTAGAATTGTGGAAATAAGCTTCTAATCTCTATTGCTATACATTCCTTATTTCCTCAAGATATTTGAGGGAATGCAGTGAAGCTTTGGATAGGAAAAAATTACAAGATTTGGAGCCAATAAGATCTGGTTTTGAAACCCAGATTTACACCTACCAACTCTGTGCCCTTGTGTAGGTTACTTGATTTTTTTGAGCTCCTGTTTCCTTTTCTGTCAAATGGGAGTTTTGAGATCTGCACTCAGGATAATAATATAAGCTCCTGTCTCATAATTGGTGCTCAGTAAATGCTAACTATTGCTTTTCATCTGGAGGTTTAAAGCCTTCCTCATCAAGGAGCTCCTTCGAAGGTTTCTGTTGAAGAATCCCAGAATTGAAAGTCTAGTACGTGAGTTTAGAGATTGCTATGAAGGGAGTGGATGTGCTTGTCTTTTATTTGGGTTCTGAGATTAAGATAACATAGGAAAGAATCTCCTAGCCATACCCAAAAGGCAGTTACATACCTCTTCGTCACATCTGAAACAGTTTTATGGTAGATTTCCTAACCCTTATTTTGGTTTTGCTCTATTTTTCTATGTAGTCTCTTAAAAAATATGTGAGTTAGTAATAGGTACAGTAGCTTGTACAACAGAGAATGCATATGCTTTCTGCTTTCCTCTCTCATGCCCAGAACAGGCTTCACTAGACGTCTGTACTCTGAAGGGTATGATCCAGAATGCTTATCATGGAACTGTGGATAGTTACCACTAGTGTGTTGGCATTGGCTTGTGAAATGAATCCCCTTTGTATCCATGCCCTAAAGAAGTGAATCAAGTGAGGGAACAAATAAAGTATCTTCCTGGGCCCAAAAAAGGGGAGCCTTTAAAAATTTTCAAATTCTAATGCATTGGGAGGTATTGTTATTACATAGGTAATGATAACAATCAGGACCTTGAATTAAATTACCTCTTTCCAGAGAATATCATGATATAGTGTTTCACTTTCTCTCTAGCACTTTTCTGTAGAGAGCTCAGCTCTATCCAAAGATGATCCATCTTAAAAGTCATCCAAAGGATTTTGTAGTATCAAAACAACTAACTTTTCAGGGCTCCCAGAGCATTGCTTCTTAAGGTGGGGGTCTTAACCCAGGCTCTAATGTCCCCTAACCAGTGAAGCATTTCAAAGAGAATAGAGGGTTTGAGAAGTCAGAAAGCCTCAGATATGGATAGATGTTCATGTGTTTGACAGATGCATATTGAATGCTTACTGTGTGGCAGGAACTGTCCTTTACACTCGTTATGCAACAGTGAACAAAACAGAAAAACCCACTCCTGGAACTTGTATTCCTGTGGGTGGTTTGCAATGGTGGGCTTTCCCCAAACACTATGCAGAGATGTACTCACTCCCATTCCCAGCCCTCAGGTGTGGTCTGTGCTTTAGGACTTTGGTAATACCTTCCGGGCAGTGTTTTTCATTGTCGGTTCTCTTCTTGTTTTATCAAGATGAAGAAATTGAAGAGAAGTAAATTAATTTTCTCAGGGCCACTTGGCAAGTAAGTGCAAAGCTGAATCTTCATTCTAGATCTGACCTGGATTGAGCTCAAAATTCAGCTCTTTGGCTTTTGGATAACCGGAGCTCCATGGCAGCTGGGGCTTTCCAGCAGTTTCATTTCATTCCTTGTTCAGCAACACTTGAACTGAGTGCCTCGTCTGAACCGTGGGCAGTGCCATTTTACAAAGCTACAAGTACCCTTCTGTGGTTACACTTCGGTGTCCACAGCAGTGTCTGCTTTTCCTGTTAAATTCATTAACACATGAGCCTGTTCTGTCCTGGGAAGATTGAAACTGAGTGCAGACTGTATTTTCTTTCTCTCATCATCTTGTGTCTCAGGTTCGAATTGCTACAGAAGGAATCAATGGGACAGTTGGTGGAAGCAAATTGGCGACCAGACTCTATGTGGAAGTCATGCTTTCCTGCCCATTGTTTAAAGATTATCTGTGTAAGGATGATTTTAAGGTAAGAAAAAATGAAAATAAAATGGATCTAGAGCCATTTGCCTCTGCCTCGGTGCCTCTTCCTACCATAGGTTATGAAGGGGAGGTTGGTGGAGAGAAATAAGCAGATAACTACCTTTTCCCTATTATGTTACAAGGCAGTGCAGTAGAAGGAGTACGTTCATTCCAGTTCTTCCACTAAGTTGCTGTGTGATCTTGGACAAGTTAGTGCCATCTCTGGACCTCATTCTCCCTTCTTAGGGAGGAAGGACGTGACAGCTTACACAGTCTAAACTCTAATACTTAGACATGTTTGTTCACTTGAGAGACATCCTGGCCATTTCAGGGGATCACTGCATTTGTAGTCAACCTGGAATGATCCAGATTGGCACTCCACACCACGCAGGGAATTGATGTTGCTCATAAATGTTTTATACCTGGAGATAGAGTGAGAACTATATTCTGTTTTGTTTCTCATTGGCTAGGCCAGCAAAGGAGGAGCTTTCTGTTTTCCAGAATTGCGTGTTGGTGTATTTGAAGAAATTGTGCCTATGGGGATCAGTCCCAATAAGATCTCCTACAAGAAGCCTGGTATGCTTGCTTTTAGAAAAAAAAAAAAATTGTTTTTCTTCAAAAAGATAAAACAATATAGAGACAAATGTGAAAGTTAGACAGACTGACTGGCAAGAGTCATGATATATCCTTTCTTTAAAATAGCTGTGGGGTGGCTGATATTTGGGTCATTGAATGCTTAAATTGGTCTTCTCTTTGGTGCTATTGTAGTTGACTTGCCCCTCAGAATGACCTGTCTTAGTTATTCTTCTTGATGGTTTGGCAAGAATTTGTTTTTTCTTGCCAAAGTAGCAGTTTGGGGGGAGTGTAATCATTACTTGTAAATAGTTCATCAGCTGATTAAAACACACAGGCTTTTTGCTGTGGGAAGCCAGTGGTGTTCAACACCAAATCAGTATGTTTGCAGGTGCTCTAGAATGTTCTCTTTTCCCTCTTCCTCGTGATTACCATAGATGATTGAAAGACATTTGTTTGGCACAGTTTTTTTGTTTGTTTTGATTTTTTAGTATGAAATGTTTAAACATTAAACACAGAGAATAGTATATGAACTCCCATGTACCTCTCACGCAGCTTCAGTAATTCCAAGTTCAGGCCAACTTTCATCTATCCCCATCCTGTTTCCCCATCCTGGATTATTTTGCAGGGAATCCCAGTGTCGTGTCATTTTATTCATAAGTAATTTAGTATATATCTCTAGAAGATAAATGTAAAACTGACATCAGTCTAAAACATTTGTAACAGTAATTTTCTTAACATTACCAAATATCTAGCCAGCGCTTAAAATTCCCAGTTATTGTAATTTTTTAAGTGTGTTTCTATTGGGATTCAAGTAAGGTCCCCTTGTGTTTGATCACTGTCTCTTTAAGTCTCTTTTAACTTATAGATTTGCCTCCATCTTTTCTTTTCCCATAAAGTTTATTTTTTGAAGGAACGAGATCATTTCATCTGTAGAGTTTCCCACAGTCAGGATTATGCCAATTGCATCTCCATGAGCTGTTCCTCTGTCCTCTGAATCTTTTATAAATTGGTAGCTAGATATAGAGTAGTGCTGTCTGATACAAATATAAGGTGAGCCACATAAGGAATTTTATATTTTCTAGTAGCTACATCTTAAATAAAAGGAAACAAGTGAAATTAATTTCAATAATATACCATATAGCTAAAATACTATTTCAATGTGTGTAACGTAAAAAATTATTGAGATAGTTTCCTTTATTTTTGCATACTGAGTCCCTGATATCCTGCAGCTGTGTTACTCTTACTTTAAGCACATCTCAAGCCATATTTCACGGATGTGTGGCTAGTCATATATGGCCAGTGGCTACCACATTAGACAACTCAGATCTAGACGCCTGACCAGATTCAGGTTGGATTTCCTTTTTCTTCCCTGTCCCCGCCCCAAGACTACTTCATAGGTGGTATTGTCTCCTTTCATCAGGAAGCAAAAAGTTCTGACTGATTCTATGTTCATTTTTTAATATGTAAAGAAAAGGCGATAAGAGTTAAGCCAGGGGAAAATGGGAGAAAGATACAAGCATTTGGGAAAAGAGACTCAATATATGAGAGAAGAGGCTAAAAGGGCCATGTCTGCTTCGCGTCCTGACCTTATTAGCAGGAGGCACGATGACTGCAAAGCTCTCTTCCTTGGTGCTACAGGACATGGCTCAGGAGGTTAGGGGAGAGTGGGCTCAGGCAGTACTATGCGGTTTTCATTTGAGCCAAGTCGTTTGAAGGCGCCTCTTTCACACATGTCCATGTGACTCTGTCCAGCCAGGCCCTTGCAGGACCAGGAGAGCAGCAACAATAGTGGTGGGTATGGGTTTGGTTCCCTGTGGCTCTTAGCAGATTTCTTAGATTTCCTTGCTTCTCACCATGGTTGAACCTCCCTTTTCACCCCACTGTTTTGGTGACCATGTGATAAATATATATCTAGCTTTCTTGCATTCTCCCTAAAATCCTAGGTTGGGCAGGTTGGAATCCAGATTCTTTGGCCATGCTCAGGGGCTCTAGCCCCACCTGTTACCCAGCGTTCCCAGGTGGTTGTTGGGATTCATTCCTAAACAGAAAGAGGCTCCTTTGGTGCTCTCACACTCTATCATGAGTGGTAACTAAAGTCACCAGAGCCCCTGCCCGCGAGGTGTGGTTCCTCCACCCTGCCAAATTCACCAAAGTTCCTCAGTCTCCTGAGATGTCTAAACCCCTAAAGATACAGTAATATTTTATCCTGGAGAGTTAAGAAGGCAAAGGGCCCACCAGATAGGTCCCTTTGTTTTTAGTCTCCTTATAATTTGCTTCTCTTTTTCATCTGCTTTCACTCCTCCATCTTCTCATCCTTTCCTCTCCATTGGCGTTTCTCATATACCGTCCCTGCTGTCAACCCCTCACACCCTTTCTCTTACTCATATACACAAACTTAAGATATATTCTTATTACCCCTTTGGATTTTTAAACAATACATTCCAACTTTATTATATTACTTGTGTGTGCCAAAGTTCTTAGCCTTGAACTTGAGATTGACCTTGGTGTGGAACCATTTATAAAGCCTGTTGTCAAGCACATACATGTCTAGGCTCCTCCATATATAGTGACAATAGAACACTGGCCATCAAATGGACCAGGAAAACCCACTTAGCAATTTAGATCCCAACTGTCTGGCTTTTATCATTGGGTTAGTTCAGGTATGAGGATGCAGATTTTTTGACTGTTTCTCAACTGCCAGGTCTCCAATAGTGTTCATCTTAGGTGGGGAGAGAGTGAGGGTACCTGGAATTACTAAATTATTTTATCATGATCATCAGATAATGTTATTTTGAGACATAATTGTAATTATAAAGAGAAAAGGTTTGGGTGGAAAGAAACAATATGTAAGTCATTGGCCTGGGTCAGTTGTGATTGGGTTTTATTTTTGTAAATTTGTTTTAACTATTTTTTTTTTTTTTGGTTTGGTTTTAGGAATCCATTTATCCCCAGGTGAATTTCATATAGAAGTAGGAAAGTTTTTGTCTCAGGCAAATCAAGAACAAAGTGATACTATTCTACTGGACTGCAGAAACTTCTATGAAAGCAAAATAGTAAGAACAGACTGAGTCCCCGCAGCGTGGCATGTTTCCAGAGGGGATGCTGTGCGTGTGTTCACCTGTGGCCACGCCACATGGATCTCTTCCTGTTGCTAGCAGCGTCAGAGAAAACCCAAGCCTTTGATCTCAGGACCTAGTAAGAAAGTCTAAGGAAATATGAATTAAAGACATCTTGGCACATAATGTACTTTTTGGCTCCCATGTGCCTACCCTTGCTTGACATATGTCAAGGATCTTGTAAAGTTCACTTTGGGCAGCCTCCCCAGTTCTTCTGAGAACTCTGGCAAAGTGACCCACTGGCCACCAGCCTTGCCCCTAAGTTCCAGATCTTAAAGTTGGATGAGAACAGCAACTACCAAGCATTTCCTTTCTGGGGTGGTGGTGGGGGAAGGGGTGTTTGACACAGAAAAGAACCTTCCTTCCTACCAGGTATACTTGTCTGATCATTTTCCTTCTGCTGCTCCCATATTGTAGGGACGATTCCAGGGCTGCTTAGCCCCAGACATCAGGAAATTCAGTTACTTCCCTAGCTACGTTGACAAAAATCTGGACCTTTTCAGAGAGAAGAGGGTACTGATGTATTGCACTGGGGGCATCCGTTGTGAGCGGGGTTCAGCCTACCTTAAAGCTACGGTGAGTCACCACCCTTCGGGCCCCACGGGCGTGGCAGTGAATGAGGCTTCACCTACTGCGTTTGTGGACCTTTCTCCCACCCCCCTTCCTCTCTTCTCCTCCCCTAGCCAGCCAGGGGTTTACTGTCCCCTTGTATGGTTTCAGCTTAGAGTTTGTAAGTATAAAATAAGAAGTTCTTAATCTCAAAATATGGAAAGCACTTAACAAGTCTCTAAGATTCATCAAGTAACTAAGGGAAAGATCAGTTACTTTCTCCCTTTTCCTAATCCTTTTGCTTGATCCTGAGGAGAGAAAATTCAGTAACATTACATGTCACAACAGGTGTCTTCCTATATTTAGGGGGCAGCAAAAATAGTTGGGCTTCGGAGGATCGAGAGAGTGAAGGCCCTGAGTGCTGTCGTCACCCATCCCCCCGGTAGGCAAGGTCTGGCCAGTTGATCCCTTGACCCCCTTGGTCAGTAGTTTCTCGGTGTCCTGCAGTGCGAGCCAGGAGCCCCTTCTTTGGCATTCCTCACTCCACGCCGCTCTGTGGAGCTTCTTACTGTTCTCTGCTTGTCTCCTCACACTTCCTGTTGTTTTTCCATACATAGGGAGTGTGTAAGGAAGTGTTCCAGCTCAAGGGCGGCATCCACAAGTACCTGGAAGAGTTTCCTGATGGTTTTTACAAGGGGAAGTTGTTTGTTTTCGATGACCGTTATGCCTTGTCCTACAACAATGATGTAGTGTCAGGTAGGTCAGCAAAGGCCTAGAACCCGAACCTGTGATCAGGCGCACTCTCTGTATTAACCATTCTGGAAGCCATAGTACTGACTGCAATGAAGAATAAAACAGGGCAAGGAGGTGCACAGTGCCACCATTGCCCAGCAGAGTTGGAGATCCAGCAGCAGAGTGGGCAGAGCCCTGGACTGGGAGTCGAGAGGCCCGTATTTGGATCCTGGCTTTACCATTTACTGGTTAGGCAAGTCCTCTAAAGTGGGATAATATCCCTTGCTCTGTCTTCCTGCTAGGAGTTGCACTAATAAGGTAAATCAGGAGTCTTGACCTCAGTCAATATATAGAATTTAGGCATTCTGTGAATTTTGATGGGAAAGTAATTGTAATAATTTTATATTTTTTATAACTTACTAAATGTAGTACTTCTATTCTAAATGTAAGCAACAAGTCAGTAATACTAGACGTGCCTGTGACTGTCATCAGTAGAAATCACAGTATTTTCATAGATTCTAGTGGCTCCAGATATCTCAAAATAGCATTTATGTTCATAATCTTCACTAGACTGCCATGTAAATCCATGGCACAAATCAAAGCACCCCTAGTTAAGATGGTCTATGGATGCATGGGGTGGGCACTTACTTTGGTGGGTGGGGCATTCCAAGGTCAGAGCTGAACCTCGGACTGAGGCCAGAGGCAGGAATCGTCACAAGAGGGAAGGTCACAGGCAGTGTATGGTTTGACTGTAGTTTTGAGTCCACACTAACGTGCTACCAGACGAGGGCACATGTAGTAACATGAGGGCAGTCGGTAAAGGATGGGAATCATCTTTTAGAAAAATGGCTCTTACCCCTGGATGCTAGTCTTAAATAGGAAAGGTCACAGACAACCCTAGTGACTGTTGCAAACTTAAACATCTCCTGGGATCAGAGACAGATGGCATTACCTCTCAGCTAATGAATAAGATGTGAGTTTTGATTGATCTTTTAAATACATTTTGGTGGTCTTATATTTGTGTCTTATTGAAAGTGACTTCACATCTGTTTTGGAGCTAAGATGGAATACAGATGGAGAGAAGGCCCAAGGGTAGCTTAGATAAGCTAGCTTAGCAGACTTGAAGAAGAATGATATTATCAATGATAACAGGAAGACAGCGGAAAAAACCATCTGAGAAAGTAGATAATGTGAGTTTTAGGAATCCAGGTGGTCATGTGTCCACCAGCACCTGCAGGAGAACCCCAGGCCTAGGGATGAGGGATGTAGACTGCAGAAGCTGACTGTCACTGTGGGATCATCTGCATTCAGGTGTGTTGTCTCCCACTGAGAAAGGGAATGATCTAAAGGCAAAAGGCCATTGAACAAGAGGTGGTGGGTTGGCCAGCTTTGGAATAGTTAATGAAAGTACTAGTACCTGTTTTCTAAATGGGGGGAAAAAATGGGTCTGCGAATGTTAGATTCAGGAAGACAATTCCCAGAAGCCACCTCCTTCCCCAAAAAAGTGGTGATGGGGAGCATTTTTTTTGTTAGAAAACAGATATACTGTTTAGAAACCTTCCCCAAGCGCAACGGGATATGTTAGATTCTGATGAGCTAAGAATTATATTTAGGAAGTGGAGAAGCGCCTGGCTCCGTGTGCACATGTGTGTGTTTATAACAAAGGCTTTTCTTCCTTCCTCAGAATGTTCATACTGTGGCGCCCCATGGGACCAGTATAGACTCTGCTCCACTCCCCAGTGCCGCCAGCTTGTCTTGACCTGCCCTGCCTGCCAAGGACAAGGATTCACAGCATGTTGTCTCACATGTCAAGACAAGGGGAACAGGCCAGCTTCAGGCCCTACCCAGAATAGCTTTAAAGAGGAATGTGAGTGTACAGCCCGACGACCACGCATACCCAGCGAACTTTCACAGCAGACACAGTTCCCCCTGAAGCCAGAGCCAAGGCCTGATGTAGGGGAGGATGGGCCGGGCCAGTGAGCAGCACCGTCAGCATTTCTGAGCCTTCACAAAGCTAGGTTTGGGGCTACCACAGATTGAAGGATATCAAGGCTACAACAACAGGGAGTGGGAAACTTTAGTGCTGGCCAGTACCACTGTGGCTAACTAGTCAGCGTATGGGCCACCTGTATTTCACAGGAGGAGGGAAGAAAGAGGAAGTTGGCACTGACCACTTACCTGAGACATTCTGACTCAGAAGGTGCTAGAGCGTAAAGAAAGGTGATCTGTGTGAGATTCCAAAGCTGCCGAGGGATACAGCCTTGAGCTCGGTGCCATGCAGCAGGACTGGTAGTAGTCATTTTTCTTGTTACCAAACCTGTCTTTGCTGATGGCAGAAGTGTGAAAGCTGTGGCGCTAGCGTGGACTCTGGAACTAGGTTCTATATAGTCCACCTGCCATCCACCTCTACCCTGCCTTGTATCCCTTCGCCTGAGAGTGCTAGACCAGGATCTGCAAACTCCAGCATTTGGCCTACCTCCTGCTTTGGTAAACAGTTTTATTGGAATAGCCGCACCCATTCATTTACAAAGATTGATGGCAGAATTACTTATTTACAACAGAAACATGGCCTGCAAAGCATAAAATATTTAGTACTGGCCCCTTAAAGAAAAAAACTTGCCACCTCTTGGTCTAGACCAACAGTTCATCTGATGGAGCAGATAGTCTTAAAGATGTGGCCCACCTTCATTTTTTATTCCCTTCGTTTATACTAGAGATACTCCCCTAGTAGTCTCTGCTTCCCCCGACACCCACCACACTCTTAGCTTTTAAGTCTTCTCTCTGAGAGATTCAAACTAGCTTGATGACACTGACATTTGGGCAGTAGTTTTTAGATGAGCACCTCGGGATATAAGATACTTTGAGTGAAGGTTGTTCAGCACTGCCGTGGTGGTTTCCCAGCCTTCTGGCCAACATATCGGACACATGTCCTTGTCACTCAGGTCCCAAGAAACAGGCAGCTGTTCGTAGACCAACAGATTTAATATGATGTTGCATTTCCAGTGATGCAGAATAGAGCTGCAATTGTGTCTCAAGGCGAAGCCAGTGACCTGGCTGTCCTGGAGCATGGTGCCACTCCTGGGCCCATCTGTAGCCTTCGTAGACACTCTTCCACAGTGGTGAGGCCCTGGCTTCACCTCTGGTTACCTATACCATCCACATCATTACAGTTCAGGGTGCAAGACTTCATTTTTGATCAAAAACCTCTCTGCTCAGTGCTCTGCTGCTTAGTCTGTGTTCATCAGTTCTTTGGCCTGTCCTTGATTATAAGATTTGACCAGTCACTGCTGAAAGTAACTCCCCAGGCAACAGAAATACTAGCTTAACTGGCACTGTGGTATATTAAAAGGCACAAGGGCATTTTGGCTTAACATTTTTGCTAGATCCCAAGAGGTGGACAAGATGTTCAAAAGGATGCGGCAGTAATGCCAAAATTGCATTTTCAGAATAATCATCTTGGCATGGTTTGGCCAGGGTTCCTAATTCTTTAATATCTGGATCTTTACCACTGACTTTCAGAGGCTTAATTTTTATAGGCAGGAGATTAGCGGTGACTTTACTAAGTGCCGCCACAGGTAGCTGAGGTCCGTCAGCATAGCCACGATGGACTAGAAATTTACCCCTCTGTTTGATCTCACATAAGCCATTAGTCCACTGTGCAATATAGAAAGGTGTTTTTATAGTATTTGGCCATAGGTTTTCACATCCATCATGAAATTGGCATTTGATAAGGAAAAAATTCTGATTCTGGTATTAAATTGTAAAGAAATCCCAGGTGTTCATAAGGAATTTGTTGCCTGGGTTGGTAAAGAGAGATGGTGTTTGAAACTTGCAATTTTGCCATTGGCTTTTCTGTTATTCCTTGTATCCCGCAAAAGGAACCTCATGTTCTTTGATTCCTAGCAGAGCTCTGTGGCTTCAGTCTGTCTTTCTCAAGGGACAAAATTGTATTCTTGACCCAGTAATCAGTTTTTCAGCTTTAATCTTGAGGTTCTTAAAAGTTTAAAGGAGGTTAATAAAGAATTATGATCTTCTTGCTAGCTAGCTAAGATCAGATTTGTAATAAAGTATTTTATAATGCTTCTAAACCATGCGGAAGAGTGTGCTATTTGTTTATGGGTTACACATTTTAAATACATCTGAAACATCACAAAGCAAGGCCACAAAACCAAGCTCTTGGGCTTAAGTCACTGCTGCTATAACGTTGTCTTCAGTAAGATCTGTCAGTTCAGGGGCTTCTTAGTTTTTTAAATAATAACCAGATTAACTTCTGTGACTAAAGAAAAACTTCATATTGACCATAGTTTATAAAATTTCAACTACAACCACTAATTAACCTAAAACCTTAGTGCATAAAGAACTGAACCACAAAAGGGTTTTTGTGCCGGCATTTTGCCTTACGATTTCCACCACAGAGCACAGATTATCAGTAGAACATGTCCAGTTCAAAGGCATGGTCATCGTCACCACACGCTAGACGCCACTCCGGCACTTGGGAATGATGGGCCCAGTCAAGTCTGCAAGCCTCCTCTTCCTCACTGGAAAGGAATGGAGATGAGATGTAAGCCAGCTGTGTTCCAGAAACCACTGCTGTGACTTGAAGAAAGCACTGTGACGCTTCTTACTAACTTTAACGAAGTCTGAAGTCGGTTGTTTTGAAAGGCCAGTTATGTGTGGGTTGTGTAATAGCCCTGCAGTTTGTCAGTGTTCACTGAGCAGGGTCTGTGGTAGTGCAGATTCATTCATAAATTACTTCCAAGTTGCTGACCACACACATAACCCCCCCCCCCATCCAGTTTCACTGTTTTAGCTTTGTGCACAGAGGCCCTGCAGGGGACAGTCCTTAATCCATTGCAGATAAGGAGTTCAGTTGACCTTAATGAAACTAAGGGTTGTAACCTGCTGGAAATTTTCCCTCAGCTCTTCCTCGGAGCTGGCCTACCTCCTGCCTATGTGAACAAGTTTCCACCCTAAGATGCCTCTGATTATCTGTGTCTCCTTATGGTTAACCCTGACATTTCCCAGGGACAGTATCAACTCAAACACTGGTCACATAACAAAATAGTTAAATGTCTTAGAGAAGAAAGCAGTAGCCAGGAGCTTGCAGGCTGGGGGCATTAGCTTATAGAATGACTGGGGATGGGGTAGGGGGTTTCCCTTGCTGTAACAAGGGAGAGTGTTTTGAAATGAATCAAGTGTCTGCAGATGAAGACCAAGCAGCAAGCTCTTATCAGCCACGATATAGCAGAACCACCCAGGAAGGTGCAGTATTGGGGCTGCGGCAGGGAGCTGGGGGAGGGGCATGGGGGCACGCAGGTCGCCCGGTCTGGGGCCTAGAGTTCAGCTGGTGCCTGAGCTCCCACACACTGTCCAAAGAATAATTCAAATCGGTGGGCAATCTGGTAAGACAACACTGTGTCTAGCCAGATTCCTGGAACTGTCGGAATGTCCGACAGCTTGGGGTAGATGTGGAGAAACCAAAACCGAAGCCCAAAGAGTGGAGGAGGTTTGCCTGAGGTGACCACAGGGTTTACATGAACCAAACTTAGGCATCTTCACATTAGCTGTGCAAGCATGCCAGGAGGGCAGTCCTCATGACACCTCCTGTACACTCAACACCTCATTGCAGCCCCTCCAGCAAGTCTGGAATGTCAGTGTTGTCACCATTCCCACGTCATGGATGCGGAAAGAAGAGCAGAGAGGGTACATTTCTTGCTCAAGGCAATAAAGCTGGCACCAGCGAGGCGCAAGGCTTGTGCCCCAGTCCAGCGCCTCCCTCAGTACAATCCGGGCCAGTCTAGGTAGGGCTCCCATATCCACATCTCATGGGGTTCTGCAAGGAGGATTAGCGTCTTTCCCCTGGAGAAGAAAAGGGCCAGGGTCCTGAGACCCGGCGGCAGAGTCAGGTCTTGAAATCTGGGTCCCCAGCCCAAGGCTCAGGGCACAGAAAGGGGATTCCAAATTTCTGTTCCCCTTACACATCCTCACTGTGTACACTGGGCTAGATCTGTGCCAAGTTCTCCCGGCATTGAGCCTACCGGGAGCGGATGAGAGGGAAAAGGCACCTACTTGCTCTAGTATTTTCCCCCATTTGAATGAAAGAATTTGAGGCCGAGAGGGAAGTAACTTGCCCCAAGTCATGATGAATAAGTGACATAACTGGGAGTACAAACCAGGCCTCCCAATAGCCTCCTTCAATTCGGTCTGCTTTTTACTTCCATTAGAGCAAACCCCTCCACACTGCTTATCATTGCAAGAGCCAGACTTGCTTGCTGCCCGAGCCGGAAGGAACCTTGAGTCACCTGGACCAACCTCCACTGGCAGTTTGCACTCCCTCCGCTGCTTCCTGCCAAGCTCGAACACCTCCATCATGTCTCTGGGAAGCATTTTACATCCATTTATATATTCAACGGAATTTACTGATGATTGCCAGGCACAAAAATCAGAAATAAAGATAATGCCTAACAGAGGAACAAGATGTACCAACAAGTTAGATAAAACATTACAGGTACCCTGGCAGGTGTCTATCCAGTAGGAGGCATAATAAAGGGGTCAGATCTTCCGAGGATGGGCAGGTAACCTGTCTGTTGAATCTTAACTGATGAAGGAGGGAGCAGGAGCAAGAGGAGTCATCGGCCCTCTAGAGGGGTGCTTCTGCCTGAGTCACTGGAAGGCACTCATGCTCCTTGGACTGACTGGTAGTGATATGTAGGGCAAGAGGATGGCTCACCAGGGGTGCCAAGAGATGAGTCTAGCAGGGCCTCACCCGGAGAGGAGGTGGAGAGTGCAGGCAGGCGCTGGGGCCGGACTGCCAGCCAGTGCACCCCACTTCTGCCCACTGCCTGTGGGTAACCTTACCTACTTCTCTAGGCCATTTCCTTAGTGCAGAATGGGGATGATGATAGCGCCTACCTCCGCTGGTTGTTGGCAGCACTACAGGCATTAGGAAGACTGAGCAGTGCCTGGCACCAGGGAGCACCACGTGTCAGCCTCGTTGTTAAGGGCCTTGGGAGCCACATCAGAGAGTTTAGCCTAAGAAGACATGGGAACCCACAAAGTGTTCTAAGCAGCGTGACAGGATAAGCTTTGGGATGAGCACTGTGCGGGATGCCAGCCCTGGAGGAGCTGGAGGGCCCGAGGAAGTTGCCGGACGGCAGGGGAATGTGATGAGAGCCTGACATGAGCAGAGCAATGGGGACGGCCAGGAGGTGGCTGTGGCGGGGGTAGGGTACAGAGAGAGGGCCAGATGTCTGGCTCAAATGGCTGTGAGGAGAGTAGTGCTCTTTCCCGAGATGGTTTTGGGGAAGATGATGAAATTCGTTTGGAGTGCACTATGCATGCGGTGCTTGTTAGAAAGGCTTCCTTGAGAATACAGTAAGAGAGTGACTTTCCCAGGAAGAGGTGTTTTCTGCTTTTAAACATGTTACTCTCTTTCCCACTCCACCTTCCCCCCTCCCACCACACACACACACACAACTGTCTGAACTTGGAGACTGCTGTTCAGATTTCATTAAGTGGAGGGAACTTCAGTGGCAGATTTATAGGACCTGAGAGCCAGGCTCAGCCATAAATAGTGTGGAGATAGGAGTCATCTGAGATCACCATGGGAAAACGTAGATGGGGCTCCACGGCCCCTCCCAGATCGCACCACGCCCAGGCACCCTGCTTTCTCCCCCAGAACACTCTAGTAAGAGCTCAGTGCACAGGATGGGAAGGATCAAAGGTGCCCCAGTCAGGATGGGTCCCAGGCAGAAGCACTGGCGGATCCGTGGCACGGGGACTGAATGTCCACCAAGGAGGAGCCCACCCGCCTCACAGGCTGGCAAAACCCAAGCACCACAGAGACCCCGCCATGGGCCAGAAGCCAGCACAGAGGCAGGTGGGAGTGAGAAAGAAGCCTGAGAGGCCAGTTCCCTTCCCCTTTGTGCTCAGACACTGCTAACAACCACAGCGTTGGGCAGGGCCCACAGGAGGCTTTTATGACAAACAAAAACAAAAACAAACATTCAGCCTGTCTGTTTCATTGGAGCAGCAAGAGTGGGATGAACATAGTGTGTTGGAAAGAAAAGATTTCTCTTTTGCAGGAGGAAGGGGATGCTCTACCAGAATCAGAAGCGTTTCTTTTACAAAAATTAGCAGATGGGTACAAATTTGCTTTTGAAGCTAGAAATCCTACATCATCAACGAGCACTCTGAATGTTACGTGTGATCACTGAAATGATTCTCCCATAATTCCTTATGGGCAAAACCCCAAGGGAACAGCTGCACAGTTTCCTGGGGTAACCCAGAGGCGCACTTTTATCACCTGTCACGCCTGTCCAGGAAACTGTCATGGTTCCACTTCGCATGTGGTTTCACCACCAAACTTTGCGGCTTGGCATTATAGGCCTTCGTTCTGGGTCTAACTCCCTATAATAGCTCCTCAGTCCTTCCAGATCTTTCTCTCTCTCCTGTCCTGCGTACAGGGTCTTATCTCCTGGCCTTTGCCTGTGCTTATACCCCCACTGAGAATGCCTCCTGACCCTCTCCACAACCTGTCTCTTCCTTTCAAGGCTGGCTAAAGGCCTATCCCAACCAGGATGCTTTGCCTAAACCAGCCTCTGTCCTCACAAATCCTGTCCCTATTTCGTTTGGACATAGCCTTTAGGCATTCTTGAATTTTTAGGCACATCTTTGAGTCTTTTCTCCCCTAAAAGGTGTAAAGTTTCTTGATTCAGGGAACTTGCCTTTCTGCTACCCTTTATGTCACAGCCACAATCCTGGGCACACAAAAGCTGCCCTGAAAGAGCTCGCTGTAACCAACAACTGAAGTGACTTGACTGAGGCGCTGCCATTTCATTCAACCTCCAGCTGATTTTGGTGACTCCCCTGCAGCACCCCTGATTGCTGGTCACCTGGAACCTTTTGTCCCCAGAAAAAAAGAACTCCAGACCACCTTGCAAGTGGATTAGCACCACGATAGGCACTAAGGGGCACATAGGAAGCTTAATTTAAGCTGGGAGGAAAAAAAAAAAAAGTGAGCCAATTAGATATCAGAATAGAAGTCAAGGCTTTTACATGCTTGTTCTGAAGCCAGACCACAGCTGGGCCGACAGAGTTTAGACTGATGGCCTTAGCAATTCAGGGTAGCTATGACTTCTGTTACACCATAATAATTATGATTCTTAGCTATTTGTGTTTGTTCTTATTTTATTTCAAATGAGGGCACTTCAGAGAAACCAAGACACGGGGTGCATTTGTCTGTTTTGTGGCTTTTCTAGACCTGCAGCGCTACAGAAAAATGACACCTGGAGTGGGTAATGAATGAATAGCTTCTGGGCTGTGGTATCCTGAAGAGCAGGAAGCTGTGCCCTATAGGACTGTGACTAACGTTCGAGTTGACTAACTCAATCTGAAGTGTGTGGGGGGGGGCTCTGTGGTTACCTACGCAGAGGTTCCGCGAGTACCTGCTTTGTGCATACACGCCTACCCCCTCATCTCCATTCTTCCAGGCCTTCCACGCATTAACCCGGCCTCAGATTCATCACTGGGAAGTGACTTAAGTTTGAGGTGTGCTTTAGTATTAGGCTCTTTGTATTTTACCTGAGTGTGGGAAACAAACAACTACAAAAGTCACGTGTAGAGCAGGTTTGAATTTGATGATAAACTCACTGAAGACATTGTCCTTTTGAAACATAGTTATTTCATAATTCAATCCCAGAAAGTAGCTAGCTTGCTTTCTTTTCTTTCTAAACTCATTATTGCCTCCTCCTCTTCTGTAATAAGAACAATGTAACTTGGTTTGTCTTTCTCCTGCCTTGCCCTGGGAAACTCATAATATATATAAACTCATAATATATATAATATAAATATAATAATCGATTATGTTTACATATAAGACCTACTCCTTTTCTTGTGTGTGTGTGTGTGTGTGTATTTTTCTTATTTTCCTGTAGCCTTATCAGACACACTCCTTTTGGGCTTTATATCAAGTAGTTTTAGCAGCCAGGAAACACATAATAAATAACTACCCCTAGAGCTTGAGGACAATTGGCATCTGGAAGAAAGTTAATGATTGATCTCACTCTTCATTCAGCTGACTTAGATATGTATCTGGCATATGCACATAAGATTGTGACATTTTCTTTCACTTTCTTTTTAGAAAAATCAAGCTGTCTTTGACTGAGATTAAATTAATGTTTACTATGAAGTCGACATTTTCAACTTTTACCTTAAGAACAGTGAGACGTCTCCTAGGCTTGGGGTTGGGGTGGTAGTGCTGGTTAGGACCTTGGGGATTTGGGGCTAGAGCCAGACTATGACGAGGACAGGACTCTGAGTTCAGAGAAGGGCGTTCAAAAGAGACTAACGGTGAGCCTTGTGCTCTCCCTGTTTCACTCAGCTAACGCACAGAGGATGCCTCTGGCCTAGCTCTGGGCTGAGCTGAGGTTTGCTGTGGGGAGGGGAGAGGAGAGGGCCTAGCCTTGGCGTCCTAAGACAGGGTATTAACAGCCTAGCAGGGAGACAAGGCACCAACAGCAAACAAATGTGACCAATATGAAAGTCGGGAGTCACACACGCCAGGAGGGCTCCCTGGAGAAGGTATCAGCGAAAGTCCCTGCCATATCCCCCAGGACAGGTAGAAAGATGACAAGCAGGTGGGTAGGGAGCATATTTTCACTCACCAAGGTCGTTGTTACTCATCATGGCATTGGACGCCCGTAGCCGAGGTCCCTGCTGGGTAAAGTGGTAGCCGAACTTCAGAAGCGTTGTGTTTTTTTCCAACATGCTCACGATCTCCATTTCCACTTTGTTGCCCAAGGGCTGGCTCTTTGGTCAAGAAAAACAAAACAAAACAAAACGAAACAAAACAAAAACCGTCACCATTCATCCTATTTCTGTAGAATCTAAACCTTTTCTACCTGGAAGAAACCCTGAGTGGTGGGTAGGGATTTTAACTCCGCCTCTAAGATCAGGAAATGGAAGTTTAGAGAAAGCGAAAGGTTACGCAGCCAGGAGGTAGTGATCTAGGATTCAAACCCCAGGCCACTGGACAGCAAGAACAGATCTGTCCACTGGCCCACAGAAGCCTTCCTAGAATATCTGAGCAGGGAGAATCTTCGAATCATCTATGCCCAAGGAGATTTCAAAATGCCGCTGCCCAGGCTATTCCCCACACTAATTAAATCAGAATCTCTGGGAGTGAGGCTCAGGTGCCAGTGGTTTCTAAAACTTCCCAGGTGATTCCAATACACAGCCAGGTTTACTAATCAGTCATTTAGACTAATCTTCAGTCTGCAAATGAAGAAACTGAGGCCTAGAGAGGGAGAAGGATTTGCCCATGGTCACAGAGGAAGTTGGGAGTGTCAGTGATAGCTCCCTAAAGCCTGTTATTCCCCTACCCCCAAATCCATAGTGGTCATCTGACAAAGATTAAAAAAAAAAAAAAAAAAAAGGAAATCCTGGCAATGCACAGTGTGGGGAAGGATGTGATGAGGGTGGTCACCAGTCTTGTTTCTAACAGTGGGGAAAAAGGGAAATGACGTAAACATGCATCGATAGGGAGCTGCTCAAAGGGATGGCAGTTTGGCTTGATAACCGAACATGGGCAGCTGTAAAATGATGACACGAATCTTTGGTCATAGGCCTGGAAAGATGGCCACGAAACACCACTGGGTAGAGAAAAAAAGCCAAGTTACAGAACAGGTCATATGCATGTAAAGTTCCCGATATTTTTCATACACATAAATGTGCACTGATAGGCTGGAAGTTCATTGGTGGTGGTGGTATTTGGGGAGTTTCGTTTTCTTCTTTATAGCCTACCGTCTTGTTTGAGTTTTCTGTTACCATGTATAATAAGATAATAAAGAAGGAAAGTAATCTTAAAGCGGTTTGAAAAAACATAGAAAGCAACGTGTTACTCGATGGGTTAAGACTTCCCCCCTCAGAGTAGGAACAAGATGAGGATGGCCACTGTCACCAACATTGCCCTAGCCAGGACAATGGAGCAAGAAAAAGAACTAGAAGGCGTCCATATTGGAAAGGCAGAAGCAAAACTATTTGTATTCGCAGGTGACACGATATTGTAAATAGAAAATCCTAAGGAATCCGTACAAAACTATCAAAGCTAATAAACAAGTTCGGTAAGCTTGCAGGATATAAGATCAATATACAGAAGTCGGTGTATTTCTGTACACGAGTAAACGATTCAAAAATTCAGAAAACAATCCTATTTGCAATAACATAAAAATAATTAGGAATAAATTTAATAAAAGAAGGCTAGCACATTGAAAACTACAAACAGCATAATATTTAAAGAAGATTTAAATGTAAAAATTCCATACTCATGGATCAGAAGTCTTAATATTGCTAAGATGTCAATATTCCCAAATTGACCTAAAGCAGCAGCAAACAGAAACACAACTCCCTCCAGTGGCTCCCCGCTGCCGATAGCTGCTGCCATTTATTGAAAACTTACTATGTTCCCAATGCCTTGTACTCAACTCGTAGCATCTCAGTTCACTCCCTCAACAGCCCAACAGGATAAGCCCCATCTCCTCCTCCTCAGCCTTGCACACGAAGCCCCACACAGTTTAGTCCTTGCCTTCCTTTCCTCCCAGTCCTCCCCCCAGGAGATCCAGTACATGGTACCTGGTGCCCACAGAGGTCTACTTCTGAAAGCTCAGGTGCCCCTCTGCATGGAATACCCTTACCCTCCTATACCCACCAGCTGATGTCTCCCTAGTGCTTAAATACCCATCACAAATGCCCCTTTCCCAACAAGGCCTTTCCTGATCCTTATCCCTGGAAACATTCTTTCCCCACTCCACACTCAAATGGCACATTGTATGTCCCTCTCTCCCCCAGCCCGGTCCATCTGCCTTATTTGAGTCACCTGCCTCCATATCTGTCTCTCCAACTAGACCTGTGGTGTTCAGTACAGTGGCCACTAGCCACATGTGGCCTTTAAAATTTTTTTAATTGAGATATAATTGACATAACATGACATAGTTTCAGGTGTACCACACGATTTAATATTCATATACACCATAAAATGATCACAATAAACCTAGTTAACATCCATCACCATACTTAGTTGCAAATTTTTTTTCTTATGATTAGGACTTTTAAGATTTACTCAGCAGTTTTCAAATATGCTATATAGTATTATTAACTATAGTTGCCATGCTGTACATTCTATCTCTATGACACTTATTTTATAACCAGAAGTATACACTTTTTGATCCTCTTCACCCATTTCTCCCACTCCCCCTGCCCCCCACGCCCTGCCGCCTCTGGCAACTGCCAATCTGTTCTCTGTCATCTATGAGCTTGGTTTTTGTTATTATTGTTGTTGTTGTTGTTATTGATTTGTTTTCAGATTCCACATGTAAATGAGATCACATGGTATTTGTCTTTGTCTGACTTATTTCGCTTAGCATAATGCCCTTGAGGTCAATCTATGTTGTTGCAAATGGTAAGATTGCATTCATTTTTATAGCTGAATAATATTCCATTGTATATATCACATCTTTTTTATCCATTCATCCATATCGATGGATACTTAGGTCGCTTTCATGTCTTGGCTATTGTAAATAATGCTGCAATGAATGTGGGGAGTGCATATATCTTTTCAAATTAATGTTTTCATTTTCTTCAGACAGATACCTAGACGTGAGATTGCTGGGTGATATGGTAGTTTTATATTTAACTTTCTGAGGTATCTCCATACTGTTTCCCATGGTGGCTGCACCAATTTACGGTTCCACCAATGGTGCACAAGTGTTCCCTTTTCTTCACATCTTTGTCGACACTTGTTATTTCCTGTCTTTTTGATGACAGTATGAAGTGATATCTCACTGTGGTTTTGATGTGCATCTCCCTGATGATCAGTGATGTTGAGCATCTTTTTATGTACCTGTTGGCCATCTGTATGTCTTCTTTAGACAAATGTTTATTCAGATCCTCTGGCCATTTTTCAAAATGGGATTGTTTTAACTTTCAATTTAAATAATTAAAGTTGAATAAAGTTTAAAATTCCGTTCCTCAGTCACACTAGCCACATATCAAGTGCGTAATGTCTCCTGGCTACCACGTCAGTCAGTGCAGATACAGACCATGTCCATCATCACAAATGTTCTTGTGGATGGTGCCACCCCAGAGTGCGAGCCCTCGGAGAGCACATAGTACCCAAGGTCAAGGAGCTGAACTGAATGAAGGAAACAGGAATAGGTTCCGTGCACAGGAGGGTTGAGAAGATACATCGGCCTAGCATCCAAAGGGGCAAGCGTGGAACCACAGCGGAGATCTCGATGGAGGACTCCTCCCACATTATTCTGACTTCAGATGGGCCTGGGAACTCTGACTAGGGCAGACAGAGGGACATTGATGAAATTCCACCAGCCCATCTGGCAAGGCTCCTGAAAGTGCTGGGAAGAGCTCAGGCCTGTCCTCAGAGGACTCGGCACGGCCCTGCACTCTGACCGGCTTGGCCTGCCACATGGTACAAAGACTTTCTGAGGCCCTAAGAAGGAACTGGCATGTCCCCCACCGTCCCCAATTACCAGGAAGCCTGGCCTCTCCTGAGGTCACTTGCCGAAGGAGCTCTACTGGAACTCAGGATGAGGTAGCCTCAAAAAGCACAGGTCTCCCCTGAGCGGAGGGGCTGCCAGGGCTGTTTCTGCGACGCTAACACTGTATGTTGCTCAGTCCAGAGTACAGAGCACCCCGATGCAAAATGCCTCTCTCCAACCTCCCTACCTCCCAGGCAAGGCAGGCAGGAACTGGCACCTCTGTCTTAAGAGGTGAGTAAACTGAGCCCCTGTGTAAACGGACTGTGCTCCCTCCTCTTAAGGACAGAGCCAAGGCTTGACCTTGACCTGGGGCTGAAAGAATTTCGGAGGATCCTCTAGACCCACACTCTCAAACTAGCATCCAAGCCCCTGAGGCACACGCTGATGTGTCAGTGTATGTGAGAGGATACAGGATTCTATTAGATAATCATGGCCAGTCTTCCTGGAGTGTTAATCTTGGATAAAAACCATTATTTTTCCATTAAGGAGTAAAACAGAAAATGTGCATACATTTCAGGAAGCTTCATACGTGCTTCATTCTCGGGCCCTCCCGTTCTCTAGGGACTCTGAGATTAGAAGGCCTCAATCACCTCACAGGTGAGAGAAGAGGCTGTGGGGACAGAGTGGGGACTAATACTCCGGTCTCTTACTTATTTTTCAAATATTTATTATTTAGTGACTGTGTGCCAGGCAATGTCATACGCACCTGCGCTAACTCACTTTCTCCTCACTAAAAACCTACGGAATATGTACTATTATCATACTTTTCATCCTATCGGCGAGGAACTTGAAGAATAGAGGTATTAGGAAATTTTCCCCAAATAACAGAACTTGTCAGGATTTGAACACAGGCTGTTTGCTCTCGAGTCTGAGTTCTCACCTCACTCGGGGACCTCTGAGGGAGCTCAGAAGGCAGAAGTGGGGCTGATGAGAGGAGCCACAGGCAGATGGAGTCTGGCTCAGCACGTCAGACTGTGATCTTACTATCGGCAGTGCCTACACACAAAACGAACTGCCTGGTGCGGTAGCAGACTGCCCATCCCTGGAGGTGTGCGAATCAAGGGCAGACCTTGTGTTGTAAGGGTGTCCCGGATGTCATCACGAATGGGGAAAGCTTAGGCTCCGTGACCTTTAAGGCCTCTGAAGCCTGCCTTCTGTGAGTCTATAAATAGCTTGTTTGGATGGCGTAAAAAAAATCAGGAGGCGACCTCGACAGTGGACGAAAGGCAATGAGAAGCCCCTTGGGGAGAGGCAAAGGGCTAGTCATGCCAGGAACATCAGTCTGCGGCAGCTGAGCCAGGAGGCGGGGTAGAGAAGAACGCCTACCTCCCTTCGGATTTCTTAAGAACTAAATAAACTACTTGTAAATAAATATAATCTCATGATTAAAAATTCAAGTGAAACTCAGCAGATTGAGTAAAATGATAGTCTCCCTTCGTACCTTTTATCCTCAATCCCACCCCTTTCTACAGAAGCAAGCACCATGGCCCATGGAGAATGTCCCTATGAATTTTTTTCTTTGTGTGAAGTATATAACAGAAATACACAGATTCTAAATTTTAAAAAATTTTTCTTTAAATGGATTGATACTATGTTTATTCCTCTGCAACTTGCCTTTTCCATTTAATATTTTCTGGAGACCTTTCCAAGTCAGTACATAGGGAACTAACTCTTTCCTCTGAACTGCTTTATGAAATGCCCTTGTATAGATGAATATTTACTTTGCTTTCATTTTCCCTTACAAAGGAAAAATGAAAACAGTGGGCTTTGCAGGGGAGGGAGGAAGTATTCTTTGGGGTAGACATGGAGATATGGAATGGCTCAGTTGAAAGACGGGCATGTTTTGAATTAAAATTGTGAACGCCCTTTCAAAAGGATACAAATGTTGATAGGGCCTCCAGTGGTGCATGACAGCTCTTCACACCTTTACCCTGGCCAAGTTATTATCAATCTGATGAGAAGATGACCACATTTACTATAACAAAACAACCAACCCATGACTCATGTGGAACTGAGCTGTGACCTAGAATAGAGCTGGTGGCTCTGAGACCCCCACCCTGACCCAAGGCACCATGGGCATCAGAAGCTCACTTTGTACATCCGATAGGACCAACCATGGACTTTCCTTGGTGATCCAGAAGATGTGGACAATTGGGAATACTTGACGCTGCCCCAGAAAGGAGCTCTGGGAGTTATCTAGTCCAACTTTAGAGCCCAAACCCTGGCTGATATTAAAATTTCCTCCAAAGCGCAGCTGCCAAATTGTTCTGTCCTGCTTACATGTCCCAGTGATGGGAGTGCATCACCTTCTGAGGTACCCTGCTCCATCTTTGTTGGGTAGCTCTGCTGGTTAGAAAGGTCTTTCTGGACAAACTATAGCACCAGACAATGATATAGATAATTCTCACTCTGGTGGTTTAAAAATATGTCTGCAAATTCCTTGAGATGACTCTGATCCAAAAGTACATGCAACCTAATTCTGCTCCTGAGTGTGGCTGTGCTACATGACTTCCTTCTAAGACAGACTGCGGCAGAAGTGACTGTGTAGCTTCCTAGGTGGGCTCATAAAAGGCATCTCCGGCTTTCTTCTTTCTCTGCCTTGGGTCACTCAGTCTGGGAGAGAAGTTAGCTGCCATACAGTGAGGACACTCAAACAGCTTTGTGGAGAAGTATGGAGCTGAGGCCTCCTGCCAAAAGCCAGGGAGGGAGCCATCTTGGAAGCAGGTCTTCCAGCTCAGGTCAGGCCTTCAGACCTGACCTGCTGGAGGTCCTTGACTGCAGTCTCATCAGAGATCCTGGACCAGAACCACCCAGCCAAACTGCTCCTGGATTCCTGACCCTCAGAAACTGTGAGTTAAAACACACTGATTTCTATTTTAAGCTGCTAAATTGGGGAGTATAATTTGTTACACAGCTATAGATAACTGATATACTCACAGATAATGTTGAGCAAAAAACTAGACACAAAAGAGCACATCATGTGATTCCATTTGTATGAAGTTTCAGAACATCTATGGTGATAGAAAGCCGGACGTGATTGCATTTGGAGGGCATTGATGGGAGGGGCGTGAGGCAACTTCTGGGTGCTGGAAACATTCTATATCTTGATCTCAGTGGGAATTGCACAGGTATATATATGTGTAAATCCACTGAGCTCTCATTAAGACATATTTGCTTTACTATATGTAAGTTTACACTTCAGTAAAAAAGTACACATAAGTAGAAAAGGAAGGAAGGGAATAAAGGAGGAAAGAAAGGAGGTTAGTAAGTTGTTCCTTCCATGAGCCAGAATCTGTCTCTCAGAGGCCACCCTTTCCCACCCTACCTGTCTACCACCCATTGGTTCTATATATAACAACAGAAATATCACCTTCCTTTTATTGAGAGAAGACTAGATGCCAGATGTTGATTAAGAGATCAACACATTAAATCTACTAACAACCCTATCAGGTTGAGTATCAGCATTTTTCCCATTTTATAGATGAGGAAACTGAGGCATGGACACATTAAGTGATTTTCCCAGTTACATAGCAAGAACATGACAGAGCTTAGCTGGGACTTGATCCTTGTTGGACTTCGAGTGGCAGAGATTTGAATACAGGTCCGTCGGTCTCCTGTCTGGAAAGCTCCTGGGTTTTTTTTAGAACAGAGTAATGGAAACCTGACATGGTGTGAGATAGTCGTTGTCATGGATATTTATTCCGATACGTTCTGATCTGGGTAGGAAGAGGGTTTTCTCTACATCGGCAGTCCCTAACTTTTTGGCCTATGAGAATCTAATGCCTGATGATCTGAGGTGGAGCTGAAGCGGTGATGCTAACACTGGGGAGTAGCTATAAATACAAATGACACTTCTCTCCAGCTTCTGCTGCTCATCTGCTGTGCAGCAGCTCAGTTCCTAACAGGCCATGGACCGGTACTAGTCTGTGGCCTAGGGCTTGAGGAACTCTGCTTTACATCCTATTTTTTTTCTCTCATTTCTACTGACTTCACATCATTTTCCCCTGAGCAGTAAAATTAGTAAAATCACATAATTAGCATTTAGAGGAAAGGACAGTGAGTGACACGAATATCTATCCCCGCATGGAGGCTAATTCCAGGCTGAATTACGTCAATACGCAATGGACTACAGATGCAAAAATGATGCACAGACCGAGCTGCTGCTTAGGACGTAAATGTATAAGGCATAAAACAGAGAACACGACTGGCCAAAAGTCTTGCTGTCTTGGTTTTCAAGAGTGTTTTCCTTTCCTCTTACAAAACCAAAAGTATATTCAGCCTCATTTAAAATAGCATTAGCTGACTGACATAAGTGCATAATCTAAAATTAAGGGGACTGCCTCCATGTGTGAAAGCCTTCAGGATCCTATTCCAGTGCAGTTTTTGTTTTCTTTCTAAACTTAAAGCCACGAGGAAAATAATCCAATCTGGAAAAACAAGAGAACACAATCCACTTCCTTTAGCTTCTTTTTTTTATCGTATTAAGCACATCCTCGCTGTCAAATATTGGAACGAAACGTGAGGAATCAGCCAATACCCCCAGACATTGCACGTTCCTTTATTTGGGTAGCGGGGGTGGTCATGTTTTCAGGCCTGGTCTGGTTCAAGGGACGGGGAGCATGCCCTGTGCCCTGAGCATCCTGGGAAGGGCCTGCTGAAAGGAGCTATGGTTGGGAGTAGGGCAGGTGAATCGAGAGGGGCAGAGAACCACCGTGTGGATGTGACCTCAGGATCCATGGGGCCTACAGGCACCCTATCTGTAAAGCCTGCTCCCTGGGGGCTGAGGGGGTCTCCTTTGTCCAACCGTAAACGCAGCCTGTCTGAAAGGCAGGACATCTCAGCTCCAACCCGGCTCTGACGCTAACTTGATCTGTGACTTCTGGTACATCCCATCCCCTTTCTGATCCTCAGTTTCTCTACCTTGTAAAAAGAAGGCTCGACTAGCCATTTTCTCAGTGCCCTCAGCTCCAGGTCAGGCCCTCTGCCCCCCACCCCCACCCGCACCCACACTGCCGGCTCAGGACAACTTCAGGCGGCAACAGAACAGGGCTGAGATAAATAGACTGGCTAAGTAAACAAACAGCCTCAGACTCCGATTCCTAAATCTGTGTCCTGAGCCAGCCTGGGAGGCTCTGTGTCACCCTTTCTCTGGCCGTATAAGGAAAAAGGAGAACAGAGATTCACTGACACAGGTTACAGGCACAAGGGCTGAGGAGAAAGCTGCAGTCTCTGAAGACCTTGGCGACTAACCAAGAATGAAGAATAAATCAAATGCCACTCACCACCTTTGTGTCACACTCTGCAAAAGCCTAGGGGCTGGGACACCCGAGGAGAGGCGGTGGCCATGCTCAGGCCTCCTGGGATGCACTGTGAGAGGTGGGCGTGGCTTTCCTCTGAGCCTGGGTGGTAGAGCCCCCTCCCCAAGACCAGTCTCAGCCCTGACCTCCTCCTCCCCAGCCAGGTCCCATCCAGTCTCCGGGCATAGGGGAGCACTTCCCCACAGGAAGCCTCCTCTGGGAGGTCATAATACCTTCGCTGGTTTCCCCCGCCCTGACGGCCTCTTCCTGCTCCCAACCCTCTCCCAACCAGCTGCGAACCATGTTCCCAGAACACAACTCTGACGGGTGCACAGGACAGGCCGTGGTCCACCTTCTCTCAACCTACCTATTCGGAGCACCTTGGGCTCCCAAATCCCGTTCTGGCCTTCCTCTGGGGGTACCATTAGTCATGTTTAAATGGGCGCCATGGCTTTCCTCTCTCCTCTTTGTCCACATGGTTCCCTGTACCTGAGATATCATGATCTCTGCTTCATCCTGAGATACTGTCTACTCTACAGGTTTATCTCAAACTCCACCTCTCCAAGAAGCCCTCCCTGATGCCTGCTCCTGCCTGGGACTGCTCCCTCCAGTGCACTCCCAGGCACACTGTCTGTGCCTTGCTGGAGCATATCATCTGATGGTCATTTCTGCTCTTGCGTGTCTTCTCATGCAGCATAGATTCCCTGGAGGGCAGAGCTGGAGCCTCATTCACACATGGCACCCAGCTCAACCCTGGATGCAACTGGCACTCACTGAACTCTGACAATGGACCAAAGCGGAGGCTCCCAGGAATGCGGGAGGCAGGTGGTGAGAGTGCTTTGGTCTTGTACAGAGGGAAAAGGACAGCTGGGAAAAGCCGATGAGGTGTACATGAAACTGCAGTAGGGTTCAGGAGCCCAGACAGGCACAGCTCATGGCTTTGGAGTCACGCAGACCTGGGTTTGAATCTTGCTTCTGCCATTTACTTATTGTGTGACCTTGGGCAAGTTACATATCCTGCCTGGGCCTCAGTTTCCTCATCTACAATACGGGTTGTGATACTCAGTCTGTGCGAGCATTAAATGATGTAATGGATTCATGGTATCTGCTCAGTAAACTGACTCCTACAACAACGTGTGAACACCCTAGATTGCCTTTGGAGTAATTAAAACGTTAACGACTGCATACTTTTTACATCTGTCATCTCCCCAGATGTAGAGATGATCAGCCCCATTTACAAATGGGGGCGCTGAGGCTCAGGGAAGTGATCCCTCTGACACCAGGGTGTTCAGCCAGGGTGAAAGTGATGCTCAGCACTGGCTCAGTCCTAGGTTCTGAGGGGACAGTAGTGGGAAGAAAGGTGAGTAGCTTGTTCCCTGCCACCTGCCACCACAGTGACCTGAGGCCAGTGCTGTGGACCCTGATTAGCCAACACTCCGCCCCTGGGTTTCAGCTGTCCCTGGGTAGACCCCAACTCCCTGCCCTGCCAGGCTGAGTCATGTGACTAGCCAATCCCACGGTTTGGTGCAGGGTTGCTGCCGAGCCTGCTGCATGCCTTTGTTCCATCTGCTGTGCTCCTCCTGACTTCAATAAAGCAGGGTCAGCAGTGGCCAGGGAGGGGCATAAAAGGTGGGGGTGGGGAGGAACCAGGAATGGGTGACACAGCAGCACGGCCACTGGCATGTGACACATGCCAGGAGTCCGTGCAGCAAACTCACATGCTAGAGCTGCTGTAGGCTCATGTGGTCTCTTTATGTGAATTACAAAAAAAAAAAAAAAAAAAACAAAAAGGACCTTCTCTGTGTAAACAAAGCCCCACACCAAGGCTGGGAGAGCAAAACGCGGGCTGGATGTCATCCCCTGCCACATCATTGTTGTGCAGTGAACAACATGCACGGCCATCCAGGGGAGCCCTGCTTACCAAACACCACGCTGGCGCCAGGTTCTGAGCTGGGCACTGAGATACGGAGGTGACTCAGACACAGCACCAGCTTCTGCGAAGCTCACAGGGAAGCCAAGGTGCTAGGAGAACGCAGGGAGAGAGCACCTAACTCTCTTTAGGGGATGGGAGAAGACAGCGGCATGCTGGCTCTCAGAAAGAAAGAAAAGGTTGGATTTGTAGTATTTGCCAATTTCTGTGGTGTAAATACCTCCGCTAGGGGTGATTTCAAGGTGTTGATGGGCCATCACTGAGGGGGCGTTCAGAAGAGACGCACACAATGCGCTCCTGCAAGCTGGTTCAGGCTGGCTCTAGAACACCACTGGGAGAACAAGAGGCTTCAGCTGTATCCAGAAGGAAAAGGAATATTTCTCCAGGCAGAGAAGGGAGTAGGAGCAGGGGAGGACATTCCGGTGGGAGAGCAGAGCAAGAGCAGAGACACGAAGGTATAAAAAGTAGGAAGCAAACTGTGAAATTCTGAGGGCTGTACTTGGGGAGGGGCCGTGGAAGTCGTCTGGAGGACGGCAGCGCTTTAGCTCTTGGCCAGGGGTTACATGCCGGGTGTGATTAAGCTGGGCGTTTAAGTTTATGTCATTTTCTGTATGTTTGTTGTAATTTAAAATAAAGAGAAAGGTATAAATAAGCTCATTCGAGGATACCCACTATTTACAATTTTGTGATATTTCCACCCAGAGTTTTTCCTATGCACATCTTTACGTGACCATTCAGCCAAAATTTTCTGATAGCAAGAAAACAAAGCTCCCTAAAGAAGAAAGCATTTTAACATGCGAAGAAGTGATGTAACAGAAGGAGGGTGGGTTTGGAGTCCGAGTGACCTGGATTCAAACGTTGCCTCCGAAAGTGCGAACTTGGTGGCCCTGAGAAAGTTGCCTGTCTTTGCCTCCCTGAGCTGTTTTCTCTCCTACAAACTGAGAGAGACGGTACCCACATCCAGCAGGGTGGCTGGGAAGATCAGAGATGATGGGTGTCAGGAGCATAGCACAGAGCCTGGCCTAGAGGAGACACTCAACACATGGAAATAAATGACTGCACCACAGAAGTCATAGAGAAATGATAACCCCATAAAGATAAAGACAAACTAGCATTTACCCAGAGAACAACCTCAATGGTAAGGAGACTCAAAAACCCATTGAGTAGGGGGTGACTGAAGAAAATGGGTGCGGAAGACTCCAATGGTTTATCAAGATCTGTGCAACAGATGTGTCCTGTGCGGCACAGAACAGAATTAAACCGAACAAACAGGCCTTATAGGGAGTTCATTTCTACTGGATAATAGAAGGGTAAGGAGTAAGCTTCCCATCAGTAGGGGTACACAAGCAAAAGCTGGAAAAGCACTTGGTAGGAATGACGAAGAAGGAAGGCGAGCAAGGTCCCCTGAAGCTGGGCTGGAGCTTTTACGACCAACAGCATCTGCTCCCATCCAGCAGCACGCAGGAAAGTGCAGAATGGTGAACATCACGTAGTGAAGGACATTAGGGTACCCTTGCCCATCTTACCTGGTTATCGATTTTCAGTTCCACTAGAGAAGTGTTGTATGGAAGAGCTTCCACCAGGCGCAGGATCCCGGCTCCGGAAATGAAGTTGGATTCCACGTTCAGTGTCTTTAGCACCTTGTTCTCCTTGAGCATCTCAGCCAGGGCCTTGAGTCACAGGAGAAAAGTGAAGGTACCCATGAGCCTCCCTGAGCAAGGCTGGAGCCCCTTGTGGGTAGATTCTAAAATACTGATGGAGCCCTGCGGGGAGCAAGAGCCCCTTGTAAACTTATGCTTTTTGAGCCAGGAACCAGGCAAGATGATCTCCTTCACCAACCAAAACTGTGTCTCTCCTCCCCTCCAACCTGCCATGGCTCCCAAACCCCTACTGGAGGATTCCTTGCTCCTTAGCCTACATCCAAAGCCTCTATTACCTGGATCTACTTTTCTCTTCAGCCTCAACTCTCGCTGCTCCCTTATGGTGAGTCTACTCCCAGTTCCTCCAGCATGCCCAGTGCTCTCTCACCACGTTGCCTTTGTTCCTCCTGTCCCTGCCACCTGGGATGCCTTTGCCTTTCTGCTTCACTTGTCCGAACCCTCCCCATCCTTCAAGGCCATTCTCAATGTCCCTTTCTCCAAGAGCCTTTGCCGACATCCCCAGCTGGCTGTGGCCTATCCTCCCGAACGTCATAGAATTTATCCATAACCTCCCTCATGGTGCTTGTTTTCCTCTGTTTAGATCGCTTTTATACTGGTGTTGCCTCTACCATTAGACGATCTACTCTTGGTGGGCTGAAAATGCTGTCTACAGTGCTCAGCACGCAGTAGGTCCTCAGTCACTGGTCAATGAGTGACTAGTGGAGTCCCAACTTTCCTAAATACTCCCCACTTGTCTCTCCTATTTCGCTGTTGAAATCCATGGAGTCATCCTTCTCTTGGTCTGAGCAGCAGAGAGCAGAGAAGGAAGCGTAGGAAATCACCCACTGGGTGAGGGACCAGGCAAACGGGAGGAGAGGAGCTCAGGTGGCCCCCAGCGCCTTTGGGAAGGCTTCAGCCAGAGCCTCTGAAGGAAATGAGGTAATTAACAGACGATGTGTCATGGAGGAAAGGAGACAGCAGCAGCTGAGAGGCCAACGTGTACCATCGGTGGGCCCTGGGTGGAAAGGAAGATCTGAGCCCAGACTGCCCTTCCCACTGCTCCCACGTGCTGAAACCCTACACAAGACTCAGCACCCAGGAAGTCTTCCTGGTTAAAATCATCACTTCTCCCTCGCTACCCCTGCTGTGTGCCCCCAGGCTGGCATGTCAGCTCTCTCTGTGACCCGGAGGAGGCTGACCCTCCTGGGGAGAGGGGCCCAGTCTGTGTTCTCCCCACAGCATTCCTCTTGCTCCCTAGAGAAGGCCTGCCTGGGGCTGATGATCAAAATATTTAACAACCAGTAGGAAAGTGCACCATGCTGATCCCACGTGGACACCTGGTGGCTGAGCAGGTCCTAGAGCACTGTCATGCCAGGTGTCAACTCTGCGTTTGCTGGATCAGAGAAGAGAAATGGGAGCGTGTTAGGAGAAGAGCTAGGGACGGGCCATGGGGGACACTTCGAGCGCTCTGGTAGGCTTATGCACTAACCGGCCCAGAGCATCTCAGTATTTGACGATGGATGTGCCGGTGTGAACCGGCTGACATCAGGTGTCAGCCTGGCACAGTCAGTGTCCTACAGACATTCATGGAGCTGAGCCGAGTGCCAGCATACATGTGTTTGGTTTCTGATCCACGAAACAGCAGTGTACAGGGCACGTGTCGTGGCCAGCCGTGTCTCCATGGGCAGGCTTGGGATCCACTGGGGATCTCCTGAGGTCAACGGTCATCTACCCAGAGGTTTCCCACTGGCGGCAATAAGGGATTATGAGCTATTTTTAGCATTTCAAAAATACTGGAGGAAATTGTCCTACTTATTTGAAAAATCAGAAAAGGGTTGCTTGCTCCTACAAATGTGACATGCTGAATGGAGAGAGATCCAGCTCTACGGCCCGCGTGACTGGCTTTTAAATTTCCTCTCCATCTCTCGCTTCCTCTGCCACTTTGGACAAAGCAAGTTGCCTGAGCCTCCTGCACGCCAGGTTCTTCATCTGCAAAGTAGGGGGACCTGCGCTTCTGGGATCAGGGGTGGTTGTGGAAAAACTCGAATAATGTACAGATGGGTCTGGATAACGGCCTTTCTGTCCATTTCCTTCTCCTGGCTCTAGCCAGTGCCTTTCACCATGCCACACCATAGTCAGTGGAATGTGGCCAGTCCTGAGGCTGTACACATCAACCCGTTGTTTTCTATGCCCCTCTCCCTCAATGCAGCAGAACGGAAAGGTACATACATATGCCACAGGGTCATTGCTCCGTGTCCCCACGATGCTGAACTTCTTCACATATGAATTGTCTTTCAGGGCTTCTGCGTATGCTTTGAGGGTGGGTATGGGAATATTCTGCAGAGAGAAAGGCAGGCAGTGACCAGAAGCCCCTGCCAAAGAGAGGATGGGCAGACAGATGGGGGCTAATTCTCTCACATATGCTGCCTGATTCCTAGCAAGCGTCTGACCAAAAGAGCTAAATGGCAAAGGTTTTCAGCTTTGCTTGTTCCAGGCTCTGCCCCAAATGGCTGGGATCTGGGAGAAACTTTTCGGTAAACAGACTGAGAAAATCTTCCCTGAAAATTTCAAATAGGACCCACAACTCTTTCTTTGTGTGCCTAGAGACCGGAGGGGAAGCAACAAGCAAGGCAGTGGGTGCAGAGGGGTGTCGTGCCGAGCACTCTGGCCTGAAGGTGTGGGGTGGACAGGGCTTGGCCTCTACACCAGCAAGAGGCAATGTTTCTGACATTGCTCTGTGACTTTGGACGAGTCTCCTCACCTCTCTGGGCCTGTTTCTGACAGAGTTTGGGTGCAGAGTGGGGCAGGGCAGGGGTGGGAGTGGTTTGCACCAGACGATCTCTGAAAGACATCCATCCTGAGGGTCTCTGTCCTGCCGGACATCAGAGCTCCTGGGAAACTTTTATAAAATTCTGATGCTCAGGCCTGCCCAGACCAATAAAATCAGAATCTCAGGAGAAGGTAGGTCTGGGCACTGGTATATTTTTTTAATTTCTTCAGGTGAAACCCACTGATCTAGTCCAACTGCTTCATGAACAAAGGGGAAACAGGCCTGGAGAGGGCTGTGCTCTTATCGAGGCCCCATAGCAAAGACACATTGCTATGGCCTGTTTCCATATCCCCACACTGTCCGAGCCAGTATTCATTGCCAGGGTACACAGTGCTGAATTGTGCCAGTGTCTCCCACTGGGCACACAGCAAACAATGGAGGCACCCAAGAGAGACCCTGGCTGTGTTTTGATGGCTCTCTCATTTCAGAGCGTCACTTTAGCCCCCGTGGGAGAAGAGCACGGAAGGCCAGGTGGAGGAGAACACTGCAGGCCCGGTTTCCAATCTGATTGAGCCAGAGGGCTGGCAGCCACTTAAAAGAAAGAGGAGAAGAAAGGAAAGAGGAGCTGGGGAGTGAGGGGCCCGCTTCTTGTCTGACGCCCACACCCTCCCAGAACTAATCCCGCTGGCCTCTGGGCTGAGCAGGTGGGCAGGCAGCTGGGCCTGCTTCTGAATTCCTCCTGCAGCCTGTCCATCTGTCCCTCCTCTGCCCTTGATGGTCACATGGGAAACATCGGAGAGATATGGCCGACAGCTCGGAATATGACTTATGTGATTTGGGCTGACATCTCCCTCCGGGGCTGCAAAAAGAGGCTGACTATGCGCATCATACAGCAGCGGCAGTGGTTCAGGGGTGGTCCCTCCCAGGGCTTGGGTTACCCCATGAGCCTGGGGGACACTGAGCTTTTCCAGCCTTGAGATCCCGTGCAGCCCTGTGTGTGTGTGACTCATGCTTTTATCTCCGTGAAGCTCTGTGTTTTGAGTAACACAGCGGCAGGTTTCCCGAGTTGAAGCTGGGTGGGCCCAGGGTGAACACCAGGGCCTGATGCCAGTTCTCCAGAACAAACCAGGACCATGGGACGGCCTTGCTTACACTCTCCCCCATCCTATTCCTGATCCAGAAGCACTCAGAGCCCCAAGAGGCCCCTGTTCCCTCTGCACCGTCATGTCTGGGCCGTCTGCACCAGGGTGACATGGACGTGGCTTTCCCCCACCCCACAGGTGAAGTGAGATGACAGGGACTTACCCGGATGTTGTTGAGGTTAACTTCTTCAAGTTTTGGGTCGTTGTTCTTTATCCGCTCTAGCGTTTCCTCTACATCTGTTGAATTTGGTTCTTCATCGGGCACAGGCTTGTATTGTGTGGGTTTGATCACACCTAGAGTGACCCACAAAAGGGAAGTGGCTCACAGAAACACGGGGATCACTTTCCCCGACACAGGGACACTCTGAAAGAGGCGGTGGCAGCACTCGGGGACATCTCCAGTGGGGCTAGGCCCTGCTTGGACTCTGCCTTTGACATCCTGCAAGAACTGGGTGAATTCCTTAAACTCTCTAAACCTAGGTGCCCTCATCTGTAGAGTGTGAACAGTCGCTCTGCCTCAGTGGGCTCTTATGAGGATTAAATGAAGCCCGGATGGGAAAGCAATATGCAAACCTTCTGGAAGGGGCTAATTATTCTTTGGGTATCCCTATTTCTTTCTGGGGCCAAAACACCAGCTTGGAAACAGTGTGCAGGAGCAATTAAGACAAAGCGGTATTAGGACAGGGAAGGACAAGGATGCACTTTGGAACAGAAGAAGTACCCCGAGATAGATTTGAGTAGAAATTTATGATCAAGGTGAAGTTCCAAACCAGTGGTGAAAGGACACACGTTACAAAGAATGGTGTTAGGACAATGAGGTATCCATTTAAGTTTTCTCTCACCTCTCACCACAACACAAACATGAACTCCAGGTGGATTAAGAAGTCGTATATAAAAAGTCAACCCCTAAAACTTTTAGAAGGAAATACAGGAAGGTATTTTCATGATCTTGGGATGGAGAAGAACTTTGTAAATAAGATACAAATCCCAGGAGAACGAAAGTAAAAGGTGGGCAGAGCTGGCTATATAAAACGTCAAATTCTGCCACGAGGCAGAGAGCCTGAGTGGGCAGAGGAAGCAAGAAGCGTGAGGGACAGCTTCACTTCCAAGGTGTCCTCGCAGGGGGGAGGGGCGGGGTGCCGCGGCCGGGCGGTCAGGGCCCTGTACTCACTGTTGAGTCCCTCCTTGTTCACGATGGAGCTGCTGCCCAAGGCCTGGTAGTACTGCTGGTTGCTCATGAGCGTGTGCATGCCCAGGATAGCTGTGAGGACATGGGAAGGAACCGTGACTCCCCACTTCCAGATGGAAGAGCCTCCAAGGCATGAACATTCCACGTCCCCCAAATCTGTGCTCACAGAAATGGCAAGAAACACTTGCATGAAAAACGTTTAAATCTTATTTGCCTCTATTCATGTGACTCTCAAATCTCTATGCCTGGCCTAGACTCCTCTAGGCCCAGACAGCCTCAGATTCCTAGATGTCCCCTGATGTCCCATGGGCACATCCGACCCAACTTGGCCAAAACAGAACTTGTCTTTCTCAGCAACAGCCTCTTGCTTTGGATCAGCTTCCATCTTGTCACACTGCCTGTCCCTCGAATGGCAAGCCCCCACCAAGTTCACACCGTCCCCAACGGTGTGTCTTGCTGGTCCCACCTCCCACTCCATCACCTCTGTCCTGGTTAAGGCCCTATCAGTTCTGGGCTGTACCAGCACAGCTCTGTAGTCATTGGTGTCCCGGCCCCATCACCACAGCATTTGGCACAGAGCAGCCAGAACGTCTTTTTGGAAATACAAATCTGATCGCATCGCCCCTGGGCTCAGCCATTCTTTAATTCATTCATTTGTTCAGCATTTTTTTTTGAGTGCCAGCATCGTGTGTCCAGTTTTGAGGGCTAAGGGGTGAGCGAGGAACAAGAAAGACAGGGTCCTGTCCCTGAAGCTTCCAGTCAGTCTGCTAGGGGACAGAGCCGCTAATGGGTACTCACACAATTTAAAACATAAGCACAGAGTACGGTGAGTGTTGCAAAGGAAAAGTTCAGGGAGGATGAAACAGAGGGACTTGATGGGAGGGATGAGGAAGTGTTGGCCAAGGCAGAGTGTTCTGGGCAGGGGGAACTGCGGGTGGGAAAGCCCTAGGCTCAGGCAGTGAGAGACCAGGAGGGAGCGGCAGAGATGAAGCTGGACACGTGGCAGATGGAGCTGGTCACCACGCACTGAGCGCTCCCTCCAGACCAGAGACTCTGCCTTACGTCGGTGATTCGGGTGCGGGTGTGCACTGGCATCACTTGGGAATCTTTAGAAATTCCTGAGGCCCAGGCCTCCCCCAGACCAGTTAAACCGCAATCCCGAAAAAGGGGGTCAAGCACCTGCCTTTGTTAAAGCTCCCTAGGTGGTCTCACAGAGCGGTCAAGACAGAGAACACTGCCTGACACCATCCCTCTGAACCCTCAAGACCGCCCGTGGAAGCAGGTTTTATTCACATAGGCCGAGTTGGATCTTACAGGGTCTTCGAGGTTGAGGCGTGAGGAGTGCGAGGTCTTGCTCCAGGTACAGCCTGGGAAGCCAGCGAAAGCCTGAGCAGGGTATGAGCTGTTGACTCGAGTTCTGTGCCTGTGACTCCGGCTGTCTGGAAAACTGACTTCAGAGTGCAGGGAAGGACTTCGGCGACTGTGAGGGGGTCGCGGCCATCCGGGTACAAGGACTGCAGCTTGAGACCCCAGAGCCTGGCTTCACCAGCCCTCCCTGGGCTGGCCCTGCACAGCCTTGTCCCTCCCCAGTACCCTCTCTGCTCTAGCGACGTCCTTTCTGGTCATCACTCAGTAGAGTCTCTTGCTTCCGCCAATGCCACCCCCTCTGCTGGTGATTCTCTCTTCGTTTGCAATGTCTCCTGCTGAAATCGCCCCTAGCAGTGCCGCTGGATTTAGCACATAAAAATACAAGACACCCATTGAAATTGGAATTTCAGATAAACAATGAAAGATGTTTTAGTATACCTAGGTCTTGTTCAGTATTTGGGACCTACTTACATTAAAACCTATTCATTGTTTATCTGAAATTCAAATCCAACTGAGCATCCTGAACTCGGCCTAACAACTCTACCTCCCAGCCCCTGGAGAAAGAATAACACTTCGTCCCCCACGGGGTCTTCCTGGATTCCTCCCTCTTCCTTGCTGGTTTTCCCACAGCGTCCAGTGTCCTTATCACAGCACACACTCTACATGGTGTTAGAGATGTCTGGGTACACGTGTGCTTCCCCTAGAGGACTGTGTGCTTCCCCTAGAAGACCAAGAAAGAAAATCGCCTCTCCTTCACTTCTAGAATACAGTAAGCATTTGGTAAATACTTGCTAATGACTTTTTTATTCCTCTAGCCATTTGTTAGACATGAGTTCTAGTTAGGGAGAAAACACGAGAGCCCTTATAGGAGTCATGAAACCCAGGGACCTGCCACTAAGATCCTAACTATGCCTCTGATGCTGAGTGACCTTGGGCAAGTCCCATCCCCTCTCTAGGCTTCAGCTTCCTCTGTCCAATGAAGGGGCGTGACAAGATCATGGCTTGACATATGATTCACCTGGGAACTTTAAGACAATGTCAAAGCTTCACCCTGGACCAACTAATCCTAATCTCTGGAGGTATATCTTTGAATCTCCTTGGATGATTTTGATGCTCAGCGGGAGCTGAGAACCACAAGAGGAGATGATCTTAAAGTCCCTTCTGTTTCTCATATTCTAAGAGTCTTCTCTGCTAAAATTAGACCCACCTACTCGTCACTAAGAAGAACTGGTAGAGAGAGAGGCATCTGCATTTTTTCGAGCTTTCTGGGTTTTATTTTGGGCTGTGGCCACGTGGGCAGTGGGAGTTGAGGTCTGAGTCAGTGGCAGGTGAATCAGATCACCATGTGTCACCTTCTGGAGCTGCCTCATCCAGCTTCCATCTGGGGAGTGGCTCGTGGTTCTGGGCTGCTGTTGAGACTTCCAGTTTGGAAAAACAGTTTGGAAATATTGGGAGTCACAGGAAAGATGTGACGTTAGAGAGCTGGCTGGTCTTGCTGAGTATATAGAGACGTAGAAAATGGAAAATGCATTTTGTGCTCGGATGATGGCTTCCCATAACAGTTAAGAAAGGGAGACTGAGGCAGGAAGGTTACAGGAAGTGCCAGGGGACAGAGGAAGGAGACCTGGTCTCCAGGCTGGCCTTGGTACTAATTTGTTGGGTAACCCTGTCCAGATCACTTCTGGACCTCAATTTTCTCACCTGTAAAACAGAGTGCGTTTAAATGCTGAACTCTTACCTTCACATAGGACTTCACAGCCACATGACATCTCATCTTTTGATCCTATCTGATTTTTACAACAAGCCTTCAGGGCAGGTGCTTTCAACCCTCCCCCACCCCCCACCACACACATACACACACCCACACTTTTCCAGCAGACTCGAGAGGGGAATGGTTCGTGAAAGAGCATTTGGCAAGGACTCTCCTGGCTTCTAAGTTAGTATTCCCACCCACTGCCCTAGACACTAGGTCACCAGTTAGTTCTAAAGTTCTAAAACTTGCCCCCTCCACTTTGGAGTTCTAAAAACAAATAATATATATCCCAGGAGGTAATATCTGTCAAGAGCAGGTGTAAGAAGAAATAAAATCATTCTGCTGCTCTGAGGAAATTCGGGTGGGAAGGAGGGGCCAGGTTACATCTCCATTGCTGAGCAGAATGCCTGGTGGCTCTGAAGCCAGTATTGCCTTCAGCCAGCCCTAGGCCGCAAATCATGACTTTTCCCCTGCTTGGTTTTGCACACTCCATGCCACCAGGCATGAGTGATGAAGGAAAACAGCGCAACAGCATTGCTTGCTGCTTCATTCTTTGTAGATCGAGGCTGAATTTAGCACTGGGGAATGTGATTTAAAAAAAAAAAAAAAGTCTAGATCTTCCTCAAAACTCAAAAGGATTATTTTTGAACTCTGAAAAAGAACATCAAGTTCTCTTTCTCTTCTGCCTTTCTTCTCTCTGGCAGGGTTCGCTCAGTTCATAATTCCACTAAGGATGCAGAGAGATAGCGGCACACATCCCGGGCTTCTCCAGCTGCCAACCGCTTGGGCTGGCTCGGGGCAGAGAGCAGGCATCCCGGGAACAGGTGGGAGAAGCTGGCTCTGGCCCAGGACTGGGGTGCAGTTGAACCGCTCCCGGATAAGCCTCTTGTGGAACAGGAGCCTAAGGCATGAAAGTGCACCAGAAACCAGCGTGGTCTGACTAACACTGCCTCTGACAGTCGTGAGAGCCAGGGGATGCCAACGTCTTCTGTTGGGAGGGGTTGGGGGGCGGACCTGGGGGTTAGCCCTCCTGAAGGTGAGTCTCCCTACCTTCAATTCCTTCTGGGGTCTTGTCCCACCGGAAGGGTCCCTAAAGTCAAGACAGATCACGTCCCTAACTGGTAAGGGGAGGCACTGACAATGCCAAGTGCTTGCAGATGGCTCTCTATGGCCTCCGAGCTACAACCCAAAGCCACAGGCCAAGAACTTAGTACTGTCAGAGGCCTGTACATTCTGCTCATCACCCTGTGGTGACCCTTTGCATGTTAAGATTTACATGCTCTGTCCTCATCGCCGCATCCTGCCCCTGCCAAGGGTAAGGGTTGCATCTGATGCATCCTAGCATTGGAGTTCAATAATATATACTGACTCTGCGAGTGCGTAAATGAGTGCATGACACACACACATGAAAATAAATGAACGAGAGAGTTCACAGACCTTGCCTTACCCATGTGGCACCTGAGCCAGTGTGAACATCTGCTGGGTGTCCTCCTACACGTTCCCATCATCAGCAAATATCAAGCCCACCCCATGTGCACGTGCCAAAGAAGTGACGCAGAGGGGTCTGCCTCCTCCTTCACGCTCCCCCTACTTCACCCCTAGCTCTCCTCCTTCAGGGTCAGCCTCAATCTCTGGCCTGAGCTCCCGGCCCACCACCGAACCAAGCTCCCAACCCATGCCCTGTCCCTTTTCCTTCAGGACACTCTCCCTTGTCACATCATGTTGGCCTTGGTGTTTGTTTATGTCGGCTCTGTGAGAGCAGGAACTGGGCTGCTTTCTTAGGGTTCTCGCCCCAGGGCTCGTCCTGACCCACAGGAGAGGGGGCCGGGATAAATGGCTGTTGAGCATGTGAATTAGTGAACCAGCGACGGCTAAGTTAATGCAAGTGCTCTGCCTGGGAGTCACGTTGCAAAAGCTCCAGATGATACCTTCCTCTCCCTACTTTTCCGTCTCTAAATGAGTCATTCACACTCATGGCTCCATCCACTGCCTCCTTGAGACAGGCCAAATCGCATCCCCATCCTTCCTCCCCTGTCTCTGATGGGCTTGCCACACGCAGTACACGCACAGATGCCCCGCCCCCATTGCCTCCATCTCTTGCGGCCCCTTTGAACTTTGGGCCTCTTATCTAGCACTGGGGACAGCTGGCCTCTTGGTGGAGCCACATCTCACAGGCGGTCCCACAGTCCCACCTTGGCCTTACCTGGAGCCTGCCTCCCATATCCGCTCATCCTCTGCACACCATCACCTCTCCGACACCCCTGCTTTCGTCTGCCTCTCCCAACACTCCCCTAGTCCCAGGGGTCAGTGCCCTAGAGTGGCATGCGGAGCCTTTCTCACTGGGGTCCCATCCTCCCCCAGCCATCTCCAGGAGACTTGGCACCCCCTCTCACCCACTGTCTGTGTCCGCCGTGCCCCGCCACCTCGGAGGGCTTTATCCAAGTTGCATTAAATGAAGATGATGCGAGTGGGCCCAAGAATGAAGCTGCCTGGGTTCGAACCCCACGGGCAAGGCATTTAACCTTGCCATAGCTACTTTCTCCACCCATAGCATGGGGACAATAACACTTACTGCCTAGGATCGTTGTGGTCAGTCAGTAAAAAGCGAGGTACTAGAAGCAACTCCCACAGCACGTGGGACATAGTTGGTGGTCAACAAATGTTCAGTCCCTCCTTCCCCAGAGACACCGCCGCCTCTTAAAACGGCTGATTTACAATGACAGGTGCCCAAAGTCAGCCAGTTAACTTTGGTGTCAACTTACAGCTCTCCTACTCTTTTCCGGACATCTGAAGGATATGATATCATGAACAGATAGATAATAATCATTAGCCATGCCAACAAAAATAAAGATACATAATTTCAAGAAATCAGCACAGAAACTTAACCCAGTATTGCAGTTCTATTTTGGCACAGGAACTGGCGGTTCTGACCGTGGAGTCATTCGATAATCCCTCTGAGCTGACTAATGAGGGGAGTGATATAGCGGAGGGTGACTGGAGGAGAAGGACCAAGATCAAAACAGCTCCAGGGTGAGTCAGTGTAGAGATGCTGCACAGCGGTGTCACTCACCCACCTCTCTCCTGCACAGGTTAACTGGAAGGCAAGGGGACCCCCTCCCCACTCCCATGTAAGGGAAATGATTTGGTCAAAATTCATTCACATACTGTGGGATCTAATATGGCTTGTGTGGCTTTTGACAAAACAAATCTTGAACTGCAAAGCAAACCGGCTCAGTTCCCCAAGGTCAGTGTTTTGTTTCCATCTGAGTGAGATACGCGCTGCTTTTGTATTTCATAGTAAAATGAAAACCTGTCTTTTTAGCCCTGACACCCTTCAAGCCACTGCCCTTTCTCCTTTCCCAAATTTGCTATCTCCTGAGGAAAGGGTTGTTCGGACTCAGAGTCAACACACGGCTCTCCTCATTCACTCCTTTTGTCCCGCAACCTGGCTTTGACCACGACCCAGGGTCACCCCTCCTGCATACTTGAGTCTTCAGTGCCTCTCCCTTCATGGTCTTTACTACAGATGATAGCCCAGCCCCTTTTGCACTACTCACTCCCAGCAAAGAGTGCCATCAGGACTCATGCACAACACCGATGAAAAGCCTGAGGATATGATGAGGCAAGAGACAGTTCAAAGTTGGCCAAGTCCCCGAGCATTGGTGGCCTCGCCTGGCCTCTGGCCTCACTTACGTCCAAGTCTCAGGCCAGCCCTGAACTCTTATTCTGTCTCCAAAGCTCTTATATCAGGTTCTGCCCATTTGATTTGGCCTTTGGTTCTCAGCCCATTTGTGGCTAACTGGGCCCTATTGTGCCCATTTCCACTCCTCATTCCTCAAAGGCTTCTACCCTGGCCAGGACACTAGGCTGCAAGCCCAGGCCCCTGCTCCTGTTGTGCCTCTGCTAATAATGATGCCCCATCTCTCCGCTAATGATGCCACAAGGGCCACAGCATGGATGCCTTGCAGAACTCGACCTCATGTACAACTGTCCTGGGGGCCCTTCACACTCCAAAGGTCCAAACTGAACTCAGGACTTCCCCTGAACCTGCTCCTCCCCCACCGTTATGGTTGAATTGTGTGCCTCCAAAATTCACCTGCTGAAGTCCTCATCCCCAGTACTTCAGAATTTTCCACTGTGTTTGGAGATAAGATCTTTAAAGGACACGCAAAGGGACACCAGGGGACACACGCACAGAGAGACACGATGAGACGTGGTCATCTGCGAGGCAAGGAGAAAGAGCTCAGAAGAAACCAGATCTGCTGACACCTTGATCTTGGGCCTCTCCCCTCCAGAACTGGGAGACAATCTATTTCTGCTGTTTAAGCCACCCAGCCTGTGGTCTTTGGTTTTGGCAGCCCTGGCAGACTAGGACACCTGCCTTCATATGGTACCAAAATCCACTTGGTGTTCGGAGCTGGAAAGATAGAACCTTCCGGGACTCTCCTCGGACCTCCCTGCCATAGCCACACGGTCACGGTCCATCCCATCTTTCCTCTCCCCTCACACGTGCCTTGAGTCTCTCCCTGCCCCATTGACCCACCTGCCATCATCTGGGCTATGGTTAGTAGCCCACAGGTCTGCAAAGGAAAAGACCGCCCATCCAAGGGTGCACAGCACAGTGTGGGGCTCGCAGAGAGTTTGCTGTAGCCAGAGCCTGACCCTCGGGGGCACAGCACAAAGGCATGTGGGCCAGGGACTAGATGGTCATAAGGGACGAGGGCCAGTGGCGAAGGGCTCTGAAGATTAGGCCACTTTTCTAGAGTTTTAGGTACTGTTCGTGAAGATTGTATGGGAACACATACGAAGATGGAGAGTATTGTACGAATATGAGATAAGGGAGTCCTCTGAGCTGTGCAAAGTTGTAACATCAGATGACTTCGCTCCAGCCTTTATGAACCGCCCAAACCTGAGATGCCCACAACCCTATTCTCTCTTTCCAGTGGCATGGGCAGGATTTCATGCAGTGGCTGGTACAAGGCCCATGCTGGTCCCCTGAGATGCTCCCGTATCTCTCCGGGATGAACTCTCACGGTAATGACAGATGGCTCTTGGTGTGATGGGTTTGGGTGGTTTTATCTTTATTTTCCTCGTTTTCGTTTTGATAATGGACTTCTATTTTAAATATTCTTGGCCTCCTCTAGTCCTTGTTAGAGACAGAGAGGGTGTTCATGTTGAGATAAACCATCCAAGGCTCCCTGCAGATGCAGGTCGACTCCTTCTGGAGGATGTGGGGGAGCTTCTGGAACGCCTCTTACCTGCGATGTCACAGAGTTCTGCATCTGAGGCATTTGCCAAGGCCTCCTCCAGCTCTGGCTCCAGCGTCACGCTTTCCAGCACGGGATCAATTGGTTTCTGCTTGGGGACCCAGGCCTTTCCTGCAAACACATGAGCGCCCGTTACAGGGAGCGTGGCAGCACTTGGGGGCAGCCTCCGGTGGCAGCCCTGGGTGACTTTTCCAGAGCCCTGTCATCCCTCAAAGCTGAGAGTCCTTTGAGGTTTCTCTCTCCAGGGACCCAGTGCCAAAATTCCCCAAAGAATTGAAGATATCGAACAAAACACCTTTCACATTAGAAAAGAATACGGAGTACCTTTATAACTTAGCAAACTAGACCACTTGCTGCTGAAAACATTGGTCATTAACTTAAACAACCTATAAGCAGGAAAAAGAGACAAAAGAAAAATATAATAGAATGCTAGGACCTCGTATGCCCTAATCAAGGGTTCTGATAGAAGAGAAAAATTTAAAAACATTTCTAAACAAAATAAAACACTCAGACTATTAAAAGAGGAATAAGGAGCAAAAAATGTTTCCTTGCTTCATTGGACATGATATTTTCAAAGTCTCAGACTCATAACTGAACGAGGGAGGAAAGAGGCATGCAAAGGATGGTCACTGCAGTGTCCCCCGGCAAGGACTGCTAAAGAACTCTGGGCATCCACACAATGCAGTTACTACAAAAGATGATGGAGACCTCTCTTACTAAGAGGAACAATGCCTAGGACAAAATGTTGTGCAAAAGCAAGTTTACAAAATAGCATGAACAACTTAATTCCATGTATGAAAAATTACACATATATATATATTCATGCAATAGATATTTATTGAGTGCTTCCTACAAGCCAGGCACCTTTCTAGGGGCCTGGGAAATAGCACTGAACAATTTACAATTCGGTGAAAGGAAACAGGCATGTAAACACATCAGATGGTATTAAGCATTGTGGAGAAAGATAAAGCAGAACAAAAGACTAGGAAGTTCCAGGCTGGGGTGTGGGTGACTCAAGCACTGATCTTTTGGGTAGGGTGGGCAGGGAAGGCCTCCCTGAGATGATGGCCTATGAGCTAGGAAGAAATGAGGAGGAAAGGAAACCCTGGAATCGGCAAACAACTTTCACTGCTGTCATTCAACATTGTACTGAAAGTTCTAGTTGCAGTAAATGGACAAGAAAAAAAATACGTGGCATTCAGACTGGAAAGGAAAAAATGAACTGATCTGTTTATAGATGTATATAAAAACCCAAAGATTCCATTAAAAAAGTGATAAGCAATTCAGCAACATTACAGGGTACAAGATCAATGTATAAATATATGTGGTATATTTGTATGTACACCAGCAATGAATAACTTGAAAGGGAAATTAGGAAAGTAATTTCATCTACAATAGCATCCAGAAGAATAACATACTTAGGAATAAATTTAACTGAGGAGGTAAAAGACCTGTGCATGGAACACTATAAAACATTGCTGAAAGAAATTAAAGAAGGCCTAAATAAATTTTTTAAAGTCCTGAGTTCAAACATTGGAAGACATTATTAAAATGGTAATAATGCCCAAAGCAATCTACAGATACAATGCCATCCTTATCAAAATTCCAATGTCCTTTTTTTTTTTTTGCAGTATAAAAGCCAATCTTCAAATTCATATGAAACTACAAGGAGCCTCACCCCCGCAAACCCAAACAATCTTGATAAAGAACAAAGTTGGAGACACAGGCATCCTGACTTCAAAACTTACTACAAAGTTAAATGGTGTGGCTCTGACATAGGATGGATGTATAAATATTAGGATGGAACTGAGAGTCCAGAAAAAACCCATACGTCTATGGCAAATCTAGCTTTGATGTCAAGTTCGGTGGGGAAAGAACAGTTTCTTCAAGAAGTGGTGCTGGAGAACTGGACAGCCACATGCGAAAGGATGAGGCTGGACCCCTGACTCACACCTTTAACAAAAATGCACCGAAAATGGATCAATGCCTTAAATACATAGCTAAAACGATAAGCTCTTAGAAGAAAACATAGGCTTAAGCTTCCTGACCTTAGATTGGCAATAGCCTTAGATATGACAACAAAAGAACAAGCAACAAAAGAAAAAAACAGATCAATGGATTTCATCAAAATTTAACACTTTTGTTCATATAAGGACGTTATCAAGAAAGTGAAAAGACAACATGCAGAATGGGAGAAAATATTCACAAATCATTTATCTGATAGGGTCTATATCTAAAATATTTAAAGAACTTTTACAACTCAACAACAACAAAACCCAATTATAAAATGGGTGAAGGATTTATAGACATTTCTCCAAAGAGTTGTACATGCGGTTATTACGGAAATACAAATTAAAACCACAATGAATGAAATAGTACTTCATATCCATGAACGGCAATTATAAAAACCAAAAACCAAAATGGAAAATAACAAGTGTTGGCATGGATGTAGAGAAACTGAAACTCTTGTATATCGTTGGTGGGAATGTAAAATGGTGAAGCTGCTTTGGAAAAGTTCTTTAGTTCTTCAAAAAATTAAACATAGTATTGCCATATGATCCGCAATTCCACTTCTAGGTATATACCCAAAATAACTGAAAAACAGGCATTCAAACAAATGCTTGTACATAAAAGTTCATAGCAGCACAATCATGATAGCCAAAAAGTAGAAATAACCAAAAAGTTCATCAGTGGATGAATGGATAAGCAAATTGTAGAGTATTATTCAATCTTAAAGTGGAATGAATGAGTCTGGAAAACAATATGCTAGGTGAAAGAAGCCACACAAAGTCACAGTTATATATGATAGGAAATATCCAGAATAGGTAAATCCATAGAAACAGATTGGTGGGTGCCGGGGCTGGGGGGCAGGAGGAATGGAGTCATGCTTATCAGGTTTCATTTTGGAGTGATGGAATGTTTTGGATCTAGAGACGGTGGTCGCACAACTTTGTGGATATACTGAATGCCACTGAATCATTCACTTTAAAATGGTTAATTTTATGTCATGAAATTTAATTCAATTAGAAAAGAAAAAAAACCTGCTCACTTTGGCTATTGAGAATAGCCCAAAGGTGGGCAAGGATGGAATGGAGAGATGGTCAGGAGGCTCCTGCAATAGTCCAGGTGAGAGATGATGGTGACTTGGCCTAGCGGTGGGAGTGCAGAGAGACATCTCCAGAAGGATTTTCACCAAAATGGAATCAGGGCCTATCTCTCCGTGGAGGAAATTACTACTATACTTTGTTTTATTGTTTAAATTGTTTATGGTAAATATAAAGTATTTATACAAGTAGAACACAACGAAATCATCTGGGGGGAAATAGATCATAACCTCCACCAGAGTTGGATCTGGAAAAGGGCAAAACCTACCAAGAAAACGAAGTGGCTGAAAAGAAAATCAACTGTGACAGTGACTGATGCAATGACTAGGATGAGCATTAAACAAATATTTATGGCCTATGGTTTATTACGCCCCTGCAGCAGGTACCGGTGATGGCTCTAAAACACCACAAGAGGGACTTGGACTTCTTTCCTTCCTTCGTCTTACTAATTGGAATGTGGATGTGATGACTGGAGCTTTAGCAGCTGGATGGACCATGAGGACAAGGACATATTGCAGGGATGGCAGATTAAAAAACGGGAAAGGGTCTTGATTCCTAAAGGCAGGCAAATGCCTATCAGCCCTGAACTGCTTAACCCTGCAGTTCTTCTAAGTGAAAGAAAATTAAACTTCCGTCATCAGTCTTTTTAATTTTACCTTTTTCCCTAGCACATGTGGCCAAATCTAATTTTAATGAAACTATCCTACGTGGAGCTTTATTCTGATTCCCCCACTTGAATGAGAGTGGATTAAGTCCAGTTCCTCAGGACTCTGCACTAGCGTATGGCCCCTACCTCATTCTGTCGGTCTCGTGGTGACGACAGTGCTGCTTCCCCTCAGCCTAGGCTAGCTCTGGCCCAGCGTAGGGTGCATGCTCATCGAGGGCTGGACTGAATGGCTCTGAGTCCACCTGTAAAAGCTGAAATGTCTCTTCCGCACTCTCTCTGCCGAGTCCCTCCCACTTACTCAACCTACATAGACTCCAGCAATCATCATTATCATCAATACTTGATGGTGATGACGCTGGTGGTGGTGGTGATGAGATGATGGTGATCTTTTGAGGCTTGTCATGATATGGCGACAGAATAAATTCTAGCTACCTCCTTGGGTCAGCCTGGTTTTTCACGAAGGCAGTCAGGCTGTGGGAGTCTGGAGTGCCGTTCCTGGCTCTGGCCAGGCTGGCACTCCCTGGAGCGGCAGGATTGGTTGTGTAATGCCCAGATTCCCTTCCCTTCCCCACCCCCCACCCCATCTCCAGCTCCTCCCCTGGGAGAGGGGTGGGTGCCTGAGGAAGTGGACACCAGCAATGACTTAACAGGTCTGCTGCTGACTCTCTCACCACCTCTGTTTTTCCATTTTTCAAATGTGCGGGGAGGACAATGGGGGTTTTAAAGCCCCTTGAAATTCAGAGATTCTGTTATCTTTATCTGCTGTACAGAAACCACTCCTCGTGGCACAAGTACCTTGCTTAAAAACATCTTGTGCCTACACTCTCGGCTGGGCACACCCAGCACTTATGGTCAAGGCCTCAGTGCCTGCCACTCCCTCCAGGACACTGCAGGTCATAGGTGCTTCCAAAGTTCCGTGACCCAGTTGCCCTGGGCTTCTCCCTGACCTTCCAGGTTTTCAGTAATATCTGGTCTGAGCTCCAACACCAGGTTTGGGATGGCTCAGCATGGCTCCCCACAATGTCTACTCCCGCTGCTCGTTCGCTTCATGATTTAGCAAGGAGCGACTCTGCGCAGTGCATTGTGCTGATATAGCAGGGATGCAGAGACAAAAGCCATGGACACAGACCCGTGGCTCATCAACACTTATATACATGTATTTAATTTGAACCCATTCATTCATTCATCAAGTCTCTACGGAGCCCTCGTCTATACCAGGTTCTGCACTGGGTGCTGGGGGTATTTTGTGGGCAAGAACAGCCTGAGTCCCTGCCTTCATGGGGCTCACAGGCCGGTGAGAGAGACAAATGATACACAAAAAGATAATGATAAAACAAGAATTGGTAGAAGGGACACACACACAGGCTCCTGAGATGGAGAACAACCAAGGAGGGCGCTGAAGGGACTACACCTCCTAGAATGAAGAGACAGAAAGGCTTCGCTGACAGCAGAGGCAGTACAGGTGAGACCGAAAGGATAATAATAGCTAATACGTGCAATTGCATTCTCTGCGGGCCAGGTGCCGTTCTAAGTGCTGTATGTACGTCTGAACGTCATCCTCGTGACGACCTCAGGAGGCTGATAATATTATTTTTTTTCACTCCCATTTTATGGATGAGGAAATAGAGGCACCGCAGGTTTGAAAACTTACTCAAACTCACACAGCCAGCTGGTCAATACATGATAGTGCTAGGATTGCTACCAAAGCACAACCTGCTCCGGGCTCTGTTTCTAATCATTATGCCACTTACAGGGGAGGGAGACGGCACGGAGGCAGACGGCAGGACCAGCATTCTCGGCCGAGGGAGTATGCGCAAAGGTCCTGAGGTAGAAAAGAGCTCAGAATGCTGGAGGACCAGAAGGAGGCCTGTGGGGCGGCAGTGCATCAAGCAAGGGTAAGCATGATGGAAGAGGCCAGTAGAATGGTTTAGAGTGCAACAGGAAGTCCTGGAAGAGTTGGATGGTCAAGGAGTGCCTCTCTGTCCCCCAAAGACTTTTAAAATGGCTTGACTTAGGCTGAGGCAGAACCTTGGTGGTGGTGGGGGGGCAGGGACAGATGAAGGAAGGGATAATGCAACTGCCAGAGAAGGAACTTTTAGTAAAGAGCAGTAGATGGTTATGTGTCTCCTGTTCCTGGCTTGCACAGGAGGGGCCCTTTTTTAGCTCTCATGTCTTGATGTCATGCTTAATAGTTACTTCTCTCACTTTCAAGAGTGTCAAGGTTTGTGTGAAGAATAAGCAGGATACCCTAGTTAAGCATGGGACTTCGGGGGCAGTTTTGCTGAACTGGTTCACCCCAAAACTCCCCTAATTTACAACAGCGATGCTTTTGGAGTTGGGATTGTGCTTTTTAGACAGGCTGAGGGGCAAGGAGGCCCAGTCGCATCGGGCCTAACACAGCCTGGTGTACAGCTGGCACTCAGAGATGCATGGAGGGTAACACATTCATAAGAGTAACATTATTAGTACCTCGCTTTTCCCCTGTGTAGGGAACCAGATCTTCTCGGTCCTTAAACTCCTTTGCTTGCTTTTCCAAGTGATCCAAGAGCTCCTCTCTTTTAAAGGGGCCCGTGGGCGCTTTGGTGGTCTGATCCTTCTGCCTCAGGCCCGCAGGCAGCAGTGCATTCTATAGTGGAGGTTATGGGGCCAGGTGACAAGAGAGAGAGAGAGAGAGAGAGAGAAAGAAAGAGAGAAGAGAGAAAGAGAGAGAGAGAGCGGTCAGCTGCTGAAGACATGCATTTCTCCAGAAACTCATCATTGAACAATGGGGACCTCAGAGCTCATTGAATCAATCCAAGTCACTCATTTACATGCAAGGAACCTAACACCTGGAGGGGCAGGGATTTGTCTAAAGTCACGCAGCAGATGGGGCAGAGCCAGGGTAGAACTGGGTCTCTTAATCTCCCGAGTTTCCCAGCCTCTAATGTTTTTTTAAAGCGAGAGGGTGAGGGGGCAGCCAACACAGGGCTGAGCACAGAGGGATGCTCCAAGAGCATCTGTTGAGTGACAAATATGATTAAGTTGGTGTTTGGATGCAGGATGATATTTATAGCCATTATGTATAAAGCGACTGGGGAGAAAGGAAAGCCAAGGGGTTTGAGTTAGGGCCTGGATGCAGGTCAGGCAGGAAGAGGCAGACCCAAAAAAAACAAGCAGGGAAAGCTTGGCAGAACAGCGAGGTGGGCGAGGTGGGTGAGGTGGGCGAGGTATGCTGTCAGGCTACAGCCCTGGAAGACTCTGCAGGCTGTCTTCTACCCTCCTGACGAGCCGTGCTCATGCTATGCTGGTTATTAAATATTTTGAACGTCGCCCCTAGAGATGGGTCTCTGAAGAAAGATAGCATCAACCAATCATTGTGTTTTCTTCTTCAAACATGGGCAGGCTTCTAAGTGTGGGCTTCCTACTAAAGCAGGTTCTTATTTAGAATGGACTTGAATCACATGGGCTTCCTGTAACTCAGCTGCCAGTACCTTAGAGTTTTAAAGTTTATTGTTGGAAAGATGCTTAGAGATTGTCCAGTGCATGCACCCTTCCTTCACGGGGAAACTGAGGCCCCAAGCAAGGAAAGAATTGCCCGAAACATTTCAGGACAGATCCAGAAAAGATTTGGAGAAGGGGGGCAATCAATCTTCATTTCTAACATTGCTCCCTCCCCATTTGATTTCTCACTTCATTTGGGGAGGTAGTGGAGGATACCTGGAAGGCATATGCAAGCAGAATCTCACCTCACTTCCTGCCGCACCCACAAATTGGCTAAACTGGAGAGCCGTTCCATCTCTGACATTTGTACCATCAAAATGCTTATCTTCAGTCACTTGCACACATTCCAAATCCTTTCCTGAAAGCCCCTCAAGGGGAAAATGAGAGCAAGTATACGAAGAGAGCAATGTGCACCGAGAGGGACAAAGCCTGGGAGGGAAACACCACTGTTGAACCGCAGTACGATTTATTTTTACAAGATGCTTTGTCACTGTTTAACACCGCAGTGCTGTTCCAGTAAAAGCAGAGGCTGTGAGATTACCGGGGCCGGAGTGTGACCCTGACTCTGGGAGAGATGAAGGTGAGACGTTCCCCGCTCAGTGCACGGCACGTATAACAGGCGCGGGGAGTGGTGCTGGTGTACGTGCAAGTGGATTTAGGCCACAAGTCAGGGAGCTGGAGCGTGTTAGGAGAGGATGGCCAGTGGGTGAAAAAGCAAACCCTGACTGATGTGGGAGGGAGCGTCAAGAATGTAAGTGGTGCCGCAGACATAGCCGTTTTCCTTACGTAGCATCCAGACACTGTCTGGAGTGGTCACAGGTCATGGCCACAGGTGAGCCACACATATGTGGGAATGTCCAAGGTGAGACGGGCTCTCCCTGTGGCTAGCCGTGTGTGTCCACTCCTTCTCCCCCATGGCAGGGCACTAACTGTGACGCAGGCGAGTGAGAGAACAACCAAACTGCCCCTCTGTGATTGTCCATAATAAGTTACCAGATACTTTGTGACACACGTGCACTTCACAGTTAGCTCCCGTCAGGCTTAAACCCTGATTTGGAATAGTGACGACTCCGGCTCCATGATTCTGGGCAGTCACTTAATTTCCTTATGCCTCTGTTTCTACAGCCGTAAAAGTATAAGTTACTCTCTCAGAATTGCTGGAAAAATTAAGTTAGATAATGCAGGAAGAGTTCTTAGCACAGTGCCGAGCACTCACAAATTATTACTTATCATCACTGCTGTCCTATATACAATCAGTTGAAGTACATGTTAACGTGAGTTTGGTTACCCAAATGTGCACGCTGAACAGCAGCTAAATTATCCAAATATATCTCAAAATGCAAAAAATGAAAACATACAAATATAAAATGAGTTAAGCACCGAGAGCAAGTATTTTCCCAACGATCCCCACAAGGGAAAACCTGATAGATTTTTATCACCGTAAAGAGTTTTAATGGCAGTTAGTTGCTGGGTACGTTCTGGCCACTGAAAGGCTCAGTATTGTGATGGGAACAACCCATGAGGTTATAAATGAGAGAAAAAGTTTGCAAAGTCATATCTCTTCTCAAAAATATCTGATAGAGGCACCGATCTAGTTACAGTAGCATTTTCAACTTTGATCATTAACATTCGGGGCTCTTCTATGCACTGCAGACTGTTTCACAGCATCTCTGTCCAATGGATGCTGGTACCATCCTCATGCCCCATGTCATGACAAAAATCTCTCCCAGCATTGCCAGATGTCCCTTGGGGAGCAGAATCACTGTGTAAAACTGAAGTCTATATCATTATAAGAGGGGAATAAAGAAGTTTTAATGTATTTAAAGATATTACTTACATAACATGTTAAAATATGGTTTATCTAAATCTTTACTGAAACAAAAATGTCAAAGGCCTTTTCTAACAATTCGTAACTTACTGAATTTTTAAAGTAATATTGAGAATATCAACCCTGTTAGGAGTTAAATTTTTTACATTAAATGGCATGTTTAATGAAACAACATGATTTTCAATTAAAACCAAAGACAGTTGCATATTTTTTAAACTCCTAATTATTTCCCATTTTAACTAGTTTTCAAAAATGGCATGTGATCTCACATGGTATACAAAAATTTTCTCAGAATGGATCAAAGACCTAAATGTAAAAGCTAACAGTATAAAACTTTTAGAAGAAAATTCAGAATAAATCTATGTGGCCCTGGATTAAGCAATGGTTTCTTAGATATGCTACAAAAACAATAAGCAAAGAAAAAATAGATAAATTGGGCTTCATCAAAAACATTTGTGCTTCAAAGGACACCATCAAGAAAATGAAAAATAAACCAAAGATATGGAGAAAATTTTTGCAAATTATATATCTGGCTAAGGGCCTGGTATCCAGAATATATAAAGATCTCTTACAACTCAAAATATAAGACAAACAACCCGATTTAAATATGGGCAAATGATCTGAATAGACATTTCTCGAAGAAGACATATAAATGGCCAATATACGCATGAAAAGACGCTCAACATGGGTTAGCCAACAAGGAAATGCAAATCGAACACAAAATGAGATATTACTTCATACCCACTAGGAGAGCGTACTATAAAAGACAGATAGTAAAACATGTTAGCAAGAATGTGGAGAAATTGTAACCTTCATTCACTGCTATGGGAAATGAAAATGGTGCAGCCCCTTTGGAAAACAGTCTGGCAGTTTCTCAAAAGCTTAAACAATGAGTTACCATAGGATGCAGCAATTCCACTCTTACGCACATACCCAGAAGAAATGAAAGCATATGTTCCCATAAAAACTTTTATAGTTCATAGTAGCATCTTTCACAATAGCCCAAAAGTGGAAACAACTCAAATGTTTATCAAAAGATGAATGGATACCTAAATTGTGGTATATAACAGAATACTATTTGGCCATAAAAGAAAAGATATACTGATATATGCTTAATAGAGATCAAACCTTGAAAACATCATGCTAAGTGAAAGAAGTCAGTCACAAAGAATAGCAGTGTCTGATTCCATTTATATGAAATGTCCGGAATGGTCAAATCTATAGAGACAGAAAGTAGATTAGTGCTTGCCTAGAGCTGGGGAGGTAGAGGGGCAATGGGGAGTGAGAACTAGTGGGTATAGGTTTCTTTTTTGAGGTAATGAAAATGTTCTAAAATTAATTGTGGTGATGGTTGTATAACTCAGGGAATATACTCAAACTCAATGAATTGTATACATTTTAAATGGGTAAATTTTATGGTATGTGAATTATATCTCCCCCCCCCAAAAGCTGTTATTAAAAAACAACACATGTTATCTAGGAAAACATTATAAAAATGGCTAATGCAATAACTAAACTAAATGGTGTGGACTGCTAAGGACAGAAGGCTCTTTGTGTGCCAATGGCCAGCAGAGATGCTCAGGTTGGCCAAGCCAGAGCTACCCAAATTTAGAATGGTTTCCTGTTTTATGACGTGATGTGCCTTATAACGTGAATTCATTGTGGAGGAGTTTGAGTAAGAGAATACCTCCTTGGACCTCTCGTGACTGTTAGAACCTAAAACCAGCTCTTAGACCAGGGTAGCCAATAAGTGAGGAAAGAACTCCCACTAGTGTGTTGTTGTCAGTTCTGGCCAGAAGAGTATTTGGTGAACATGTATGAGTAATGTATCTTCATCATGCAACAAACTATCCATGGAGTGAGGATTATGTATCCAGGCAGCGTGCTAAGAGGCAGGGCTGGGACCTGACAAAAAGCTCTCTAATTTGGAGTAATGGGCTGATAGAAGGTAAAACAGGGGAAGTAGAGTAAAATGAGAGAAAAGTCTCACTTACAGCATGTGTGGAAACCAATGTGTTGGTTGGTTTTTAAGGTTAATCAAGATTTTAAAAGGGGATCAACTTTACTGACTAACAAAAAGGACAGGAATCCAGGACTCTGTGAAAGTTGCATATTTCCACGGTGCCTTGGGGGTAATTGGAGCCATCTAAATTTTAGAGAATTTAAGTCTCAGTCTCCTAATCTTAAAATGTGTACAGAGTAAACTTTCTGGGCATGTGCTTTCTTTATCGTTACTTAAAGGGAAGTATCAATCTGGCTCCGTCAGGACAGTCATTTGTTGTTTTAGGGGAACCTGTATTCATAGGCACACATCACATGTACATCTTTACTCCAAAGACAGGTGGTTATGGGTGAGATTTGCTTGGGAGAAACTCTGATATGTGGACTGTAAGCATGTCTCTATGTCCTTACTTACATTTAGAAATTTGCTCAAGTGAGGAGAACCATAATTAATGCCTGGGTGATCTCCCTATCACCCCAATAGGAAAGATAGTGTTGGTTTTAAGGAGAAGGAATTTCTAGATGGTCTCTGATCTTAGCCTAAAATTACATCTGCTAGATACTTGGGAGTGGTGGGGACTATGGCACCCTGGAGCTTTCGATGCTCCAGTAAATTACTGCCATGTAAGAATATGTGCAGTATTATTAGATCTGCTTATCGTTATGTGACATATTGATTTAAAAATATTTACATATGATCCAAGTATTTTAAAAACAATGTTCAGACTAAATAAAACACATCTGCAGGAGAGACTCAACCCACAGGCTGCCATTTTGACACTTCTGATCTCATCAGACTAAAATTCCAGACTAAAGTCAAGCTATTCATTAATTTATTCCACAAATACTTACTGAGTGTCCTGCCCATATTGGGTTCTGCACTAGAGGACGAAAGAGGGCATATACATGTGTTTTTAATTTAGAGTTTAAAAAAATTTTTAAAACACATTAGGAGTTAATATGTTTTGGAAATAATCAGGGGTAAGAACTAGGCAATCTCTTCTTGCCTCCCAGTAATTTTTTAATTACTAGTTTAATTTTAATTACTAGTAATCCCTACTAGTAATTTTTTAAATGGTGACTTCCTTTTAAATATGAAATTAAAACTGGGATGTCGTGGACAGGTTAACGTCTTACTCTAATTTTTCCACCCACACTCAGGAGTCCAGTTGTCCAAAGGATGATGGAAACTTTGACAGATTCTCAACTGTGTGGTTAGCAGATCTAACACGCTGCAAACAGGTGCCAGTAAGGCCAAATATCAAGTATCTGCACAGTTATCATTGCTATAGATAGATGGGGCTACGTGAGAAGCCATTCTGGCTAGGACCACGGTGGGCTCGTTCTGACATGTACACACGCACAACACATGTACACACACAGCTTATTAAAAGAATCATGGAATCCCGGCACTCAGAGCTGCAAAGCCCTGAGAGAGCCTCTGGGCCATGTCTTTCGCTTTCAGTTGGGAAGACTGAGGCATAGAAAACTGAATTCACTGACCAAAAGTCACACAGCTGGTTAACTACACAGCCAGGAAGCCTGTGCTTGTATATAGAGATGATGCTGTGTATAAACAGTATGCTCGAGGATCAGTGTCAGTGTTTCAGACTGGTGGCTAATCATATACAAAAGACCCCTTACCCTGATTCTTCACGGTGACAAAAAACAGGCAATTTTATCATTTTCCCCAAATAAATCAGCTATGTCTAAGAACAAGGGGATGTAAAATGTGCCCTCTTGGTCTGGGCTTCAAGAGTCCTGGATTCCTGTCCTGTGACTGAACCAGACACCCCTCCCTAGAAGAGGATGGACATGTGGCAAACCTCCTTGGACACTGGGAGCAGCTAAGGGCCTTGCCTGAGGTCACACACCAGACTGAGAGCCCAGGGCTTTTGACTTCCAAGCCACAGGAAACTTTCCGTCCCACCTGACTGCCTTCCTCTAGGAACAGATCCTGGAAACCAGATGTGGCGCCATATGAGAACCAAGGGTTAGAAAGCCACAGCTCCCTCCTTATCAGACCCGTCTCAGCGTACAGCTGGAGAAACTGAGGCCCAGAGGCATGGAGTTACTGCCCTGGGGTAAGAGAAGGCCAGGAGGCTTAACATCTCAGCATGCCCACGGGCTTCCCTCCCACCCCTGTTCTATTTCGAAGGCAGCGCATGTCCTAGATGCCTAGCCAGCCCCATCCCTCCGCCACATCAGCCAGGCCGTTTTACAGAACAGTCAGTCACCCAGGTCCCTTTTACAAGACATTTGACCAAAAATTTGTGTTCAAGTGGCCTTGAGGACTTTCATTTTCCAGTTCATTGCCGGATCTGTTCCCCCTTGTGAAGTTCAGCCCTCTCGTCCCGCAGGGCCCCATCCAGACAAAGAGCGCCCCACCTCTACGCTGCTGACCAGCAGCTCCCACACCCCAGCAGAGAGCATTCAGTGGGGCTTCCATTGAGCTTTTCGGTCACATATGGGGGGGACTTAACCTGAGAGTGTGGAGGAGTGGGGGGCCACGCCACGCATGCCCCAGTCACAGAGGGGACAAGCAAGGTCCAAACCTCTAAGAGTCCCTCTCTCGTCGAACATACCCGTACCCCAACACACACACTCTGGGCATCCTCCTCTCTTCTTTCTCTCCAGAAAGATCCAGGCCTTTGGCTCGGCCATTATGATCTCCCTGCAGGACTGGTGAAACCCAATAGCTGCTACTTCCCATAGTCAACTTTATAGGGCATTAGTGCTGACATCCAGAGGCACCCTTGTGGTGGTGAGATGTGTTGGTCACAACTACACTTTTTCTCTCTCTCTGGTGTTCATGGCACCAGGTGGGGCCAAATGTTCCCTTCCAGCTTTCTCCTAATCCTCCTTTTCTACGTGCCCCTGCTGTGCTGGGCACTGGGCATCTTGAGACAATGCATGTGTCATCCTGCTCCATAGGGGCTCACAGCGATAGAGGAGACACACGCAAGTGTGAGCAGCTTACTCTCAGCACCCTCCCCACTCCTGATTCTTAGGGGAGATTGTACCTAAGCTGTGTCCCTGGGGACTAGGTAGGAACCAGACAGGTGAAGAGGAAAGAGGAGAGAGGTGTTACAGAGGGATAGAAAGCTTAGCACGGACAAAGGCACGGCAGGACAAGGGGCATGGCTGGCTTGCCAGGGGAAGGAGTGCGGGCAAGCCCAGTGCTGCAGAGTTCTGAACTCTTTCCATCCCACAGGCACTACTCTCGTTCAAGCCGTCATGCCCTAGCTGGGACCACCAGATAAGCCTCTGGCTGGTCTCCCTTCCTCGAGCCTCTCCACCTCTACTCCTTTTCCCTTCCATCATGAGGCCAGACAGTTCCTCCTAACACGAGCATCGACCATGTCACTCTCCAACGCAGTCATAAAAACTCAGCACCTCCACTGACCTACAGGATCACAACCAGATTCATCAGCTAGGCATGGCGAGAGCTTTATGATTTGACCTCAACCTCCTTCAGTCTCCTGAGTTGTTCCTGCCTTCGAATATGCCATGTTCCGGCCACTGTAGGCTGCTCCACATTCCACGGCCACCCCCTGTACTCGCATTGCCCTGCCTTTACCCAGGCTGTGCCCTCTCCCTGGGATTCCATCCCTCCTCCTCCTCCTCCCCTGCATTCATCTTTCAAAGTCCTTCCCTTGGGCACCCTGTTGGCCCTCGCAGTGCTCCCCACGTTGATTGGGAAATTCTCTTTCCAAACACCCCCAGGCATCTCACCAAGTCTATGTAATGCTCACCCTAATCTGTCTTGGAGCATACTTATGCAGTTTCTCTCTCCCCAAGGGGCCTGGGTACCGCTGAAAGGCTAGCTGCGATGTATCTTAGTCGTCTCTGAAACCCCGCACAAAGCACTGGGCACTAGGAAAATGTGACATGAATCCTCCAGAAATCACATAACATGATGCTCCAGCTGGGAAAAGGGTGGTATTACTTAGACACCCTTCACATCACCATCATGCTTGCTGCCCCCACTCTGTTTGCTGGGCCACCCAACTGCTGCCACAAGCAGTTTTGGAAGAGGGGACATATTATGTAAGGTGCCACGGTAGGGGCGTCCAGAACGGGGCCAAGGTTCACTGAGAGGGGTTTTGGGAAATGTTAAGTTAGTAAGGCTTTTGTAATGTTTTCTTGGGGGAGGGGAGGGGTCTGGATTTGATTAAATCCCTACCAACTTTTCTCGCTCCTCCTTGGAGTTTTCGTCAGAGTAGAATATCAGGCCATCAAGCTGGCAAACCCTAACTGTCCCAGATAGCATGCCTCCCCCTCTTCCGTCAGAAAAGCACTCCACTCTTTTAGCTGAGCACATAGCCCTCAGATTAAAGACTGCATTTCCCAGGCTCCCTCGCAGCTAGATTATCATGCATGAAATTAAGTTCTAATCGATAATACAAGAAGTGTCCAGGGGCAGGGTCTGGCAGCCTTCCTTAAAAAGTACTTGAATAATGGCTTGTTCCCTTTTTCCTCTGTTCCCCATTATTCCGTTGTGATGCCTGGAATGGAGCAGCCATGGACGCCACCTTGCTTCACAAGGATGAGAACTACACCCTCGGGAAGGCAGGAAGATGAGCTGGATGGAGTCTGGGACTTTGGGAAGTTGGGGGAGCTGAGCTCCACACCAGCCCTAGACTGCCCACCTCTGGACTTTTACCTGCGGGATGAATAAACCACTGCTGAAGTCATGTCATTTTGAGTCTCTATTACTTGCAGCCAAATTGTATCCTAACTGACATCCTGGGTTCTCATCCTGGGACGGCGAGGCCATGAACAAGGCACTGGTACGCTCTGATCTTGGAATCCCCTTCTGCAAAATGAAGGCGAAAAGCTCTTCAGCTTGAAACCTCAGAATAAAGGTTCGAACTCCATAAAGAAGCAACTTAGTGCCAATTGGTTTTATCACCATAGGGCATGATTGTTCACTTCCATTCAACTGAACAGACACTGCATTGTGGGGACACTCTTATCAGGGCAGTTGCATCTTGTTGTGTAAAATGTGCACTGCACAACTCCAAGGACATTATTTGCAATCTGGTTTATGTGAACAGTGTCTTCGGAGTTATGCAGTGCAACTTGTACAACTGTACACGACTGCCCTATTTTCATGGTGGTAGGACGTGGCTTCAAATCTCAAGAAGTCTGGATTCTAGTGAGCAAATCATATATTCGGGTTCAACAAAATTTATTAAGCATATACTAAGTGCCAGGCACTGGGCTAGTGCTTTTCATATGTCCAACTACATTTGCATATGTGTGTGTGTGTGTGTATAAACCCATATATAAAATAAAAACCTGCCATGTGGAACAGAGCCAAAGTTGCAAACAGGAAGTCTATAGTCCAATCAAATGCCAAAATAGGATTTGTTTGGTGAACTTGCACATAAAAATTCAGATCTCCAGTATCACTTAAAATTTAGATGATATAGCAATATTGGACCTGCACGTTCACATCACCGGTTTATTGGTAGAACTGAATAGCAAATGCCCTTCAGTCAAACACAAGCTCTCCTGTTTGCCTCAGTCCCCACCACTCCTACTACCTCTGATACAGAGGCCAAGAAACAGTTATCACTTATCATTGGCTCTGTTGTTTCTTTTCTTCCTAAGTTAGGTGGTAAGTGAAAACTTTCTGTATCTCTTTCAAGAGTAGAAAGGTAAAAGGTGATCCAAAACGGCCACATGCCTCATGAAATTGACTCATATTCCTTCCTTCCTGTGTATTCCCTTCCCGCTGCTGCAGGTGCGTGGTTTGCTGCTTCGCAAGTAGAAAGAAGTGTTTACTAGAGTGACAGAGATGGAAGAGATTAGGGGGTGGCAAGGCTGAGTTTAAACTTTATGAATAGTGTTTTTTTTTCTTTTTAAGGGTGATTTGAATCAAGTAGGCAAAATTTTTATATTTGTTAAATTTGGATCATGGGAACATAAGTATACTGTACTCTCCTATATGTTTAGATAGTTTCTTATTTAAAATGTCAAAATCAAAAAGGAAACTGCTCAGCATCCTCTGTGGGGCAGGTGCTGTGATGGGGGCTTGGAGCGGGAGGATCAGGAAGGCTCTACAAGGGAGGTGTGGCAGGTGGGGTCTTAAAAATTCCCACTCCAGCGAGAGGCTCCATGCACAAGAAGCCCTCCCAGCAAGCAGTGGCAGGGAGGGAAAAGGTGGGCATTGAGGCGAGGCTGGAAAGGGGTGAGGGGAGGTAGTCCTAGGGCCAGAAGACAGAGGTGGGTGGGGACACACTGCCACCTGGCTTCACTCACCCTGTCCCACCAGGCCCATCCTTGGCTCTGTGCACAGACGGCAGTGTTTCTAAGGATGTGCGTCTATTTTTAGACCAGAGATTTCTTTCTTTCCATTTCAACTGTTTACTTCTGTCCTGGGCTTGCGAATCTGCTGGTTTGTGTTCCAAGGGAGAACCATGGCTCTGTGAACCAAACTTGGCTGCTTCTTGTATGACCGAGAGTGTCCTCTGGCTTACAGGTTACGATTTGGGGCGTGAGTGGAGATGATTTCATGACTTTGTGGAGCTGGTAGTAAGCCACATGGGACAGGAAAGCTCAGGTTCTCATCTTAGCTCTGTGGCTGACTTGCTGTATGACCTTGAACAAGTCCTTTCCTCTCTCTGGGTTTCAAAGGTGTTATTGTTGTTTTGACTTTTCATCGCAAAATGGCAATGACAATACTTACCTCAGAGGTTTGGTTATGAGGATTTGATGAAATACATCAAGCACCGAGGAAATGACACATGTCCAAGAGGGACTCCTGAAATCAGGGTTTCTTTACCTGCTCCATATATGTACATGCAGAGGTGGAGGAGCGGGGGTTAGATTGTCTCTAAGTGTCTTTCTAGCTCTGAGATTCTGCAATTCTAGGTTTTCTCCTCCATCATTTCTTCCTATAGTTCGTGGCCCCTTGTCCTCAGAACTCTTGACACATTATGGGCTAAGGGAGGCTGGTCCGCCTGAATTTGGTCTATCACTTACTAGCTTTGTGGTTCTGGGCAACCATTACCTTGTCTTCGGATGGTATTGATCCCAACCGGGTGAGGATCAATCGAATAGGCACCTTGTGGACCTTTTACGAGATGTTGCCCATAAAACACTTAGCACAGCACCTGGCATGTAAGAAGGTTTCAAGAGAGAATAATAGTTATTGCTATTACTATTATTTCAGGCTTGGCAGGGGGCCCGTTTTCCACGTCTTTCTGTCATTATGATGTGTCACGGATTCCCAAAGGTGACTTCAAAGTCAAATCTTAGAACTCAATTTCTTTAAAGGGACAGGATTCTCTCACCCCCTTCTCTCCTGAAAATATTTTGATCTTTTTACAGAGACACTGGAAAAAATATTGGTGCTTTTCCCCAAGCCTCATTAACAAGCCGTATTCACAGTTAAATTCTTGGTGGTGGTGGTTTCTTTCTTAAGATTAGTATTTATAGTAAACATGACAACTTCGAAGGAAATCAATTGGAACAAAAAACCAAGTTGCTGGTATTTCTCTAGCCTGGCCCCGTCCGGGCCCCATCCCACATGTCCACACGGGAGGCAGCGGTGAACGACACAGGCTACCAGGTTACAGGTGTCGAGGCCGAATCCCGGAACCACCCGGGTTGCATGCTGGGCGGGTTCTTTCACCTTTGTAAGCCTCAGGTTCCACGTCTTTAAAACAGGGCTGCTAACCAAACCTCTCAGAAGACTAAATGAGGGAATCCACGCAGGGCTGTGCCCACGGCATCCCAGGAAATGTTAACTACCTGTCGATCCTGGAAGAACGTGTACACGGTTCCCTGCACAAGTCACAGAGCGACCATTCTTGCCATTCTTGACCACCTCTGTATGCTGTCCATTTCCCCCACGGCCTGGTACAAAGGCAACGTGAATCGAGGAGCTGGCTCAGCTTCTGAGCAGCATCCACTTAACTCCAGAGAGACAAGAAAGGGCAGGTCCTCTTGGGGAATCAGTCGGCAGCGGATACTTTTAGCACATGGAGCATTCCTCTCCCGCGGGAGTCCAAGTACAACAATCTCATGATAAGCTCGAGTCTTTCCAGGCCGCAGAGGGAGAGATAGAAAGTTTCGGGGACTTTTTTTTTTTTTTTTTCAAATGTGCACAAGTTTGGAATCCTCCCACTGCAGACCAAGCTGCTTTTCGGCTCCACCAGGCTCCACTCCGTCAAGTGACACTGGGGCTTAATAACCGCGTCACTGAAAACAAAACCTCCTCAAGTGTGAGCTGAATGCAGGTAACAAGACTGCCGGGAATTGCCCACAAATCATAGATGGTTAGAAAAAAAAAAAAAAAAACTGTAACCATACGTGTTGACGGACGTTAACTAGACATTTGGTGATTATTTCCCACCATATACAAGTAGCGAATCATTATCCCGTACACCTGAAACTAATAATATAATGGTAAATGTCGATTACATCTGAAATTAAAAGAGAAAAAAGAAAACAATCATGGATGCTTAGAGCTGAAGGGTGTCAAGGGCAGCGCATCTATCTGACAGGGAGGAGACAGACAAAGAGGGAACAGCACGTGCCTAAATTGGAAGCAGAGCCGGGGCCGGCCATGAACTTCCGCTTCTCGGGTTGTTTCCTGGAGGAAAGGAAGATGATTTTGCATATAGCACCCTCCCCAGGACAAAATCGGAGCACATCTGTGGCTCAAACTGTCCTCCCGGAGACTCCCATGAAGCTGATGGCAGGCAGCGTGGCTAAGACATGAACTCTTAGAGCTACGTCATGGCTCAGCCGCTGCCTAGTTGTGAAACATGGACAAATGACGTCACTTCTCGGTTTCCTTGTCTGTAAAACGGGGATGATAACGCTGCCTGCATCACAGGATGATGAGGAGATGATGATGGCTGAATGATTTACTATTTTCAAACTGCTTAGAACCCTGCCTGCACATAGAAAGTGCCACTTGTTAAACGAATATTGAAATAGGAACGGATAGAGTAAAACAGAGAAGGTAGCAGACCTCGGTTCTGTTTGGTCGTGTAACCTAGAGCAAGTTCCTTCCCTTCCCTGGGCTCAGTTCCTGCTCCTGAAGTTGGAGGGTTAGACACCTGCTGGTCCCTGTGCCCTCTCCAGACCAGCCGGCTCCAGAGGCCTCTCACGGTCTGTGTACCTTTGGCCTCTCCCTGCACTGTGATTTCAGAAAGCGGGCCAAGGGCGGGTGAAACCTGAGCTGGAATGTTTGTGCTTCGGAAAGAAAAAGGCCCACTAGCTCTTTTCAAAACTCACAAATCAGGTAACAGAGACGTCTCAGTGAAGAGGCTAATTGTGTGGCTGAGACCAAAAAAAAAAAAAAAAAAACCCACTGGACTCTTATCGCCTATCCTCGCTCTGATTTTTCTTTTCCTTGAACTTAGAAAGAAAGGGGCCTTTGAAAACGTCCATTTTGAAACCACAACGGTGTGAGAATCACAGGTCTCGGATTGCCCAGCCCCACTCCCAAATGCCAATACACAGTTACTTCCCTCCTGCCAGAGAGGGAGATATGCACAGTTTGGAGTCTGTAAGAAATCCGAGTCTCCATGCCTGGGTCCTGTGACACTCGGCAAGCTGTCAGCTCTTAGAGCTCCAGGTTCTCTATACTTCCAATGGACAAAAGCATTCCTTCCCATTAATCACCTGGGAGAGCTGGCTGTGTGAGAGGTGCAGAGACCCTGGGAATTTGCCGTTGGGACCAGATACCCTGCTATTTGGGGTGGGGGTACTGTGGGAGCTCTTTGCCAGTATAAAAGTGGAACAGAGCTCTCAGCTGGAAATCAAGCGGTCCTGAGAAGTTCTCTAGGTTCTTAGAGGGCTCCTCCAACTGTCGCCTCCCCATTCCCGGGTCTGATACTTGTCTCTGACCCTTGGCATCACCTGCCTGATTTGCAGTCACAACCTAATCGAACCTCATCTCCACCCAGTGGCTCAGGGTAACTCCAAAAGTCCTGAAGGCTACAGGCAGCAGGACTTGTGGGCCCGGGGTATCTGCATTTCTCTATACTAGAGAATGCAAAGTTTCGGCAATAGGGTGAAAGGGTTGTGGAGAACAGCAGGGGCCCTTTCTTCAGAAAAGAATTCTCCCACCACTGGTGGGCAGGAAAATGGTGGCTCTGACGTGAGCCCCTTCCACCTGTCACCCATCTCCCTGGAAACTCCTCTAGTCCATCTGTCCTAAGACAGCAAGGCTACCGAGTCACTGCCCCTCAAAGGTTCCCTGAGCCTACTGAGAAAAGCCCAATCTCTTCAGCAACCTCTTCCCATTTTTATCTAGCCCAAGCCTCCTTCTAGGCTCATCTAACCCTCCACGGAAATCACACTGAGACTCCCTGTCTACCTTCTATACAATTACCTTCTATATAAGAGCCCTTGCTCATGGCCTTCACTCTGCTTTGTTTTCATTCTTGCCTTAGAAAAATCCAGGGCTCAGTTCCAATATCACCTGCTCTGTGAAGCCTCCCGCCAGTAAGAATTAATCCTCTTTCTGAGCTCCTGTCTGCTTCTATTTAGAACGTAGTTTATTGTGCCAGCTTCCCACCGGACTGAGCACCCGAAGGACAGACTCCCCACCAGGCTCCCCTGTCGGGGGCCAGCACAGGGTCTGGCGCCTGGCAGGTAACTGCGCCATGTTTACTGAGCTGACTACAAGTAACTACGTCCTCCTTTTGTTCTCACTTTTTAAAGCTGTTTGTTCTTGTAGTTCTGTGTGGCACTGATCTAGGACAGAAGTAGAACGGAATAAGTTTATAGCAACAAAGCTGGACGTTTGATTCTTCCTTGCCCACGTCACTTTTTACAGAAACCCAGGCTAACGGGGAGCCACGGTGCAGGGGAAAGAGGAGGAACCCGAGTTCTCCCATCGGCGCTGCCTTCGAATCACCCTGAGCAACCTCATCAGAGGGACTGTCTCCCCGTGGCTCGGCAGGAAGAGTTGTGAACAGCAAGATGACAGCACGCTGCTGAGTGGATCTGTCATTCTATAGGGCCTAGGACTCAGGACCCCTAGACAAGGATTCTGCGTTATCTAGAAAGAAGCCGTTGAATTGAATCTGGAGATAAGGCCAGGTTATTAGCCCACAGAAGCCTGGACCTAGAAGGAACCAACAAACTCCACCATTTCATTGATGGGGACACTGAGGTCTAGGCAAGGACAGCCGCAAGGTCACATGGAGTATAAGAGACAGGGCCAGGGTTGGAACTGGGATATCTCACCTCTAGCCCTGCATTTTTCCTGCTAACCTACACTCCTGCTCACTAGCTGTGGTTATTGAGGGTGGGTGAAATGGCATAGCAGTGTTCTTTTCTTATGGATCACATTAAACTGGAGGTTAGCAGTGACCGTTTTTTTTTTTTAAGGCTTAAAATGTTTTGTTTTTACTTTTAAAGCATATCAGATGGAAAATTAATTCAGCAACATTAATGATCTACCTTCTCCGTGCTGAGTATTGACCTGGGCACCTGGGATAGAGAAATGGGATGAAGGTCTCTGTCTAGTAGGCCACTTAGGAGTCCTTGTCTAGCCCTGCTCCTGGCTCCCAGTGGCTGGCCAAGCCACAGACATCACCGGGGAGCTTCTTGCTTCTTGCTGCTATGATCCTTATGGTAGAGGTGAATGCCGAGCATTAAACACACTTCTTAAATGTGCCAACTACAAAATGCAATAATAAAAACATCAAACTAGTGAAAAGGGACTCTTCGAGGCCTTTATTTCTTAGTTAATTCATTCCGTGACACCTGTCCCCCACCATCCTGAAGCAGTTAGTCGGATAGACGAGTGGACGGGCTTTTGCAGACTTCGTTACAGTGCTAGCTGGGTGGCTACCTTGCAGGGCTGGGGCAAGGCTCTCTAGGAGTCTGTATCTGCTCTGAATCAGTGTCCAATATATGGTGCTGCTTCTCCTATAGTCAGGATTCATGGGTCCAGGAATCAAGGGTGCCTAATGACCCATTAGCAAAATTTTTGCTTCCTATTCCTGTGACCTAATGCTCTGCTGGCCTAGATAGAGGTCTTAGTTCCAAAGGAATGAAAGCTTCCATCAGGAGAGACAACAGCGACTCCATTGGACTGGATTAACTGCCACCTGGCCACTCTGGACTCCTCTGCATCAGTAGGCAGAGAAACTGGCTGGGGTGATTCATCCTGATTACCAAAGGGAAATCAGACAGCTTCTCCACAATGGAAGTCAGAAAGACGGCTTAGGGTTTCCTCAGTATTACCATGCCCTGTGATTAAAGTCAATGGAAAACTACAACCCAATCCAGGCAGAATTACTAAAGCCCCAGACCCTTCAGAAAGGAAGGTCTGGGTAAGTCAACCAGGCAAAAAACCATGACCAGCTAGGTGTTTGCTAAAGGCAAAGGGAATGCAGAACAGGTAGTGGAAGAAGGTAGCTACAACCATGTGACCAGTTATAGAAACAAGGACTAGAATCGTCTGGAGCGTTTCCTTCTTATTTTGTTACGAATATTTTTTTATGTGTGTGTTAAGTAAATATCTTTGTTTTCTTCCCTCTCTTATTCTCTTATCATGTAACACAAAATATGTTGATCTTACATTGTAGTATTTAAGCACTGTGAATTTTACATCATCATACTTAAGTTACGGGGATATCAAGGAAAAGAACGGAATGGAAATATCGGCTCTCTCTTCCAGGGTCTCAAGCCTGCCAGGCTTTGGACTGAAACTACGCTGTCAGCTCTCCTGGTGCTCAGGCTTTCAGACTCACGGAAACAAAACCATGGGCTCCTGTGGGTCTCTAGCTTGCTGACTGCAGACCTTGGCATTTGTCAGCCTCCATGTCAGCCCATCTCTCATAATAAATCTCTTTGTGTATGTATATACACATCCTGTCGGTTCTGTTAGAGAGCTCTAACACAACACGCACACGCACACGCACACGCACACACACTCACACCTACAAAGGCAAATGTTATTCCAATGTGATCGCCATAGAAGGAAAGGGGAGGTGGGAGCTTCAGAAGTCTGCACCTATTCCTCCCCCACATGGTAATGGTTGCCATCCCTGCACCTGTGACAGTGTGGTCCCCTTTAGTGCCCACTCACATCAGGGTCCAGCTCATCCAGCTCGTTTTCCAGGGTTCTGAGTTCTTCCTCTGTTAGGGCTCCGAGGATTTTGTCTTCATCCAGGTCGCGGTATTTCTCTAGTTCTTGTCTGTACGACATTGTAGAAGAATTTGTCTTTGTCTTCTGAGTTCTGTGTTGATTTCAGACCTACCAGAAAGAGAAAGACCTTAGAAAGATCCTTCTTGGATTTGCTCTCTTCAGGGCAAATAAATGCTTGTCATCCACATGGTAGCCTGGCATGTTTTATGAATCATCAGGATAATATTATTATAGTGGCATAATGCACTAAGTTGGTCTAGCTCCCTAGTAAAACTGCAAGGTGGAAGTCCTGAAGGTATGTGATTTAATGTATCGTAATTTATTGTATTGACATGACCACTAATTATGAGTAATTGTAAAGGGTTTATGAGTGCTTGAAAACTATTTTATTCTTCAAGTAGTTTACATAGTTTTCTGCACAAAACCTCTACCCTTCACCCCACACCCTAATGAAAAACATCAATTCTGGAAATTCTGCCACAGCTGATTTTAAAATGGGGGGAGGGGTTGTCAGTGGTTAACTGAGCACCTGCTGCCTGGAGGCCCTTCACCTGTAACGCCTCATTGAATCCTCACAAAAGGCAGCCAACAGTAACAGCTACCTCTTCCTACCATATGTCAAGCCGGTGTGTTAAGCAAATCGGGAGGATTTTCTAATTTACTCTCTGAGGTAGGTATTTGCTGTTACGGAGACGTTTTACAGATGAAGACATTGAGCTTAGAAAGGCTGAGTGACCCACAAGCATCACACTACCAAGCAGTGGCAGAACCACCATTTGAACTCAGGTCTGCTGGCTTTCCAAGTCTTCATTGCTCTAGCCATCATATTCTGATGCCTTTTTCACTAAGTCACTTCATGTCCTGGCCGGAAGGAGACTGTCCTCGTCCAGACCTCTCATTTTACTCCCAAGGGAGCTGTCTCAGAGGGAAGAAGTGATTGGCCTGGGGGAGCCCAGTGTCCAGGTCTGTCATGTCTCAGGCTACTCTCCTTTGCTAGAGAGGACTACTGCTCATGTCCCATGGCACAGATGAGACCTAACACTTGTATTTGAATCCTGTCTCTGCTACTTCCCATAACCATGATGTTTTCACACCTGTGAATTCATTTGATCCTGATGCCACACCCTCTAAGTCAAGTCTTTTAACTAAAACCGTTTTATCAATGAAGCAACTGAGGGATGGCCTAGGACCCCTGTCATCAGACCCCGGGTGCTCCCCACCATACCACATTGCCTCTTGCCTAACCTGGGAGACACAATAGGGCCTGAAGCCCTTCTGTCCTCCAGCTTGGCTGCAACTGTCTGATAACATGACAAACCCAGCTCACACATCACTTCCCCTGTAAAGCCTTAGTGTCCTTCACTAAGCAAAGCTCATCATGGCCACAGCACTGGGCCATACCTCTGCACCTTTTGCACGTCTGTCTCCCTCGGCTTCCACATGGCAAGGTCTGGGCTTGCTTAATCACGCTCTCCTCAGGGCCCAACCCAAGGACCACACGGGAATTTTTTTACTGAAATGAACCCAATTCCAGTTCTCTACTTGCCATTGCTGGTACAGCCAGACAGCCTCGAGGAGATTCTGGTTCTTCTCCTCTTGGAACATGGAAAATGTCAGCTTGCTGCAGAAGTTGCTAGCATCTCTGTGTTTGAGCCTGTTCCCACCTGTCCTTTGACCTACATCAGCCTTGCTTTCTGAAGCTGATGGTTAAAAGATGAGGCAGCAGCTTGGGGCTTCCTTAAATGTTGCAGAATGGAATGTGGTATTTTGTACAGAATGGGTGTTACGGGTTGAATTGTGACCAGATTCATATATTGAAGTTCTAATCCCCAGCACCTCAGTACCCAGTACCACATCGCAAGTAAGATGTGACATTCCTTGGAAATAGGGCTGTTGCAGATCTAATCAGTTTAGATGAGGTCATGCTGGAGCAGGGTGGGCCCCTAATCCAGTATGATTGGTGTTCTCATAAAAAGGGGAAATTTGGACAGACACACACACACAGGAAGAATACCACATGAAGATGATGAAGACAGAGATCAGGGTGATGCTTCCCCAAGCCAAGGAACACCAGAGATTGCCAGCAAACTACTAGAAGCCGGGGAGAGGCTGAAACAGATCCTCTCAGCTCTCGGAAGGCACCAACCCCGCTGATACCTTGATCTTAAACTTCTAGAACTTGGAGACAAGTAATTTCTGTTGTTTAAGCCACTCAGTTTGTGGTTCTTTGTTATGGTAGCCCTGGCAAACTAATACAATCAGTATCACCTTTTTCACAGCAGTTTGTGTTTTCAGATACTCCCCCCCCATGCAAACAAACAAAACCCAAGGTTCGTCTGCGAAATGACTGATGGGATTCTCCAGAGTAGAGAGATAACAAAAACTAAAAAAACCCACCACCTAATAAATTAAAAAAAAAATAGTTACTAATTAAAAATAAACTAAAACTGAAGTTCACTAAGCTGACAAAAAAAAGCCTCCATTTCCCAAAGCAGAGATACGTGTTATTAATGTAAGTTTGTGCATGTATGGACAGATTTGTGTGTGAAATCCAAGTGTGTGACAGCTGGCTTGATAAGAAAGAACTTGCTTCCCAAATACAGAAAAACCCAGTGCCATCCTTTCCTCTAAGAATGGCTCTCTCCTGACGTCTTCCTTTGACGGGACCCCAAGAATGCAATGTTCAGACCATAAATGGGCCCCCACCTTGATTCATTTCTATTTGCTTCTAAAGAAAGCACAAGCAGCTGACAATGTTGGGGTATAGATGAAAATAAAATGTTCCTGGAGGCTCTCAGAGAATAACCTAACTTGGCTTTTCCTGAGAGGAGCCAGGACAGGATCTGTAGTCTCTACCCCGGGGCCAAAAGGGACCCTAGTGAAGGGGTTGGAGGCTTCCAAGGTCAACCCACAGAGACACCTCTGGACTAGCGTCTCTTAGGTGGGCTGCAAAACACGTTTTTGGTGCTCAAAAAGGTTTTGGGTTTTATGAAGTTCCACAGAATTCTGAACTGCCGGACTTCGCAACAATTTTGGTGTGAATTCCATACACTGGGTGACTCCACGAGGGATAGGGTTCAAGCAGAATTTCCCGGTCCTTTTTGACCATGAAACTGTGTCTTTGAGACACTAGTGGAATTGGAATCTCATGAAACAAAGTTTGGAAAACAGCCTTAGACTGACCTCGGGGTCACAAGAAGGGAGCTACTCAGACACACAAGAAGGGACTTAAGGACAGAAACAGCAAGGACAGGTTTGGACTCTGGGAGCTTCCCATGCTTATCTTTCCCAGCCGACTCATTTTCTAAGGGATTTGCACCAAAACCCTTAGAAAAAGTCAGGGACGGACCCTGGAAAAGTGACGAGCTAAAAAGAGGGGGCAGCGGAGAGAGGAATCCATATCAAAGTAAGCTTGGGAAAAAGGAACTTGGAAGGAACGGGAAGAGAGAAGTAGGTGGCAGCTATGGAACCCACTGAAGGAGGGACGGGGCTCTCAGGGCTCAGGTGGCAGGCCACCTCCAGAGAGGCCAGCCCAAGGGGCGCAATCATTTAATTTCCTGAAGATCGAGTATCCCCCTCAGTGTGCACAAGGAAGTTAACGGCCCACTTCCATACACCAAGGTGCTGTTGGATTTAAAAAGTCCTATTCCAGAGGATTTAAAAGGCCCTTTCTAAGGGCAAGTGTCCTGTGAATATGACAAAGTGATGGGGCGTGACATTAAACAAGCTGAGAGGAATGGAGGAGGCCTAAGCTTGAAGCTGTCAGCGTCAAGCCGCACCCATCCGCTTGGCTCCCAGGAATGGTTTCTCTAAAGCAAGACTTTCCTCTAGTCGGTGGTGACAAGGGGGAACAGGAGGTGGAGAAAAGGTGAGAGGGAGGTGAAAATCCCGTGTTATGAGAGCCCACCGCAAGCTCGGCCTTAAAATGCGGCTTGGAGGAGATGGTATTGTGTAGCGGTTAATAAAAGGCCTCCTGTCCTAATAAAAGAAATGCATGGATGGACACGGGCCTGAGAGTCTTAGGACTTTGGCTGAAGTGGGAGCTGTGTAACTGCCCCGGGGAAGCTCAAGGAGTTCCTCTCCTCCTCTGTAAAATGAGCATTAACGGACTGGGAAATTCTGCATGTAGCCAACCCCTTTTGGAGACATCCAAGAACTGGGTCACACGGGTGGTCTTTAAACTGTGCCCAGGGAACAGCTCAGGCTCTGAGAAAGCCCCTCCAGGGCCCTTGTGTGGGGGAATTAAGGAGGAGAGGCTAAGCCAGGGGCTCACCCCTGACTTTGCCTGATTCATTTGAGGTTCCAAGGAAGATTTTCCTTGAAGAAACGATTTAGCTGCTGAAATAAAAAGTTGAAAATCACTGGACTAGGTTTCTACATCTACGTAGTAAGAGAGCAACAGTACTCACCCCCTAAGGTGCTGTGAGGATTGACAACAAGCAACCAAGGTAGAAATCCTAGGGCTGGTGTGTGGTACACCCAGGCTTAAAAACAGGAGCCATTATTATGAGGCTGCCATGGGAGCCACCACCTCTTCCCCACCCTGCTCCCCTCCCCCACACACATACATCATCGGACTGGACTGTAATTTCCCTCAGTAGGGACCTGAGTCTTATTTGTCTTCATGACCCAGTGTCTAGCCCTGTGCCTGGTGAATGTGCTAGTAAGGAATAAGCACATTGGGGTTTTGGTCGTGTGTCCTTGGAACTTTGGGCAAGTCCCTTCTCTTCTCAAATCCTCTGTTTCCCCATTTTTAAAATGGAAAAATTGGACCAGGTCTGGGAGGGTGGGGAGCCCAAGATGGGAAGGACAGGGAGGAGGGGTTGACGAAGCTGCCGGGGCTCCCTGCATACCCTTCCCCGCCCCCCGAAGCAGAATAGCGCCTCTCTTACCTGCTTTCTATACTGGGCCCTGAGTAAGAGCTGATGAGAAAAATAAAAAGGGCAGCTCAATTATTTAAAACACATTTAAAAACTTAAGTCTTCCAAAGCCAGTGTGTATATTATACTAACAGCACATCTGGCTGCCCTGCTTCTCAACAATGGAAGCCTTAAGCTGCTGCTAAATATATTTTTTTAAAAAACAGAATTTACAAGCTGTGCCAGGAAATAAAACTAGGCAGTTTGGACAGTAAAAATTAGTGGGTTAAGGGCTGAGGCCATCCATCAGGAAGCTTCAGAAGAGAAAGTTCTGAGATGGGCCAGCTCCTGGAGTACCAAATGTGCTTTTAAATCTCTCACTGAAGTGGGTCCCGTCACTTCTAATGGCTTCTCAAGCATCTGCCCCTGTGGGGGACACTTGGGGAGGAGGTGCTGGAGCAGCAGCTTGATTTATGGACTGTACTTCCCTGAGGTCAGGAGGAGCTGAGTCACAAGTTTAAATGAATATTTTCCAGTTATACCATCTTCTTATTTCAGGCACAGTGAATGTCTTAATGATGAGTGAAGAAAGGTTGATTTACAAAGCTGATTCTTCATACCCCATCTCCTCTCTCCTCCTGTCCTTGTCCTTCTATGTTGGAAGGCACTTTGGCGAAAGGAATTTATACCACGATCCCTCATCACCATCACTGAAGCCTGCACCTCTTTCTTTGGCTTTAGGACATGAGAGTGCCTGAGATGTCCCCTGTTCCTTCTGAGAGAGCTATCCCTCCCTTGCCCTCCTTCAAGGGGCACCTCTCAGGGGCAGCCATGCTTTATATCATGTGACACCCCTGCCTTAGCTGATTGGACAGGATGGGTACCTGGCTCAAGTCAGTGACCTATGAGGTTGCCTGGGACAAGAAAAAAGGATGAGTTGGGTGAATATGAGTTCCTTTGTTTCTTGGCATTTGTTTTAGTTTCCTGGGGCAAAGTACCACAAATCGAGTGGCTTAAACAACAGAAATTTATGTCTCTTAGTGCTGGTTGCTAGAAGTCCAAAGTATAGGTGTTGGCGGGGTTGGGTCCTCTGGGAAAATCTAGTCTATGCTTCTCTCCAAGCTCTGTAGCCTCCCGTGTTCCTAGGCCTGGGCTGGTAGTCTCCCAGTTCTGTGTGTCTACGTCCAAATGTTCCCTTTACATAAGGACACCGGTCATGTTGGATTAAGCCCTGCCCTCATGACCTTATCTGAACCTGACCATCTGCAAGACCCTATTCCCAAATAAAGTCAGAGCTGCAAGTATGTCCTTTGGGGGAATGTGATTCAACCCTTTATAGCGTCGAACTGGGATGTAAGGAGAGAACGAGGCAGATAGCAGCGGAAGCTGAGGGTGAAGCGAGGGGACCATGATGAGCACGTGGAAGCTGAGGCCATGAGGTACGAGACGTGTGGTGGAGTGAGAGTCCTCAAGAGAACTCGCGGGGCTGAAAGAGAGATGGAGGACACCATGTCCCCAGCAGCGCCCAGTCCCTGCTCCCTCAGGTCTGGGTCGTGATGACTTATGTTGGATGCCTGTGAGGCCCCTGTCCTCCCACGACCCTTAGGAGGCGCATCCCTCTCCCCATACTCAGATACCCTGAATGAGTCCCCACTAACTGCAGACAAACAAGAGCAGGAGCTCGGACCCTCTCGGCTCCCCTCCCCCTTCCTGCCCCTTGCTTCTCAGTCTCCCTGGTGAAGCATGCTTCTTGGCCCCTCTGCTGCCCCACGCTCTGCCCTCTTCTCACTTTTCACAGCCCCCCTGGGGTTCTTCTCCCCTATGGGGGGGGTCTGTTATCAGCATAAAGCTGATGACTCTCCGACGGTCTCTCTCTAGCTCAAGCTCCCTTGCTGGCCGCTTGTCCCGGAGTCCTTCGGGCTCAACATGCCTAACTCTGAGCACAGCCTACCTCACCCCCACCACCATGCCCTCGCCAGGGTGATGGCACCTCTGCCTGCCATCAGTCACCCAGGCCAGACACCTGGGGTCAGCCTGAACGCTCCCCTTCTCACTCCCTCCCAGTTCTAGTAGACCCTGTGTCTGTCAATCCTCTCTCTCTCCCTCCCTCTCATGTTACAATTTTAAAAAAAATATAATTGTAGTAAAATATACTTAGCATAAATGTTACCATTTTAAGTAGACATTCCTGGAGCATTAAGTGAACTCACATTGTTGTACAACCATCGCCACCACCCATCTCCAGAACTTTCTCACCTTCTCCAACTGAAACTCTGTACTAACTCCCCACCCCCCACCCCGGCCCCTGGTAACCACCATTCTACTTCCTGTCTCTATGAATGGGACTACTCGAGGCGCCTCATCCAGGTGGAAGCGTACTCTTTTTGTCCTTTGGTGACGAGAATCCGACCTTTAACACCCTTCGTGTCTGTCCGTCCTCTCCCATTTCATGGCGCTTGCCTTCTTAAAACCCGTGTTATCAAATCAGCCTCCCAAATGGTCTCTCTGCCTCAGCTCTCTTACCTTTCTGTCCACACGCATCTCAGCCTTCAAAAGATCTTTGTGGAAATCAATTCTGAAGTCACCTTCAACAGCCCCCACGAGGACAGACAGAGAGGAAACTCCCCAGCCTGGAGTTTGAGGCCACCAGAGACTTGGTGGCCTCTGTGTGTCCCCAGCGTCTAATGCCACCACCCGCCTTCCCCTTTCAGCTGTCCCAGACCACTCCTCTCTGAGCATCCCTGAAATTTCAGTCCTGTGGGCTGCACTCACGCTGTTCCTTCAGCCTGAGGCACCCCCTCCGCAGTGTGAAGTCGCACTAAGTCCTTAGACCACAGCCCCTCCCACAGCGCCCCCAACCTTTTTATTGGTGAGCTGTGGCCTCTCTCCTCCCACCTACCGCCTTGTGAGCAGCCCTGTGAAAGCCAGTGCTTTCCTGCCCAGCGGAGGACAGTGTGGCACCCACTGTCCAGGCTGGGAAGGCGAGGGAGGGCAGCATCGCCTCTGACCAGCTCCATATCTCAGTGCTCACTCCGGCCTGGCTCCGATCAAGGCGCCATGACCGCAGGTTGGTCAAGGACACAGCCTCCGGACAGACTCCCAGGGCCAGGTGGACAACCCGATTCTACCCCAGGCCAGTGACCTGCAAGGAAATAAAGTCAACAAGCCCTTGCTTGAGGAGGAAGGCAAGGTGTGGGAGGGGTAGACAAGTGGATAAGGGAAGTTTGAGGGGCTTAACTTCCTCAATGCTAACGTTTTAGAACAGGGTCATAAAATGTGACATAATGATTATACCAATAATCACTCCGATGTACAGAAACCTTTGCAGCTGATAACACAACGACCGCTTTCATGCCTGCAGTTTCATGCCCCCTGCAGGGCAAGAGGTGAGTGTGCCTTGGGTGTGTTGTCACCTGTGATGGGCCCCACACTGACAGGGAGAAGGAGACAGCCGGACTGAGAGGGCCAAGCTCTCCCAGCCACCGAGGTCCCAATCTCCTGCCTTCTTGCTTCCCCAGGGGGTCCTTGCACAAGCCCTGAGCGGCTCCCCGTGCCCCGCTGATGATCCCAGGCAGGGCTGGCCATGGAATCTGCTAGATCCAGTGTGAAATAAGATTGTGGGGTCCTTTGTTCAAAAACAGAAAAGAAGTGCCATTAAAGGTACTAAGACGTAAAGGTTTTCCTTCCTCTCATGGTCTCTCTCTCAATGTGCTATGCTGTCTTTATTATGTAATTTATTACTTAATGTCATCTACACAGGTGCCTGTGTGCTGAGACTCACACACACCGAGTCCACTGGCTGCCAGTTTCCCTCCCCTGCCAGATGCAGGACAGCTATGCCCTGCCCTGGGTGGGGACTGGGCAGTCAAGCCAGGTCCCCCCCTTCCCATGGGCCACTGCCCCAACACACAGAGAAGGGCGATCTCAAGGGTACTGCAACCTCTGAGCCACGACACTAGGTATGGGTCGGGGTGGATGAGAGGCTTGCCCTGCAGAGTTGTCGGCGGAATGCACCGGGAGGCAGGGGGTGAGGTGGAAAGCCCCAGCAGTAGCTGGGCAGGGGTGGGAGGGGTGGCAGGTGGGATCTGGGGGTGCCAGGGGGTGAGGCAGCCGGAGCCTAAGGACGCATTTCTGGAAAGCAGAGAGGCAGTAGGAAGTGGGACCTCATGTGAGCTGAGAGGCTTCAGCCGTGATCCATTGTCCATGGAGCAACACTTAAAAATATAAATCCAAAGACGAAATTATGAATTTCAAGAAAGTATCTCAAAGCACTCAACCAAACAGAGGGTCCTTCTGAGAACAGGGCTCTGTGCAACTGCACAGCCTACAACCCGTTCCCAGCCTTCTTCCCAGGACGCACACCCTGAAGACCCCAGGGCCAGGCTCAGCCTTGTCACCTGAGATGGTGCTTTTCCTCCCTAGGATCTTCCAACCCATTGGAATCGCCAGTCCTGGAGTCTACAGGAAGCTGGGGCCATTGTGCAGTGGCAGGAACATGGGGATGTGAGTCAGAGGACCTAGTTACGAGTCCCGACTTTGGTTGCTGTGTGACCTTGAACAAGGCACTGCACCTCTGTGGACCTCAGTTTCCACAACCTAATTCATTGCGTGTGTATTATTGAGGACCCACACTGTGCAGGACATGGTGGGCCTTTGCGGGAGAGACAGAAATTAATAAGAGAGTCCCCAGCCATTGGGAAGCGTATGGTTAAATTGGAGGATATGACTCACACAGAAATTCCTGGGGTGCTGTCACATACATCATCTCTTCACCCACCACCCTCAGAGTGGGGACAAGCTGGGCCGTTAGCCCCACTTTACAGATGAGCCTCCTGTCTGGTCATCCTGGAGAAAGCTTAGACTAGGGTCACTCAGCCCTGGGCTAAAACCCCTGCCCTGGCTCTAACTGTCTGTACAGCCTGGCATGTCACTTAGTGCCTCTGAGATTCATGGATTCGCTTGTTAAGCAAGGGCACAACAGGTACCTTTCAAGGGGTGCTGTGAAGAGGAAATGAAATAAAGGATGATTTGGTACAGGTTGCTGGATTGTATTTTTCCTTCCTCAGTCCCATGATGCTTCAGCCCAACAAGCCAACCCCACACACACTAGGACGTGGCTGAGCAGCCCTGAGGAAGATTTGGGGGTGCTCAAGTGGCTGTCCTCCCAAGGTAAGTCAACAGTGTGAGGCATTAGCCCCAAAAGTCACGGTGTGATCTCAGCTGCGTGAATAAAAGTACGGTGGCCCCAGCAAGGGTAATGACAGTCTTGCTCATCTTCATGCTGGAGGCTCCCATTCCCCCATGGGAGGGCTTTTTCTTTTTTAATAAGGAACTGGTTACATACAGTCAAGTCTGCAAGTAAGAGTGCAGCTCACTGAATTTTGCCTTATGCGCACACCTCCGTAAACACCACTCATGAGGATATAAGACATTGCCAGCGTCCTCATACCCTCCCCCCAGTCCATCTCCCTAAAAGGTAATTACTAGCCTGACTTTTAAAACCATAGACTAGTTTTGACGGTTTTTAAATATCCTATAAGTGAAAAAATACAGTGGGTACGTGTCTGTTTGGGAGTTGACAAGGTGAGATGAAAGGCCCTTCAAGGCCTGATTCTGTGGAGGGAGACATGTTTGGGGCCCCTGAGTGGACAAGATGGGGCTGAGGGATATTTAAAAGACTATTTTCTGGCCCGTTTACGTTTATTTTCTCTGGCTGATCTCATCCTCTTAGTCATATGGGAAAGTACCTTTTGGAAAAGCAGAAAAACTAAACACAGTGCTTGACTCCATCCCTCTCCGCAGTTGCTACGAGCTCCACCCTCGTCCACCCTAGGGCACGCTGAGCCTCGAAGGTCCGCATGTCTGTCAAAGTTGTCAAATAGTTTAAATTAGAAAGGCCCAGGCTGTGCTTGCACTTTGCGCCTCTTGAAGTCATCTTGGTGTCTGAGTCACTGCATCAGTCACTGTAAGCAACAGGGTCCCAAGAAAAGACTCTGAAACCATCTCCCTGAAGCAGCTGGCCTGACCACCTGCTGCCTTGCAAACCATGTCGCTGTCCACTCAGTGGCTTCTTCTCCCCACATCCCTGCAACTTCCCTAGGATAGGCCCCCATGAGCTCTCACCAGCCCTTTATCAGCTTAAGAGGTTTCTAGCAAACCAAATATCTTAATACAAATGGGAGATGCCAACGGAGGCATCGTTTTACTGTACCCCTGCCCGAAGACTGACAGCTACTTGAGGGAAAGCATCGCCGTCTCCCATGGTCCAACACAAAGCCCTGCACTTCTCAAGTGCTGAAGGCAGCTTTGCTGAATGAATGAATGCCTAGCACTATTATTGGCTTTGACAGCCATAAGTCCAAACCATTGGCAGAGTAAAAGCTGGCTTATAGAAAAGCTTGTAGAGCTCACTCCTGTTCTCGTTCTCCATTTTACAAACGCAAACTCTGTCACCTTGCCTCACAGCAGGTGTTAACATGAGGTAGAGCTTCATGAAATGCGTTTTTGTTTCTTCAGAAAACCCAATATGAATATTAGCATGAACAATGCCAAAAGGCAAATGGCAGTTCAGAAAAAAAAAATTCGCTGCACACTGAACAAAGGGCTAATTTGTTTAATAGACAATAAGTTCCTGCGAAAACAGATCTAGAACAGCCCAGCGAAAATTGAGGAAGAATAAAAATGGCTAATAAGCACATGAACAGATAATAAAGCCCACTCATAATTGTAGAAAAGTTCATTGAGAGATGAGATATCAGTTCTCATCTATCATACTGACAAAGATGAAAAAGTCGAGTTCCCAGTGTTCTCAAGACGTGGAGACCGGCATTCTCACACAGAAGGGCAGTCTACATTGGTATACCCTCTGTCAAGGCAACTTAAGCCATATCTATCCAAATGCACACACCCCTTGACTCAGCAATTCCACTTCTAGTACTTTACCCTACCAGCATAGTTACTGAATTATACAAAAATGTATATCAAATTATCTGGTTATTATCTAGATCAGCAAAAATACTGGAAATCACATAGAAGTTCACCAATAGGGCATTGGGTAAATAAATTCTAGTGTAGACATATAACAGACTACGAATAATACTAGCCTTGAGGCTATTATTGCCCACTATGACACCGCACCCTACAAAAGCAAGCATTATTCTGTCCGTTACTACATATCGGGCATCGTGATAAGCTTTCAAATAGATTATTTCATGCAATCTTAACTCTGTGAAGTTGGTACTTTTTTATTCCCATTTTACAGATGAAGAAATTGAAGTGCACTAATAGGACTGTATTAGTTTCCCAGGGCTGCCATAACAAATTACCGTAAACTAGATGGCTTAAAGCGACAGAAACTAATCCTATGCAATTCAGAAGGTCAGAAAATCAAGATGTCAGAAGGGTTGGTTCCTTCGGAGGCTCTGAGGGAGAATCTGTTCCGTGCCTCTCTCCTAGCCTCTGGGACTGCCCACAATCCTTGGCACTCCTTGGCTTACACCTGTACCACTCCAATCTCTGACTTCGTTGTCACGTGGCCTTCCTTGTGCATGTCCACTCCTCTTATAAAGACACAAGTCATTGGATTTAGGGCCCACCTTAACCCAGTGTGACCTCATCTTAACTAACTATACCTGCAAAGACCCTGTTTCCAAATAAGATCGTATTCCAAGGTCCCGGGTGGACATGACTTTGGGGGTGGGACACTATTGAATCCAGTATACCGACCAAGGTCACAAAGCTAGTAAGTAGTAGAGCCAGGTTTGAATCCGGGCAGGCAATCTGACTGTCCACATATCACTACTCTAAGCTACATTCCCGTAACAGCTCACACTTAGAAAAACCCTAACAATGTCCCAGGGACCGTCTTAAGCATTTTACATACAACAATTAAATGAGTCCCCACAACAACCCCACTTTACAGATGGGAAAATGCAATAGCCTCATTTGATATATGGGGAAACTGAGGCACAGAGAGGTTAAAAATCACCTGCGTGTACAAAAACAGTAACTGGCAGGCCTTAGGTTTGAACCTAGGGAGGTGGGCTCTAGACTCCGCATCCTTAACCCCTATGAAAAACTGCCTCCCATCTAGTGTCCCATCAGGACGATATACTCCGAAAATTAGGGCCAAGAAAAGTGTTCTTTCCTGACACAGATGTGAAAAGTCCTCCCATTGACTGTTTCCCTTTCCCCTTGGCTGTCACGATACATCTCAGAGCTGATCTGAGTGTCCAAATACAGTTGCCATCGTCAGCCAGGTCACGGGCATAATTTTCCCTCCTTATTCTGTGTTGAGCATTCTCAGCCTGGGGGATCCACGCACCCACCGAAGTGACATGCCAACTGTTGGGTGTATGGGTATGTAGTGGGCGTATTCACTTTTCTGGAGCAAGCATCCTTACTTCCTATCAGATTCTCGGCGTCTTAAGATCCTAATTTGCAGGTTTTCTGCCCTGTGATTTTAAATGTTCTGTTCTTACCAGTTATGTTGCCTGTGCAGGTTTATTTTAAGCCACCTCAAACTCTGTTAATGGTGTAAGTGGAATGCAGTATGAAAAACCAGAAACAAAGGCATGCAATGTGGCCATCCAGTCTGGCTTTTTAAATCTTCCTGGGTTTGCATGGAGGAAGTCCGTCTTCACAACTCCCCCTTCCTTGTCCTCTGAGTTTTGAGGTGGCATCTGCATGGCCACCCCAGCATGGGCCAGGCACTCACCCTGCGCCCACAGATTTGTAGGCGGTGAACAGTGAAAAGGCAATTGGACACAGGAGCCTGGAGCTCTGGCACTCAGGGCAAGTTCTACGCTGGCCAGGAACTGGGCAGTTTGACTTAAAGCCCTATCTGGGCCTAAATTTCTCCAGAATGCAGAGAAGGAGGGAAGGCTGAAGAAGGTGGAAACAACCCAGTGCTGCAAGGCCTAACCCTTCCGATGGTATGCCCATGCCGGAGCCTCTGGGCCTTGCCCGCCACATGCCCCGCCCCCAAGTGCCCCACTGCATGCCCCGCCCACCAACTCTTTGCTCCATCGCTTAGCCCTGGTCCTGCTCCTCCCTTCCCCATGCGGCCTACCACACTGCCCCCTCTCCACGTCCACCCAGTTCTGTGCGCTTCCGCCACGTGCCCCATCATGTTCTGTGCACTGGCACAAGCTTCATTCAAACAAACAAACAGACAAACAAAAACCTAGAAAGAGACCCTGATTTTGAGTCAGGGCTCAAATGAATTCATCTGTAGATTTTAATGAAAACACTTGTAATGCAATGGCCAAGGGAAAACTTTGAGATAACTAGCGCCCATCTCGGTGCTCAGAGTGGTCTTGTCTGTGTATACAGGGAGAGCATCACATTAGGTGTATTAGAGCTTTTAGGAATTACTAAGCTTATTACTTAATAATCTTCTTAGAACTTATTAGAAACAAGGAGATTTATCAGAAAATTCAGATTCTCAGGCCCTCCCCAGGCCTACTGAATCTGCATTTTAACAAGATCCCCAGTGCTTCGAATGCTGGAGAAGCACTAGTACAGAACACGCGGACTCTCGTTTCACAAGTTTACCAAACCTTGGAGAGCGATTTGATTTTTCTGTAACACACACTCCCCGACCAAATGACCTGGAACAATTCCTCTCGAGGTTCACTGTCCTATCTACAAAAAGTGGGTAATAAGACCTGCCCTTCCGCCCTTCTTCCTTACTGTGAGTTTCAAATGAGATCAGGCATCTGTTCCATTTGTTGTGATTGGGCTGACGAAGGTCTTAAGAATCAGCGGGAGCAGAATAGGTGTGGTTTCTGTCCTGTGGAGCTGATGGTTTGGTGGGAGGAGAACATGTTACTGGTTGATCTGCGTGATTGTCATGGTTATCACAGGCCTTTCTTATGCTTATGCTTTTACTCATTCATTCATTTCTTCAAAGGTCAGTCATTTACTAAAACATAAAGTACTGGCACTATGCCAACCTTTGAGACCTGATCAGAAATGAAAAACAGTAAACTGTCCTCAAGGAGCTATCAATCTAGTCAGAGAAAAGGATGGAAGCAGATGATTACATTTAGAACACATTATGGCGGTTCTCTGAGGAACCTGTGGGAGCACAGGTGAAGCGATGAGGAACTTCACTTTAAAGGACAATTACAAGTGTGCCATGTTGAGAAGGAAAACAACAGCATTCGGCCAGAAGGAACAGCAGGTGCAAAGGCAGGGAGGCATGAAGTTATGACCAGAAGGTAAGGAGAATTTTGTGGAAGTGCCAAGAGATGGTTTGGAGAAATAGCGTGGGGCCCGGTCTTAGATGGTCCGGTATTCAATGCTAAGGAATCTGGTTGGAAATGGGGAGTCCTAGAATAGAGAGGAATAACACAGTCATAGCTATGTTTCACAAAGATCTTTTAACAGCAGCATAGATGAGAAAAGACTTGAGGAAGAAGGGCTTTAAGGAGGCTCTGACAATAGCTCAGGGGGAAGATTGAGAAATAATGGATGGGGTAGTAATTGTGGGGACAGAAATGAATACGAGAGATAGAAAGGAAGGTAGAATTGGCAGGACACGTGACCAAATGAATGGGCTGATGAAGGGAAGTTTCTGGCTCAGTGCCTGGTAGAGGGTGTTACTGTTAACCAAGAGAGGGACACTGGGGTGGGGGACCTAAGTGATGAGGCCTGAGTCTGAGTCTGTTGGTTGTGAAGTGCCTTTGGGATGCGCTATGGGCTTTATCCAGTTGTCAGGAGTCACAGGAAGAGAGCAGTCCAGGCTGGACACATGAATTTGGGAACCATTGAGTTCATAGGGGGTGGTAGAAGCCATGGGAGTAAATGGGATTGTAGGAGGGTGTGGGGTAAAAAGAGAATAGGGCTGACAGTGGCACCAACATTTAAGGATGGGCAAAAGAGAGAAGTCCCTGAAAGAGGCTGAGCGAGGCTAAGAGGCATCTCTGCTTTTCTCAGTTCCCACGGACATGGAGAGTGAACATTCCACTGGCCACCACTCATCACCCACCAGAATCATCTCCAGGAATGGCCCTGGGGTCGCTGCCCTAAAAGCCCCAGAATGAATGGCAGCTTGGGCTAGGGACTTTGAGAAAGAGAACTGAGAGAGAGAGAGAGATGTGCCACACTTGCCTCCTCTCCCTCCCCCCTTTCCTCCTCAGGCATAGTAATGTCCAGCCCTGTCACAAATCCTTTTTTTCTCTGACGGAAAAAAAAGGGGGGGGTGGGATTTAAGAGAAAGGGAAACAAAAGGAATGTTTGAGCTTGTTTAGAGTTCAGATCAGACAAAGACCCAGTACCTCTTAACATTGAAGAAAACCTTCCAGACTTGTCCTAGGTTGACTCCAATGAGCTCATTCTTTCATTATCATGAAGAGCAAAGAGAGTCAGGTCCTATCATGACTAACCAAAGGAGGATTTTCCAAAACAAAACAAAAGAGAGGAAATAGCCCCAGAATCATGCTATCGATCCATGTTTTTCTATAGAAATAGGCCTGTAGCTTTAAACTCATAATGGCTCCTTCGCGGCCAAATAATTGATCCATTTGGTGTTCTGGCTTTAAGCGAAAAGTGAACTGGCCTCTTTCGAAATGTTGGCAGCCTGGCTGGTCCATTAGCAAGACCGAAAAATCAAAACATTGACTGGAAAAGGCCATTATGACTGGACTCAGCAGGAGTCATCGATAGATGATGTCATTTCAGGAATACGCAGACCAAGGTCACGAGGCCCCTGGGCAGAGTCAAACCACTTTTCATGGCCCTCACCACCCTCCTTTGCAGATACTGAAGGTTGCCAAGGGGACACAGGAATCTGAACCTGGATCGGCTTCATTTTACCCTTTCTTTGCTAAACCTGATTCTAGAGGAATTTGATTCTAGAGCCTGTGACATTCAGCAGGTCATTAAAGAAGGCCCTCAGGTCCCCACCATGTGCACACCTCTTAGATTCCCTTTTCACTGTCTTCCCCTCTCCTGGTCCTTCTTTCTCTTCTCACACTCTTCATCCCAGAAACACCTGCCTCCCCTCTGAGTCCTGTCTCCAGCAACTACTACCTTCTCTTTCCCTTCATTTCTCACCTGAGCTTTGAGAGAGTCATAGGCTGTCTCCACTTCACCTCCCATTAGCTTCTCCCTCTTCTCTCTCACTAACACCAATAACATCATCGCAGGTACCAAGCACTGGGCTGAGGGCTTTCCCTGCATCATCACCCACTCTTAATCCCAGAGCCACCCCTATGACAGGGGTCCTATTACTATCCCGTTGTACCGTTGTACAGAGGAAACTGAGGCTCAGATGGACTGAGCAGAGAGGGATCCGTATCAGTCTTTCTTTTGTTACTCAGAGCTGCCACTACCTACTCCCTGTTTCTGTGTTTTTGCTGAGCAGCAGGAAGCAGCCCTACCCTGGAGGAGGGAGAAGGTGTGAGACCCTGATAAAGTGGGTGGAGGTTATTTTTAGAGGACACTGGCTTTCACTTAGGCTGGGAGGAACCCAAGAGTCAAGACCTTCCTAAACATGCGTTAAAACATGCGTTTGCAAGACTGGCTCCTTCAAGAGAATTAACGCATCAAAGTAACAGTGTTTGTGGCTTTCACTCTCTGCTGTTAATGTGGCTCAAATTGCTGAGAACCTACTTGCCTCCATTTCCTCTTAATTCTATCTGTGAGGCTTTGAGATGGCGTTAGAGAAAATATATAATAGAAAGTAAAGCAGGAACAAAAATCTTCAGGATGAAGGTGCTATTGTCTGAGCAAGGGAAAGTCCTGGTCAGCAGCAGATTAAAGAAGAGGGGGCATTAATGGGGTGCTCACAGATCCCCCCAAGACCTGCTTCAGCAGCAGAAAGGGTCAGAAAAGAGATGAGAAAGGCTGGTGGAGACTGCAGACCTCCTGGGGTGACCAGCAGGAGTGACCTTGAGCAGGGGGCTCGGGCGCCCTTCACGGAGAACAAAATGGCTGTCACCACTCAGAGATAGATGGAGATGGTGGCGGTGCTCCAGCTGAGGGCCCAAATCCTGGGTTGAGATCTATCTGGTTCTGTGATTCGGACATGAAAAAGCTTGGCCCTGGTCACCTCAAAGAATGTGAGAGGGTGAAGTTGAAGGCGACGTGCAGGATCAGGTAACAGCAGAAGGGGTAATACTGGGGGGTGTACCTGCAAGGCTCCGAAGCCGCATCATAGGCGCTGTTATGGTCGGGGAAACTGAGGCCGGCGAGTGGCTGGCCTGGAGCCTCTGCTCTGCCCAGTTCTGTGGGTCTAAAGCTGTTAGGGTCACAGGCTGCTTTGTGAAGGTGATGACTGCTACGCAGGAGAGATGCCCATAATTACCGTGGGGCACGCTTCCCGGGACTGTATGGCCCAGGCTATTCAGAGGGTTCTAGCTGGTCACAAAATACGACCCGAGTCGGAGGGACCGCCAAAGTGTCGAGTTTCCGCAGCCTCTCCGGTTGTGCCCCAGGCGTCCCAGGCCCGGGGCCGGTGAACAGGTGAGCGGAGGGCCGGCGGTCAAGAGCGCGCCGACTACCGCTGCTCTCATGGTCCCGGCTCCTAGCTCCAGCGCGGGAACCAGACCCCGCGCTTGCAAAGGGGAGAACTGAGTCCCAGAGAACGATGTGGGGGGGGGGGTCTGCCAAGGCGCCCCTGTGACTTGGCGACAGCCAGGGGGCTCCTGCCTCCAGGCTCCTTCCCGCTCCACCTCCGCGGGAAACGCGTGTATCTTGGTGCTGTAAATCCCGTCATCTCCCGCAGTTTGGGAAACTTTTCCTGTCACAAACAGGCGCAGCCCGAACCCCAGTTCCACGGCCGCGTGAGCACGTACTCCCACCCCAAAACTCTCGGCAGCCGGAGGGGCGGGCGGCCAAGCCTCGGCGCGGGGCTGCAGCGGGCACCTGCGCCCGCCGAGCGCCCGGGCCGCGCAGCCCGCCGCGCCGGGGTCCAGCAGGCGAGGTCCCGGCCCCGGTGCTGCTCGTCGAGAACCCTCAGGTCCTGCTCCGGTTACCAGTTTGTGGCGCTGAGGTCCCAGGACGAGGGCGCCCCGGCCAGGTCCGCGCGCGCGGAGCGGAGCGGCGCAGACCCGAGCTCCAGACCCCGGACCCCGAGACCCGGCTCCCCAGCCCCGCAGGCAAGCCGAGGCGGCGGCTATTTATAGAGGGAGCCACGCTCAGTCCCTCTCGGCGGCGGCGGCGACAGCTGAATATTTTGCCCAGATATGGCTGGAGCCCCGGCGCGGGGGCAGGGAGCCCCGCGAGCGCAAGGGGTACCCCGGCCGGGTAGGGGGCTTACCGGGCCGTAGAAGTGCGGGGGTTGCGGCTGGCGCGCGCGGCGGCGGGGAGAGCGCGGGCGGCGGGCGGGGGCGAGCGGAGCGCGGGGCTGGACGAGCTCCCGTGCGGCCGCGGGCGGGCGGGCGCTGTGGGCTCCGAGGGTGGGAGCCAGGGGCGGGCCCCGCTCCGCGCCGTCACCGCGCCCCGCCCCGCCCGCCGCGCTCTTCCTCCTTACCTATCCCTCCACTCGGGGGCGCCGGGGCGCAGCGCCGGTCCCTGGCAGCCGAGCGACCCCCGCGGGGACAGCGCTGGGCAGGGCCGGACCTCCCTGAAACTTGGCTCCGCGGACAAGTGAGTGCGAGTCGCTCCAGACTGAGTCTCCGGTTCCGCACTTGGAGCGCGAGGAGTTTAGGCGATAGTAGAGTTATCTGGAGAAAGGTGGGCGGATTTTCATTCTAGCGAGGTCTAGGATGTAAGGACCGTCAGGTCCTTGGATGGTGCAAAGCCAGACAAGCAGCTGCTCGCATCTTTGATTGAAGCAACGACCCCGTCATCTATCCAGCAGCCCAGCAAGGTCTGGTATGAGCCAAAGCTTTAATGAACATTTTGTGAATACGTAGGTCCAACCGAGTGAATGCATTTTCTCTATACTGAGAGAGAAAAGAGTGTCCAAAACAATGCCTAAAACCACCACAACAAAAAGTCCCATTTTTCTTAAAAGGCTAATGTTTTCCAGAACAAACCAGTTAAATGCGAATAAATTTAAGTTTTAAAATGGCTCATAAAAAAGGAATTTGTATGAACAGAAGATAAGGTCTCTTTGGATTATTATGAGAAAGTTTCTAGTAGGAAGAAATATCAGCTCCTTTTAATTCCAGTGTACAGATTACTAACGAGAAACACGTGTTTTTTAAAATCTCGTTTTCCACGAAAATGTATTTCTACATTACAAAACCCTCACAGCTGTTAGGAGAATGCTCTTTTCAAGGGGTAGGTGCCATATATTTTTAAATATAGCAATGATTTAACATTTCAGAATTTTTATTTTAAACTTGTGGAATCTAACATTTAAGGAAAGTGCATACCACACAGGTTCACGAATTTATGTCTCAAGAACATTTGTTGCAACCGCGAATCAAGAAACATTGCTAGCAACCCAGAAGCCAACCTGTGCCCTTCCAGGCACAACTCCGTCCAAAAAATGATCATTTTCTTGACGCTTATGGTAGTCACTTCCTTGCCTGCCTCTTCCCTCCATCGTTTGTTTTCATTTGCTCAATTCTATGTTGTGAGATTAATCCGTGCGGTTTTCGTGTGGCTGTAGTTTCCTCTCATTGGTTTAGAGGTTTCCATTGTGTGAATATACCAGTTTTTTTTAATCCATTTTGTTTTTAATGGACATTTAGGTTGTTTCCAGGTTTTAGCCATTACAGATAGTGCTGCTGTGAACATTCTTTACTAGTCTCCTGCTGCACAAGTGCTCCCGTCTTTGACACTTGGAATTAACAAAAATGGAAACATTTTCACCATTCTGGTACTAGTGCTGTTATCGCATTGGTTTGAACTTGCATTTCCCTGTGTCCTGCTGTGTTGAGCACCTTTTCATGTGTATTGGCCAGTTGGATTTTCTCTTTTGTGAAGTGTTTGTTCAAATATATTGTCCGTTTTGCTTCTGGATAGTCTTTTGTTTATTGAATACATTCACTTTATTTTTCCACTATATATATTCCTCCACTCTCCTTTGCCTTTTCACCTTCATGTCTTTGATAAACATGTGTTCTCCATTTTCATATATGTGTATATCAATCTTTTCCTTTATTGTTAGCACTTTGTGTGTCCTGCTTAAGACATCTTTCCTACTCCTGGATTATAAAGTTTTTTCCTATGTTATCTGCCTACCTTAGCCTTTCACGCTTAAGCTTTCAATCTACCTGGAATTGACTTTTAAATATGGTATGAAGTAGGGTCAGGTTTCACCTGTCCATCAAATTGTCCTAGCACCAGATTAATTTTTTAGTTACATCAACAACATAATTGCTTTATTTTACAAAGGAATGGGAACACTCCTAAAGTCAGTGAAATAGAAGCCACCTCTTCCTTATCTGTAGAGAATTTGAGGATTTTTTTTAGGGAAAGAAACCATTATTTAAAAAACATTTCAAAATTTAAAAAATTTTATGATAATTATTTAAACCACTGGCATAAGCATTCCTGACTTTTGAATCACTTTTAATACATTTTTAAAAGCTAAAAAGGTAATTTCAACTTGAAATATCTGGTCTTTACTTCTTTCTGTCTCATTTTTCCTAGATTTTCTCAAATAAAAATAAGGAAATGACTTCAAGAATTTAATCTTTAACCTGGTCTTCTCCCCTGAAATCCACTCCATATTTCTAGTTTATGTATCTCTTCACACAGAGGTCTATTAGCTTAAATTCAGTATGTTCAAAATCAAATTTTGAGCTTCCCAGTCAGAGTAAGGGTCATCATCCTAGCCTCTCAGTCTTTCTTGGCTTCATTCTTTGACACTCTTTTTCCTTATATTCTGTATCTAAGATGTCAGTTGTAACAATTCTAATTAGAAACTTCAGAAAGTCTTTAATATTTTTTATTCATTCCCATTGCTTCACTCTTAGTCCAGGGCTCCTCATCTTCAGGCCACTGCCCAGCCCTCCGCCCTACCCCTCTGTCAATAATAGGTGCCCGATATGTGCAAGACATCATTTTGTCTATTGAGGGGATAGTGTACAGGCCACTTGGGTACATCTCCCAACTCCGCATTCAGTGATGTCACACTGTTAAACTGCAACTCACACAATGGTGGGTGTATTTATAATATTTACAACATGGGAATTGTCAGACACTACAAGTCAAGTCTCACCCCCCACCAACACACGCCAGAAAACAGCAGCTGTCATTTACCAGTACATATCACTAAATAGTTTGGAAGGGAGGAGCAAAGTGTGCTTTGAATACCAGTAATCCTGGATGAACATGCATGGGGTCAGGCACCAGATATAGGTCCAGTGTGGCTGATGCAGGACATGGTGGGGCAATGAGGTTGGATAGGGGATTGTAGAAGGCCTGGGTCTTCGATGAGAAGCCACTCAGGATTTGGGGTGAGGGTCACGCTGTGTTTGCTTGACTGTTCCTTCAGCAGCACCACTAGCAATGGGATGTTGCTAAGACTCGGGATAGTCTTCACATGGTTTGGTGACTTTAGGACGCACCACTATACCAGGCAGGGCAGAGTTAAGTAATGAAATTCTTCACTGAACTGGAGAAGAACCAGCACTGCCAGGAAGACAACATGAATAGAGAAAGGAACTCTTCATCTTAAGATCATTAACCCTCGAAATTATGAAGTAGTCTGTTTCTATATTTTGATAAACATTTTATTCTCTAATATTATAGTAATAATTCAAGTGCAATTTTCTTTGAAAAGTCAACTCTGTTAAACAAAACTTGTTAAATATCTTTCATCAAACATAGCATATTCTTTTTAATCCCCTCCCCCAGTCAGAGCCATGTAGCAGAGATAATATTTTTTAAGAGTCTACTACATTTTGTTATTGCTAAAAAAATCTGAATTAGTTGTCAAGGTCTCAGAAGCAGTGATTAATTAACTTTTGAAAGCTCTACCAGATATTCTGACATAAAATCATGAATCCAGATATCTGTGTCTGGCAGTGATGTGTCCACTAAATAGACCACTACTTTCCGGTCCCAAGGGTTAGTATTTTCTATAACCGTCTGCACCAATGCCACCAGAGGTTTCTTCTCCACATGATTTCGAAACACCATCGAAGCTTCCTCGGACCACTGGTTGCACTTCACTCCTAGGAGAGAAAGGTTTTTTAGAGCAGTGAAGAAGGGTCAAGTAAGTCTTTCTTTGATCCATTGTAATAGAAAACTATTTAGTCAATTCCAAAACAACTTAAACATACCAGGTTAGATTTGCCTGAAATGTTGCTGAACGATCTCAAAGCAGTCCAGCTTATAGCTTTTCTATTCTGAACGGGGTTGTTTATGTAAACTTTTACCTACAGACACAGTTTCATTTGAGATTTAATGCTGTATTATAAAATGAAGTTATAATAATTATTGCCCATTTCCCTACATCAAGTATATGTAAATTTGAACTGATAATGGAGATATATAGGGGGAATAAAATATATCAATGATATTTCTCTTATTTACAGATATTTTTCCTGATGAACCAGATAGAGTAAAAAAATATATACAGTATACTAATTTTTCAAAATTATATACATCATGTCAAAAGCACTGGATTGAAAGCCTGGCGGCTCGGTTTCTATTTCCAGCTCTTCCTCTATCAAGTGGTCACATCTTGGGCAAATCAGTTATCTCTCAGGCCTTGCTTTACTTATAAAATAAACTGGCTGGACCAGATGAATTTTAAGTCCCATGTGATTTCTAAATCCTCATGACTTTTTAAATTTGAGAGCTCAAGTTAGTACTTTTAAATTAGGTTTTAAAACAAAATTGAGACAAGAAGATGTATTTTTCAAGAAATTATTATTAAACTAAATTAAGCCCACATATATTTGATTTAAAATAAAGTATCAAACTGTGCCCCATAGTGAGAAAGGTCTGAGAGTTTCACATATAATTTAAAGGACCTGCTATCTATATAGTAAGTTGGGCTAAATTCTTTTGATTATCAAGAATTTCCCACAAAAGAAAGCCTACAATAGTCTCTAAGCTGTTATTTTCCTGATCTGTTAAATATCGATAGTAACAAAACCTAAACCTCCTAGTGGGTGGAAGATTAATGAAATGAAGTAGCATGGTAGAGTAAAGCACCAGTGACTTTAGCCACAGTGCTGGTGACGGGGATGATGGTGTCACGCACTCATGCCTTCACAGAAGGGTCCTTTCTCTGGGCATTTTGATTGTCATGTTTTAACAATGTGTCATTAACAAACTCTGAGCATTAAAAAGCAAAAAATGAAAAAAAATGTATTAAATCTGAAGAAACCATTTAAAAGGTTTGAGTTCAAAGCAGATCAATGGTAGCCCATACTATGTGCAAGATGCCATTTTTTATTTATACCCAACTACCATGGGAGTTTCCTTTAAATTCTAGTAGGAGACACAAATACTTCAAAAAATCAGGAATATGTATGTGTATATCTCCAATAAAAGCCGGTCAATAATTACAAGACAAATCTATATACATAATTGATTTCATTCTGAAATCAAATCTCTTTCTACCACTGTGCTAAGTGTAAGGGGTGAGCGGGGGTTTGAGGAAATCAAGGTGGTACCACGTGGTTACAAATTCCCCTTGTCCCAGCATAGGAAGACACAGCCCCTGAGGACAGGAGGTGTCTGCACCCCTCAAGCCTTTTGGCCTTCACACCCTCTAATGCTGACAGGCTTCTGGATGGAGCTTCATCTAACTGCTCAGACTTACCTACTGGTGGAGAGCAATAGAGAAGCCACCAGCATTCGTTGCTTTTATAAAGATAAACAGAAATCTCATAGACAATATTACATTACGTTTCCACTGTACACCCTATTATTAACTTAGCTACTCAAATTTTAAGTGATAGTTCAATAGGCTGGTGTAACTGTGTTGAAATCATACACAATCACCCCCCAAAAGTAGAGAAAAATGGCTAAATAAAGAAAGGCGGATGCAATATTTAACCTGTACTAAGAAGTGCAGCTTTAGAAATAAACTCGTATGTGAAACCAGAGACAGAAAGGAATGTGTTAAAACAGAAACAGCAGATATAGTAGGAGGGCATGACTGTGAGAGATCATTAAAAATTATTTCCATTATGGTAGGAAGTTGTTTGTGAAAAAAAAAAAAAAAGACTATCACAATGAGCCAATGATTTTGTACTCTGTAAGTACCCGGACAAAAATGACAATATATATGACACTATGTTGTGGCATTAGTTCAAATTCAACAGAAATTACCTGCTAATTGAGCTGTAACTGCTTGGAATGGCAGCTTTCGGAACATGTCTGCTAGGGGCTGTACTTTCCTTATGTTGACTAATTCGTGCTTGCCATAGTCCAGCTCATACACGGATGCCAATCCATTGGTCAGGATTCCTTTCAAAAGCACCCTGTGCCATCTAGACGTACAAAGGATTAAAAAGGAATAAAAAACACACAAAGTCAACACCTGCTTTAAGGGTAACATTTTATGATAGAAAGAAAAATTAATATGTTTATCAAAATATAAAACTATACTGTCGTTGTTTTTAAAGTGATTGCTTCTTCTTTTTCCAAGGTTACTTATTCCCTGCTTTGCCATCGGCTTAGCTGATGCAATGTGCTCACTCAACACCCTTTTTCAGGCCTCATGGAGCTAAAGGAGAATGAAACAATCTACCCACCATCCCTAAGCAGATTGAAACAAATGCCATGGAGGATGTTCAAAAATACCACAGTGGATCCCTTCCCTCTGACAGGGAGATGGGGGATGGCCACATGTTGGACAAGGTACATGTGTAGAAGATGGAAAGAGGGAGGCACGCAGGACCAGGCTGGGCTGAAGACATGCAAGATGCTACAGGGTATGGTCGTTTGAAGCAGAGCAAATGCTACAGCACAGCTAGGAGGTGGAATATGTGGAGAAATGGAAGAGAAAGTCAGACTGGAAAGGGAGGTTGGGAAGAGATTACCAACAATTTGTAATAAAGTTGAATATTTTAATTAGGCCAAGGCGGACATTTAAAAAAAAAAAACAAAGAAGAAGAAACAAAAACCAAAATCTAACCCACTACCCAAAACAAAGAAAAAAAAACCAGAAAGGGTAGGGGACTATGGGGGAAGATCAGTATTCAAGGTGCCAGGAATTCACACAATTATACTTTCCCTCTCTGGGCCTACATCATCATCGTCAAAATTAGAAAAAACCTCGACTTCGAAGTTCAGGTACGAAGGACTATTTTAAAGTCCTATAGTCTTGATTACATGATTAAAGAGTTATTACTCTAAGGAAAGGACGATTGTTCGCAACGTCTCAAAGGAAAGTGTCTGGGGAGGTGGTCTCTGCTCCTGAAGGGTGTGAGGCAGGCTCTGTCTCAGGTGGCAGACCCTGCCACCCTCTGAAACAGGTTTATCAGCATCAAGCCCAGCGGAACAGCAAGCCCTTCACTGCAACACACAGCCAGCTGAGGCCGGCCAGACTGGACCGACTCCCCAGCCAATGTACATCTAGTGGAGAATGCGCACAGGAAACCTATAACTGCTGCTGTAGGGTGAACTACTCAGTAAGAAAGCTACGAAGGCCAGCTCAAAACACTGTATGTGACTGGGGGCTTCTGGCAGACACTCCAGAAACCTTCAGATAAGCCCAAAGTGCAGCAGTGATAATCCACGAGTTACAGAGACAACAGGCACACAGAAAGATATCGTAGTAAGTGTATCAGCCTAGGGGGCCAAACTCCTGAGGTCGAATCCCACCTGAGTTGGGCCATTTTCAGTTGTGTCACTTGGGCTCTTGAACATCTGAGCCTCAGTGATCTCACGTGTAAGATATTTAATTTTACTTCACTTGCAGAAATATTACATATAAAGTGCCTAGCACATTACTTGGCATATAATAGGTGCTGGCAAATGATAGCCATTAATATTATAATAATTGTTATTAAAATGAAGATAACCTGTGTAAGTAGAAGAACTTCAGACCAAATTAAAGAGAAATTTTCACATGTGGAAATGCCAGTTTGGTACAGGTTGTTAATTTGTTTAAGTGCAAAAGAAGATGAAAACATTTGGTTTCCACTAATAGCATTGTCTTTAAATTGTACAGGGCAAACGACAGTGGTCTGTGCTTTTAGTCTATAAATAAGAGGTACAAAGCAGTGAAGAGAGAGCCATCAGAAAACTTTTGTGTGGTATTTCTATTTAGCTTTCAATGTTCAAAACTAATAGCTTAAATGAAGGCTTCTGTTTTGACTAGATTTTCAGTTTCAGTGCAAGTCTGCTTGTGAATCACCAGGACAGTTTGCGAAAAACTCAGATTCTGGGGTTCCGCCCCCAGGTATTCTGATTCAGGATGTCTGGGGTGAGGAAGGAGAACTCCATTTTAAAGAGTTTTTCCAGGCTATTCTTAGCCGGTATAGATTTGGAAACCACTGTAATCAGAAATGTATCCAAAATTTTGACATCTTCACTTACTATAGTTGGGAACAAGATTTCATAAATAGTCCTGGGTTGTAAACGAGATAGAAATTCTAAAAACTTTACAGTGATGCAGTTCACAAAGTTTTTTTAAAATTCAAATAATCTGTTCTTATCTAGAAGATATCCCTTGAATATCTGGGGACAAATGAATTGGTTAAAGCCCAAGAGTCTTAGGGCAGGACCACTGGACACACCTGTTAGGGGTGGAGTCTGACGCCCCACACTGCAGGACTCCAGTTTATGGGTTCACCTCCCCGACACGGCCCTTGCCTACAAGTAGGACCCCACCCCCACCAGTAATCATCATTAATCTGCCCCTCAGATAACAGGTAACATTGCTCTGGTTTTAACTGTAATGAAATTATCCTCCAAAGAGTTCTGATTGAGGCAGGTTTATACAAATAATGTTCTCGTACTTAAACCCATTTATGCCTATGGTTATAAATAATTCGACATAGTAAAAATGCTCTTTTGAAGATGAAAAGCTTGCAACATATAAGTTGAATGCTTTTCAGAACGAAAACTACTATACTTTTAACTTTTAAGAGTTAAAAATTAGTTCTTTTTTCTCCCATGAAAGTAACAAAATTTTATAAATGCTTATACTTGCTATCTTGAGAAAGAATGAAAGCATTTTATAGAAAAAATAAGCAGTTTGAGCTTCCAAACTGAGTTTGGGTGTGTATATGTGTGTTGTGTGTGTGTCTGAAGTGGAGACAGTTTCTTGTGTTCAGCATCATTGAATAAGCTTGGTCATTTCCCCTAAGAAAGCTGGCCAAGGGACAGGACAGGGGCAGTTGTGCCATTTTCTGAGCCTTCCATGGCCTGAGTGCAGCGTGTAGAATATAGTGCTTGGGTTTCACTGGGTTGGAACCAGCACATACATTAGGAGAGGGCTTCAGAACAGGAGGAGATGGATCCAAATGTGAAAATTTGAGAAAACACATGGAAGCGCTAAACAAATGTAAGGAATTATGGTTCTCACTGTCTAACGGCCAAAGAGCAGTGAAACACGCATTGCCGTCCCTTATTGAAGGTGGCACACGCTCTCTAGGAGGCAACTGACAACATATATCAAGAATATTTAATCAAACAAGCAATTCCTCTTCTAAGAATCCATCTCAAATAATCAGAAATGCAAACAAAGATTTATGTGCAACATTATAATAGCAAAAAGTTGGGGAGAAAAAATTCCTACATAACAAAAGAGAATGATAAGTTATGATTTCTCTATATGATGGACTATTAGTCAGCCATGAAAAATGTTTATGAAAAAATTTTATCACATGAAAAAGTGTTCACAAGATTATGCAGGTAAAAAAGTAAGTACAAAATTATGTAATAATGGTCCAACTGTATAAATATGTATAAAAAACTAGAAGAAATTCATAAGTAGTTAAACAAGGGTGGTGTCTGGTTGATTTTAATTTTGCATACTTTTTTGTATTTTAAAAATTTTCTACAATAAACATCTTATTTTTAAAATTAAAGTTATTGAATAAAAACTAATTTTCAGAATAAACAGTTATTGTTTCTAATAGAAAAGTAGAAAAAAGCATTCAAACTTTTACTTTAGATAGAATTATATGGATTAAGGACTCTTGGTATCACTCTACACATTTTTCTTAGGAGTAGAATAAAATGCTTTGTCCAAGGACCTACTTATTTTCCACTTTTGCGGCATACACTTGATCTTTTTCCACTGCTACGTGGCGCTCTTCTGACACACTGTAATACAGAATCATCTCTTCCATCAGAACTTCCAACTTATGTATCTCTTGCCATGGCTGGATGACAAAGTAGCCCGGGTGACAGGCCACGGGCACATACACATCCATGTGTTCCCCTGGCTTTGACAAGTGGACAGGAGGTGGCAGTTCCTCCATGGAGAAAGAGCTGGTGTGGTCGACCACGGACTTTTGATGACATCTGTGAGGCTCTTTCTGAAATTCTCTCCAGCATTGCTCACGATGGGGGCGCTGCCACTTTTGCTGCTGGGAGAGCTACCTCCACTGGATATGGCACTCAAAAACACATCCTTCTGATGCTTCCACAAGTCGGCATTTGTAATCTGGCGATTAATACTACGATGGGGATCAGGGAAGTTCTTAGGAGTAAATAAATAAACATGTGCGATTCTTCTGGTTTCATCTACTTTTGTAACCTTCGGAAAACACAAAAAAAAACAATTTAAGAAATCTGAGTTCACACTGAAATCAGAGAGGTGGTTATAATATTAACATTATATATCAAAACACAGTATTTTATACACACACACACAAACTCAACTTCCTCAAAGCCATTTTAAGGTCAGATGAATTATCCATCACAGCTATGTCAATGAATAAGCTCTTACGTAGTCTAGAAACCAGCAGCAAGCTTATGAAAGTGAAAAATTTGCTGACTTCTAAAATCGTTGAGAATACTTTTATAACTTGCTAGAGGTCATTATCACTGAGAGGAAATGATTCTATATATTGTGATTTAAAAAATTTTTTTAATGACATTGTAAAACACTCAAAATAGAAACAACAGTAAGTTAAATAAATCCCCATGTGCTCATCACCCAACTTCAACAATAAAAAATAATCATTACAATGAGAAAATGTCCTATAAGCACTCTGCTTAAGGCTGGTGCACGCTCAGACTGGGAAGAGAAGGGAAAAGCTTTGACATCACCATACCCTTCGGACCTCTGATCTAAATTCCTTGTGTGGTCCTAATATCTGCTCTTACCCCTGAGAGAAGAGGAACCATGGGAGAAAAAATGGAAGAAATCTCCAGGCCAAAATTGCAGCATTGCACCTTTTGCCCAGGAGACCTTTGACTTCCTAGCTACCTCTTTCTGCCAGTGGGATGAGTGTCTGTATGGGAACACCACACACTGATAACTGGAAGCAAACTGCTGAGTGTCCGAAAGGGGTGAGTGACTGTTAATTCTTCTCATCAGCTCCTCTGGTCTATCTTAGAAATGACCGAAAAAAGACACTTCTAGCCACATCTATCTTTTGTCAAATTGGGCTAGAAATGAAAGGCAAGAACATAGGAATGAAGACAGAAAGACTCCAGGAAGGCAATCCTTCTATAGTAATGTACTGAAATTTTTTTCCTAGCAATATGAATCTATTTAAATTCATCCTTTGGAGTGCTAACGAAGTACTAACTGCTAATTCATTTTGATATTTATGATATAGAAGTACCATTTCAAAAATCAATCATTAAAAAAGACTGTTATCAAGTACCCAATATCTTGGCTTTAGGAGTTGAAAAAGTAGCTGAAAAAACAATATTCATTATTATGTGGAAATTGAAGAATATAAATGGTACATAATTGTATGGCTATACATCATAAATCTTAGAGGCATGTGACGATAGAAAAGTCAATGTGAGCTAGAATCATCTAGAGATCTTCACGAAGCTATTTCCCAAGGATATGTCACTGTTAAATATTCATATAAAATAATATTATTTGCAACAATTAAGACAAATATCATCTTACATTTCTATACTTGGAAATATGAGCGACGATTTTATATGAAGATACAAAGGCACAGGAAATAAGCAAGCTAGTGAAATAAAGCCGTTGAAGTAAGCTTTAGGAAAAGAGGCAAAAACCAAGATTATAAGCAAATAATTTGTTTATAATCCAATTTACTTTTTTTTTTTTTTTAAAGAGGACTGACTTATCTGATTTTAAGAAACATTTACCAAGATATATATGGTGGTGCCTCTGTTGGAAATTTAATTCCTTATCATGGTATAAAACAGGAGCAAGGAACCATCTCTGCTACTTTATTAATAATGGAAAAATTATAGAAAGGGTTTAAACATAATACTGGAGATGAAAGTCTTAAATAAAACTTAAACCATGAAATAGCATATCACTCCACATGTAACCAACCTCTTGACTGTAAAAAACGTGTCAGATGTGAAGGCATCAGTTTATAGTAGGATAAAATTCTTCCACAAAAACCAAATGAGCCCTTCTGCCTGACAGCTCCCTTTCTAAATATATCAAAATTAATAAGATAACTAACCTTAATGCTACAGTCCGAGCAATTCAAAACAGAATCTCTTAACCAAAGCACAGCATCTGGGGTCCACATGCCAACAGATTGTGGAATATCTGCTAAACAGCATTTGATGGCCTGAAAAGAAAACATGATGGAAAAGTGAATATATCACCTTAAAATAGGGACTTATGAGTAATGTCAATGTTATTTTCCTAGTAAGTCAGATGTTGCCAAGATAGAAAGCAAGCGATGACAATCACGGCACTCAGGCTGGAACACTGCTGTGTTCCTGGCTCTGTCTGTGTCACTACTATTGTCTTTACTCCTATTATGAGTCAGGGCTTACACCGGGCACTTCACGTACGTCTTTCTCACAGTACAATACTTCTGCACTACAGGCCGACCTTGTGACCTCATTTTACAGATGGTGAACAGACTCAGGGAGACTAATTTGTGTCAGATCACAAAACTGAGAACACAGAATTGGGATTTACAGCTGGGTCTTCCCTCTAAACCCAACTAAAAAAAAAATTCTTGAAGTGTCATTTGAATGAAAACTGTCTCTTGTTGCAAAAATCTTTTTTGAGGCTTATGTGCTTCATATGGCATTTCATGTGTACCTTGTGGGTGCCAGGCATTTGTGCTCACCTGTGGAAGGAGGTTGTGATGAGAGTTAAGGAGGGTAAGAAAAACTGAAATCCATAGACAGCTAAAAGCCTCATTTTCCCCAACGCTTTTGACCTCCCACCATCACTGCACAAGCTTCCATAGAAGGGCTAACGCAGGGAGTAAAAGGTGATCTCGGGGACTTCAGTCTCATGGAAGGAAGCCTTCGAGTTGATGGAGGCAATTTTGTGAAGGGACGAAACCTGCTTCCAGGATTCCTGGGTTCCTTCTTTCTTCTCTGAGCCTCATCTTCCCCATCATGTCCTTCTCCCTCTGGGGCTCCAAGTCTCTTACTGTGCCCCATGGATAAAGGTACCTTTCTTGGTGGGGAGGGGGTCACACACTCTAATTCCTGTAGGGCCAGGCAGGCTATGAGGGAGTGAGGGGACCAAATGGGGCCAGCGCACTGGACAGCATGGCCCTGCACAGAAGAATGCCACACCCCACGCTCCCGCAGAGCACTGTCTCACAAAGGAGAGTGCTCACTACCGTCAGATTTTCTATTTTGTGAAGAGGAGCTAGAAAGAGGGATTTTTGTGTGAAATTTCAATTTTTAAATTTTGACTTTTAAACCTTGGCAACCAATCCACATTTTAAAACACTAAATGCCAAAAGCCCAAACCCAATATTCATGGGTTAGCTTTGGCTGACAGGCCATTGGTTTACTGGTCTGACTTATACCTCTTGGGGAGATGCTGTTAGCCAGAGGCTTGGACTAGCTAGCGTTCAAGGTTCCCCTAAATTCACATCTATCAAACAAAGAAACTACATAAGATTAATAGAAGAAAATTCTCGTGGCTTTTAATGCTGTAGCACAAAGAAGGTACCATTGTGTGACTTTCAGTCAGAAGCAAGGGGATAGAGTCCTTTCCCTTTCCAGCCCATAGAACTTTTCTAGGTAAGGCTGGCCCTGGCGAATGTTCTAACAAGGGGTACAGAGGCCAGAGGTGTTATCAAGTGAAATAGCACTGAAAAGTCTAACAATTTTCAGTATTATGGCTGAGCAAAAACAAGAGTAAAAGTAATCTTGAAAATTGCTCTCTGTAGTCACTTTAGAAAAGGCAATGGTAACTGAAGTGAGAGAAATTATAAAAGCCATGCTAATTATCGTCAAGTGCATTTTATTCACCGTGTTTTGATGGTATAAGGTATCTTTTGGCAAATATAAGTCAAGCGGCCTTTTGAAATTACAGAATGTCAAACACTTTTATTTTCAAAAAATGATTAATTTCTGTACAAAATCCTCTACTTCTCCCAAAGGTAGGAAATAATTCTTAACAATTTTAACTAATTCAAAATTCTTATCTAAATTTTTACCAATAGAGGAAGGACAGGTTTAATTTTTTTACTAAAATCTATGGGGGAAAGATCATATAAGAAAATGATTAACTATAAACAGATATCTGAAGATAATCGCTACCTAATTAAACTAAGAATTCTGGAAGTAATATTTACATCAATAACCTGCGATTGTGTAGAAGTCAGCATTGATATCTAATTGTTAAAATCGAACCTCTAACTAGACAGCACAGCCTAATGACAACATACTTGAAAACAAACATTTATTAAACAGCATTCTGTAAGTCTGACTAGACTTGTTGTCTAAGTCAGCTGACTTACATCTGAAAACCAGTGAACAACCACATCTGGATCATTTCCAATTCTGTTACAGACTTCCATCATTATCAAGAGCAAAACTAAAAGGGGAATCTCACAACCTGATTGCTGATCCATTCAAATCTCGTCCAGCAAACCTCCTAGGCCTGCAGCATACAGTACCTGAGGTGGTATTGCAATCATTTCTTGTAGAAACCGAGAGGGAATTTCCCTGAGCTCAGACACTTTTACGGATGTCACGGTGCCAGAATCCAGGAACTGAACATCCAGAGCCCGGCTGCTGTGAACGTTCGTGATCTGCAAGGAAACAAGTGTTGGCTAATTCATTAGCACATCCAAAAGGTCAAGATGCTTCTGTGCAATTACATTTTGTTCAACCCTACCTTGCATATAAAAGGCAACGAAGACTGTGTTATTAAATTCTCGTTTTAAAAAGTACTTACAGGTATCCTTTTAGAATAGAATTGATTTCAATATCTAATTGTTAATTCGTTTAATCAGTAATAATCACTAAACTAATAATAATCAGTAAAATTAATAAACAGTAATATTTACTACGTTTTCAATTCGAGGACACTATTGAGTATAAAACAATTTGATACATTATATATATTGCTGATCATCAGAGGCAGTCTGTTCTCCAAAATATTAAAATGTGAGGAAAAAACTCTTGTGTCTTAGTAATGAGGAAATAAATAGAACACAGAGACAGAGTTTTACTTGTAGTAGGTAAATACTACATATTTACTTATGATTTTTAAATCATAACATATTTTGTTATTTTATAGCTCCATCATCAGAAAACCTAATGATAACTTGTACCATTTGTCTTAACTAAAAAATTGAAATTCATAAAGTTGCAGAGAGGTAAAATATATCCAAAGTAATAATTCAAAAATGGGAAAATTACACACTGAGTCAAAGCAATAATTACCTGTGATCAAATGGCAATCTCACAATGAAAGATACTGGGTGCACCCTTAAATGACTATAATTTTCCCTAATAAGCCATTGTGATATTTGCCGTCATTGAACATAATTACATTGGCTGAATATAGCCCCATGGGGATAGTAATCTGGGTAGGGACTTCTGCCTATAACTGTGCTAACTGCTACCTTAAGAATGGTGGTGCCTTCAACATGGTGACTGTCAAGAAGAACTGGATGCTCTTAGAATGGAAGTCAGATACACCTCTACTGCCCCAGAGAATGCTTTATTAATAGCATAAATTTTTCATCTCTTAAGACATAATAAACACAAACAGCAGTATGAGGTACTATTTTAGAATGTATTTATTCAAATATATATACGCATATATATGTGTGTATGTAAACACACACACACACACACACACACACAGAACATATATATTGGTATGGATGGTATATAGTGAATGCTTATTACATCCAGGCATAACTGGGCCACAGAGATATACTTCTCCATCTCAAAGAGCTCCTAGTCTCATGAGAGATAACACAAATGTATAACCACAATATAATGTAGTTAGGGCAATAATAAAGTTATATAAAGTTATATATGGAGTACTATGAGAACTCAGAGGATGGGTACCTGATCCAGGGCAAGCTTTCAGGAAGAAGGAATGCCTAAAATTGGTACCTTCCTTTAAAATTTATGTTTTTTTCTTCTTTTTAATTGTAGAAATTTACTTAAAGGAATGACATAAAAATCACTTGTAATCTACTATAGACTACAGTTACCCTTCTTATCTTTTATCTGTGCATGTACAAAAAAATTAGATTATAAAAATTAGAAGATATTAGTATAAACTATTTCATAATTGACTACTTTTCACTCAATGTGTCAAAAATATTTCATGTCATTAGTCTTCTATATCATTTTAATGTTACATAAATCTAACATAGAGATACATTATAACTTCTCTAACTTTTGGCTGGATAATTTAAATTGTGTGAATTTATGCTCCTTTAAGAAATAATCACATTTATTCAACATCTGTATTTCCTTTTTCAACAACTTGAATTTCATAAATTTCACAAACGTATGTCTTTTCAGAGCTGGACCTTAAATGATGAATGGGAGTAAAACAGGTTGGTAGGAGTCTAGTTAGGGGCTAATCTGGACATTTCAAACAGGGGAGAGGATGGGCAAAGACACACATATGTCTCACGTGCGGGGTCTGAAAGCATTTTGGTTATGCTGGAGCATATAGTGAGGGCAAGGCAAGAGATAAAGCTTGGAGATGGGCACAGGCAAGATCTTAGACAGCTGGACATAATGTTTTAAGGAACTTAGGCTTTACCTTGTAGATGAGAAGAAGCCAATGTCGAGTCTCAGGTACAAGAATGAGATGGTCAGCTTTAGAAGAAGCCATATATTGTTGGTGGTAAGACTCGGTGAGGGTTTTGAATTGGACAGATTGGGGTTTAAATCTCATCTCTCCTACTTTCTAGTTCAGTGACTTTCCTCATTAGAAAGAGTGGAGATAGTAGTGTTTTGTAAAGATTAAATGAGATCAGTCATGCAACAGTTAACAACATTTAGTGTCTGGGAAATAGTAAGCCTCATCAAACATTGAACATATTATTATTTGCTACTATTTGCACTTTGGGTTGCTTACTCTAGTGGTATGGAGCTTAACTGGAAGAAGAGAGAGTAAAGGCAGAGAAATGAGTTGGTGTGGTATTGCAGTGATCTAGATAAGAAATGACAAAGCTGTAAAATTGGCAATTTGGTGATTAGTTGCACTAGGGGCTGAAGAAGATAGAGAAGGCAAAGATAACTCTTAGGGAACAGCTTGAATAGCTACAAGAATGGAGGTACCACCAAAACACAGACATAGGAGGAAGATAAGGATGGAGAAAGATAATTTTGGTTTCAGACATGTAGAGCTTGAGGAGCTTGTGAGATAGACGATTAGGCTGGCTTTTTTGCCCAAATCTGAACCTCATCGAGGTCTGGAAAATGAATTTAGGAGACATTAAGACAAAGATGATAACTGAAACTATGAGATGTGATTACCTAGAAGGATGCAGAGGCTGAAAAGATTGATGATCCAGGACAGAACCTGGGGACACTAACTGACACTTCAGTGATAAGGATGATGGAGAGCTTTAGGTGAAAAATAAGAGAAGGAATCGTTAGAATATCATGAGGAAAATTAGGAGGATTTGATAATATGGTAGCCTAGTGAGAAGAGAATTTCAAATGTCAAGACTTGTTAGATGTAGCAAAGAGGTCTGATAAAATAAGACCTGGAAGTTACTAATTAGATTGTACAATTAAGGTGCTGTTGCAAGAACAGGCTCTCTGATGAAATGCAGGCAGAAGGCAAACAGCAGTGGCTGAGGACTGACTGGAAGGTGGAGCAGAAAGTGAACACAGACTACTCAGGATGTATTTGGAGGAAGAGTGATGACAGGGAGAGGGATGGCCAAGGAATAGAGTTGGCTAGATGTATGGAGTAAGTTCAAAATGTATAGGCACTAAATAAAGCTTAGATATGTCAGGAAGAAAACATCATTTAAATCAGGATCTGCTTTTCATTCATCACTGTTCTTTCCTTAACTTTCTACACATCACTAAAAGAATGAACATTTTTGCTACCTCAAAGGTAAACAATACACAATTTGATAATAATAAAAATAATCCTAGATATTCATATAAAGTATTTGAGCAAACACTAAAAAGGCATTTTTGCCAAAAAGGCATAACCCGATTCTACACATAAAGAATAGTTGAGAGATACTCTACAAAACACTGCTACTCTTCAAAAGGCCACAAAGCAACTGCCAGGTTGGAGGAAACGGAGAAGACAGGAAACTGAGGAGACATGAAACTGAGAATAATAAGCACAATTTGGAATCCTGGACCAGAAAGAGGACATCTGAGAGACAATCTGAGAAATGTCAATAAGTTCTGGACTTTAGTTAATAATACTGTACTGATGTTAATTTCCTGGTTTTGATAATGGTTGTGCAAGACATTAACATTTGAAGATGGTCAGTGAGGGACATGTGGGAGCTCTTTGAACTATTTTTGCCATTCTCTAAAAGTCTAAAATTATTTCAACAGTTACAAATTAAGTATTTGTGCATTTATATATTATATACTGAACAGCACAGAGCTTTAAAATTCAAATAATGCCATGTTTTTTTTAATGAGTCATGCATGTATTTGAAGTTTATAGCTAAGCAGACAACTCCTGGTCATATAACACCAGGCCTCAGCCTTCTGACACACATTCACATTATTATAATAATTACTTCAAAATTGCTGTTTTTGTTAAAATAGACATGACCAAGTTGTATTTAAATAAAGGGAAAGTCGGTATAATTAAGTTATATAAATATTGCTATACAGTATTAAAAAAATCAATAAAGCAATGGTTCTTACTTTCCTGTGGTTGGCTTCTTTGAGAATCTTATGAAAATTATGCATACCTTCCTCCCAAAGTACATAATACACACACTTATAAACACACAAAATTTTCAAGGACCCCTGAAAATAGAGGTCCTTGCACCTAGATTAAGAACCTCTGAAACAAAGGAAAAACAGAAAAAAAATAAAATAAAATTAAGCCCAAGTTTGCAATTTTAGCAATTGGGAAAACTAGATATCAACAACAATAACAACAAAAAGAAAAGATGTAAAAAGATAGTAATAACAAAAATAAAAACCTATGAAAAACCTATGTAGAAATACATGATGAAACATGAGACTCCTTTCAAATTCATAACTGAGCTTGCAAGAAAATAAGACAATTATTAGGGACTGGAAAAGGAGGAGTATGTGAACATGAAAGCCAAAGCCGTCCTGGGCAGGAGGGAGGCAGGGAGGGTGTGAGATTCCCTCAGGAAGCCAGAACTCTCACAGGGCTACAGCTACAATGGACGGAGAACTTTGGAGAGCAATTAGGCAATATCCAGTGCAGCTGAAGATATGCATTCCCTACACCCAGAAATCCCATTCCTACATATGTACCCTGGGAGATATGCACAGAAAGTTCATGGTAAGCGCTTATCTAAATATCCATCATCGGGAGGATGAAGTGGTAATGCTGACATATTCGTACACCGTTATGTCATAACGGCAGTGAAAACAAATGAACTAGAGCTACACACATCAACATGGATGAATCTCACAAACATAAAGAATAAGAAAGTATGTCTCAGAAGAACCAATAGATTTTACTATTTACATACATTTTTAAAACATTTATTCATTTAGTTATATTTTACTCATTTTTTACTATACTCTATATACATATTCATTTCTGTATTTCCACTACCTATATGAAAATATAGATGGTAAAAATGTGTGCATATAGATACACATATAGAAAAAGTATAAAGAAATGAATAGGAATGAGAAACACCAAATTCAGCTGGCTGCTCCCCCAGGGGTGGGAGAAGAAAGGGGGTGCACAGAGGGAACGTCGACCACATTGGTCATGTGTTACTTCTTAAACTGGTGATGAGTATGTAGATGCTTATTCTATTTTTTAAAAAACTTGTTTGTATATCTGAAATATTTCATAATAAGTTTTTAAAAAGTCAAATGACTGATTTTACCTCAACTCGTAACCATTTTCCTTTGCAATGGAAGAGGCAGATTTTCCCACAGAAGGGTAAGGAAACGAAGTACTCTGAGGTCATGTGCTACAAAACAGAATAGCATGACACTTTTATTACTCTTAGCAAAGAGTATATTGCTACACCATTAGAAAAACAACGCTGTGGCACAGGCCAACTTTCACCCATGTGTAATCAGTGGCTGCGGGGCACGTCCAGGGGGTTATAGAATGTCTGCCCTGTTTCTCATACATTTGTTGATGGCGGTGATCTATTCTCCTTCCTTGCACATGGCTTATAAATCAGCTCTGTTGAAATGTCTGAAAATGTCAGTGTGGAGGTCAGTATGATTCATCCAGGCTCTGGTACCATCAGCCAAACACAAAGAGAGAGGATGAATCTGACAAAGAGGAGGCCAACAGGCTGGATAAAAGTGAGGAGGCTGGGCTAGCTGTCCAACCTAAGGCCTCTTCTTTTCATCTTTTTACATACAGATTCAAAAATAAGATTTTACTTCCAAAACAAATGTTATCAACACAGATATGGATATCAGTGCCGGTGAAATTCCAACACATGATGGCGTAGGTCTCCTCAACCTCCTCTCCTGGTGTAGCTTGACGCTGGGGACTTGCCATGGTCCTTTCCTTCAGGGTGAGTGTGTGCATTCCCCCCACAGGTAATGTCTCCACTCGGGTAACAAGAGCACTAGGGACTATGAAGAGTGCATTTCACCGCCATGGGTCATAAGCACAAGCGTGCAAATGAGCCACTGGAATCAGCCTCTCTGGGTGTCTCAGATTTCTCCAAGACAGATTAACAAATCAAACTTAAGTAATATATATATAGAGATACCTAAAACACCCATAACACAGAAAAAGATAAAGCTATAGATCTAATGCCTCAATTCTAGGCTGTAGTCTGAATACAGGTTTAACCTGATTCGGCAAGTACTTTGAAATACCTATTCTATGTAAGACACTGAATAAGGTACTATAGTATCTAAATGAACTAGGTACTTACCAGTGCCAGGTAAAGTTCAGTCTCTGCCCTCAAGAAGCCTACACTCTAGTACAGCAACAAATTCCAAATAGTTAAAATTTGATGCTGCTGCATAAGTGCCACAAGGTGCTCTGTGTGCTTTGCAGGTGAGAGGAAAGGGTTCACTTCCAGGGGCGAGAGGGCCTGGTTGAAGTGGCATTAGGGTTTAGTCACTTGAGAACTAAGCACATTCTGGATGATGACTATAATGTCCTACTGGAGGTAAGGAAATCACCTTAGAACCTTAAAACAAAACCTCTAGATATCCTGATTCAGAAAAGAATTATCAGGGGGATCATTTCATAAACTCTATAAATGTCTAACCAATGTACTGTATGCTTGAAACTAATAATAAAATGCTTTTTTTAAAAAAGGAAAAGAATTAAAGGGTAAGATGCTTTTTAAATAAATTTCAATGGTAGAACCACATATATTGAGGCGGTAGGTTCAGGGACTGTAAAGTGCTTGGGAGTGATGCCTTAGAAGTCTTATTCTACTCCTAAATTTCATCTTTGCCCAAGGCAGAGGAGCCAGCTGGCTCTAGCAGACAGACACACGCAGCTGCACTTAGGATCATCAACTGAGCCTTGTAAATAACAAACCTACCGGTTGTTGAACACTTAGTATGTGCCCCACACTGTGCTAAGCTGTCTTGCGACCTCTCCATGTGACAATCCTATGGGTATACACTATTATTATCCTCATTTCACAACGCAGAAACTGGTGGGCGTTGTTGGTTTGTTTTTGTTTTTTTTTGTCTTTTGTTTTAAATTACGCAGTCTGTGGTTCTTAAGCCCTGTTCTAGAAATTCTACCTCAAACTATTCAAAAGCTACTCATTCAAATTAGTGACCACTCTGATTTGCAATTTTAAGACAATTTTAGAGGTGGATGATGCTGCCATACCTTACAATGGAAGTAGTCCTCTATCTTATGTAGAAGGTCATTGAGCTTGTTCAGACCCTTACAAGGTACCTGGCAGTAGAGTGTGCCATCAGAGCAAATATTCGTTACTCTGACATTTGTGTACATGGCATCAACCTGGAAGGAACAAAGGACACATCAAGGGTGCTTAAGAACCAAGCATGGCTCTTACCTACCTAAGGGGTATCTACCTAAATATCTCATTAAAAGTCTTTGGATTTTAAAATCTTCTAAGCTGGGGGATAGATAGGATAGAATGAAATCCATAACTTAAATGTAAAAAACTAATTTAGGTGCCTCTTTCCAAAAGGAATATCTGATATCATGTTGTGTCAGGCACAAAGTTGACATTTTGAATACACTAACTTATTACCACTTTCCATTGTCTGAAAAGCTGAGAATCTCCTTAACTTTATTTTCTCCCCATTAATTTAGAAAAAGAATTATTACATAAAACATATTTTTGCAACATTAACAGAAATAAAAATAAAAAACTCTCACCAAATCAATCCCATTACCAGCCTACTTTCCAATCTATATCCACAGGCAACATGAATTTTAGTAATTTTAAAAATTGTAATCATATAAAGGTTTAATTTTAGCCATTTTTAGTCAAATCCTAATATAAAGACAATTCACTGTTGTTCTACCTTTCCCAATGTAGCTATGAAGCCTTTAAAATGATCATTTTTAATATCCTACTCTTCAAAGAGGCTGTTCTATAATTTATTAAAGGTTTCCTTCTTTGTGGACATTTACGTTCTTCACATTTTAAAAATGTTAAAGTTAATCATTTAATAAATATCTTTATTAAACTAATTTTCCTTTCTTTTGTACTATCCTCCTCTATTAACTTTGCAAAATAATTCCATATAAAATTAATATATGCTCATTGTAAAAATTGTAAAATTAAAAAATTTCAATTCCTAATAATTACTTTTTACGTTTTGGCATTTTTCTCCCTTTCCAGCCCTCCCTTCCCTCTTTTCTCAATACATATGTAACCTCTCTCTACACAGTGTTAGTCTAAAATCTACAGCATTCTTTCCTGATAACCTCCTCTCCTACAATGTGTGTAACAGATGACAACAGTGGGCACAGTGGTACCTGAAGGTGAACCTCTAATGACTCATCACACATGGCCTTTAAGCAGGTAGCATTGATATTGACGTCATCGTCTCCTGAGGTATCGTATAGAACAACAAGTGGAATATCAGCTTTCTCAAGGATTTCCACTGCAAAGATCTTCCCACAGGTTAAAGATTCAACCACCTTCACTAAACCAGGATCATCACTTAGAACTTCCAACCCTAGAAAATATCAAATATTTAAATTTCTACTTAATTAGCAGAATCATTTTAAGATGGATAGATTGATTGCATATTTTGGCAACTTATTACAATTATGAATCTACTATAAATTCTTAAATTTTAGAGGGAAGCTTTGTTTTACAATTTTCTTTATATAACCTACCTTTAGGTTTTAAGATATATTATAATGTGAATGCCCCCTTTGAATGATTACACTAAGGCAGGCAATCTTAAAAGAAGAAGAAAATTTGATGATCAATCAGAACTTCTACCTTAGCAGAAACAGCTTTCACTTTATATACAAACACATATTTTAAAAAAAAAGACTAATACGTTATCAATTTCTGTTGCCAGTCATGTATTTGTAATATTCTTCCTAAAAATATACCTTTGACTTTTTAAATTTTCTAAATATTCACAATTATTTCTTTTTATAAAATAAACATACATTCATTGGAAATTTAGACAATAACTATTTCTTCCTTTCTTTCCTTCCTTCCTTCCTTCCTCCTTCCTCCTCCGTCCTTCCTCCTCCTTCCTTCCTTCCTTCCTTTCTGTACACCAAGATACCAAATAATTTCCTGACTTATCATAGAAAGATTAGTGTTTAACATAATATGGGTATCGGGTGAATTTTATTGTAGTCTAATTACTCCTTAAATTCTTTGAAAATTGTAATTCTGTATCATGTATGTGACAATTCTAAATTAATCTACTAAAATTAGCTCATCATCTCTCCAATGGTACTATAATGTATATTTCTATATTTTTCCCCCTTTAAATCCATAAACAAAAGCTCACAGACTCCCTCTGAGCCAGCTTTCTCTCATTCTTGTTCTGTTCTCCAGACATATTGCTGCATGAAACCTTTATCAGAAGCCGAAATCTTGTCCTATGGTCTTGATATGTTCTTTTCAAAACTAACTCCCACGGGTTTATAACAGGCTTTTAAACTTACTTGAGATTTATCTCACAAATAGAGTTAAACCCAGCTTCTCTGACACAAAGACTTACCCCTGATAGGAAGGAGGGATTTCTTAACAGGGCTAATTTTCATGAAAGAATTTGGATCATTTTCTTAATTGAGCTCAGGCTCCCCTGGCATTATGCATACACATTTCATTGCCCTTCTTCGTCGTTAACATGGCCACTGCATCCTCCAGACTTTCCAGTTATCCCTACAATGACACTCTCACACACGTGCATTCCTCTATGCTTCCCTGAGGAGGAAAGACCAGCACAGTGACACATCGACTGTGCCAGAGGCTGAACATGACCTACAGCTGAACTAGCGCTTGGACACACGAGGGTGTGTTACTTGGTAATAAGCAGCGCCCACAGGGTCCATCTCAGTGGGAATGAAGCGAAGAGCCACTTTACAACGTGTCGGACATGATTTAAACTGATCGAATCCCAAATACAGGGCCTCCAGCAGTTGTGACTATGGCAGTTAGAACAACAATAACAACAACAAAACCCTTTAAGATGGCTAATACACATTTTTATAATAAAATATGTTACATATAACAAAAAATATAGGAAAAACTATCATGTTTTCATAATGATTACATCTGACATAGACTACATTAAACATGAATTTAAACCTTTCAAGAAATAACACGTTATAAAACCTTGAGATACTTAGTATCTAGGATTTAACCACCCAAAAGTACAATGGTGGCAATGTACTGAAATAGAAAGAGCTTTAGAGAAAGTTCCTCTTACCTGCCAGCTTACACTTTGTAGCTTGGAATGAGAGTGAACAGAACTTGGGGTTCAATTTGTATGCTTTGCTCTTTTCAACGTTTTCACTAAATCCATAATCAACATAGCATACCTAATAATAAAAACAACAACGTTTAGGTTCAAATAAAATTCTTCATCCTCACTTAAAAAAAAAAAACACTGATGCACTTAAGTGGCTCCATTTTATTTCATAACCATCACGTTAAGTGGCAGCAACGCCCTGAGATGTGCCTGGAGAGGTGCCCGTTACTTGCCTGGAAGAGAAAGGCTAGGGCTGGGACCGGGGAAGCCGGGCCCCACTTCTCTACTGTGCCTTTGTCAACAGGGAGAAAAGGAAAGACTGCTGAACTCCGATGCCCTGCTGTCGCCAGCTTCTCCGCAGCACACCTGTCATGGTTCTGCCAGCTTCGGCCGGCCCACCCTTCAGTTAATGCATAATGCCTGTATCACCTTATTCCTTCTTGATTTACACACGTCCACTAAGGATTTGCATACTTAGGCAACAGTACCTGTTTCTTGAGAGGGCATCACTCTGGCAGTATTTATCATAGTCTAAACCCCAAAGCAGCACTTGTGATGGCTGCTCTTGGCTATTATGCTTCCAGGGACCAAAATGATTTCTGTCGATGACAAAACTGATGTCATAGCTGGGTAACCTTGAATTCTACACTGTAAATATGGGTAGGACTTCATCTAGCTCAGCAAAAGGCCCCAAATCTTCTGGACAGAATTCTGTTCGCAGAAACCTGTAGGACACCTTCTCACCATTAAGACGGATCATTAAGAGCCTGGATGTTATTTTTAAAGTATTAATAAAACCTTCATTTGAAAAGGACTATATAAAGCCTTTTAAAAAAATAATAAAACCTGGAAACATTAAGCTATGGTTTAGAGTGATAACGAAGAATCTGAAAGAAAGTGGTGAAAAATGTAGTATGATTCTCTAATTAAAGCAGACGATAGTTATTATAAAAACAAACAAAAACACAACAAAATCCAGAGCAAAGGCATGGCAAAGAAACATCAAGTAACAGAGAATTCTACTTAATGCAGAAAAATAAAATTCACAGCTTCTTAGTACCTAAATTATGGTACTAAAAGAACAAAACAAAAATTCTCCCAGCAGAGAATCTAAGGCGGGGGGTGGTGGGGGGAGATACCACTAAAGCCTTTCCCTGAACACCCGATAACTGTGTATCTTATATTGCAAAGGATCATCTCTTAAGAGTCCATATCTTGACTCGATGCTCCCTTAGACCTAGATCTCCAGAAGGGTTCCCGTATCAGCCAGCCAGCCAGCCATTCGGCACACTGGTTCATTTTTCCAATCCCAAATTAGCACCTGTTCTCCCTTCCCACAGGCCTCAGGACTCAGGCAGCTTTTGTTTCCTTTAATAGCTACCACCACCTACAACTTGGATTCTGCTCTTCCCAGTCCTAAAATGGAGATAATATGATCCAACAACAGAAAATAATATGTGAAATCATGATTCCTGAGGAATGGAGAATATATTTCTAGCATCAACAGACTAAAGAAAAACTGCTCTAAAATCTTCTAAAGGTTTCTGTGATGTTTGGAGCTTGTTTCTTTTTTGAATCACGGCACCATATATTTGTATGGCAGCTGAAGTTTATAAAACATTTGCCCATGGATTGCCCAGTCTGACTCTCACCACACTCTGCCCTGTGTCCTTTGCGCTGTGAGAGTGGTGAGGAGTGTTTCTCTAACACCCTGGGGCAGCACAAGCAGACTCATATCCTGGCATCAGGCCCAGTCCATTCCTGATCCTCTGGCACCATCAAGTGGCCAAAGGTCTCACAGCCACCTGAGTAATTAGCAGACATCACTGGGATGTGGGCCTGGATCAGGTCAAACTGGTACCAGCCTCAGGGGGTGACCGCATGTTCCTTTTTCTCACTCACCAAGGTCTGAGGAAAGCAAGGAGGGAATCGGTACTTGCTGTCAGGCATAGTAGCATTCAAGAGAAACAAGACTTGCTAAGCAGCTGAGGTTTCTCCAGATAAAGGGAAAATTCACCCCTGTCTGGTTCATGGGGGTGTGGGGAACAACATCAGGCAGCTTTTGTTTCCTGATCTGCTACAACTGCTGTTGTCTTGAGAGCTTACTGCTATACAGTATATCAAGCTACCCCACCTATTCCTAACACCAGCCCGCGGCTCTCAGCAACGATCAACAGCCGGTCACTCCCTCCTATATGAGACGCTTTCTTGTTCTGGCTTCCATGATCCTGCCCTCTTGGTTTTCCTTCTTCTTTGGCTATTCTTGCAGTCTTCTTTGCTTCTCTAATGCCTCCCATCTAAACGATGACATGTTTCAGAGCCTGGTTCCAGGTCCCCTTCTCCTTTCTATGGGTATTCTTTCTCTAGGTGATCTTAACCTAGTCCCATGACTTTAAATAGCACCTATATGCTGATACCTCCCAACCAGACATATCTCAAGTCCTAACTTCTCCCTGAGCTCCAAGCTCATCCATGTGAAACCTGAATGTCTTAATTCTCCTATATACTGGTTCTTCTCCCTGATTTCCCAATTTCAATAAGTGGCACCACGCTCCACCTAATTGTTCAAGTCCCAAACCCAGCAACCTGAATCTTCTCTTTTCTTACCTTTCTCATCCAGTGAATTAGTGTCCTATCAGTTCTACCTCAAAATACACCCTGAAGGTGTCCTATTACCTGTCTCCACTACTGCCACCACAAGTCAGGTTACAAGTTACTTACTAGCTATTGCAATAGCTAACTGATCTTACTTTCCTTCTTTGCCTTACTATATAATCCATTCCCCACACAGGTACTGAAACAATCTTTGAAGCCAATAAACCAGATCCCATCTTCCTGCTTATTCTTCCTTTACAGTTATTTTCTATTATAGCACCCTAGTTATTTCCTTCACTGCACTTAAATTGTCTCATTTATTTATTATATACTGCTCATTATCTGTATTTCTTCACTAGAGTGTAACCTTGAGAACAAAGACTTGTTGTCTGTCTTGTCCCCCTATCCAGAATAGTCAGGGGGGGGGGCGGAGAAAGAAAAATTTATCAGGCAGATACTAGCGTGATGATAGTATCTGATTTTACAGGTAAGGAATCAGAGAAGTTGAACATCTTTCCCGAGGCCACACAGCTAGAAATGGCCGCACTGGGATGCAAACTCAGGCTTCAGTGACTCCAGACCTTAAACTCCCACAGTAAAAGGAAGGAAGGAAGGGAGGCCCAAGTGATTTTTGCCTGTGGATTTCGGACTGAGAGATATCCTTGTGGAGCATTCGCAGTATTTATAATAAACACTGTTGCCCTGTTAATGAGTCACTAGAGTTCGTGTAGTTTGTCTCTTCATAAGCAATCTCTATGCCTTCAAATAGCTTAAGTTTTGTTGAACTTTCTAAAGGCAGGGAAATCGTCAGGAAGTGGAAGTTACCTAGGAACATTTGGGCCAGTTATCTCCTATCAACTAGAAGCCACTCGGTTTCTCAATGAACAGAAGCAGTGATGGGCCCCACTGACTGGGGTTCTGATCACCCAGACTTCCTGTCCCGTTCATTGCTGCACCAAGGTTTCTGATGTATGCTAACCCCCCATCCTCTCCCTTTCCCCAATATCATCTCTCCTCCTGGGGTCCTGACCTTCCACTGAGGGCGCTCTGGCTTTGGTTCTGGTACCCTCTCCCAAGCATTCCCACCGCTCCCCCAAATACAAGTGTGTTAAAGGTTGACCCCTCTGTGGTATTCTTTCCCTGCGCAATGCCAGTGAAGACAGGGGCTCTCTATTGGAGAGTTTTCACACATGTAATGTCTCCAGGGACAGGCATTCCAGATACAGATAGGGAACAGCTAAGCAGAGTCTCTGGAGACCAAGATCTCAAACTCCAAATCATTTAGTCTAATGCCTTTGCTTTGTAGACCCAGGTGGGGAAACTTGACCAAGGACACACGTCCATTAAACAGGCAGAGTTGGGACTAGGGCCCAAGTTGCTAATCACACTGCTCTCCGCTGGTGCAGTTATCAGCTTGGTCCTTAACTTTTTCTAGACTTTTTTTTCAAACTTTAAGTATAATTTGTATTGAAAAAAGAATGCCCATTTAAAGTATAGTTTGATGTGTTTTGACAAATGTACATACCCACATAACCACCATAATCAAGATAATAGACCTCGTCTGAAGCTCCAAAACGTTCCCTCTTACTCCTTTGCAATTTACCTGCCTCCACCTCCTGTCCCAGGCAACCACTGATCTGTAACTACAGATGAATTTTACCTGTTCTCAGACATTATTGCTATGGAATTATTCAGTGTAACTCCTTTCTGTCAAGCTTCTTTCAACGTGATGTCTGTGAATTTTTATCCATGTGACTGTGTTCTCAGTAGTTCATTCCTTGTTATTGTTGAATAGTATCCTATTATTTGATTAAACTACAATGTGTTTGTTTATACGTTCACCTGTTGTGAATATTGGGGTTGTTTCCAGTTTGGGACGATTAATAATAAAGCTGCTACAAACATGTGCACAAACCTTCTTGTGGACTTACATTTTCTCTTATGTAAACACTTACGTTTCATATGAGTATTTAACTTTATAAGAAACTCTCAAACTGTTAGGCAGTTTTCAGTTCTTTTAAGTCAGGTCAAATTACTTAAAAGTTTTATCTCTGTAGATTTGGTTAAGGAATTTCCTAAATTTCTCTGTGAATGGTAAAAAGTAGGTGGAAAGTCAGGGCCTCTCCTACTGAACAAACTAGGTAAGAAACAGAAGCATCCCTTCCTGACCACCTGCACTGTGCTTGAAGGCAGGAGTTTCAGCAGAGAGCGCCTGATGGACCTAGGCCTGGGTTCATGGCATGGTTATTTGCGCTTAGTAACACAAAAGAGATTATTTGCCAGGGGCTGGCTGATTCTGGCACAAAGGACAGGTTTTATTTTTCAATTTTTAAAAATTTATTCTCGATTATAGTTGACATACAATATTATGTTAGTTTCAGGAACAGATTTTATATTATGAAACAGAGGCCAAAGAAATAGAAGTGCATTTCTGTGCTTGCAAATCTAGACGAAAGTGAATCTTGAAGGTAAGAGCTCTAGTCGTCTCTGCACTGAGGGCACGAAGGGGCAAGAGGGCAGAGGCTGCCCACCAGGAATGTGGCCCACCTGGAAGTCTAGAGCCTGCTGATGGAAAGACTGCCGAAAGAGCTCTCTGACCTTCCGAAATGACTGACAGGGCGAGACTCCGAGCACATCTCAAGTCCTGTCTGGGGTTCTCCTCAGCTGACGGTGGAATGGGGGAGAGGAAGAAGGTCCTTTCCTCTGATCTGTATCGCTTCCCTCGCTCTCACTCCAAAGTCCTGACCTTCACCAAAAGCCCACAGAGCTCTGATCAGCATTTATTATATATTCTTGGAGAATGGGAATAAACGGCTCTTCCTGATTAGGAGTTATAGATACTCCAATGGAGGAGAATTTTTTTCCCCTTTTTTTTTTAACTAAAATTCTGAGATAATATAACTACCACTACTTAAAAGCTGACAGTGTCAATATTTTGTAGATATTATCTTCTCAACTTCTGAAAGAAACTGAATACAGTTTCTCATGTCCTTAGGATACACCATTAGAAGCAACATTTTATTTGAAAATGTATGTGCTTGTCTTCATAAAGCTATGACAAAGTAAACAGTGCTTGCCTTTATTTTGTTCTCTTCTGTTGAGATGATCTGTGCCCGTAACCAAGCGTCCTCCTCAGCATTTACAGCCAGCAACTGCCCAACATGCACCGTCTGGACTGGTGTGACCTTAGAGTTCTTACTGTAATACTCCTTCATTTCATCCTCCATTAACTCCTGAGCAGCAGAGTAGTCCTTGCCCACATACCTGAATTAGTTCAAGGAAGAGAACACAAATGAAGTAATGGCAATCTATAGGAATTCATCAATACTACTGTTTTTCTATTGCCACCTTTGGTTCCTGTCTGAGACTTGCTTACATCGGTAGAGAGGAGAACGTGTATTTAGCAACATTTATGCCTTGATTAAGGAAAATATAACAGCGTAGAGTTGATGCAAAAGAGAACACAGTCCAACGCCCCACAAAACAGAGCAAATGCTCGACAGCTGTCCAGCCGCTGGAGCATCTTCAGGAGGATAAGGCTAAGGAAAGACTCCAGGGAAGAGAAGAGAGGAAGCCACTGTGGGAAAAGGAGATGCCAACGGAGGCCCGAAAAGCAAGAGTCGACTTAAGATCTGACTAAGGCTGCTGCAGATCTTTGCAGATTACTGGAAGAGCATCTAGTTCATGGTTTTGCCTTATCTAAGGCTGGGTCTGAACAAAGCTCAAGCTCTGAAAACCAATGAAATTTTACCAGAGGAAATACAAAGCCTTACACACAGTAAACACAGTATGTGCTAATCCCTCCCCAACTTATTGAACAAATTTAAACATATTACAACAAAATGCTGAGTTCTGACACCCTTAAAAGGGATAACATGTTCCAGGTAATGCCTTTTAAATTGTTGCTTTCTGAGAAGTGTTTTTTCAGAATTTTTTTATCTCTCTCTACAATTTTCTGTTGTTGACAACTGCAGTCCCCTTGTCCCAATTCATGCTATCAAAACATACTACTTCCCTTCTGCCACAAAGAGACTATTTTATGTTTGCCCTTCGGTCCTCAGAGACAATTCCATCAAAGGCCTCGTTCCGGGACGTAAAACCTGGTGAGTCAAGTCTGGCTCCTTTAACGGGAGCTGTCTCAGCCATAGGATGCAGGGTTTTTAGCTAGAAGGCTATGCTGTCACCCGGCCAGGGAATTGGAGGATATGCCATAAGTACATTGTTCTTTGTATTGTTCTAGCTTTTCCCTAGGGTCCAAGTAGACCTATAGAACATTAAGAAATTACTCCTTAGGAGTGGTTACATGTATTCTTGGTAATTATCTGCAGGGCAGAAGACACCGTAGTCAGCTTATTTGTTACTAGAGAAAAAAAGTTTTAAAAGGTCCTATACAAAATGGGAAAAAATGCCTCTTTTGAGGTAATGGCTAGTTAAAAAACCAGTTATTACATGCATATTATTCACTCCAGAAACAGCTGTAGGAATGAATTGAGCTTTACAAATATTAAAGCACTGCCTGGAATGCAGCTGCATTCTTGGTTCTAAAGTTTCCTGGAAGACCTGCAATTCTGCCCATTTCCTGGGACCTGCTGTCTCGTGGGACCTGCTGTAGTGCTGCTACAGCCCTGGGAGCACAACTGGCAGAGACCTGGGCGATAGCCCTTGGTTTGGTAGACTTCCTAGGAGAGTCTCCTGCCAGGGAGAAGGAAAGTGGTAAGAAGCAACACGAGACCTGCAGGCAGCTTCTGTCTCTGCAGCAACCGGCAGAGAGGACAGCTACACAGCTTGGGTGGGGTCGTGACATGGCAGTCGGTATGAGAGTGGGTAGTGGCAAGAATGAGGTCACACATTGTCCCCAAATTACCTGAGCAAGCGGGCAAGGAATGTATGTAGGCCAATTTAGGTATGCCATAATTCTAAAGTTTTTTAAAGTTAATTTTTGAGCCTGGAGATAAGAGATTCCCATGCTTGACCTGAGGATTCTGCTACAATGCCTCTCTGGACCCTTTATGAGTCACAGGACTAGTTTCCAGAGCCTACTGCCTGGGTTACCATGTGGGTATAAAACAGGTCTCAACCCAGCTGGAATTTGTTGTCTTCAGGGTGGTGGGGGATGCCAATGACCTAGGTCACTCTAAGAAGAGACAATGCCTTTCTGCTGAACATGTACAATGCTGGCTCTGGGATTCAAATTTACAATGGAAAAAGGGATCGAAATAATCTGAGGATTCTGGACCTAATCATCCTGGAATGGACTGGAACCCTCCTATTGAAATCCTAGACTGATCCAGATTCCTGCCAAACCTGTGGGAAGAGCATCAGAAATTATATGATTGACCTAGGCTCGTGCTGGGTGCTTGGTCTCTGACGATGGGACCAATGACCACTGATTGGTAAGAGATATGGAAGGATCCTGCCAAGGAGGCAGATACAGATTTTTTTAAAAATAATGTCATATAGTAAAAGTTAGCAATGTGCTCAACATCCTTCCTTTACCTGAATTTATTAGTGAACCATAATAAATTCCTAACCCTTAGCAATCTATTTATATCTTCGGGTCATACTGCATCTTAGAATAAAAGCTTTATACATTCACTATCCCTGTACAAAACAAGACTTCTCCAAAATTTCTATACATTCATTTAGTTTGAGCATCCCAAGATACTTAATTCTCATTACATTATCCACTCAGACTTAGTTTGTTCAAATAGTAGAGCTTTACTATTTTTGATCTATTCTTTCATTTAGTTTTTGCGGTCTTTGGGCATTCCCAGCTCAGCTGACGCTCTGGAGGAGTAGCAGGGCAAACTATAAGGACATTTCGGTTGAAGAAGCCTGGATTTGTTCTGTTTCAGCTTTCTCCTGTTTTATCCAGCCACGGTCACACCCTAAGCTACTGCCTTGAGATATCCAGCTACACTGAATCAGAAACTTCAAACTTCAATATCTTCTATGTATTCTGTATTTTCTCAAAAAGTCCAGGTCAAGTGCCTGGGCTAGGCTGTTTTTTGTAATTCCAATTGTCATTAGCCACTTAGACAATGATTCCTCCCAGGCAATGATATCAAAAGGCTCAAAACAGAAGCACCTTTGGGTCTAAAGTCTAATCTGATGTATTATATTCTAAAGGTGGTACTTAGCTATTTTGAATATTAGGAAAGGCCACAGAGCCCCAGATCAAATAGTATTAACTACCTCATGGGTGACTTGCTTTTTCCATGCACTAGCTCTTCTGGCATATATAGTTACCATTATGCTTTTGATGTAGTTTTTCATGTTCAGAAAACCTTATCATTCCAATTTAAAACTGTTAGTAATCTTTTCTCATAAATTATATATTTTGAACATTGAACGAATATTAAGAATGTATGAAGAGATTAATCTTTTTAAGTACTTTGATGTTCGCCATCTACTAGGAGAGACAAATATACTTATATAACCATAAGTGAAGAAATAAAAATTAAGTCTCTTAGGCGATACAAACAAAGTTAAGTCTGGCAGTTGAGAGAAATGTGCAAGACATGAAAAAAAGAATATTTTTGTACTTCATTATCACTCTATAGAACTTAGAATATATTATTCCCCTCAACCCCCAGCACCCACGTGAATAGCCAAGTAACGGCAGTCCACCAGGGTGCTAAAGAATTAGAAAATAAAACTTGCCTGATGACCACTTCGTTTGTGTTGCTCAGCTCAACCACCAGCACAGACGGGGACGCCTCGGTTGGGATGATTAAGGGAGGAACTGTTATATCCTCCATAGTGGTGCCAGTAGTTTCGGCAATGTTCTTTTCTATCTGCAAGTATTCTTGTTCAACCATAGATTTGATGTCACAATCGCCATGCGCTTGCCCTGCATCCTTCAGGATTTTGTCAGTGGGCAATGGAAGTTTAGCATACAGAATGGCCTTCTGGGGATTTCCAGAAATGTAGTCTATGGTGCATACATCGGAAAGCGAGGAAAGGTTTTTTAAGGCATCTTCGGGGAATTTCACTTTGTACGTGCCCTCAAATGCTTTTGGGAGTGCACTGGCCCAAAGACCACTTGAGTATTTCACCAGCAGCTCTCCGACTTTCTCTTTAAAATCTCCTGGCATAACTGCTGGACACCCTTTTGATGGCGGTATTTGTTTTGGAGCAGGTAGTGGGGATGGAGGCACTTTTTCAACAACCAGTTCACTTCTCGAAAGCTGCTTTCTCTTAGCTGGATAAAGGAGCAAATCTTGACCACCACTGCAAGGTTTTTCCACCTGAAATTTTTAAATAGAGCAAATGAAAACGACTATAAACAACCTGAAAATACATTAAAACATTACATTTGAGAGCGATGCTGTTTTACAATTAAACAAAAAATATCATGAACCACATTTCAGAAATACATGGAAATAAAATGGTATTAATTTCCCTTGTGAGGTATCTGGACTCCAAACACTAGGAAGTCATGAATGCTTCCGCCCAGTGCACCAAACATTTCATTTAGTTCTCCCTGCCAAATTCAAAGCAACAGCTTACAAAATTGACTGATTACAAATTGAATGAAGTTATGAAAAGGTATCAGAACAGTCAGGAATAAAACACTGGGAAGAAAGCTAGGAAATATTTAGATAAAACTGAAGTGCTGTCTCTCTTCTTCCTGCAATCTCCTGAGAAAACCCTCAGCTTCCCATTATTTAGAAAAAGACACTCCAGAGATAAGGTACAGTTTTTACAACCATTACAATAGCAAGTTAGCTGAAAGTATTGCCCTTCCAATGAACAAAGGAATGAACAAATACCTGGCATTTGTATGTTATCAATTTCTAATTTTATTTGCATAACATTCAGATAACATGAGAGGCATGGCAGATTGTCATCTCTGTGTAAGAGAAGAAAGAGAAACTGATGTATGGAACCATTTTTTCCAAGTTCTAAGACTTTCTAATACTAGACCAGGAATCAGCAAACTACAGGCTCCAGCCCAATGCAGCCTGTCGCCTGTTTTTGCATTGACCATGAGCTAAGAAATATTTTTAAATGGCTGAAAAACTAAAAGAATTATTTCATGATGTGAAAATTATATGAAATTCAGCGTAAAGTTTTTTGTTTGTTTTTTAACACAGCCATACTCATTTGTTTTCTATTGCTTCAGTAATGCAATAGCAAAGTCAAGTAGTTGTGCAGATGGTGGGTGACAGTCACATAGCTCTTGGCCTGCAGAGCCTTACAAATTTATTATCTAGCCCTTTACAAAAAAGTTTCTCAACCTCTGATTAGACCAAAGTTAGTATTTACAGGCTTCTGAAATGTTCCTATTTTGTCGGATCCTGCTCGGCTATTCCTTGGCTTCAATTTAAACCCTTAGGAGAATATTCCAAACCATTAAAGCCCATAAGTCTTCTCTCCTCTCAGAAGAATATTAAAATATGCCAAGAGGACAGCTTGTTAGCAAAGAACACTGACTTCATTTATTTCACTTTTAATATAGTACTTAGAACATAAATATGTATAAAGAAGGTATTCTCTTGTCACCAGAGGTTTAATAGTAAAAAAAACAAAAAAAAAAAAAACAAAAACAAGTCAATTTAATATTTAGACTCCTTTCAGTCTGACTACATATTCTAGACAACACGTGAGGATGAATATCAATATAAGTGTAAAATGTTAGGTTTTTCTCATTTTCTTCTGCCATTGTGCATTGCTTAGGTTTCAAGGGCTGGGGAAAATTTTCTTGCCCCAAAAACCTAAAGCAACATTGAAAGCAGAGATAATCTAGTCTGCCTTTAGCATCTGCAGGCATTTCCTGTCACCACTGGTGGGTTTGTGACATTATGGATGGTGCAATAAATGACAATCAAAATTTATGTCCCTAATTTTAAGCCTCAGGGGGACACAAATATTGGAAATACTCCTCATATTGCTCACAATGGTTAGTCCACCTCACTAGAGACTCATGTTTTTTAAATCTGGAATCTTCAAATGCCAATCTTCACTATGCTTTACGGTGCTTCACGAATCACAATATAGATTGGGTATCCAGAGGTTTGAGAAACATAATTTAAAAGCAAATGGAAAAACAAAACAGAATTCGATGTGAGTTGTTCACTTTGTCATATAAAATGCCAATCAGTGTAATTTTAGATTTAGACACGGCAGTCCTCCATATCCAAAGCTGAACCTCTGGTTTCATCTTAAAGCCTCCTTCAGTCTTCACCCACCAACCTCTTCTCAATTTCCGCGGGCCAGTCTTCTTTATCTAAAATAACTCTCACATGCCCCATGCTCCACATGGCTTCTTCTAACTCAAAAGAGGATAAGAAGGCTTTTTCAGGTTTATGATCCTTTTCTTTCTAATGAGTGAGCTGAGAATATGGAATACTTCAATGTTTGTTTAACTGTCTCCCCAATTCCCAGTCCCAAAGCTTCCATTCCCATCTGTGTTTTAGATGTAATCAGGACCAATCGCCTATCAACATACTTTATCAAACCTCTGAACGTGACCTCTGAACATGACCTCTGAACAGCACATTGAGTTCTTCTAACTAGGAATTACTATCTTTCTGTGAATTGGTTCAGGGAAAGGGTAGAGGTCCTTTTTTTTTTTTTTTTTTTTTTTTTTTTTTTTTTTTTTTTTTCTGACCTTTATTCCAGAATAATGCTTAAGGAGCATTTGGAATTAGTAAGCTTCCAGGGCTGTGTCTGCAGCATTTAAGTCAAGCTCCGTCAGCTTATAAAGCAGATTTTTTGACCAACAAGCCTGACTTTATTCAAAGTCCAAACAAAAGCCAAGCAATCATATGAACTAGAAAATTTCTTCCTTTAGCAGCTTTATTTTATTTTTATTATTTAAAGTAGACACACCCCCATCCCCAAATGACTAGTTCCTTGAATTGTAGGCACTTTCCAATGTGCTTCTTCTTGATCTGGAGAGGCTGGGTATGTGCTTAAATTCTACTTTGTTCTCCAGTGATTTGGCCTCTTTAAATCAAATTAGCATTTACTAAACACAGACCTGACTTTTAGGAACTGAAAGTGACACTAACTAAAGTTGATCTGGATGTCTTCCAACACATTAGGCAAATACTCATGGATAAGTTTAGTGATATGGAAAATATACGTGATCCACATACTTCATTAACCTAATCCTTGGAGACTGAAAGGTTACTTCAATTCAAAGGAAAATAACATGACACTCATTGTTTAGAGCTAAAAATGCAACTTAAATGTAATGTTTTTTTCAACAAACTTTGTTTTAAAATTTTTCATATGAATGAAATCTGCTTTTCCCAGGCATTCTACTGTGATCACCATCTTTCTTCCATAAAATGTGCCTTTGTCTCTTTTAAATTTTCTGGTAAATGGACTTAGGAAAGAGACCTACTACTATATTTGTCCCCAGCCTAAAAGAATCTCCCCAAAGGTAAGGAATTGCTATAACGTGGGTTACAGCAGGGTGTCCATTCTTCACTGTGCTCTACTGCATATGACCAGATTTACAAGTTGATCTCCTGTCTCATCCCCAAGGTAGAACAGCTATCTTCTGGTCTTTGCAAATGACCAATGTAAAGTCAACAGCTACTTGAAACATGGCTTTTATTTTTCCTTCCTGTGATAATCAGCTAATAATTTCAGTTGGATCTCTCAAGAGGGTACTTTACAACTTCTAGTTCTTTTAGTCTACTGGATTCAGAAAGGGATCAGGTCTCCTGTTTTGTAGAAGACTCAGGATCATAATCCTGCCCTTTTCCTCTAGATTTTCTTTGATTCATGGCTCTATTTTTTCTTCAGTTTTGGATGTCCATCCCCCAAAATCAAAAATCAACAGTACAATGATTGGCATGACCTGAAAACCCATGTATTTACTATGTATGGACCCCAACCTCCACATCCCAATAGGAGGTAACATAAAAGATTAACTCCTCACACCATAGAGTTCAAGTCATCTCCTTTGACAATCATCAGAAGATTCTGGTATCTAATATGCCTTACACTTTCTATCCCCACAAGTTCATTACATTTAGCTTGATTTCTGCCTCATCTGGAATCACAACTTGAACAAGATACTTCTCTCACACCTCTCTGGGTTTCTAAATTTGGAGTAGACAGATTAGGTTTGGAAGATGTGAGACCCAAGGACTTAAAACATCAGCTTCTTCAGGAACCCTGTATATTCACACAAATAAAAGTCTTCATCCTATATGCCTACAAACTTTCTCTCTTAATTCTAAGAGGTCTTAACTTCTTCCTTTCTAATTTACCGGTGCTGTAAACTTAAAGTTCTTGAAGGCAAACTCCTTCAAGTTTATGAAGGCTGACCTGTTAACTCTGCAGCATGGGCCACTGAGGTAAACTTACTGTCCCTTATAGAATTAGAATTTTATTTGGGATTCTATAACAGAATTGGTATGGTCCAATTAAATCATAATTTCCAAAGCAGTTGTACAGGTCTCATCGAGCCAGTTTCATTCCCATTGGCTAGTGGTTCTTTGTGTTGAAGCTTGAAATTAAGTTCTAAATTCCATTTTATCTGGTCACCACCCAATACAAACTGGAGATAGAACAGCCTCTCTGCAGTTTACTGAGGCTAGTGATGCAAGCCCAAGAGAGTCACAAAGGGTTATAATTTTTTATCTGCTTTTGTTTAAGAAAGTACAACTGTTTGTGGCATATTCAGCAGAGATTTAATCAAAAGTAAAGGTAAAGTTTCCTTGTAGAGGATAACTCCTGTTTACAAACATCTACCCGGAGATACTCTCTACTATCTTAGATGAGTAGTTTTAGAGACTCTATATATTTCGAGGTTCATACTCTTTCACTCCCACCCCTTTTGCTAGTAAGGACTTTTTGTTGATGTTGACTGCAACTACTGATATTAGGATAAACTTCAAATTGTTTTCCTTCCGCATGGCCCAAGGGTAAGCCCTTGTTCACAGGTTCCTCCAGAAAGACAAGGGAGTCCTCTCCAGGTTTTGCGTGCAGAGCTTTGGGGAATGATCTTGGCTGCCATCTGTGGCTTTCGCTGTGCATTCTAGGCTAAGCAGGTACTCTAGGTATGCTCTCAATACCTTTGGTTGGCAGTGAGTGGGGGTGATCTGTTCTTCTAAGATGGCAGAAACTCACCTCATCCTAAAGTTTCAATTCCTTTGATTTCAGTCATTCACCATTCATTTTTTTTTTTAATTTAAACTTTTGTTTTTCCCTCTTTAGCTTTTCTTTTGTTTTCACTGAGATAAGTTCCTTTATAGAGCTTCCTGGGCACGTCTCTGGTTATTCAGTGGGTTTTAACCTGCTTTAATTCAATCTGGGCTGCCCCTCAAAAAATAACAGCTGCCTTTTCCGAAACATCTGTCATGTTTCAAACACTGTACTGGAGCTGCTTTCTATCATTGGTCTCATTTAATTCTAACAACCCTATGAGATGGGTAGAAATTGTCACATTTTAGAGCAGAGTTAGGCCTTGAGAGGATGATTTGTATGCTGAAATTAATATAGCTAAGAAATGGCAAAGCAAAATTCTAACTGCAAAGCCTAACTTTTTCTACTGCACTAGAGAGCCCTCCGAGGAGTTTCTCTGTCTTAAGTTCCAGAAGGGCAACATCACATTACTCCTCAACTTCTCTATTCTGATTTTGCCATAGTGCTGTTCTTTCTCCTATGCAGATGTTCGCTAAAATTAAATTTAAAAAATGTTCCAATGTGTTCAATGCAAATTTCTTTTTATTAGTGAAAAATTAGAAAAAAATTAGATTCCAATTAGTTATTACGGCTATACTTTCAAGTCCTTCATTTACTTTTCTCTGCTGTTTCTGCTGGCATTGCTATACAGATTACATCCATACCATTTAGCCTGAGGATACATCACTGCTGTTTGGTTTATTTTCACTTCCTTAGGAATCCAACACCAAGCGGTGTCGCTGTCTTCTCTGAGGACCCAACAGGAACTGTTACTTAGAAGCCAGTATTCATGGCTTATATATAGGCTTACCCTTTTGGGTTGTCTTTCCAAGCAGCTTCTGTACAATTTCCATTTCCCTCACAGGTTACCTAAGAAGATTACTATGAAACTGGTTTATCCTTGTTAATATGACTTTATATTCTCTTTAGCTTTCAAAAATTTCAGTCCACATTTTTTTGTCAGAGAAATCAGAAAGGTTAAGAACAACAGATTCAAAGCATTCTTCTGTCTGCATCCAAATGTTATCCAGTGTCCTTGTGAAGTGGCTTACAGCATAAAGCTGATTAGAACCTCTATGAAGGTAAAATTTCAGAGCTGCTAGTGGTCCCGGAAGCTTATGCTGCCCATTCTGATATTCAAATGGAAATCCCTACAAACAGTTATCTGTAGGTGGTAGGATGATCAGTGATTCTTATTTCTTTCATAATCTTATTTTTCAATCATTTTTATATAAGATGTTTTATATGATTGGGGTAACCACTTTTTTTTTAAAGAAATACACTGTACCTAGATTTCTTCGATTATATGACACGCCATTTAGAAGGATACACATTACCAAGTCTTTCTTGTCTTACCCTAAATTTTCTGTACTGTGTTAGAGATTGTCTGACCTTGTTTATAGTAGCATTAGCCTGAGCATGCTATCAGTGTTTCTGCTTTTCAGCAAGGCAAAAAGCAAGCAGCCAGAACAAAAGGAAGATAACCACGGCATAACTCTTTAAGACTGGGTAAAAATAACTATGGTGCAACTGTTTAAAACTGTTTACCAATAGGCTGTTAAAAAAAATTCAGAGGTTAAAATATTTTTTGAAAAATATCAGTTCACATTGGTGGTTTTTGGCATCCTAGACACAAATGTTCATACCTAACAATTTATAGTGATTGCATTTAAACATTTCTACTTAAAGTTGAGAGACACAGTATACAGACAAAAAAGGTATATTATATTTCTGCTTCATGTTCCACCCTCACTGCTGGACAGAAAATAATCATGCAACAAAGATGAAGCTGAGTGCTGAAAAAAGCAACCAAAAAACACAGCCAGTTGTTTTGGCACCTGAAATTTAGTAGGAAACCACCCATTTTAGGTAAAGTTTTAACATCGAAGTAATACTCTCTCATCTATTATCCTACCAAGAGAAATTGAAAAGTTTCCCCAAAAGCCATAAATTAAGTCATACAAATAATAATCATGGAGTATATAGATTAAAAAAGTAACCAGAAACATAATACATTAAGAACCTGTGAAGTTAATTTTTAAAATGTCTACTCCAAAGATATCTTCTTTGTCAAAGCTTAATGAGTTATGTGTATTTTGATGATATATAAAAAAAAAGGTTCTAAGTTTGTTGAAGACATGCTATAAGTTCACGATGCCTATGGATTTAAAAAGTAAAACCAAATGCATTCCAAGAAGGAGCTCGAGCCCCTGAACCTTCAAATTTAGCATCCTTGATAAAACCTCAAAAGTCTCCTCCATAATAGGACGTCTGAGGGGGTAGGTACATCAATGTTGCTGAAACTGTATCCAGAAAATTCTTCCCAGAAAGGAGTAAAAATGAAATGACTGAATAGTAACCCTGGGAATTCCTATTATACTAATAAATCCTCCATTCCACATAAATTGGGGGTAACATTCTTATGATCATTAAACATTCCTGCCTTTTAAGTAGGGAGACAGCCGCATTTCCAGAATTTGGTATTTATTCTGGTTTTCCCACTTCGCACTGCATTTTCTAACACATCACACTGCCCTACTGTGTTCTTAGCACCTAACACAGTGACTGGTACCTGCAGGTGCACAGTAAAGGTGGATGAACACACAGGATGAATGAGCGAGTGGATGGCTCTAATGCATTGGACTTGAGTAGGTGTCAGTGGCCTAGAGGAAAAAGTGGTTACAAAAATACATGCTGTTTTTAGGCCAGGTACTTATAAAGGGGGAGTGGATGACATTTTGCCCAAGAGAGTTTGGCAAAATATATATTAAATTAAAGAAATGAGAGCCCTCTAACAAACGCTGATCATCATGCATATTTAATTTTAGGAGCTTAGAATCACCAATGCTATTGCTACCATTTAAATTAGTTATATTGTTGAATATATTCTATGTAAATAAAACATTAAGAAACACCAAAAAGTTATTTTAAGAATCTAGTTATTTCTATCTCTGGCTGAACTAAAATTTCTTATAAATTATTCTGATCCCTCATTTTATTATAATAAACTCTCAAGTAGGAATAGGTATAAAAATTAATGTCAGCTCACTTTTATTTTTCTCCAAAGACATTTGTAAACATTTTAAGTCTGAAACCTATATTAACTTTAAAATAAAAATAAGATAGTCTATAAATAATTAAAACAACTAAACTATAACTAAATAGATGCATTTAGTTTTATGTTTATATATTTAGTTATATATTAGTTATATTAGTAATATAATATATAACAAAATAACTGTAATTTGTTCAGCTCAATATCTTTAAAAATACTCAGGAATGAATATATAAAATTTGAGGCTAACAAAAAAAGTTTGATTACCAGTAAGTTCGTTATTAAAATGGGTAAGCTATTAGTATCTATTAAAAGCAGTTCAATACAAAATGGTATACATATTATCACATATTATATGCATTTTAAAAATAATTTAAAACAAAATATATAATAACAGCAATTATAACACATGCAGCGCTTAACCCTTGACATACTTCTCTCATAAATAAGAACCTATATGTGTTAATATTAGAGATAAAGATTAATGAAGCAATATTATGTAAAGTGCTTCATGCTCTCTGGATAAAAGGTGATATGACTAATAACTCGAAATCTGAAAGCAGGGCAGAGAGGAGGCATCAGGAAAGAGAAACAAGGAGGAACATACCGTGCATATATGAGGCCAGTGCTCAAATTGTTGTAAAATTTCTTGATTAAGTTCTTCTTTATATAACTCTTTGTAAAAATGTGGAAGCTTAGATATCCAAATGCCATTGTTATGCTTGTTTAGTATTTCCTTTATGCGGTTTTGAACCTCATCCATTTTATAAGTGTAAGAGGCAGGAGGCGTGACATTTGGTTTTTCAACAGTCTGATTTAAATTATCTTTAAATTAAAAAAATGATAGAATTAACCAAAATGCTTAACAATTTAGATTATCCCCATTACCTAATATGTGTGTCATCAGGCTTTGTTATACTTCAGGCTTGTGGGGGGTCAAGGGATTTAGAAGGGATTTAGAAGGCAAAGTAGGACCAAGACAACCTCATTCCAAGTTTTAATCCTAACATAACCAGCACAGTCAACAGCCACCCACAGAGGAGACCTAGCCCCTTTATTTAGTAAAGGTGCTTCATGGTTTAATTTAAATAGAATAATCTTGCTTTGTAAAGAATAATGAAATGTGTTATTTAACTGATCATCTTCTAACTGCAAGAAAGGTTAAATTTTAGATAATAATAGGATACATGCAATGCTGAATTTAAAGCTATGTTCCACAAAGCATGAGAATAATGTCTTAATAGTAAAACTGAAAAACACTTTGTAAAAAATAAGAAATTGTCCAGGTTTTAGGATATAATTAATTTCTCTTACATTAATGAGAAAAATAATTTAGCAGTACACAGAAGTTCAAAAAATTATCTACCTACAATCATCATCCTAGCTTCAGTTTATAAACATAAAGGTTTGAAGCCCACAGGTTACTATTAATGACTTGTTTTTATTTCCTCAATTCAAATAATTTATCTTTTATGAGTGAATATTTATAAAGTGCTGATCAGCAATCTTACTCACATTTACTTTTTATTTAAAACTTTGAATGAGTTAGCATCATAAAACAGTAAAAAAAATTTGAATGTTCACTATAGCTGACAGTTTGGTATTTTAAGAGCTATGAAATTCATTCCAAATCTCTTCTAAATTTCACTGGTATACAGATCAGAGTACATTAAAATTACCAAATATAAGCAAACTATTTTCATATTTTAATCGTACAGGATTTTTACTGGGATTCAAATTTTTATTTTATTTTAAACTGCCTGGTATTGACACACAGGCTGGTTTGGGGACACTGGCCTCTGAACAGGCCAGGAAGTCAAAGGGCGAGCTGTTCCTTGGAATAGCTGGATGCTGACTCTGCTTTACCCACCACAAGGCCTGAGACACGGCCTTGATGAGACTTAGTTTGGCATAGACGGCCTGAGATGTCCATATATGTCTCCTATTAAAGGCAGATCTAATTTATTTGAGTTCTTCCCAAATAATGATATAAAAGGATCAGGAGAAAGAAAAATATGAGTTTCTCAGAAGTGGCCAGGCCCCACTTAAAGAGTGTCAACAGCTGATGCACAGCTGGAGTCTTTGCAACTGGACCTGCCCTGTGGGGCCACTGGAGTCACTTGAACTTCTGTACCTTTTGTTAAACAAATCAAGGAGGTAATCTAGGCTGCCAGCAGGTAGAGAGGCTGTGTATAAGTGTGCACCGAAAGAGGTACTTGTACCCCTTGTCACCCTCTCACGCTTTAGAGGTTAAGTTTTAAAATACATAAATATGAGACTTCGACTCATAAAATCCTTTCAGACACTCCACCATTTAAAATCTGGGAACCCAAAATGTGTGCAGTGACCACTAGTATCTAAATATGGATATAAATGATTCCTCGAGTTGTAAATTTGAAAGGGCTGTTAAGAAAACAATGGTGCATATCAGCTACCAGGTGAATCACAATCCTCCTGAAACAAGTCCTTTTTGTTCTGCTGAAAAAGTTTATTCTAATTTGAAAAGATTTACAACCTCTAAACGGTATACAACTTTACTAAGTAGTCATGTATCAGAAAATGCATATGTAAAAGTAACTGATATAAACAAAACCATATTGTTCAATAAATTCCTATAAGAAATAATATAGATGTGTTCTTATGGAAAAGGATGAGTTCAGCTCAGTAAGAACCAAACTGAAAGCAGCAAATCATTTCAAATCACATTTCAATTTCATGAAACTTAAGTATGAATTCTGAAAGCACTATGTCCCTCAGATGGGTCTCTAAGCGGGGATTTACACTTTGGTTGTAGGAGACAAGATGAGGAGTGGATGCATTTCTAATTTTCAGGTTCTTTGATTTATTATATCTCCAACTGTTTCTTTAACAGCCTTTTGGATTTATAACCCGAGGAATAATTTATATTCATATTTAAACGATTACTGGTCACCGCATACAGTTTAGGGTCCCAGCTTTTAAGTGGTAGAGTTTCTAAAATTATTTTTTTATCATTTTAAGTCCCATATTTATGTACTTTAAATCTTAACCTCTAATGAGTGATAGGCTGACAAGGGACACTAGTATTTCTGCAGTGACATGTGGAAATGAAACAGAATGGGTCTGGTGTGAGAAAGGCCTCAAGTCTGAATAATAATGATATGTTTGGAGGTATTATTTTCTCTTTAGATCATTTCAATACATAACTTTAAAAAATTAAGGAAAAGAGGAACAAAGATATATTCCAAGAAAGAGAAGGTGAGAGGAAATGTCAAAAGCCACCACCAGATAACTGTCTTGAGGCTCTGAAGCTCCAGAAGCTAAAATGTACATGTTTTAGAAAACATACCACTAGTTTCCTTAGTACAGGTTCTTGAGGGATGCATCTGAAGAGGTGGTGGAAGGGATGCCTTTGGGCTAAACCTAAGATATAAAAAAAGAGTAAATTAAAATTAAAGTAGCAAAGTCAATACAAGTTTTAAACACACATACTTTTTATTTAAATTCTCTGTGGCACTGAACAGCAAAATAAGTCCTCAAAATATTTTGACATGAGCAAAAATGAAAATACACCTGGAATCAGCTTGCATGATTCATATTCACCCAGAGAAAAATGTATTACTGCTAAATTTAAACTAAGACTTTAAAAGAACTTGGAAGTCAGAGTTCCAATTAATCACCTTTAAGGAACAAACAATACAAAATTAAGAAAACAATGTAAAGACTACCAGTTGACATAAAGACTATTTTGGAATATAACTAAAGACATGAAGGACGTGCATCATCAGTATTGAATGTATTATAAGTTGCCACATTTAAAATAGTTGGATAGATAAGTAAAATGGTAGAGAGCTTAAAAACACATGATAAAAGTGGCATTTCAAACCAGAGAGGGGATTGCACCAATAACTACTCAGAAAAAAATAAACATAGATTCCCCACCTGAAACACTCGCTAAAGTAATTTTTCTATGAATTATACTGGCTACAGAGATTTTTTTCCAAATATGAGGACAAAGAAATTAACCACACACACATACACACAATCACTTGTCTCCCTCACTACCTCCAAGGGTCTTCATTACCTGTGTTCCTAGTGCCTAGGGAAGTGCTTGTTCCATGCAAGGGAGAGGGAATGTTGAAGAATAAATGGTATAGAATTTATGGCTGACAGTTTTTTCCTTCAGTACTAGAAAAACATGCCATTTTCTCCCTCCACAGGTGTGACTGAGAAATCTACTGTCATTAAAACTGGTATTCTCCTATAAGTGATGTGTCATTTCTCCCCAGCTGTTTTCAAGATTTTTTTCTTTGTCTTTAGTTTACAGAAGTTTAATGATGAGGTGTCTTGGTGTAGATTTCTTTAGTTCATCCAATTTGGGATTATCTAAGCTTCTTAAATCTGTAGGTTTATGTCCTCAGCCAAATTTGAGAAGTTTTCAGCCATTATGACTTCACATACTCATTCAGGCTCCATTCTCTCTTCTAAGACTTTGATCCTATAAATATTACATCTTATTTTTCCCACAGATCCCTAAGGCTCTACTAGTTTTTTTTTCCCCATGGGCTCCTCATGCTCTGCTAGCTCTTTTTTAGTTTTGGTTTGGTTTGATTTTTTTTACCTGCTGTTCAGATTAGGTAAATTCTATTGTTCTACTTCAAGTTTACGGATTCTCTCTCTGCTCATATTCACTTTGCTACTGAGCTCATCCAGTGCCTTTTTTTATTTTGGTGTTGTATTTTTCAGTACTATAGTTTCCATTTGTTTTTTCCCTATGTTTTAGTTCTTTGGTAAATGTTCTACTTTTTTTCATTTTTTCAAAAATCTTTGCAATTGATCATGAAAGTATTTTTATGACAACTGCCTTAAAATCTTTGTCAGATAATTCCAACATCTAATTCATCTTGGTGTTGGTGTTTGTTGATTGTCTTTTCTCATTCGAGTTGTCATTTTCCTGGATCTTAGTATCATGAGTGATTTCTTTTTGGTATCCTAGACATTAGGACATATGTTAGGACACTGTGGATCCTATTTAAATGTCCTATTTCAGCAGACAATTACCCCGTTTAGGTTTAACACATAGCTTCTGGCTCACTTTTGTAGGCTGTGGTTCCATTGATACTTTAGTATTGGGACCCTTATGGTACTATTCTGGTCTGGTATGGATCCTATACCAGATCTGGTATAGATCTGGTATAGATCCCATCACCTGTGGCTGCTGGGGCTTCTGCTTGATCTCTGTACAAGCTGCTCATGGGAGCAGAATACACTTTCCTGGGCCTGGTACTGCTAGGTGGGAGGGGTAGAAGCGCATTAGGCTATTGGTCAGAGAGCACCATCTTGGGTCCACTATTTAGGCTGCTGGCAGAGCCCTCCCCCCCCCCCACTTAGTCACTGCTGGTGCTACCTGCAGAGATGGAACACACTTACCTGGGCCACCAATCCCACCAGGTGAGGGGGTAGGAGGCCTCAGATTGTAGGGTGGAGAATACTCCCCTGGGCTCACAACCCAGGATGCCTGATTTGCTCTAATTTTATAGATTTGATTCAAAATTGGATTTTTAAATTTAGGCATGCAACTATAGGAGACAATCGTACCTCAGTCACAAAATACAGTGGTCCCCAAACTTTTTGGCACCAAGAACTGGTGCGCCTATGGGAACCTAATGCCTGATGATCTGAGGTGGAGCTGAGGCAGTGACAGCATTGGGGAGCTGCTGCAAATCCAGATGAAGCTTCTCTTGCTCACCAGCTGCTCACCTTCTGTGCAGCCTGGTTCCTGACATACTGGACCCAATTAATGTTTTGGGTCAAGATCTAAGTTTGAACTATATATTTTCTAGACATTATCAAAATTATAATAACCATAAACAACATTAAATGTATACCATTATGGCAAATATTTGGAATTTACAGAAATATCAAGATATAAAAAATTAATACCCTTTTGTCTAACTTGAAAAAATGAATTCTTTCCAAATATTCCAGTATTGGGTAGGTTCCATGTTGCGGGGCGGGTACTAGAGAAACTATCTTTTACACAAATGGAATTTTTTAACATTAAATTAAAGAGATTTGATATAGCAAAATTTGTTTTGTAAAGGCACAAATAGATGGAAGAATGTGATACTCATTCATCTATATCAGGACTTGGCAAACTTTTTCTGTGAAGGGTTCAATAATTCATATTTTAGGCTTTCCAAGCTATATTGTCTCTGCACTGCTATTCAACTCTGCAGTTGTGCAAAAGCAACCACAGACAATATAGAAAGGAATGTGGCTGTGTTCCTATAAAATTTTATTTACAGAAAACAGGCAATGGGCTGGAATTGGCCCATGGATAGTAGTTTGCTGACCTGAGTTATCGTAAAATTTAGGGCCAGAAAGAAAACTTGAGACTCCATAGCTAACATTTTTGTTGGACAAATGAGGACACCACAGCCTCATAAGATGAAATAATTTCACTAATTTCACCTGACTAGTGAATGCAGAGTCTACACTAAGACTTTAAGGTTGTGTTATTACTGCCAGTCTGGTGTTCTGATGCACGGATGTATTATGCTACTATATGATTACGGACACAATTATTGGAGCACAGTGTAGTATACAAACCAATCAGATTTTACTTAAAACTTCAGAAAAAGTGGAAGCTATGTTGAAATTACATCTAGGATAGCTTTTAAAATGAATTTCACAAGGAGAGACTACCAAAACTGTGGAGAAAATATAAAATGGAGCTATTCAGAGAATGACACTCATGCAGCCAGGAAAAGTAAATTTACTAGCAATGATGCATTTCTCGACTACATGTGCAGTTACATTAGACGAAACAAAGTATTTCCTTCTTACCCTAAACATGCATTTTTAATGTTTATTATCCTAGGTTCACCAAACGTCTCCTTGTAGACAAAGCACAAATACCTGCTGCTGGCAGACAGGGCCACGTGCCTCTGTATTGACACATCTCTGAACGCATCACTTCCGACAGTCATGTGCAACGTGTAAGGCGGCATTTCAGCCTCGGACTTAACTCCAAGAGAGTTTCCTTTGTCTCTTAACAGCGTTGGACTGGGTTTTTTGCTGATAGAAAAATCCGAAGAAAATCCTGGTTGTCTGAGGGTTGCTTTTGGTTTTCCTATGAAGTTAGGCACACAGAATGGAATCGATTAGCTTACCTAAACCCAAATTTCATGTCACTCCCCTGTCTATATGTTTTCTGAGAGACTCTGTTCTCAGAACAGTGTATAAGAAAATGAGGAAGTTGCCACTGGTCAGCAGAAAGAGTAAACTAGTGAGTACTTAGCAGATATTAAAATCCGTATTTAAAATGTGGCTTCATCTACTAGACTAGCCAGTTATTGTCCCTCTGCTCACCAACTAACATGTCAGTGGCAGCTACCTCATGTTCTTACAAATGTGGCACACTCAGCCACATCTCTGTCCCTTCATTTAAACTCTTCCCATCATTTGAAGTCTGGGTTCAAGTCTCTTTTTCACTATAAAGCCCTCCATTGCCATTTTCGCTTACGATCGCTCCCTTACCTAAAATGCTCATTGTGGCATTTAGGCATCTACTCTATTATATTACCATTGAATTATTTCTTGAAAATTTAGTTTTAGAACTGATTATAAGCTCCTTGAGATAAATGTTCAGTAAACACAGGCTGAATTTCTTATATGACACCTTTGTGTACAATATCATTCATGTTTTTCTGAAAACAGAAGATTTGTACTAAAAGACAATTTTGCAAAATAAGACATTAAATCATAGGTTCTTGGTTCATCTAACATTCTGGATGAGGCTTTCCCTCAATAACCTAAAAAATAAAACCACACTTTGCATAAACATAATTAAAATCTACTCTTACTTCATACAGAGTGATTACTACATTTAGTAAGTCATGCTCATCATAGTCACTTAATTCAGATAGAAATATTAGCTTCAGGATTTTGCCCTCGACATATGAATGGCAACAAATACACATTTATGTAAATACAAATAAATAATCTTTCCATAATTTCATACATCAATGTATTCACGACAGACTTAAAATTTTTAGCATGTGAAAAAAACCTTACCTTCTAGAAAAAATGGCATGGTCTTCTTTACTCTCATCTGACAATTAACTTGCCGCCCGTTTTCCTTTTAGAACTCCTCTGCCGCGCCACAAGCTGAGCGATTCTTGCAGTTTCCATGCAGGCCACAGCATAGCAGGTAACCTATTCATGAGAATATGAATATATAGTATTATTCCAAAAAAAAAAACTAGAGGATTTAACATTGCAGAATAATATGATCATATGAGTGTGAAGACAAGAATAGGCTAGAGAGAGAAAGGTCTGAAGACGGGGAGAATGGTAGGGGAGCCTTGTAATAAACAAAGTACTTAATGATTGATTAGGGTCCAGAGAGTAGGAAGAGCTATGAGTGAAGTCAAATGACAGAATTTAAAAGTGTCTATTAGCTTTGGTAATCAGGGGGTCATTAGTGACCTGGGCGGAAAAACCGCTGTAGTAGGTTCATAATGGTGGGCGCGACATTTAAGCAGTTAGGATCTCTAGTTTAGTAATTTTGTTTGGATGCTGAGGCTGGGTAAACTTTAGTTTTAAAATTTCTTATTTAATGTGGTTAAAACCTTATTTTTATAATGGAAAGAATTTGAGGGGTTAACCTAAGTAATCAGAATCTAGGCTGTGCCTGGATGCTGTTTTCTCTATTACTACTAATGTCAAACCACTTAGCTACTACTTTCCACTTTGACTTCTCTCCGTTATGAAATTGGAAGAGCCAGATGGGCAATTAAAAATTGGTTTGACTCTCCTGGCATGCACAATTACCTCCTTACCTCTCCAGAACGACTGGTGTCTATCCTGACAACTGCTGGCACGCTTCTCAGATAGGCTTCTAGTGTAGGATACCCTAACTGCTTGAACGGGATCCAGTCTCCAGTCAAGGATCTGTACTCTCCTTGGAGCCGGGGTAATGCTATCCCATTCTTATGAGACTGCAGAACAGCTCGTAGCATTTTTGAAACTAGATCTGCTTCCAGCATCTTTACCTGTAAGAGAACAGTAGAAAGTTACTATGATATGATTCATTAGTCTGTGAATTCAAATTGATTTTCAGAGTTTACACTTGTTCGATTATTCCATAAATTGTTGCTGACTACTTTCTGTGCTATTACAAAACAGGGAACTAGCTGCTACAGCAGAAAAAAGCAGAGGATACTATGAGAACACAGGGAAAGTCAGAAATCACAAAGACTAGCCTGGGGAGGGAAGGTATCACAGACTTTCCCAGATGAGGGAAGGCCCAAATGAAGTCCTGAAGGACAAGAAGGAAGGAGGAAGAGGGCGTATGTACTGGGGGTGGGTTGGGGAGTGGTACTAGCCCCAAGTAAAGAGAACAGAAAGGCTTCAGAAAATGCAAAAGGCACAGAGGTGAGAGAGAAGTACCTGGTTAGTTCTGAGAATTCCAGGCAGTTAAGTGGCTACACGTGACTGAACAAAGACTCCAAGCTGAGGGCTAAAAGATGGGGATAGAAGAGGTGGAAAGAGGCAAGCCCAGGAAAGACTACTATACTATGTTAATAAGTTTACTTTTTTGTCAAAAGTAATGTGGGGCGTTGGAGTGATTTTAAATAGAGGAATAAAAGAGTGGCTCTGCATTTTAGAAAGATCACTATTCAGTAGTGGGAAGATAAGTCAGAAGGAGAAAGATTAATGACTGTAGGAATACTTGGAAATGTGGAGGACCTGAAAACAGAGTCTTGGGAATAAAAAAAAAAAATCAAGTTGAGAGGCAATTAGGAGGTGGAGTCAACAGGAATTGACTAACTGGTTGGGCTGAGGAGGGAAATTCCAAGTTTCTAGCTTAGAAGCATGGTGGCCAGTAATGACCTACACTGAAGTGGGGGTAGAGGCACGTTTGCAGGAGAGAAAATGGGTGAATTCATTTTGGACATATGGACAGTCACACAGATATACTCACTAGGACTTAAGTTAGAGGTTGGAGCTGGTTATAGATTTGCTGGTCTTCAGCATATACATGGTATTTGGTGCCCAGGGAATCAAAAACAAAGTTAAGGATGGACCTTTGTGGAAGGCTGTCATTTAAGGAATGGGCAAAGGAAGGAGAAACTATAAAAGGCTAAGAAAAATGGACCAGAGAAACAGAAGTAGAAAAGGCAGAGTTACAGTGTCATATAAACAAAAAGAGAAAAGAACCAAGAAGAATGGCATGTTCAAAGTGTCATATGCAGCAGATAGGTCAAGTGAGAAAAAATGAAAAGTGACTACTGACTTTTGGTACCTGGGAAATCCAGGGGACCCTAGCCAAGGATTTCCATTGATCAGTAACAGGTATGTTGCAAAATTAACCACTCATATTTTCTTTGAACTAATGATAAACAGAATGGAGATAGATGCAGAGGATGACATTCAAGCAGTCAGGAAAAGTGGACTTAGCCTTTCATCAAAGGAAGGAGAAAGGCAGGCCATGGGAAACTTGTTAATTTTTCCTTCAACGGTGCTATCCTACAGAACTTTCTATCTTGTGATGATGGAAATGTTTTATATCAGTGCTGTCCAATATGGTAACCAATAGACACATGTGGCTACTAAGCACTTGAAATGTGGCCAGCATAACTGAGGAAATGGATTTTTAATTAAATATAAATTAAATTTAGCGAGTGGATACCATATTGGACAGCATGGGATTCTAAACAGTTTTGTTCTCTCTCTGGTTTAGAAAACAGTAGGGAGGAATAGTATACAATTCTATCAATTTCTTCATTTGTCCATTTGAAAAAGGGGGCAAAATATCAGCTCATGTGTGGGTTTTTTTAATTATAAATATGATACTCAAATGACAGCAAGGTTTAAATAGCAAATAATCTAAAGTATTCATCGTGTACTTCCTGCTACCAAACATTAACTCTTTTTAAATTGTTGCTACAGTGGGAACAAAATTTAATTAATACTAATCTAAGAAAGTCCTATACTAGATCTGTATTCTTATTCTCTAGATGAAACAGACACATGTATACACATACATATATATTAATATCTTCACATAGGTATGATTTACATACAATAAAATCATTCATCTTATGTGTACAGTTTTTTGAGTTTTGAAAAATATACATACCCATGTAATCATCACTACAATCAAGATAAAGACATTTCCATCATCAAAAAATTTCTCTCAGGTGGGGTGCATAATTATGTAAAAGTAAAATATACAATAGCAATAGCATAAAGAATGGCAGAGAGGAACTGGAAGTATACCATTGGGAGGTTCTTATACTATACATGAAGTAGTATAATAATATCTGAAAGTGGAATATGATAAAGATGTATATGGTAAACCCTATAGCAACCACTAAAATTTTTAAAGTATAACTAATAAGTCAGTAGTAAAGAGAAAACAATAAAACATTCCATCAAAAAGCAGGCAGAAAAAAATAGATAAAAAAAGGAAAACAACAACAACAAAGAATAGATAGGGCAATTAGAAAACAGCTAGCTAGCAAAATGCCAAATTTAAAGGCAACAATACCAACAATTACATTAAATGTAAATGACAGAAATATTCAAATAAAAAGTTACAGATTAGCAGAGTGGATAGAAAAGCAAGACTTACCTACATATTATCTATAAGAAACCTGTTTTAATATAAATACATAGGTTAAAAGTAAAAAGAGAGAAAAAGATATGTCATGCCAATACATGACTATATTAATATCAGAAGAAAGCATATTACCAGGGATGAAGAGGGGCATTATATATAGTAATTAAGGAGTTACTTCATCAGGAAGACATAACAATCCTAAGTGAGACTGCACCTAACATCAGAGCTTCATGAAGCAAAACTAATAGAGCTGAAAGAATAAATAGACAGATCCACAGTTATGGCTGGAGACTTCAAAACTTCTTTCTCAGTAACTGGTAGAACCCGTAAACAAAAAAAATCAGGTAGAATATAGAAGAACTGAACAACACCATCAACCCAACTAATCAAACGGTTGTTTATAGAACACTCCATTCCAACGACAGCAGACTATACATTCTTTTCAAGAGCACATGGGGCATTCATCAAGATAGAATATATTCGAGGACTTAAAACAATTTTTGACCAATTTATAATAACTGAAACTATACAGAGAGTATACTATGACCAGAAAACAAAATTAATTTAGGTATCAATAAGAGAAATATATGTGGACAACTTTGGTGTATTTGCAAAATTAGTGACATACTCCGAAATAATCAAAGGTCAAAAAGGAAGGTTCCCAAAATATCAGGAAATGTTTTAAATAAATGAAAACACAATGTATAAAAATGTGCTGGGTGCTTTAAACAATATTTAGAAGGACATTTACAGCATATATGATCATGTTAGTGATATAATCAGTGATATAATATACAACCTTGAGAAAAAAAGAGATCAATTTATACCAAAAGTAGAAGGAAATAATAAATATGAAAGCAAAATAAATATTGAAATGATGAAATAAATCAATAATAAAATAGGAAAAAAATTAGAGGAAAATAATGAAAACAAAACTAGTTTTTCGAAAACATCAATAAAATTAATAATAAACTTCCAGGTAGATTAATTGAGGGAAAAAGGACACAAATTACCATTAATGGGATTGAAAAAGGGGCCACACATTCCAACTTTCTCAAAAAGAAATAGATAACCTTAATATCCCTATATCTATTAGAAAAAGTGAATTTGTAGTTGAAAATCTTCACACAAAGAAAATTCAAAGCCCAGATGAATTTATTGGCGAATTATACCTAACACTTAAGGAAGAATGAATACTACTTCTAGACACTCTTCCAGAAAACAGAGGGGAAGAGGACACTTATGAATTCATTTCCTGAGGCCAGAATTGTGCTGATTCCAAAAAGAGACAAAGACATCACAGGAAAAGAATAGACGACCAATATCTCTCATGAACATAAAGGCAAAAAATTTTAACTAAATATTAACAAATCAAATTCAACAATATGCAAGAAAGATAACATGTCATAATCAATTATGATTTACTCTAGGAGTACAAAGTTGGTCCCACATTCATAAGTCAATCAATGTAATTCACTGTATCTGAGAATTAAAGGAGAAAAACTACATGGTCATATCAATAGGTGAAGAAAAAACATTGGACAAAATTCACAATACTTTATGATAAAAACTCTCAGAAAATAAAAATAGAAGGGAATCTCCTTAACCTGATAAAGAGTATCCAGGAAAACCCCAAAGCAAACGTCGTATGTAATGGTGAAAGAGTGAATGAATTCTCCCTAAGATTGGGAATAAGGCATGAATGTCTATTCTCTTCCACACTCTTACTCATCATTATGCTACAGGTCCTAACCAGTGCAATAATGCTGACATCCAGACTTCTATCAAACTATATTAATCAAAATATTGTGGTACTGTCAAAAAGTCACATTGATCAATGGAACAGAATACATAAACAAGAAACAGACCCACACTGATTTTTAACAAAGATACCAAGAAAATTCAATGGAAAAAGTTCAGCAAACAGTGCTGAACAACTGGTCATTTATACACAAAAACTGAATGTCATACCATATACAAAATGAAACACGCTAACACTGTAAAACTTCTAGAAAAAATATAGGAGTAAATCTTTTTGACTTCGGGTTAGGCAAAGACTTTTTGGAACCACAGAAGAAAAAATTGATAAATTAGATCTCATCAAAATTTAAAATTCCTGCCTTCCAAAGTCTGTTTTAAAAAAAATGAAAACACAAGCCACAGACTGAGAGAAAATATTTTCATAACAGCTGATAAAGGACTGTTAACTAGCACGTATAAACAACATTTGAAACTCAATAACAAGAAAACAAAGGGCCCAATTAAAAATGTGCAAAAGATCTGAACAAATACTTTGCTAAAGCAGAAATGTAGATGGCAAAAACAAACAAAAACCCACTTAAAAAGTGCTCAACAGCATTATTCATTAGGGAAAGACAAATTAAATCCACAAAGAGGTATCATATACATCTATTAGAATAGCTTAAATTTAAAAAAAAAAAAATGACAATATAAAGCCCTGGGAGAATGCAGAACAACTGGAGCTCTCAGTTTTGGTGGTACTTTGAAAAATAGTTTGGCAGTTTCTTATGAAGTAAAGTGTACATCATCCACTCCTAGGTAAGTACTCATGAGAAATTATAACAATATATGTCCACACAAACACCTGTATTGAATGTTTATAGCAGCTTTATTCATAATTGCCCCCAAACTGGAAACAATCCAAATGTCTATCAACAGATGAACAGACAGACAAATGTGGTATAACCATTCGGTAGAACACTACTCAGCAATAAAAAGAACAAACTATTGATGTACAAAAAATATAAAAAATATTAAAGACTCTCATATTATGCTAAGTGAAAGAAGCCAGACACAAAGGTTATATGCTATATGAATCCATTTATGTAACGCTTAGGAAAAGGCAAAACTACAGGCCCAGAAATTTTATCAGTGGTTGCCTTGGGCTGGGGATGTTGGGGAGGGGACTGACCACAAAGAGAACGCAAGGCAATTTTGGGGGCGATGGAAATATTCTGTATTTGATTGTGGCAATTGCTACATGACTATGTAAGTTTATCATATAACTGTAAATCAAAAAATATGACTTTTACCATATGTAAAGAATATCTCCATAAATATTAAAAAAGTTCCTTCATGCTGCATCCCTTTGCAGTCAACTTTTTCCCCCTCATGCACACATTGTTTGGCTCCAGTCTGCTTTCTGGCACTACAGATTAGTTTTGCCTGGTTTCTTGAGTTTCCTCCATGCTACATTTATCGGCAGTTCATTTCTTTCTATTGTTGAGTAGTATTCCACTGTATGGATATATTACAATTTGTTTTTACATTCAAATGTTGATAGTCATTTGGGTTGCTTCCAATTTGGGGGTAGACATATGTTTTTAATTCTCTTGTGTAAATTCTGAGAATTTTATTTCTAAAAATTTAACATCTGTAACGATTCTGGAAGGAAAGCATTCTTAGTCTCTAGATGAGAAAACCAAGGGTAAGAGAGGTTAAATAACCAAAATTATCACAGGATGTATGGAAGCCAGAATTTTAGTCCTGGTCTGTTTGATGTCAAAGCCCACATTCCATTATCAATCACCCTGCCAAATGTACTAAAACAAAAATTTTAAAAAATAAAATAAAACCCTGAAGAAATAACAATGGGAGACAAGACAGTCAAGAAAGACAGTAAGCAGAGTGAAAACAAAACAAAACAAAACACAGCAGTATGAAATCAACAGTGGACTCTGCCACGGGGATGGTATGGATTCCAAGCTGGAGACGGGCACTCTGAAGACTTTCTCTGCAACGTCCCCCTCTTTATTCCTTATTTCTCCTCTGAAACAGCTGCCAGCAGCAATCTCCCAAAGAGAACACTTAATTTGGGGGAGTCAGGGAGGGAGAGGCCCAAACACCCAAACATAAAACCTGTCTAAATGCCACAGAACATAGTGAAAGCTGGAAAGCTGTGCCCAGTGTTTACTTCCTTAATCCCTCCCTCTTTATTTTTTTTTGTATTTAACATATTTTATTGTTATTGCACATAACTCAAAACTCTGACTTTTTTAAAGAACAATACAATTACGAAATAAAGCTACTAATACTGCCTGGTATCCCATGAGAATTACTATATTTTCATTGAGCTTTTATTAGGTAGGGGGCATGGAGGATTGAGATATAAACACAAATAACTGATACATGGGGTAGAAAGGGACAAGCATTTTAAGAGACAAATCAATACCTCTCCATGAGATACAGATGAGAGCCCGAGTTTCCAAGTAGGAAAAACAGAGAAGATAAAACAAAAAACAAAAAACAAAAAACAAAAAAAAAAACCAGCATGGAGAAGAGACTTGGAGGCAGGAACCCAGAGGGAACTCAGTGGGAGTAGATTTTATTAGAACTCAGGGCAGATGAGGGACAAGAGCATAAATTAGACTAGGAATAAAGACTGGAGTCAGATTATAGAACATCTTATATGTCAAGCTGAGGAGTGAATCTCACCCTCTTTAACTGTATCTTCTTTTGGGACCTAGACTCTGCTAAGATATAGTCAATTTCTTATGGCCTATACCCTAATCATCCTAGCCTTCTGCTCTAAGATTCTCAGATATGTTTCATGTAGATACAAGGTATGTATTTACAGTGAGCAACTGATAATTAATAATTAATAATAATAATAAAACACTACTAATCTGTGTGGCACAGAAGTGCTCATCCTTATTTTTCACTTTCCCCACTCTATCTAACCACATGTTTGCCTATCTTCGTTTCTTGGCATTTGTTAGATTGCTTTTCTTTAAATTACACTTTGCAGTCTGATCTGAGACAAGTTCTTACTACAAACATTAACTCCTAGTTTCGCTCTCTCTTTATGCACATATTATCATAGTTAAAGTCCATAGTTACAACCTGAAGAAGTTTAATATTTCTTTCAATACTAAAGTTGCTGACAACTCGCTGTTGATATATTGATTTTGATCTGGGGGATAGAACGAGGAGTGCAGAAGGTTTTAACTGTGCCTCCTCTTGCTTATGTCCCTAAGCTCAACACCGCTATGCAAAGCGCATTTATTTTCCTTTCTCCCGGGCCTTGGTCTCCATGTCTATAAGATGAAGGCGTTCGGTATCAGTGGTTCGGTATCACTACGACTGCCACCACCACCACTACTGAGTGACACGTGAAGATGGACAGGCAGGCTGGCATCCGCAATTTCCCCACTGCTCGTCACCTTCATGTGATCACTGAAGTCCACACGAACAACGTCTCTTGCCTGGACTGGGGCAACTGCCTCCTAGCTGGACTTGCTGCTTCCACTTCACCTCCAAGAATTTATTCTCCACATCCCAGCTAGGGTGATCCTTCCATATCACAAACCCTATCCCATCATTCCTCTGCCCAAAACCTTCTAAGGGCTTCCTGACTAACTCAGACAAAAGGCCAAAGTTTTCATAGGGGCCAAAAGGGCCCTACCCAATTTGTACCCCACTTCTCTGGGCTCAATTCCGCCTTCCCTTTTCTTTCACTCACTCCACTCCACCCCAGGCCGGCCTCCCTGTGTTTTCTGGAACATTCCAGGGACAGCCTCACATCAGGGCTTTTTTACTTGTCATTCCTTTTATGTGGGAAGCTCTTGCTCAGTGCTTCTCCTTCTTCAGGTATTTGTTCAAATGTCACCTATTCAGTAAGGCCTTCCCTGGCCACCCTATTCAAAATCAGAACTGTTATTCCAGCTGCCCAGTACTCCCTATACCCCTTTCCAGCCTTAGTTTACTCCTTAGCACTCAGAGCCATCACCAAATACTCTTCTTTATTTAATTTTAAGGTCCATCGTACCAACGTGGATATAAGCTCTGTGAAAGCACAGATTTATAAGGTTTTTTTTTTTTTTGCTGCTGAATCTCTAGCACCTAGCCCACAAGAGTTCAAAAACATTGAATGAATGAGAAATTCTCCATCTGCCTTATACCACTCCTTTTTTCTCCTACTCACTAAAATATGCATGTTAGCTATTAAAGAAATAATCTTTAATTTATTTAAAAATTATTTGCAAAGTTTAATGATTGTTATAAACTGACTGAGACAGCCAACTGTGTCACCAAGCTGTGGCTGAAAAACGTCAAGTAGATTATTTCTGGGCCTTTCCACCCTGAGCCAGTGTTCTCAGGAGCACTGCCTGAATACTTGCGTCTCATACTTATATACATTCCTGTTTTTCAAACTGTGCCGATACTGTTGGTATTCACAAATACAAATTGATATAGAATTCATAACAGCTTTTGGGAGTTACATATTTTATCAAGCAGTGGACACGATGAGAACGACTACTAGTGTGTGAGGTTTCACAAAGCGTTTAAAAAGCTAAACAACAAAAAGGACCTTATACTTGAGAAGCCTGGGAAGCAGTGCTTGACGATAGCGATGCAATCTGAATTAAGGACCCCTCCACCTCCTCCTACCAGCTGCCTTTTTATAAATATGCTGTTTTCATGGAATACTGTAAGTCTCTTTGCAAATAATTGTTTTGGAGAGATGGGCAGTCCCTTACATTGTAAGACTGAGGGATCCCAAAGCTGGTGCGAAGCAGCTGAGCTCAGTAAAACTTGTTTAGATATACGTCTTGTTCTGATGCCTGTCACTTCCTTCCAGTCTGGTTTGTAATTTCTACATGAGCTTTATCACCTTAGGCATTAAACAAAAAGAAAGGTATAACTAACACTTTAAAAAAACCCATTATTTTCTAATCTACTATATTGCTTCAAAAATACTCTAATTTTTGTTAATTCCTTGGTTACCATGGCATATTTGGAGATTTCCTGAAGATGGCAATTATACTCAAGAACTTTTATAAAAAGTACAGTATATATAAGAATACTTTCCTCTAACTATAAAAATCAAGTTTACCATCTTGGATGCCATCCATCCATTAGAAACAAAAAGAAAGTTTATTATGGGAATTTCAACACTTAGTTTCTCAATGGTAAACTTTAAGGTATCTCCTCTGAAAAAATTAAGTTTGGAAGTTTCTCTAAAGTGGCATCCCAAACTTTTAAAGTTGCCATTTTGAACTTTCAAATCTCTTTCCCCCTTATTCCTATTATCTAAAAGTGTGATAAATATAATTTAGAGTTTAAGAGAATCCAAATTACTTTTATTCTGAGAATGTTATGCAAGTGCTGGTGGACCACAGGTTAGGCTAGGCTGGCAGAAATGAGGCTGCCGTCTCTGTTTCAGACCACAGGTTCTCAGGTTGAAATTCTTAAGGGTTTCCCTAGACAAGAAAAGGGCTTAAGGGTGCTATTTGAGCTGAATAAGAATTCTAAACAGAATTCTAAGCAGAGTACAGTGGAGGTGGGTCTGGAGAATTATTTAATCAGAGTATTTTTTATTTCAAAAACTGACCATGGTCAGCTAGCAAAGACTATAGGTAAGGAGGAAGAAACTGGCTGCAACAGATAACAACATATCGCACTTGACTTTAACTTCCTCTCACTCTTTTTCTTCCTTTTTTCCTTGTCTCTCTTTCTGAATGGAAAGAAGTGTTATGTGTGCTTACCACAATACTTGGCATTCAGTAGTTAATAAAAAACATTTTCCTTGAAGCTTGGGTAGATGGGAAACCACCTTTGAATATGTGCATTAAATGGCTAAGCTTACAATGATATAAGCATTGATGTATCGGAGAAATTTTTAGTATAGCATTAAATCTGAAATATCAGAATTTTCCCAGATTTTCTTACTTGCCTCATTAACATACTTATGAACTGGCAAACTCCATAAGAAAGCCACCCAGATCTCTCAACTAAGCAGTAGGCAAAAAGTCACTGACTGTTTTGGCAAAGGGTCTCGCAGCAGAAATTCCTTGCCAGACTGTAATCCCACAATGTCCCCCTACCCTGCCTGGCTTAGGAAAGCAGCACAGGGCGGTGGGCCCAACCTCAACATGGGGAGCTGAGAGATGTGTGGAATGACAGTGGGCACTTTCATGCCATCTCAAAACTGTTCATTTAAAACTGAGAAAACTGAGGCCCAGGATAGATATTCCAGGTCTCACATATTTTTATGGCCATAACCACAAGGACCCAGGTCTTCTGGATCCCAAACTTAGAGCTTCCTTTCAGACAGCTGCTCCAAATGTATAGAGCAGGCTTCTGAAAGTAAATTTGGATTTATTGACAGCAACCCTGGGGTATACTTAGCAACCAGCCCTTAAAGTAGCATGAAACAGGAATCTGCCACATTCTGATTGAAGGGTGTGGCAACCAGATCCAAAAGAATTGCCAACTGTTGCAAAAATTCAGTGGTGGTAAGTGACACCTTTTATCCTTTCATTCTGTCCCTTTTCTCTTTGCTGCACAATTTATCAAGAGTACCCCCAAAGTGCTAGTAATGTACAAGAAGCGGGGCAAGAAGTAGGGGGAAGTAAAGACAACCTTTAGGAAAGCAAGGTTTGAACAATTTCAACAGCCTAAAAAATTATCACATGTAAAACTGTATTTTGGAAATTCACAGCTTAGAATATACCTGAAAATGGTCCCAAGAAAATTTTATTCTGAAGAAACTGGTTTTGCTGTCATTTAGATACATTGCCTCTACCACTGATTGATCCTCCCTGGCTCAGCATTTTATCTGCCTCCTGTTGCTTGAGTTTCCTCTCTACTGGTGCTCAAAGACATTTAGCTAAGCTGGTCTGGCTCTCACCGATGCTTTCTTGTCTCTTAAGTTTCTCTTTTCTCAACTATTTCCAACTGTACTATCTGACTATCTTCCTCGTTGCATTTACGTTGAGTTGTATAATTTGAGTTGTAGACTGCTGCTAAACCCCCAAAATAAATCTGAAGAATTATTAGGGTAAATTGAAATCACCAAGTAATTTCTCTTACCTTCTTTAGTCAGCTACTCAACTATTATTATCTCCTCAGGGCATATACTCTGGTCACTTGCTGCCCTTGTCTTTGAAGATATGATTTTAGCAACAAGCCAGAGCCCCTAAAGTCCAGAATGTAGGTGCTGAAAAGCCCCTCATTTTACAAATCAATACACGGAGCCTAAGTGAGGGAAGGCTTTTATCTAAGACCCCTCCACATGATTTCTCATCTTGCAACAGTTTAACATGTTATCTTTTCTCTCCAATTGTCTACTTGTTACCACCTCCCAAATTACTCCTTGACCAACTCTTTTTAAAAGGAAAGAGTAATTAATACCTTCAGATGGTGATATACTTTTTGAGGGTACCTTCAGGAAGTAGTTCTCTTTTTATTATTATAATTTCAAACTCCAAATTATGCACACTTTACTAACTATATACTATGAATATGAAAGCAGGGCTTTCCATAAATCTATACTAGAGATGACAAAGTAGCTTAGAAGTGTGGGTCTTAATCCTAGTTCCGCTACTAATTAGCTGTGACCCTGTGAGCAAGTCACTTCAGGTCTCTTTTCATTGGAAGATGAGGAAGGTGGACAAGATCCATGATTCTCAACTTTCCTTGGCACCCTCTGAGTTTTGAAATGGGGTCCAAAGGTCTAATGGGAACCATGGGTTTGCTTCCTCCTGACAAAACTGCGTGATTAAAATATTTAATTCATTTTGGAGTTACACTGGGTGTCTCATGCTCATCAGCAGCTCTACTTGGCAAATATACAGATCTTCAGCTAAAAATGACAAAATAAATTACTTTTAAATAGCTTGTTTGAAAGATTTTAAAAAATTTTTTTAATTGGCCCAATGGGGGAAATAATGAAAAGAATGAAGCTTTTTAAAGCACAAATGTGGGAGTAGAGGGCTGAGAAAGTACATTTTCCATAAAGAAGGAAAAACAAATTCACACAAATATGAAATTAGATTTCACTCCAAGCACCAAGACGGTTCCATCCTTGTATTTATCTGTTGACCCTGAAAGCACCCAGAGGCAAAGGACTCACTCTAGATCAAATCTCACTTCTTGAAAATGGCACTTGATCAAACATAGAGTAGGCACTTAGAGTTGGATGATAAAGTGTGTTTCCTTTACATTCATATATAAGTCTCCGAGATTATTTGCACAGAAAACTTAAAAGAGAGGTCCTTCAAGAAGTTTTACATCTCTTGGTACAAAATACAATAGTTTCATTCAGCTATGCTCAACCAGCACACTTAAAAAGGGCATTAGCAGGGATTACATTTCATTTGCAATCTACAGGGACTGAAATCTGAAGTCGCCAACTGCTGCCTCACAGTCTCTCTTTTTAACTAGCAAAGAGGGAGGTTATATGCCACCAAAGGGCCCTGGCCTGGCCACAGGAGATGTGGGTTCTAATCCAGTTAGTCCCAGGAACAAATTTCCAGTACCCAGCACAGTATTTTGCATGTAACTGATGCTCAACGACGAATGTCAGTTGAATGGAACTGCAAAAATCTCCACCACCATGTGCCACTTTACATTACATAGAGAACTCAAGGCAGGAAGGAGCCTCTAAGAAACTGAAATTCAATTATGTAAATTATGGGAAATTTGGTGGAAGGAAAAGAGTTAACATTTTCTGACTAGTATTATAAGCCAAAGGATTTACTGTAGTTATCTCAAAACGCCTTGCAGGTTAAATTAAATATTTCCATCTGATACATAGAAAACCAGGCTCAAAGAAAGTATGTAATCTGTTCAAGGTCACAGTTAGTAAGAGAAGAAGCCCAGATTTCAACTCAGGTCTGCAAAACCCACACAATTTGCCTTATGCAACATTTACACACGAAGACAGCCTAAGATACGTTGGGGGCTTGGGTCTAAGTCTCACTTTCTGTCATTAAGTTGGTGCATATCACCAGGCAGTACACTTTTCTGCAATTTATCCCACCTGCCACCACGGGACGTCATGGGGTAAGTGACTAGATAAGTGGTTTTGTTTTGTAGGGCAGTTATGGAATCCTTTTGGGCCAGGACTTTCTTCTAATATAGGCATTTCCTTCTCCTGCTCTTTGAAATTATTTGAGAGTGATACCCTTGGTTGTTAGTGGAAATATACCCCTCAAGAGGATCAGAGCAGAAAAGTTGAGCGGGCTCCAAGGCCCCTCCCATTAAGTTGAGGCTTAGAACTTGACCCTGTTAGATCCCTGGTGAAAGCTAAGAGACAACTCATTCATGGATTCAATGTTTTTCAGAGCTTGCAGCTCTGTTCCTAGCCGGTGCTCGCGGTTTGAAAGGAATGGATGATGGTTTTGTGTCCCGCGTTACTTGAGCGGCCTGCATGGGCTGGTCCACGGAGCGAAGCGGGTGCGATTACGGAATTTAAAGCTCCTGGGGTAAAATATGAGAGTTCAAACAGTCTGGGGCTCGGATATTCCCTGCTCCGGGCAGGCGGCTGTGGCCAGTCCGCCGGTACCGGGAACCACTTCCTGGTCAGCATCTCCCGCCCCCTGTCCACACCCCCACTGCTGCATTTCCCCCCCGGTGCACTGAGTTTCCCAGGCAGCAAGACTGTCTGTCTAACTCCGGGGTGAACGTCCAGCCCAGCCCCGAGTGGGATCCCATCAGAGATTTAAAACACAACGCTCTGGAACTCCAACTCCCCGGCGCCCTGCCCGGTTTCCGGGGGTCGGGACTGCGGCATCCCCTGCGGCTGCAGGAGGGAGGCCCCGGGCCCGTTCGAGCGCTGCCCGGGCCACTGTTCCGCTGGAGACACAGGTGCGTCGCTCCCGCCCGAAACCTTGTCGGACTTCGCCCGGCACCTGTCGCGTTGGCAGCGGCAGGACCTGCGCTCACCTCGTTCCGGAGGCCCACGGCCAGTCAGTCTCTGCGTCCCTGGACTCAGCTCCCGCTGCCGTGTCCGCCTGAGCCACAGCCGCGGCCGCCGCCCACTTTCGGTTTCCCCGCACCGCCGGAGCCGCCGCCGCAGCTCAGGAATCACCTCAAGCCCCCGCCCCGCCCTGCTCGCCCCGCCCCGCTACGCCCCGCCCCGAGGGCAGCCCGGCCTCGGCTCTGCGCACGCGCGGGCAGCCCGGCCTCGTCGGCCCACGCCGGCGTCCGCGCGTGGAAGGAAAACCGACGCCGCCTAGCGGTTTCTGCGCGTGCCCACGCACGGGCCGACGGTGAAGACGACGGTGGAGTGGGCGCAGGAGCGCCTCCTCGTGGATAACGCAAGTACGGGCGGACCCGGCGGGCCCGGGACCCAGCAAACCTCACCAGTACTTAGGCGCTCCTGCTGTTGCGTTTCTCCTCCCTCCCGTCAGGCGTTTCATTCATCCCTTGCTCACTTTTTTTTCCTGCTAGACATCCACCTGGTCCTCATTTCCTTCAGGTCTTTTCTCAAGCATCACCCTTCCAGGAGAGTGGTCAAACTCTCAAAAACGTTGGTCTCCTTTCCTCATACTCCCTGTCTCGCTTCTCAGCTTTCTCTCTTCCTAGCACCTATCTAGCACACTGGATGTGTTTTATGTTTTCGTGTCTACCATCCTCCTCAAATTAAAGCTGTGTGAACACAGGAATCTTTGTCTTGTTCCCCAGTCTATTCCCACAGCCTAGGATAGTGCCTGGCACATGATAAGCATGACAAATATTTGTCAAATTCATTCTCCCCTAAAATTATTGAACACTTAATACTTATTCACTTATTTTTTTCTGCACATAAATTCTACCAGCATTTATTGGGCATACTGATTTATATTCCTTAAGCCAATATTGAATACTTCTCTGCATTCATTCTATACACATTTACTGAGGGCCCGCTATTTGTTCAAGCAATATATTTTTTACTTTATTGAGGTATAATTGATATACTGTAAGCTACACATGCTTAAAATGTACAGTTTTATGTTTTGACATATATATATATACAGCTGTGAAACTGTCACTGCCATAAAAACCATGAACATATTCACCCCAAAAAGTTTCCTCATGCCTCTTATAACCCTTATTTCTTATGCCTCTCGGTCTCTCCTCTCAACCACGGATCTACTTTCTGTCACTATAGAATTTTTTTAGAATTTTATCTAAATGGACTCATGGTTTGTGCTGTCCTTTTGGGGTGGGGTGGAGGTCCAACTTCTTTCACTTACATAAGTCTGTCGAGATTCATCCATATTGTTTGTACCAACAGTTCATGTCTTTTTATTTTGAGTAGTATTCCATTGTATGGATATACTAAACCTACCATATGACAAAGCAATTCCATTCCCAGGATTTACCCAAGAGAAATGAAAGCATATGTCCACCCAAAGACCTGGACAAGAATATAAATAGCAGCTTTGTTTATAATAGCCAAAAATGGAAACACAAATGTCCATCAGAAGGTGAATGGACAATCAACCAGTATATACAAACACCTGCTGTTAAATAAGCTTTCACGGAGTGCCTGCTGTGTTAAGGAACAAGCTTGAAGAGCTTTGATTCAGTGAAAAGATCTAGTAGAGTTGAAGTAGATCATGGAAGCTCTGATAACCCATGCTCAGGAGTTTGGGATTTTTCACAAAGGCAATGGGGAACTGTTTAAAGCCTTCTTTGAACACAATTCTCTTTTGTACTTCCACATCTAGTCTCCGAGTCTGTCCAAATGTCTCTCCCTGGCACTTCCATCCTGCTGCTGTATTTCAGTCTATTTCAGAGCCTTTTTCTCTTCTTTCCCCTACAATCTGCTGCAAACACTGCAGTGGATTTAATAGACCTAAAACACTACTAGACCCAATTTGGACTCTGCAATGCTCATAATATCCTTGGGCTCCGTATTTAAGGTGCGAAAGATGTAAAAAGCTGCTCCCAATTGAAAGAGTGTCAGTGGAGCAGGAAATCGGGAGTAACTCCAGAGTCCGATGTGCAAAATAAATCATAGAACAAGGTGAGTTCACCCCAAGTCTAAGATCCTTTATCCTTGCAGAGGAGTTCCATGTTTAGACTGTCCTATAAAGAAAATGATGCTCTGCAGCTAGTTTTTTTTTAAATCAGTTTTACTGATGAATAGTTTACATATAATAGAAATTTTAAATGTACAGTTCGATGAATTTTCACAAAATATATTCAGTCTTGTGTCCACCACCACAATGAAGATATAGAACTAGTTGATTATTTTAAGTTTCCCTGTGCCCCTTTACAGTTCATTTCCTCTCCTACATCCAGCCCCGGCAACTACTGATTTCTGTCATTATAGTTTTGCCTTTTCTAGAATGTCATCTAAATGGAATAATATAGTATTCTTTTTTGTCTATTTTCTTTCATTTAGCATAGTGCTTTTGGGAGTCACACATATTGTCACACATATCAGTAGTCTGTTCCTTTTTATTGCTGAGTGGTATGCCATCATATGCATCATGGATATATCACAATTTGTTTATCCATTCACATTTGGTACACACTTGCATTGTTTCCAGTTTGAGGCTATTATGAATAAAGCTGCTATAAATAGTCACATGCAGGTCTTTGTGTGGTCCTATGTTTTTCCTGTATGAAGGCTTGGGAGTAGAATTGCTGGTGGCAGGATAAATGCATGTCTAACTTTACAGGAACGGTATAACTGTTTTTCTAAAGTGGCTACACCCTTTTGAACTCCTCTCCTCACCCCCTGGCAATGCATGAGAGTTCCAGTTATTCCAAATCCTCTCTACTACTTAATATTTGTCCGTCTTTTTACTTTTAGACATTCTGGTGGACATATAGAAATATCACATTGAGGTTTTAATTTGCATTGCCCATGACTAATAATATTGAGTATCTTTTCATGTTTATTGGCCTTTCATATATGTTCCTGGGTAAAGTGTCCATTCTAGGTAGATTTTTAACTAAGACAGATTGGGAGGTTCTCAGAAGTCCCTGGGTAGCTGACATGGCAAGGACAGGTTGGGAAGTTGTGTTTGTTTTCTTTGGGGATTGTCCAAGGCCTGAGGAGTTCAAGAATTAACTGCCATGCCTGGATATAATTGGATTGCAAGAGAATTAAGGGACATCGGAGATGACACAAATTGGTTACTGCCTTAGGCACAATGGCTCTTACCTTTTTGGAGAGAAGGAGGTCAAAATATGTGAAAGTAATGGATAGATACGAAATTTGGCATATGATTTCAGAGAAGGTTTTGCACCCCCTTTCCATGATAACCTCTCTTGGAATGCACATCAAAGCCTAGGTGTGAGGAAGGAAAATGGATCTGTTGCCGCTTATCCTGGGCTGAGAAAGGTGAAAATATTTCAAGTGTGAAAGCTCCATCTAAAGCCCTCCATGCGTTTTTGTCCACACCCAGGGAGTCTTGTTCATTTGGAGAGAGCCATGTTGGCCACAAACACCGAAACACCTGCACAAGACAGGACCAAAGCCGTCGGTTGAGTCGAATTCCTGTCCCTTCCTCCCTTCTCTCAGTTCAGCAAGTACCATTTAGAATGGAGGAGAGACAGCGACCATGTTCCAAGAATTTATTTGTTCCTCTCCTTGTTTTTATTTCCCCTGATGGATTTTTTTTTTGGGGGGGGGTGCTGTTTGCAATACAGCCCAAGAAAGAGAAACTCCTCATCCTCCCTCTCACAGCCTCTCAGGCTTTACAGCTGCCATTAGCAGCTTTATCAATATCTCTCTCTTCCACTCTCCAAAGTTTAGAGGGCCAATTTCAGAGACCTCTGGTTGCCCTGAACTCATGTTCCTTTTCTGTACTGTCTTCAAAAAGAAAACGAAAACCAAAACTCTCATTTCTATCACCTATGTACTACCAAATTAGCGGTAGGGACTTGGCTGTGGCATTATTTGGTGTCTTGAGTAATTGCTTCCTGGGAAATCTTCCCTGAAGCCCCGACCTGAAAGTGATTCCTCTTTTAGCTGAGCTCCTAGAGCACCTGACTTGTCCCTCCAACGTGTTTACAATGGAGGAGAATGTAGGAAGTGACTCCATGTCTCATCTCCACTGTGACTCTGAAAAGGAGTTTAGATTTCATTCATCTTTTTTTCTCTGAGTTATTTAATTGAAAATAATTTCAGCAATAATAATTTTAACTCCTTTTTGAAGCTAAATAACACATTCAGAGTTATATGTGTGGCTGAAATTCAGCCTTGCAGTACTTTGGCTTACATAAGGAAAAACAGATCCATGACAAAAGGGATCTTTGGACAGAGCCACTTTGGGTTAATCATTAACATCATGATCACTCCCTCTTCTACCAGCTACTGCCTCATGAAAAAATGCAGAGAAATTTCTAGGCAATTGTATTTGTTTTAACTGAGTAAGGAGAAAAAAAAAAACAAACCAAACAAAACAAAAAACAAAAGGCAGAGAGTGCCGGAGCCCTGCTAAATCCAGGCCGTGGTACCGCCAAGGATATGCTGATCCAGCAAAACTCCCTAATCTGCCCACAAAGGCCTCCAAGGTGAGTCAGCTGAAAAGGCTAATCCCCAGAAGAGACTGATCCCTAAAGCTGTAGCGTCCACAAGCCACAGAATCCTGGAAAACTGGGGATAACGAAAGCTTAAAGCAATATTGTGTAGAGAGAGGTCACAGAAGCAAGAGGGGAGGGTCTTGGCTATCTAAGAGATTGCCTCTGTCCCCTCTCCGAGTTGTGGGTCATTCACACAGCTCAGCCCTGACAAGGCCCGGATATCGGGATGATCCCAAGGATGCAGATATTGAGTTGTCAGCAAGTTAAGGGCCCAGTTGTGGGTAGGTACAGTAACTAATACTTTAAGCAAGGCAACCAACTACTATACTATCCATAATAGTAGACTAGCTGGTACAAAATTTATACTAAATTAGAGGCTGGGGTGAGGAAAGGAAAAGGCAAGGGAAGAAACCACATAAGTATATGGGAGCAATCTCATGAGTCATTAAGAGAGAGAAAACGTGTGAAAATGTAAACTGATGCAAAGCCAAAATGCCAACCGTGTGAAAGAAATGAGAGTTTGTGATGTTGAGGAATGCATGTGAGCAGCCTGTACAAGTGGCACAGAAAGCTACTGACAGGTGAGACCGGGTATGACTGGGCCACTTAGCAACCAACTGAAGAAGAGAAAGGGAGATAGCAGGATGGAGGTTTCCAAGGGGAAATGATCCAGTCCCAGGGGATTAAAGAAAGAGACCCTGAGGAAAATGAAGGAGGCCGAGTTTTCTATAATGCTGTCATTTGGTTGGGCAAGTTGCCAGGCAGATAGATACCCAATCAACACTGCGTTAAGTCTTTGTTGGTTCTAGGGATTGGTGCATAGTTGCAGTTATAACCCATATTTTGTTAAATGTAAAATATACTCTTTCCTGTCAGTTTTGATTATTTCATTTTCTAAGGTAAAGTACCAAGCATGACCTTTGGAAGTTTTTCCTTTGAAATACAGGTCTCAGTTTTAAATGAGCCGCTCCTTCACCCACCATCCCTGCTACCGTGTAATACTCCTTCTTTCACCTCAGTCTTCCACAGGGGAATGGATGTTCACACGGGCAGGGCCACATTGTGTCCCGGTCACTGAGTGATGCAGCTACAGTGCTTGGCACAGAACAGAGATGGATGGGTGGGTGAGTGAATGGATGGATGGATGGATGGTGGATGGGTGGGTGGGTAGATGGATGGATGGATGGAGACGGACAGGTGGGTGGATGGATGGATGGACGGTTAGATGGACAGACAGATGGATATATAAGGAAGGAGTCCACACAAAATGAGCCTTTATTTGGGGTAAGTCGAGGCTGTCATAAGTACAGGCCCTGGATGGTGTGCACGGATCTCTTCCAGCTGTTCCTCCAGCGCTGAGCCTCCTTTACCAGCAATGTGCTTTCATTGTGGATCTTCTTCAGCTCCTCTTCAAATAATGCTAAATATTTCTGGGAACAAGGAGGCCACATGAGGAGGGACTTCTGGACTATGTGCCCTACAGGAGTACTGTAACCTGCCGGCAGGCAGCTTTAACCCACCCCAGGCACCGGCAAAATTTCCACAAGTCATTTCTCATGTAATTCGCCCAACAACTGATCAGGTAGGTCCTATTGTTGTCCTGTTTTATACATGGGGAAACTGAGGCTCAAAGCCTTGCCTCAGGTCGCTCAGCTAGAAAGGGGCTGAGCAGGGACTAAGACCTCAGTTAACCAGGCTCCAGACTCTGCGCTCCTTCCTAACCTCTGTCCTGCACTGAGGCGTCCCTGGAACTCGGGCATCCTGGCTTCCTCGGGAAGCTGAGCACTCCAGGCCTTGAGCCCTTACTGAACTCAGCAGGCAGAACTGCCCCCTCTGCCTGGGGCTTGACATGCTGGCCCAGTAAGGGCAGCCCGGGCATGCTATAGGTTCTCCCAATACCAGGGTCAGCCTGTCTTTGGGCAGGACAAGGTTTCTCTCCCGTGCACCAGGACCAACAGTCTACACATCTTCAGGGCTTAGAGGTTCCACAGGTAGCATCTGGGTATAAGCTTGTCTTCAGGTAGGCCCCACGGTCTCTAACAGGCACTTGGGTTCTAATCCTAGCTCTGCCACTCTGCAGCGGCACAGAAGGGAGCATGTTTCTTTAAGCCAAAGTGTCTTTGTCGGTAACGGGACAATTCTGCCTTCTTCGTGGGATTATTAAGAGGATTCAGTGAGATGCATCATGTTGAGAACAGAAGCTGCAGTAGGTGTTCAGTAACTGTCAGCTGTTCCATTCATTGCTCCCAGGGCCCCCATGCCTCTGAATAACTCTGTCCCCTTGCTCTGATTCAACTATTCCTCCTGAAAGCCTTTCTTCACCCCCTCCCTAGTCTGGGTGGGGTGTCCCTCGGCTGGGCTCCCATAGCCTTGGGGTTCATGCCATCAACCCATGCTGTCACTGGGCCTGGACATGACTAGTAGCTCACGTCCATGTGACTGAGAACATCAATTGCCCTGAGTGTTGATGCTGTGCTCTGGGGCCCCCTGACATGTATTATCTGCTCCATGGGCCAAATGTCAGAGCATCTGCAATGGGAAGATCCCTCCTTCCCCAGCCAGCCCAACCAGCTGCCCTGCACTCCCTCAGACACGCCCAGCCGAGCCTGTCTCTCCGCTCACCAGGTAGACAGCATCTCGGGCCTCCACGGCTGCCAGGTGGCCCAGAGTTGTTTTGGTGGTAGTGATTGATGACGTTTTCTTGAGGAGAATTTTGTTTTGGATGGTGGCTTCAGTGGGTTTGATTCCAGGCCATTTCCTACAAACAAACATGCACGTAAAAGCCCCAGACTTGACTTCATTATTCACAGTGCACACACTAACCCTGGCAGGAAGGGTTAACATTCCTTTAAATGTCTTAATGAAAGAAAACCCCTTCTGAGCATTTAATGTTAAGCTACCTCAAGTTATTTTTTTGTATCTTCATATTGTTTAAATCGTGTGACTAGACAGTCTTGAGTTCTCCGTGGGGAAGGGGAATGTCACACCTCTAATTGCTTCCCGTTTCTGGGCCTCAGTCTCATCAGTTGGCCGCCAGGTGGCAGTCACCAGCTCCTAGTCCCTTTTTCCTGCTGTGCTGTAAAAGCAACTGCTAAGAACTTAGCTGGGCACATTGCCATCTTACTTCTTCCAGGGTCACAGTCTTAGAACACAGGGGACAAACAAGCACTTTGAGAGCTCCCATCACATATGACAGGCAGCTGCAGTGGTTCGCAGTGCCACCAGTGACCTAGAGTGCGCTTCACACTGGGACAGGCCTTCCTTTCTTTGTGGGTCCTTTTCACATAAACTAATAGGGGCTAAGCTCTCAGTACGTGCCAGGGGCAGTCGACGTACATTTAACTTTCTCTTCATAATACCATGTAAGGTAGGCTGCCATGCCCATTTCACAGATGAGGAAACTGAGGCTTAGACCATGATGCCTTTCCCAGGTTACCAGATCAGTTATCCCACTACACCATCCTCAGCAAATACAGCCATCCATTATATCCATTGTATTCCTCCTGTTCTTGGCTCTCACCTGCTCCCCCGTTCAATCAGGGGCTTCTCACTCTCTTCCTCCAGGGAGAGTCTGGCAAGTTTCCTCCGTATGAGGATTGATGTTTTCTGTTTAGGGGGCTCCATTCCTGGCAGGCAAGAGACTGGTTACTGACCATGGCCTCACCCACAGCCTGAGCTCAAGGGGTCTACCTCCAACCTTACATTTACAGAAATGAGGGCTCACTCCCTCCTCCCCACTTGGGAGTCTCCCATGGGAGGCAGAGCCCCCTCCCACAGAAAAGCTGAATGCACCAAATATGTTGGAGTTCTTATTTTTCTATAATAAATATTATCTTTGTAATACAAATTTAATAAAATAACATATTTTACTTAATAGTTTAATGGTAAATGGACGACATTTAGTAAATGATTTGAGTCTTTGTATAGTTTATAAAAGTAATATGCACAATATAAAAACTTTAAACATCACTTAACCTGGTAAAATGAAGGATTTCAGAAATCTCTCACAGTCCCAGCCACCAGAGGTGACCATTGTCAACAGGCCGGTTCCTGTCTCTCATACTCTTGTATCGCTCACACAGATTCATTTATACATATGTGAGTATGCGTATTTATATCATATGTGTGTTTTTAATAGTATCATAGATAATAAGTATTGACTGTCAACTTGTGTTTTCACATAATAGCATTTCTTCCTGCTGCCTTTCCACACTGGCCCTTATAGACCTACTGCACCCACATTAACAGCTGCACAGTACTCACTTGTACATCTCGACCACAAAGTATTTATCCAGTCTCCTATACCTAGTTATTACTGTTGTTTCCTATTCTTTGCAATTTTAGTGCTGTTATGAATATGCTTTAAAAATCTTTTAGTAATTGTGCAAAAATATTTTCTGTTAGGGGAATTCCTGGAGTAATGACTGCTAGGTCGAAGGTGTACACATGCAGAATTTTGACGGATACTGACAGAGCATTCTCCAAGAGAGTGGTGTCAATGTTACACTTCTCCAAGGGTCTCTGGCACTTGGGATTCCTCACATTCTCATCAGGGCTGGTTACCGCTAAGCTTAACAGCCTTACAAGGCTGTTGGTGAAAACTGCTGTCTTGATAACATTTGTTTTCGCAGTTTTCCTCATCTTTTATGTTTACTGCCACAAGAATTGCTTCTCGTGTTTGTCTGTTGTCTCTTTTTACAAATTTGACCTGTAAGAGTTCTTTGTACAACAGGGATAATCGGCCTTCCTCTGCCCTTTAGGTTATTAGGAATATTTTTCCAGTTGGTCTTTCCATCTTTTAACATTTTTCCTTTTGTTTTGTTTTGTTTTGTTTTGTTTTGACCACAGAGAAGTGCTAGCTATTTCCTTCATGGTTTCTGGCTCTCGTCTCATATTTAAAAAGCTGTCCCTACCCCAAGATTATGAAAATATTTACTCTTAGAGTTTCATTTTTCACATATAATCTTTGACCCATTTGGAATTGTTTTTTTAATTTAAAAAGTTACTTTTAATGAAAACAAACAAAAACTCATCGTCCTCTAGTGGAGAATCTGTTTTTATTCTGGCGGAATTGGGGGGAAGCAGACCCCTAGGCCCATCAGCCTATGCCTCACTAACCCCCTGGGGCCAGGGTACAAGGCTGGTGGTGCCACTTACTTGCAACCTGGACATCATCAATGGTGACCACTTCATCTAACTGCAGCAGGAACTTCTCGGTGAAGGTGGCCAAGCTGGTAATGAAAAAGCGGCCGTATTTCCTGGTAAATTCCTGGAAGAAATTCCTGGTAAATTCCTGGCAGAGAGCCCAGTGCCAGAGAGAGGAACTCGCCTCCAAAAGCAGGCTGAGGGAGGATATGGGGAGCCAGCAGGCGAGACAAGACCAAAACCATGTGTCAATTGTGTCCAAGGTAACTGGCATCTAAGATAGGAAATGATTCAGAAATGGCCAAGGGACAATTCACCAAAGAAGAAATAAAACTAGACCTAGATCTTGAAAAACAGTTCTCATTAGTGATTTTATAATTAACTTAGAAATTTAAAAAATACAAGTTAAAACAGCCAATAATGGCCATCTCCACCCCTAAAACTGCCCACTTTTATGTCCTGCCCACTTTTATGTCCTGTCCTGCTTTGGCCAGGGTGCCAGCAAAAAGGCATGCTCAGTATCGGTGGGCTAACGATTAGGGTAATCTCTCTGGAGATAATCCCTCAGCACCTGGATTTGGGAGCCAATAGTACCACTGACCTCCAGCTTCTCCCTGGTTGCTGTAATTACAGTGTCCAAATCTTCCTGTCTTTTCTCTTCTACTTGACATAGAGACTCCATTTCTTGGAAATGGGCAGGGTGTCCGAGATTTGGATGGAGACTCTGGGCATTTTCATCCTTCAATCAAAATATCCAGAAATCAGCAGGGATTTTGACCCCACTATTCTTGATGTCAAGACCAAAAAGTCACTGGCCTAAGTCCTCTGCCAATTATAGCCATGGCCAGACTGATGTGTGCTCTGACCCGGCATGTGAAGGGCCATGTGTGGGCTGAAGAGTAGCAGAGAAGGCAAGATAGGGACATGGTTAGCCAACTCTGAGGGTAGGGAGAGGGTGAGTCGAGCATCTGTCCAGCATAATCAGGGCTTTAGTCCAATGAAATCAACAGCATCCACATCCCATGGCTGCAAGGACCAGGTGGATGATCATTATTTATCTCAATGACCATGGCCACAGAGAACCCAACCGACCCACCCATTACATCCAACAAGGAGTTTACTGAATGCCTTCTATGAAGAAGCTGTTGTTCCCACTCTCATTTTTCCATTGTCTGGCGTCCCTCAGCCCCCACCTAACAATCCCAAGCCTGGCCCATCGCCTTCCCTGATACTCAGTTCTGCCTACGCCCTGCATCCAGGGCCCCTGGTCCTAGAGAGGAAGGGCTAGTCCTGGGATCCTCACCCTTCTTGTCTCCAGTTGCTTCTGATAATCCCAGAACTGTTTCCGGATCTCATTGATGGAGGCACAAAATTTTTTCCAGTGCTGCTCCTTGAAATTCTCCATCACCAGCCAACACACCTGGGGTAGCAGCTCCTCAAACCTCCTCATCTGGGCTCGTAATTCTGTAGAAATTTGGGGTGGGAGACCAGGGGACAGGACTGAGCAGAGCCAAGTTACTGAGGATCTACAACAGGGCTCAAAGCAATTTCCCAAGAGAAAAACTGGTCTTCGATGTGGTAATAGCTATTTCATCAATGGGGTCCTGTGATCAAACCAATATAGAAAATACTGGACTAAACAAGTTCAAAGGACTTCTATATTCTGCGGGATTTTTTGGCTCATTTAAAATGCATTGTGTCTCTCAGCAGTTCTGTCTCATCCATTATCTCTTTAAATATTGCCTTGACTCTAGTCTCCTTCCTCTCCCTTTGGACCTCTAAATAACTGTATGCTAGACCTCCTCTTTCCTCTATATCTCTTAGCCTCTCTCCTCAATTTTCATTTCTGTGTTTCGGTATTGTATTTTGGGTATTTTTGTCGCATCTACCTTCCAGTTCACCGATTTCGCCTCCAGCAGGGAATAATCTGACAGTAAAGCCTTTCATAATTTTTAAATCTTCACTATTTATTTTCCCAATATAGGAGTTCTATTTGGTTCTATTTCATATCTACTTGGTCCTCTAATAAATACATTCTTTTATAATCTGTCTGATACATTTAATATCCAAAGTCCTTACTAGCCTCATCCTGCTGCCTCTTGCCTAAGGTTCCTTTTTCCTGTGTGTGTGTGTGTGTTGGGGATAGGGGTCTATTTTTACTGTGGGCCCTTATTCTGGGCATGAGACTCCCTGAATTGAAAGTGGGTTTTTCTAGAGAGGATTTGTAGTGTCTCTATTAAACAAGTATCTGAGCACAACTAACTCAAGGTCACTTTAAGCTGAAGTATCAGCAAGAGGTCTTGTGGACGGTCCAGAAACAAAGTGGAATTCAGGTTTATCTCAGTGTGACTTCTGGTTTAAAAAGCACATAAGGGCTGGCTTATTCTCGTGGATCCTCACTGGAGTTTTTCTGCTGCTTCTTTACTCAGTACCAAGGTTCTGAATAAGCTAGTTTTAGTTTCCTTCCAGTCGTGAGGGTGGGAGGAGTGGTCTTTGTTTCATTCACTTACTCCAGCAGGTGGAGTCCCAGTTTTATATGGCTGTGTCCTTTCAGACTTTCCACCCCGAGAGGTCTGAGGCTTTGTCTCCTTTCCCCAATGCCCTAAAGGCCACAAAAACAGGGGCTTAAATTCACCTGGGCGTCAGCAAAGCCCTTGGGGCAATCAATAGCCAACATTACTGCTCAATTTATAGAGTTCTTATTTTATTGAATTTTGGGGCCTTATGTGTTTCTTCCTTTACAGCTAGCTCAATGTATTTAAAAAGAGTGCATCATAAAAATATTCTATCCAGCATTTTTACATGTTTTCAGTGGGAGACTCAGTCGGTCAGGTAACTGGATTCCCAAACTATAGGGAATGGAAGTGTCATTTAGCGTGAACTGTCAGTCTTCAGAGAGGGACATAATCTGCAGCATTTCTCAAACTGATTTGTCCATGGAACCTTTCTTTTGAGGAGGGTCATATAGGATGGGATCCCACAGAGTTCATCTAGGGAAACTCTGAGCTAAAGAAACAAAATGCTGTCTGTGGTTTCAATTCTAGTCACTGTCCAACCACAGTAATGAAAACTATGGCAGGCTGTTTCCTCTGTATACAGCAGGTCTATATACAAGGGGCTTGTCCTCACAAATGCCTTGCATGGTGGGTTTACAGACAAGGAAACTGAGGCTCATAGAGGTGAAGTGACTTGGTCAAGGTCATAGAGCTGGGAAATGGCAGTGCTAGGTCTTGACCCCAGGTCTGTCTGTCCCCCAATTCTCTCCTTCTTCTACCATGCTGCCCCTCGACCAACATAGCAGTCCCTGAAGTTCCTTGCCTCAGAAGCAGGAATAATTAGGACTTATAATGGCACAAAATACACATGGCTATGGACAAAGACACAGGAACATGGAGAAATAGACAAAAGGGGGGCTAGTGGGCATGTTTTCACAGCTCCTTTAACGTCATTATAATAAACGTAAATGGAAAGATGTATTCCACCTGCCTGTTTTCATGCCCCTATTCCCCAAGAGGCTGTATCTACCAAGTTCATCATAGCCCAGCACGGGTCAGGCATAGAGTAGGCGCTGTGGAAGGATTCTTCAAATGATTAAACACAGAGTTACCATATGACCCTGCAATTCCATTCCTAGCTATATACCTAAGAGAAATGAAACTATGTCCATGCAAAAGCAGGTACATGAATGTTCACTGGAGCATTATTCACAATGGCCAAAGGCGGAAACAACCAAATGTCCATCAATGAATGAACAGATGAACAAAATGTGGTACATGCATACAGTGGAATATGATTCAGCCATAAAAAAGAATGAAGTACTGATACACACTCCGACTTGGATGAAGCTTTAAAGAAGTATGCAAAATGAAAGGAACCAGACACAAAGGACCACATAAATATATGATTCCATTCATACGAAAGCCCAGACTAGGGAAATCTAAAATTTCTGGAGACAGAAAGTAGATTAGTGTTGCTTAGGGCTAGGGGAGTGATGGAGAGACAGGGGGTTCTAAGACTGACAGTGGTAGTGGTTACACAACTCTGAATATACTAAAATTCATTGAATCGTACACTTTAAATGGGTGAATTGTATGTATGTGAACATCTCAGAAAAGCTGTCAAAAATATCTGTGTAATGAACAAAACATTTTTAGTGATACAAATCACCATATTTCTCAAAAAAAGAGAAACTTTTGTGGGGCAGGGGTAGGGGCACCGTTGTCTCTCCGGTTAAATCTGATTGAGGTTTTTACTTAATTCTAAGATGTCAGCTTTTTAGGGGGCGGGGCTCTCTGCCTCCGCCATGACCTGCAGGTCAGGAGGGTAGCATGCAGGCCCTGAGGCCCAGGCCTAGATCAATCACTAGCTCCGTGTCACACCCTCCACTGGCCTGCCTGCCCGCACCCACCTATGAGGCAGGAGTTGTGGTACTCGTTTGTCTGGCTCTGGTACTCCAGGATCTTCTTGCCGATGTTCTCTGCGCACTGATCAAAGGTATCGTACATGCAATCAGGCCTGGTGACTGAGCGCTTCTCTTTCCGGTAAAACTCCTGCAAGAGAGGGTTGACAGTGTGTGGACAAGGACTCTCACCATGGACTCTTGCCATGCTCTCAACATCCTCCACCCTGCTCTCGACACCCCCTAGCCTTCTCTCCTGCTGTCCCCTATGCGGTGGCGCTCTCCCTGCCTGTCTGCCCTTCTCACCACAGCGGCACACAGGGCTGTGCACAGCACAGGCGAGTGAGTGGCAAAATTCTATTTACCCTTCGAGACCAAAATGAAATCTCATTTCAGTGACGAGGTTGAAAGCTCTCTATGAAACTCCAAGCTGGGTACTAGGCTGTGGGCCACTAATATGGATGACCCGGAGACCCTGTACTGAAGGCCTTCACAGCCCAGTGGGAGGCAGACATCCCTGTGTTACATGTGCTGGAACTGGGCACTGGGTAGCTCCGACTGGAGGACTCCCAGGTGCCTGCTCCCATTACCCCACCTGTTCTCTCTGTTGCCGCCACATTGGCTCCCCTCTTGCTGGGCACTGACCTCAGGGGCAGAGATGGGGCTTGTTGCCATTGACATGCCCAGTATCTGACATACAGTTAGTGTCAAAGAAATATTTGGTGGCTGAATAAATGGGCAAAGGAATAAATGATGTTTAGCTGCATAGCCATAGTCATGGGGGCTGGCATCCCCTTTCCTCACTTTTATCCACAAGGCCATTATCAGTAGATTTTAGGAGGCAGAGGCAGCTGGGGACATGTGGCCTGTGCTGGCAACGGGGCAGGCAGAGGCCTGTGGGCCGCAGTCCTCACCTCTGCAACATACAGCAGATGGTCGTTGTTCTCCCAGAGGAGGGTCAGGATGATCCCTTTAAAATCCCTGCAACACACGAGACAGATCCCTGAAGGGCCTGGTGCAATCACAAAATACTGTGGACAAAACCAAACGGACAGAACATTCCGAGAACTCAGCCCCCCAGCCAGGATTGGAATAGGACCGTTCATGGGATGCCCAAGCATGTGCCCACCTAATACTTCCATTGTCAAGTTTAACACCTCTTGTAAGTGACGAGATAGGTCTGGCCCCTTCCAAGGGTCTCTGCTCTTTTTTGGCCTCACCACTCCTGGTAATTATTCACTCCCACCCCAGGACCTTTGCACATACTGATTCTTCTCCAGAGAATACAACTAACTTTCCTCTTGGTCACACTGGTTTCTGCGCGTCCTCAGATACTGGCTCAGTGCCAGTTCCTGACGGCCTTGTTCCGATGCTCCCAGAGTGGGCCTCAGTCCTACTGCATTCCACAGAGGGGCGGGGGGAGGGTTGTTTGGGATTGCTCCGTGTGACTGGCTGATGACCTCCTTTCTCCCTGCAGATGGTAACGCCCATCAGAACACGACCTGTGTGTGTGTGTTTCCCTCACCAGGGGATTCCCAGCCCCCATGCAGTGCCTGCACCTATCCACTCCTCAGTATTGGTTGAAAGAAGAAATAATGATTTCTTGTAAATATCAATCGAATGAGCAGGACTTCCTGTAGGACCAAACATTCTCCTTCCAGCACCTCTGGCCTTTCGGTGCCAATGCACAGACTGGGGCTTTATTAAACAAATTGACACAGATCTAGTGGATATTCCTGTCCAGTTAGGTCAATCATCTTAACAGTAAGATTGACTTAAAGAACAGATGTATTAGAACTACATGTAGCTGCAGGACATTTAATTGTTCACGATTTCTGTAAAGTGACGGGCAGCGACTGTTGTAAACACACTGTGTCAGCCAATGTCTAAAAAACATGTAAGAGGTTCCTTGATCTTTCATTTTAAAATTCCTTCATTGTAATTAAAGAACATTGAAAATAGGCTGGAAAACAAGAAGGAAAAATGAATGATGACATTTTATTGTATTTCCATTTGTTCATGTGAATGTTGTATTCTGCTCTTCTTTCCTTGAACAAGAAGAGAAGCCAATGAAGATTCTCTTTGACCCAACTTTAGACAGGCTCCTCTGAGCCCACTTTCCAACTAGGCCTCATCCTTGGGCATTGTTTTTGGCCTGCTGGGTTCTGTTTTAGCAAGAACCCTACTAAGTCAGTTTAGAGATAATCCCCCACCCTTGGTAGCTGATGCCTCTGGGTTGCCTGCAGCAAGAATCCAGTTAAGTAGGTTTACCAGGAACCCTACTACCCTTGAATTTTCTATCCACTGACCCCCCCTACTCTGCACACTGGCTATATATTCCCGTGGTCCCTGTTATATTGTGAGTGGAGCCCCATCTCTCCCCTACTGCGACAGTCCTGACACCTAATGCAATAGTCCCACTTAAAGTCTTCCGTGCTGTTTTAACAAGTGTCAGAGTAATTGTTTCTTTAACACCTCCCACCTGCAGTGCTTTGGAGGCACCATCACCACCCTTCCTTGATAAACTGGGAACTTCCACTAAAATCTATTCATATATTGGTTAACCTCAGGCAAAATACGGACTGAACCTGTTTCCTTTTTCATCTCTTTGCATTCTACTGAGAGTGTTTGCTCCTAACTTTATTTCCTCCTTTGGGCATGGTCTCTTCAAATTTTCCCCTTACCCTACTGAGTTCTCAAGATTTCCTAAATAATTTACTGGGGGATGGGGTGGGAACCAATTTTTGAAGGTCTTTTTCTTTGTCATCCTTTTCTACCACCATTGTTTCATGGCTGGTTGTTATCTAACTTTTAATTGCATTTTAGACTCTGGAGGAGTTTAAAAATTTGTTTGCCAAGTTTTTTCATCTTTTTCCTTGTGATTTTTTTCTAATGCTTCAGTGTGACAGTATCATATTAAAGGAGGCCTATGGGTAACACTTGGCAACTTGTTGGCTCCTCTCTAGCTCTAAGGGGAGGGTTCTCTTCTACCTACTGTGCAGAGGGGAAGACTGAGGCTTGGGGAGAAGTCCCAGTTTGGAGGTAAAAACATGATCAGTCTCATTCTATTTTCTGAGCAATTAACTACTGTATTCGTCCGAGAAAGTCTCCCCGCTTTGAGAGATTTAATAAGTGCTTGATTTATTTATTTTCTGCTTAGCTGACGATTTTTCTTTTAATCACTAAAAACACTGTGGTGCCTCCACATCATGGGTATCATCCATACCATTCAGCCATACAAAAGAGGAAACTGTTGACACATTGACAACTTGGATGGATCTCAAGGACATTATGTCGAGTGCCAAAAGCCACCCTGAAAAGATTATATACTGTATGAGAACACTTATGTGACATTTCTGAAGTGACAAAATTATAGGGATGGAAAACAGATCAGTGGTTGCTCATGCTAGGGTTGGCGAGGGAGGAGCGTGAACGTGGCTGTAAGGAGCAGCAGGAGGGTCTTGGTGGTGGTGGAAGAGTTCTGTTCCTGGATTGTGGTGATGGTTACACAAGCCTACACATGGGATAAAATGACAGAAGTATGCAAAACTGAGAGAAGGCGTCAAGGTTTTACTGAGGTGGATTGTCAATGGGTGTGTGGGGCAAGGAAGCGTCTAGCTGCCGATTTGGACGTGACTTCTGTGCTGCCTGATGTAAAAGCCACCCTTCTTTGCATGTTCGCAAAACCCCCGCGATGAGACCTTTGGTGCAAAAAGATGATTAGTAGGGGATATTGCGATGGTGGGGTTCCCTGAGCACAGGGAGGGGGGCCAGTTGTACCTGGACTTTTCTCTGAGTGCTTTCCATTTTCGGAAGTTAGAATTTTGCTGGTTTGATTGAAATGGAGCCATATTAAGTAGAGCAGATTTTGTTTGAGTCGCCACAATTAAAATAAGGGAAAAGAGGAATGGAGACGGGGGAAAGCATTTAAAAAAACAAAACCAAACCAACCAACCAACCAAACAAACAAAAAACACTAAAGGGGTGTGCTGCCCTGCTGTTACAAAATACTTAGTTTGGAAACTGTGAAGTTTTGATAAAAGCATCTCTCAACAAATTCAAATGAAATGGGTTGAGACAACTGACTTTGACCTCTACCTGTCCCTTCACCAACCCCTCTTGCTCTGCCCCCTACTTCTTATTTTCCCTTCAACTGAGTCAGGTTTAGCTACCCCAGATGGAGACAAGAGGTTAAAATAGTTCAAGGAAAAGGCACTGTCACTTACGCAGCCAGAGGAGGTGGCCTCTCCCCGAGCACCTGGTACTTTTTGTCCATTCGATTCGGCTTGGAGTACCGTGTGATACTGTGAGACAAAGGAAGGTCAGGACTCTGGAGGCTGGGAACAGACACAGGCAAATCTGGGCCTACGGGAGCCCTGCCTGAGTTTCTAGAGGCAAGTGGTAGAGGTGCTCCAGCCCAGAGATTTGAATCCTTGCTTCTCCATGGTGAGGCCCCCCCAAAATAGGTTGAGCCACATTAGGATTGCTAGATTTTTAAATAAAAATATAATACACCCCGTTAATCTTGAATTTCAAATAAGCAATGAGTAATTTTTAGTGTAAGTATGTCCCATGCAATATTCAGGACATACTAAAAATATTATGTCTGAAATTCAAATTTAACTGGGCACCCTGAATTTTTATCTGGCAGCCTTAGCAACGTAGATTTCACTCTGTAACTGCTGAGAGACTAGATATACAAATAGTCAGGGGCTGGACCATGTATAAATACAGAAGTCTAACCCACAACCTGTAGCAACGTGACCAAATTATAATAAACAACTCAGGAAGCCAGCCTGCTGTAAGTCAGACTCGAGAGATGGTATTCTAGTGACAATCCATAAAGCTAAGCAACAGCTCCTGTAACAAGTGGCCCCACATAACCAGGAATCATTAATAACTGATAGCTTCTCAAAATTTTGTACTTGCTTCCAACTTAAGACCAACCAGAGAAAGCCAACTATGCTTCCCCAACCAATCACATGGGATGCCCTGCTGTAGGCCTGCCTCCAGCTGCCCTGTGCCAACAGCCTCCAATCAGCCATGCCTGAAGCCCTCCTTTGCCTCCATTATACACTCCTCTACCTGCTTTTGAGGCTCCGCTAAAATACAGTCGATGTGGCCTATACCCTTGCCATAGCAAACTCTGAATAAATAGCCTTTGCTTTTCTCATTTGGTTGGTCTTTATTTATTTCCACATTGCAGATGCCGTGTGTATTCAAAAAGACCTTCTGGGGGTATGCAAAGTACACCGGCCACTTCCTCAAAACCCGGAATTAAACCACATCAACAAGGGCTCATGGGAGACACAGAAAGTTGGCTCAGCCACATGGTTTCTGTTATCTACCTTTTGTAAAATACAGAAGGTGGGTGGGCCAGGGCCCACCATCACTGAGCCATGAGTCCGATGACTCCAATGGAGCACAGTGGGCAAAGCGCACGGCCAGGATACAGAGGCCAGGACTTCCTAAGGCTCTGTGATATCACCCAAGGAAAGCCATCTCCAATGACCTTCTTTCTGACCAGGATGATGTGTGCAGGAAGGTAGCAGGGCTGTGATCCACCTGCTATCACTGTGGAAAACCACTGAACTCCTGGACAGGCTCTCCAAGTGAGTGTGGCCTGTGCGAGCCGAGTCACTCAGCAGGAATGAGTACAGATATGACTAAAGCCAGCATCAGAGCTGGCTCTTCACTGGGTCCCAGAGAATCCTGGAGCTGTGAGCACAGGCAGCACGTTCTGAGGACAGACTCCAGTAAAGTAACAGGGTGGTCTCTGGCCTCCATTCAGGGACACAGGGTGGGGGTCTGGGAAGGGGAGATCCTGGGAGTCCGGCATCCCTACCTCCCTGCTGAGGTGGCACTGCCACTGGACAAGGCCTTGATGAAGTGTTCTCCCCGGTTCCGGTGTCGCTTCGCGCCTTTGGGCGACGATTACCCAGAATAAGAGCAGAGGACCATAGGTAAGGATGGGCCAGGTATCACCACTGGCTCCCCCACCTGAGACTCGCAGGCCTATTTGCTTTTACCTGCCTGGGATCGGACTTTGTCACATGGGGCGCCTGTGCATTTTGTGTTGTGAAGTCTGAAACCAAAGGAAAGGAGGTGAGCTTTTACCCAATGACCATGAGGACAGCTCAGGCCAGGCACTGGGCACCATCCTGGTTGTCACACACCACCACATGACTCCATCCTTCAGAGGAGGAAACTGGAGCTCGGAGAGAAGTCCCTTGCTCAAGGTCACAGGTTTTCAGGGGTGGGCTGACATGGGAACCCAGTGTGTGGGACCACAAAGCTGGTCCCTGAAGGCTCAGGGCATGGGCCATGGTGGCAGAGCCCCATTGTGCACCCCAGGGCCACTCACTGCAGGATCTTCTTGACCACCTCTACAGCTGGGTCTTCAATCATGGGCTTCCCCATGCGGCTCGGCTGGGCGAAAGACTCAGGGGTGACTACATCTATCTTGGCCTCTTCTTCGAAGGTTTCTGAAGACACCAGCATGTCACTCTCTATCTCCAGGTTGGTCAAAATGTTTTCCTAAAGGCCAGAGAGAAGGGCCCGAGTATGTGGGACAGGCAGGCTGGGTTCATATTCCTGTACCACCCTGCCCAGGTGCTGTGGCTAGAGGCCAGATGCCTGAATTCTTTGAGCCTGTGTTCTCCCTTCTATAAAACAGTAATGGTCATCTCTCTTTTGGAGGGCCATGAATTCATTCATGCATATATGCTGCTAACCTTCAAAACTGTTTCCTGAGTGCCTGCTGTCTGCAAGGCTTGCCGGGTCCTGGGACATGGCCTGAAGAAGTCACATGTGACTCTTGTCCTCATAGACCTTATAGTTTAGTCCAAGAGACAGACATTTAATATGCACTTATACAAATAAATGTTTGGTCAAACGTGGGACCAGTGCTGTGAAGGAAAAGTTCCAGTGTCTTCTATGAGACCGAGGGTCACAGGCCTGTCAGGCTGGCCTGTGGATGTACTTTTTGCCTAATGGGCGAGTGAACGAACAGGTGCATGGACGAGTGAGTGGCTACCTCCCTCTTGAGTTGGCCCTTAGAGAAAGGGTCAGAGTGGCAGCTCGCGATGAGCACTTAGGCTGTTCCTTGTTTTATTCTGAGTCTTGTCTTAGCGGTGGACTGTAAGGGGAGGGACCCGGCTGGAACCCTGAGTCCCATCTCCTAGGCACAGTACTAGTGGTGCAATGGAGGCTTCGCGTTGGTGGCATAGTGGGAAGAGCCTCTTTATAGCTGGTTCAAAACGTGGCAGTGAGAGGCAGGGCCTGAGGGTGACCGGAGCCCATTTGTGCTGTATGACCCCTCATTGGTTGTATGATCCCCCTCCCCTGCTGTCTGAAGTTGGTTGACAGCCTTTGGTGTTAAAGCCTGGTGTGAGAGGCTGAATGTGGGGTGAGGGAAACGCAGGCTCTTTGGCCCTCTTGGGGTGCACAGTCTAGGGGAGAGAGCCCCTAAAATAAAATGGAGACCTCACTGTATGGTCTGTGGGCTCATGGGGCAGTGGGAGGTGCCACTGGGCCAGGACACCCTGACCAGACCAGGGGTAAGAGAAGGCCTAGGACGAAGTGAGATCTTCAGGGCAGGGGCAGAGAAATGAAGAGGCCATGGAAGGTGGACCACAGAGGCTGCTGCCCAGGTCCGATTAGAGTCTGGATTTGGCCCGGAGGGCAGGAGAGTGACATGGTCAGGCTGGTCTTTTCTAGTGTTTGGTCTGGCTGAAGCTCAGGGAATAGATCATGGGCGGACGTGAGAGGAGAAGTCAGGTGGTCAAGAAAGTAGGGGGCTTGGAAGGGGTGGTAGAAATGGGTAGGGAGAAGCTAGTGGCTGTTCATGGGTGTGGGTGGGAAGGGAGAGGCGGAGAGGCGAGGCTGCCCCGAGAGCCGGAAGGGGGGTGAACTAAGGGTCTTGATGGGGGTGAGGAGGTGAGACCAACGCAGTGAAGTGGCCCATCCAGGATTTGAACCCAGATCTGACTGAACAGCCCGTAGTCTTTCCAAGGCATCCCAGGAGGCCTGAAGTCTAGCAGGGGCCTGGGAGCCCCTCTTCCCTTGAGCTCCATTGAGCCCCGCAAGTCTCCTAGAAGCCCGGACCCAATAGCTCACCCACCCTTCCCTATCACCCCAGCCTGTTTCTTACAGTAAAGACCACTTTAGTCACGGACTCAGTCTCCAGCCTGCAGTTGAGGTACTGAATCCTTTGGTTCAGTTTTTCTTTCCAAGTTCGGACGAACCCAAGGAGGTCTTCTGTGGTCACTACCTAGCGAGAACACAGACGAAGAAAACCACAGGAAGCAGGCTGCAGGAGGGCAGACTGACTCCCTCTGGACCTCAGGAAAGGGGGCTGGCCGGTGAGGATGCCTCTTGGTTTGATGGAGGCTCCTTGCTTGCAGGGAGCAGCCTGGGGAGTGGGGGGGCACTAAACCAGCTCTCTGCACTGGGGTGACGGATCCTTCACTTGATGGGCCATCAGGAGTTCTGTTCCTGGTTCTACGGCTTTGTTCTGGGCAAGCGATTTAAACGTGCTCAACTCAGTCTTCCCATCTGCGTGACAGGGACACAGAATACTCTAGGATTTTTTCTAGCTCTGATACTCTATGTTCAGAAGGAAATGTTTGGCCCAAGATGGTGAGAGTGTACAGGAGTGAAATGACCACAGCTTTTCTGGAGGGGGAATCTGGCCATCTCCGTGACAACGTCCAATACACACAGCCCTGGAGCAGCAATTCCTCTGGCCGCGCTCCACAGGTGTGTGAGGAAGCACCGTAGGGATGTTCGCCTTCTTCACACATCCCACACGTCACTCAGCAACCCTCCCACACTGGCCCTAGATGGGTCACTGACCTAGGAGAGGCCCCAGGCCAGGAGGTGCCTTGGTCTCTTCTGCTTCCTTCATTTCCAGTGCACTCTGAGTCCTGCCAATTACCCCTACCACTCCGCTCTGAAAACGGAACATGTCCCTGCGAGCACCTTGTCCAGGCCACTATTCTCTCTGCCTCAGTCCCAGCACCCTGCCTCTCTCCTACCCACCTCCCTTTTAGCAACCGGAAAGCCCTCCTCAATGTGGCACTGAGCACATGGCCGTGGCCGCACCATCCCTGGTCCCCGCTGCCTTTACCACACGCATCTGATGCATCTATCCCATCTCCTGATCACTGCTCTGGAGAAGTGTCCAACCAGTGTCCCCATCAACAGAGGATTGCCTGCCCACCTGAGCTCATGCTCCCCAACCTGGTCATAAGGCTCTACAATGCCCCCCACCTCCCCATCCCCCTCTCTGGCCCTGAGACCAACAGAAGGCAGGAAGTGGGGTTGTGAGGCAAGGAAATGTGGGAGAGCCAACGTTACTGCCCTGGAAAGGCAGGATGGTCCTTAAAGGGCCCTGAAAGGGTCACAGCCGATTCACCGGGTTTTCCTTGTTCCCCGGGGATGTGTAGAAACATCTGCATGAAGACACAGAGGTCCCAAGGGGCTATACAAGAAATGAGAATAAATAAAAGATGTGTATTCGCCACTCTGTACTTTGTGGATATTGGAACTATTTTCAAGAAGCACACATTACTATGCAAGAAAAAGCAATAAAGATAGAAAAATAACTGTCCTCCAATGAAACCCTAACTCACTTAAGTCACTGAAATGGAAGGGAAAAGACATTCTCACCGGACTCCACCTGCCTGCCTGAGGACTGGGGGAGATGGCTGGTTTCTCTTCTCTTCCTTAATTTCATTGAATAAAACAGGGGTTAAGGAGGAAGGCTCAGGGGCCCCTTTGGTGCTGGAGACATCTTAACCACAGATGTATGTTTATTTCCAGCTTATGATTCCAGCACGATGCATCTTTACTATTCATAGCTTAGCATTCACTGAGCACTTACCTTTTTATCTCCCTTTAAGCTTCGACACATTTCTACTTTGCTTTGAAGCTGTTCCAGAGACGAATTTAATCCATCCGTTTGCAAATTGGATTTTGCCACCTAGAAAAATCAGAGATTCTAAGATTTGTTTCTAGAATACCTATTTTGACCAGGAAAATGTTCAACAAAAAACAGATGGATTAAGTACTGGAAAATTGAAATCAGGGGGAAAAAATGCACGATCTTATCAGAAACTTAATCAATGAAAATTTAAAAGATTTTTTTTTTTTTTACTGTCAAATAGATAAGGCTTAAAAATAAAATTAGTGACTCACAGTATTGGCCGAGTTCTAGGAATTTATCTGTTTCTTAAAGATTATGTGATTTGTTGGCATATAATTGGCCGTAGCAGTCTCTTCTGATCCTTTGTATTTCTGGGCTATCAGTTGCAATGTCTTCTCTTTAATTTCTGATTTTATTTATCTTGTCTCTTTTTTTCTTAGTTAGTCTAGCTAAAGATTTGTCAGTTTTGTTTATCTTCAGAAAACCAGCGCTTAGCTTCGTTGATCTTTTCTATTGTTGTTCTGGTCTCTATTTCATTTATTTCTGATCTGACCTTTATTTCCTTCATTCTGCTAACTTTGGTTTTCATTTGTTCCTCTTCTCTACTTCCTTGAGAGATACAACTGGGTTGTGTATTTGACATCTTTGACCTGGAGTCACATTTTGGCTCTAACATTTAAGAGTTCTCTGGTTTTGACTAAGTCACATAATTATTCTCTGCCTCAGTTTCTTTATCTCTAAAATGGGGATTAAAAACAGTACTTGCTTCATACAGTTCTTGTGAGGACTCACATAGCTAATCGAAAGACATCGGTAGGATGCATGCATAAGAACTCAGTGAATGCTAGCGGCTGTTATGATTTAATCTCTATCTTCCTGGCTGGAGTGCAAGTCCCACTGGAGAGACCACATCGGTATCCCCAGCACCTGGGACAGTGCTGGCATGCAGGTGGGTGTGATGAACACCCACCAGATGAAGAATAAATCTGTCCTACCTCGCATTTGATGTTCACTTGCAGATTTGTCAGCAACCGCTGGATTTTCTCTAAGAAAATAAGGTCCACAGACAGGTTATGGAATTTACTTTCAAACTTGTTGATGACATCATTGGCCTGTAAAGAAATAGAAAACGTAAAGGAGTGGGGCTTACCTGGGAACTCGTAGGCTTCAGACGCAGAAGAGGACAGGCTCAATTAATGGTTGGAAAGGGGGCTTGGCTGGCCCCCTGGACCCTGTCACTACGTGTCCCAGGAGCTTGGCTGGAAGTCAGGGGTGGGGTCCCCCACCTGGTCCAGGTACTCGCTCTCCATCTTCTCCATGTTGATCATGATTAAGCTTTCCACAAACTCTATCCGGGCAGCTTCCTTTTCCAGTCGATGACACAGTGAGTCAATTTCTTCAGAAGAAAAGTTGCCTCCCTCTGAAAATAGTCTGAAAGTAATTTGGGACCAATAAAAGCCACTGATCAGACCTGAACCTTTCCACCCATCCCAAATACTGTGGTTAATGGAGGTAGTTCAAGGACAGAAGCAGGAAAACAACCCACATGTCCCGCGAGGGGTGAATGGATAAACAAAGTGTAGCACATGTGTACAATGGAATCGTATTCGGCCTTACGGAGGAATGAAATTCTGATACATGCTACAACATGCGTAACCGATGAAGACATTGTGCTCAGGGAAATGAGCCAGCCCCATAAAAGGACAAATGGGTGACTGCATGACACGCTGTGTGAGGCGCCTAGAGGGGTCAGATTTACAGAGGCAGAACGTGAAATGGTGGTTGTCAGGGGCGGGGAGAGGAGAATGGAAGGTAGTGTTTAATGGGGTCAGAGTTTCCGTGTGTGGAGAGGAACGGTGGTGACGGTGGCACAGCAATGTGATTGTATTGATTGCCACTGAACTTCACACCTCAAAGTGGTGAAAATGGACACTTTGTTATGTATATTTCGTCACAATAAAAATCTGAAAACACTTATTCATAAAGATCACACACACACACACACACACACACATGCTCATTGCAGCATTAATCGCAATAGCCACGACACCGAGGTGTCCTTTAATGAATGATTGGATAAAGATTTGGTACACCTGTATATACAACAGAATACTACTTAGCCATGAAACACGATGAAATATGCCATTTGCAACAACAAGAATGGATTTTGAGAACATTCATGCTAAGTGAAATAAGTCAGAGGGAAAAGGCCAAGAACCATGCCGTTACAATCACGTGGGATATAGAACAGAAAACCACAAATGAACAAACAAAACAAACTCATAGACACAGACAACAGCATGGTGGTTACCAGAGGGGAAGGGACGTGGGGGAGGACGAAGAAGGGTAAAGAGGGTCAAATATGTGGTGACCGAAGGAGACTAGACTTTGGGTGGTGAGCCCGCAATGCAAGATACAGATGACGGACCATAAAATTGCACACCTGAAACTTATATAATGTTATTAACCAATGTTACCCCCAATAAATTTAATTTTTAAAAAATTAAGGGAGAAATGACCAACTGTCAATAGAGAAAGCCTGGTGGCCCGCAGAAGCCCCGGACGCTGGCTCCCACCTGCAGTGCTTAACGAACTCGATGTTGGTGTCGCGAACCTTGCCCAGGCTCTCCTCCAAGTACTGGCGGAAGCTGCGCAGGGACACCTGGATGACGTCAACGTAGCTAAGCAGCTCCCGGTGCAGTGTGTTGCTGAGAATGACCAGCCTGGGGGACATGGGAGGGGCAGGGTGATGACCCAGGCATGGAAGAGCGACCTGGAAGGCTGAGCTCCACTGTTACCCAGCTGTGGGGCCACCAGAACCACTGCCCGTCTTCTCCGGGTGAAATAAGAGGCTTTAGTAGGAAGTCCCAAACGCCAGCATGTATAGGACAGTGTGGAACTCTGTGTGCTGGATCAGAGGATATCCCTCTCCTCGATCTGGCTATTGCCACTAATTGGTAAAAGAATCCCCGGGCCCTGCGACATACTCTAACTTCCAGCAACGTAGCTCCTGTGCCCCGGGCTCTCCTGAAAGAGCACCCTGCAAGTTTCCCCCTCACACCTGAGTCCACCCTCACCAGCTGCCTCTGCGTACCTGACCACCATATAGACACCTGGGAGGGCTCCTCACCTGCTACCTGACTGAGGCTTCGCTGGAACCCCTTGCTCTGCCCTGAGCACACCCCCACCTCCAGCTGTGCCAGTGCTCCTTCCTGATGGGAGAATTCTGTTCCCTCCCCACCTTTCTCCATCCCAGACCTGGGAGTCCCTCCTACAGGAAACTCTTCCTGACTTCCCCTGGCGGAAGCGGCCTTTCCCACAATGGACATTTTTGGGGCACATCATTTGCATCCCTGCACTCTGACCATGAGCATCCTTTTTTTCTCTCTGGCTGCTCACCCAGCCCCAGCACCCAGTCTCCAGCCCCCAGACAGATGTTTCACACAGCTGGACTCTGACTCTAGTGAAGATCTGAGCTGAAAAGAGACAGTTGCTCTGGGGCCTGGAAAACATGACTCTTATCCATTGGGGCTGGAGGCGGAGAACGCCTCGTCTGAGAGCAGCTCTCTGCTCTAGGCTGGATTCTAGGCCCCCGAGGCTAGGGTGGGGACCCCAGGGCCCTTACTTCTGGCTCTTGGTGGCGTTCAGGAAGGTGTGTTCCATGTCGTAAATCTTGCGGCGGAAGTTTTTACTCCTCGCATTCTGCTCCTCTTGGAACTGGCAGAACATCAGCCTCTCCTTCCTCAGCGTCTCCATCACCCCGGCACAGTGGTTGTCCAGCTGCTTTTGATGGAGCAAGAGCTCAGCTGAAAAGGATGGAGGGAGCTGAGGCCCTTTGTGATCCCGAGTCACCTCAGGACATTCCTTTCTTAGACGGTGATGGCTGTCTCTCTCAGGCCAGCTGAAGAGCAGAGACCATTCAGGCCAATATCCCTCATCCTGCCCTGCTGCCCTCACCAAGGCCTGGCATGGAACTTGCCACAGACCTCAGGGAGGCCACTCTGAGACTGCCCCCCGGGTCTCTAACTGGAGAGGAGCTCTACCTGGCTGTGACAGGTGTGGAGGTCCCTGCTGCTGGAGGCACTCTGCCTGCAGCTGAAGGGAACAAAGCCTGGGAGATGGAGAGTCCCAGGAGAGCAACCCTGGGAGCGGGTGGGATGGGTGTTGGAGAGGGTGGGGAATCTTGGTGAGAGGGTCTGAGGGAAAAAACAATGAGCACATCGCTGGGTAGTCGGGGTTGTTCCTAATATCAGTGGCTACTTACTTCCAATGAGCCTGAAGCCTAACAGACTTCCAAGGTGGAGTAAAAAGAGCCAGGATTTAGCTTCAAGAGCTCCATCATAGGCTTTTAGAGCTGGCAGAAAGCCCTAGAACACCCTCTCTGAACTCCCTACTGCCGGGAGTGGTCAAAGTGCTGTGGTCCCAGCTCTGCCAAACATGAATGGTGACTCTAGGATGTCGTTTCTCTGGCCTCAATTTCCACACTGCGCATTGGGCCAGGGAGCCAGGGCAGAGGAAGGAAACCAGCCTTCAGAACGCACCTTACTTGTATTTATATTTAAGGCACATTTTCCAGACGAAGGCGATGAGGTTCCGAAAGCCAAGCAGGTCTCCTCAGGCCACAGGCCCTGGGACTCCTGGCCAGGTCACCGATTCCACAACCACTTCATTGCCCCAGGCAATAGGAGGTTGGATAAGATCATACGAGGACTTTTTGAGCTCTAAATGTCTATGATGGAGCTTGAAGTGTGACTCAAGTGAAAAACTAACAGGGGTCATTGAAACATCCAACTAAAAGTGTGCCCCCCCCCATTAATGGAGCCCTCTGCCTAGGAAAGAAATGTCACCTCTTTTTAAGTGGTATTAATTATAAGCTAAAATTAATGGCCACCATTTTGGAGGCTGTATCATGTACGAGGCGCTCATTATTCCTTACTGTACCACGACCAGAGAAGTCAGGCAACCTGCCCAGAGTCACAGCTACGGTGGTTGAGCATGATAGCTCTGATTCCTGGGCTACAGGCTTGCCTCTAGAGTAGGGGCCCCCAGCACCTGGGCCTCAGACCGGTACCAGTCAATAGCCTGTTAGGAACTGGGCCACCCAGCAGGAGGTAGTTGGCCGGCAACTGAGCAAAGCTTCATCTGTATTTGCAGCTGCTCCCCAGAACTAGCATCACTTCCTCAGCTCCACCTCAGATCATCAGGCATTAGATTTTTATAAGAGCACTGGTCCTTGGTGCCAGAAATGTTGGGGACCGCTGCTCTAGAGCATCCACCATGCAGGTGTGTATCTGACAGGTGTGTAGCACATCTGGGATCCACACAACCAAAAAAAAAAAAAAAAAAGAAAGGACAATACTCTTCATTTCAGTATCTAATGCCTTCTTTTTTTAAAAAAAAAAAAAAAAACAATTTTAAAGTCTCGAATGAGGATTCTGCCTGCCTAAGAGGTCCAAACCCTCACACACATCTTCCATGGTGTGATGACAGCTGGGGCAGCTAAGGAATGTGGAGCCGTGGGGGCACAGATGCCGGGGGTCTGGGCTAGGACAGCCTTCCCAAGCAGGGTCTGCACCTGCCCTGACGTTGTGGATGTCCCTTTCAACGTGCTGGACTCTTGGCTGGTGCAGGTGTAGACGCAGCTCCAGTTCCGCATCCAGCTGATCAATCTTAGTGGCCACGATGACCTGGGCATTGAGGGTGCACTGGTCAAACCACTTCTCTAAGTGCTCAAAAAAGCCAGCTCGAAGTCTAAGGAAGAGAACAGTGAGAGGGTCACTCCTGACAACAATCATTACCGGGAGGAGGTTCTTCTATGTCAACACATAAGGTCTCTCCCCATCCCCTTTGCTCCTTCTTCCTTGTTTTATTTGCTACTACAATTATTGTTTTGGTCTGGATGGACGATCATTCATTCACTATACCCGTGCGTGAGACAGAGGGTGGTTTCCAACTGTTCTTCTTGCAAAGAAGGCTGCCGGTGAATAACCTTGTGCCTATGTCTAGTGTGAAGCATGCTATAGGATAAATTCTGTGAGCTGAATCGTCATTGTATTTCTATGTAACTTTGAATCGGTTCATCGGTTTCCATAAGAAGACATCCCGCTGTGATTTTCTGTTGTTATCTCATGAATCTATAGATAAATGTGGGAAACCAACACCTTAAGTACACGTGTGATCTTGAAGACATGGCCAAACTGCTCCTTGCAAGGCAAACTTGAACTCCCAATCAGCAATGAATAATAGTTTCCTACTTCTCCATAGCCTCAGAGTGCATTGTCAAATTTTGAATTTGACAGTTTTGCTATGTCATAACTGAGCTTGAGCATATTTTTATGTGTTTAAGACTACTCTCTTTTTCTGTATACTACCCATTAATATCTTTTGCCCATTTCTCGATCGTATATCTGCTTTTTTTCTTATCAATTCTTTAAACAGGAGCTCCTTATATAGTAGGAACATGAGGTCCTTTGACTGTGGTGTGAGTTGCAAATATCTTTCCCAGCTCATCATTTCTTCCTTTTTAAAATGTCCATATTGATAAGATAGCTACGTATTGTTAAGATGTCGGTTGTGCCTAAATTTATCTATAGATTCAATGTGACAACAACAAAAAAATCACAGCAGATGTCTTCTCATGGAGACTGATGAACTGATTTCAAATTTACGTAAAAATACGAATGGTCAAAGATAGTTAAGAAAATCTTAGAGAAGACCAAAGTCAAATGACTTACATTTTGAGATATTAAGACTTTAGGTAAAGTTATAGTCATCAAGCGAGGTGCTGTGGTGACAAGGATAGACACATAGAGAGATAGAAAGACACATAGCAGAGCAGTGGGGAGAGGAAGAGTTTTCTCAAATAGCACCATGTCAACTGGTTACCCATATGGGAAATACGAATAACCTCGCACTGTAAACAAAGATCAATCTCAGGTGGATTTTATACCTAAACGTGGAAGTTTAAAACAATAACATTTATAGTTGATAACACAGAATATTTACATGACCTTGAAACAAGCAAAGATTTCTTAGATAGGATACAAATACACTAAATCTAATGAAAAAATTGATGAATAGGACCTTATTACAAATAAGAATTTCTGTTCATCAAAAGATACCTTTAAGAGAGTAAAAAAGGCAAGCACAGAGAGAGAGGATGAACATTTGCCATGTATTTACCTGACAAAAATCTCATATCTAAGAGAGATGACCAACTCACATAAATGAATTAGAAAAAGATAAGACAATCCACGCAAAAGAAAATGACAAAAGATTTGACTAGGTATTTCACAAAAAGACAGGCAAATGGCCAACAAGGATATGAAAATGTACACAACATCATTGCTCATCAAGAAAATCCTACTTAAAACCACAGCGAAGCACCACTACACACATACCGGAATGGCTAAAAATAACAACTGCTGACAATACCAAGCATTGGTGAGGATGTGAAGCAACCGGAACTCTCACACACTACTATAAACCGTTAAAACAAAACCACTTTTGAAAACTCTTCAGTAGTATCTTTTGGTTGTATCTCCTCCAGATGGACACACATATAACACCACTCTTAGTTCTATAGCTAACAGAAATGTGTATATATGTTCACCAAAAGACTTGTACATACACGAATGTTCAGAGCAGCATGTTGGTATAGCTCCAAATGGGAAACAACCCAAAGGTGCATCCGTGGTAGAATGGATTAACAAGAAGGGTTATATTTTTATAATGAACACTCTGCAGAAATAAACAATGAGCTACAGCCACATTAAAAATATATGTGAGCCTTACAGCCAATGAAGGAAGCCTGCATAAAACAGTACATTCTGTATGAGTCCATTTAAATAAAGTTAAAAAAAAAACTCATTCAAAAGTTAGAATATTGCTATCCTTGGGGAGGAGAGGGCAGTGACTTAGGACAGGTACACGAGGGAAACGCTTGGAGAGCTGGTAATGTTCTACTTGTGGGTACTGGTTACTAGGTGTGTTCCCTTTGGATAATTCATTGGGCTATATATATACACTCATGATTTCCATACTTTTCAGTATGTAAGATCCTGCAACACACAAATCCAGTTGAATACGGAACTATCTTTTTCTGGTTAGCTGGCATAATGTTTGGTGCAATACTGGAATGACAGGGTCTAAAACTCATATCTAACCACCTCTGATCTCCGAGATCTTATTCAAGTTACTAACTCTTTGAGCTTCAGTTTCTTCATCTGTAAAATGGGCTAATTACTGTACCCCTCATAGTTCTTAAGAGTATTAAATCCCCTCAGTAAGTATTAGCTCTTGTGCTGGTCTTTGCTTGTCTTCTGCAGACTATGGAGAAGACAGACAATGGCCTGTAGTAGAGGAAGGAGAAGGATGAGGTTTGAGTCAAGAGGCATTTTCAAGGTGAGAAGAGGCTGCGGTCATGGAGAAAAAGAGTACAAAGGACTGACTTTACTCTTTTTATTCCCCACGCGTGTACAAGCATGGGAGGTAGACTAACCAGGTGACTTGGGCTGATTAGTCCCAACAATGGCATTGTTGAGTCTGGAGGGCAGTGGAAATGTTATCCCAAAGCAAAATGCAAATTTCCGCATTTGGTCCAAATTCAAACACGAAGGCCCAGAAACTTGGCAGTTAGGGGAGCTAAATTCTCAGTGCTAGAATTATGGATTATTTGTAGAGTCTTATTTTCCTTTTTTAATTTTCTAATTTTCTACAATAAACGTGTTACATAATCTGAGCCGAATACCATACTGATACACTCACACCTATGATCTATATCTATAAAATTGAAAAAGAAGAAGAAGAGGAAGAGGAGGAGGAGGAGGAGGAGGAAGAGGAGGGAAAGAGGAAGAAGAGGAAGAAGAAGAAAGAAACTCTAAGATTACTCATGGACCAGGATCTAGAAACATCTTGCAGAGAAAACACTGTGTCCTGCATACAAGGCCTAAGACAGCAAGGCATCCTGGGACAGGTAGAGGGGTCACTCTCACAGCAGATAACTATGACTGCAAATAATTCCCGGACATTTGCTATTTTGTATTGTGTTTCTCATCCCTACTTTCAGTTACCTACACATTTCCTTTTTCCAGCTGAAATTAGTCCAATTTTTGTTAAAATATTTCACCTTGTTAATAAAACTCGGGACAAGAGAATGAAAATAAAAGGGTTTTCTACTCACTGTTTCTTAACTTCTAAGACTAGTGTGAGTGGAATTATCGCTTGTTCTAGGAACGTGGCACTGGAAGTGTCATTGATGAGAATGGAAGAAAGTCTGAACTGGGGCTTCTTGCGTTCCTCTTCATGTTCCAGGGGCAGGAAGACGGAATAAGTGTTCCCGCTGGAGGTAGTGAAGGACTCCATGTCCTCGTAGCAGACGTCCTCCAGACACTCTTCCTGGGCTTCGGACTAAACAGAAAGCAAGACTTTAGAGTTGGCATCATCAACAGACATGGGAATCACAAACCACGGGCTCTTTGACATCTGAGGTTGTAACCATGTGGGCAGAATCTTGCCTATAACGGCTTTCCCCCCTCCCCCCACCCCTCGCCACGTAATAATGCTTTTAAAATCAGGACAGTCTCATTTCTGGTTTCTTTGAGGCTACATTCCCGCATGGCATCGCTGGCTGGAGCTGCGTAATGCCTGCACAGTTGCCATAGACTGAATGTTGGACGTCCCTCTAAAATTCACATCCCTAATTCGAGGCTGGGATCGCTGCTCGAAAAGGAGTCTCATGTGCCAATTCTTCCACAAAAGAGAGTCTTCTGCAATTTTGTGATTATGAAATTCAAGTTACTGTTCTGTGAGTTGGAACATGTTCTGAGGATAAGATTGAATATGAAAGTAACTTCCTGAACGCTAAGGAGAGCTCTGTCTGCTAACTTGGATGTGGATCTTTTGTGTTGATCTACACATAAAGAGCTAGGAAAGAGGGAGGATCAGGGAAGGGCAAGGAAAGCCATACCAGTAGAGAGATGACTTCAGAGTAGGTTGGAGGATGTGAGGGGAGGAAAGTGAATTTTAAACACATAGCTGTGAGATTCAGAACTGGGTCCTGTTAACAAAAACGAAAGGTGCGCCTTTTTGCAATTCTTTACATGTACGCCTAAGGACACTGCGCCACTGGGGACCTCGGCTTGTCTTAGTGATACACAGAGAACACAGCACACTTTCCCCAAGCCCAAGAGTGAATCCACGGCCGGCCTACCTTCACCTCTTCCTGCTCCTCCACTTCCTCTTCCTCCACTTCTTCCTGCTCCTCCACCTCCTCTTCCTCCTCCTCTTCCTGCTCCTCCACCTCCTCTTCCCTCCTCTTCCTGCTCCTCCTTTTGCCACCTTCTGTTCCTTCCTCTCTCTTCTCTCCTCCTCCTCAGCTTCCTCCTCTTTCTTCTCCTCCTCTTCTTGAACCATCACATTTACCTGGTTCAGAGATTTTAAGGAGATGTCTCTTTCTACCTGTGTTTCTTCCACTCCCAAAGAGAGTCCTCTTTCAACTCATCTGTCTTGTCACTCGGCTCGGATTTTTCCTGCTGGGTCACTGCCCCCTCTTCAATTGTAGAGGACTCAGTGTCTTGAGATCTTTCTTCTCCATCTCTTCTGCTGGCCCGGAGGAACTCGTCCCTCTACTTATGCTTTCCTCACTTTTGTTCATTTCCACTTCAGCCCTTCGGTTTCTCCTTAGTTTTCTCATTTTCTCCTGGAAGCGCTGTTCATATGCTCCTGTTGAGGACCAACCCCAAAGTACAAGGAAAGACAGGTTACCAGTGTAACCTGGTTTGGGCATCCCTAGCCCACAAATACACAAAAGTGAAGTCAAGGAGAGTCAGACTTGACGTGTTAAAGGTTTACCTGGTTTCCTGAGTCTGAAAATGACCTCCCCATTCAAGTTCTACAAGGAAAAAACACGGACACCGAGTGACCTGTGCTGCCTTCCTTCAAGTGCCTCTTCTAAGATTGTCTTTTTTCTTTTAAATAAAAGGATTCCCCCCCCCACCAAAAAAAAAAAACATGTAATGCAGGCGGACCTTTATTTCACTGGGGTAATGAGTCTCAATATAGAGAATCATTTTCTTTAATCCCAGGCAGACTAGCAAACCCTTTCATCACACGATGGGCATTCACAGACTAAAGTCTCATTCTGGCACATTTCTGGTAGTGATTCGGGACAAAGAGCAAGAGGGTATAAAATGAGAGATTCAAACAAAGGGGCAGAAACTTGCTGCACCCAGTGCATTCTGGGCTCATAAACATACAGAATGAACAAGATTTACAAGATCTGGGAGCCCCCTTCTTAGTGCTTCCGATTCCCTGGATGAGGTTGTGGGTAACAGTGTGGGCTGTGGAGTTGGCAGGTTTGGATTCAAATGCCAACTCCTTACAAGCTGGGTGACTATGGGCAAGCACCTTAAACCCTATGGGCTCTCACATAGAGACCGTGATAGTGCCTATTCTTTAATCCAGACAATCAGACTCATCTCAAAGGGCAGATGGTAAGCTCACCCTCTGACAGCTTGAGCTCTAACTCAACCCAGGAGCATTTACAAGCAATTGGAACAGTGATTCCTGCCAAGAGAGGCATTCTCTGAGGAGCCAGAGACCTTATGTACATGGAAAAACTTCAGCCAGGTTCAGTGTCAACCACAAGTATTTTCGGCTCTGGCCGTGCAGGACTCTGGCTGGGTGTGTGGGAAAGAGCCAAACTGGGAAAGTCAGATCAGGATATTTCAGGTATTCATGCATTTGCCTAGGGGCATTCACTGTGTGTGAATCACATATAAGACACTGTGCTAAGGGCAATCTAAATTGAATAAAAATTAGTCAACCTGCTCTTCAGGAAACACTTCAACGGCTGCTCTGAACTCCAGTATTTGACAGCAACCCACATATAAGCACGCTCAGAGAGGAGAGGCAACAGGCTGAGGAAGGTGATATGGGTGGTACAGGCTGAGCGGATGAGGTACTTGTCACTGGTCGTGGAACAGAACTGTGGGCGGGTCTAGGATGTGAGCAGACGGGCAGATGAGGCAGACAGGGGTAGGATGAGGAAGGCCAGGATGGCAGCGGGTATGCAGGAAGAGTGAGAACCTTGCTGAAGCAGGGAGAGTCAAGGTGGGAACCAGATGTGGGGGCCTCTGTGGTCATCTAGGGACTGTGCTGGATTCAGTAAGGGCTGCAGAGTTGGTGAGGGCCTTCTGAGCAGGAGAGTGGACAGGTCAGGGCTGCATTTTAGGAGGATTATGTGGCAGTGGTGGATAGGATGAATGGAACTCAAAGAGCCATATAAATTAGCCTTTTAATTATAACTCCATCAAACCTTGGGGTCTGAATTCTGAGCCCTTCGATTTCTTTGAAATTGAGAAACTGAGAAAGACACAGTCTCTTCTAGAGATGCTGATTCTTATAGTTAAGTATAAGTCTGAATTCTGAGCTCTTCAACCTCTTTTAATCTGGGAAAGACACAGTCTCTTTTAGAAATGCTTTCAGTTTCTTATCCTTGATATTCTGACATAGATTCCAACTCTATACAGGTTAGGGGAGGTGTTCAAAGTTGAAGCAAATCAAAACTAGAAATCATCCTTTGCTTCTTGGTGAGTGGCTAGGTGTTTTGTATCCCTCTCCGTACCTGTTCGAAGATTTCACGAACATAGAAGTGTTGGCTGAGGTTGAAGCTGTAGGAGCTGAGTTCTCTCATTATGATGACTGGGTACTCCATCACTTCTTTTGTCAGGAGGACATTGAAATATTCATACCTGGGAGGGAGAGAGGAAGACCATCATCTAAGAAGGGTTCGGCTGAGTGTGGGAGACCCAGCCAAAAATCATGCCCCTGACCACCCAGAGGTGGGCTGGAATTTGGCATTTAGTTCTGCACAGAGCTGCTGTATAGGTTTCCTTTTAAAATAACAGTTTTGGGGTTGTTTCGCTATTTTTCTAATCATACAAGGAATACATACTCTTTGTAGAACATTTAGAAAACACACATGAGAGAGTTCTCTGCTTGTTTTTTAACACGATTCCCATTTCCTTTCTACTGTCCTCTGTCCTTGAACTTCATCTATAGTATCCCATCAAACCCTCTAACGTCCCAAGACCCAGACTTTTATCTGTATCCTAGGTAAAGAGACCAAGGCTCAAGGGGTTACTTATTTGCCTTAAGATATACTTCTGAATCTAAGTACTGTAATCAATTGGCAGTGCAATTCCATTCCTGTGAATGGTCCTAACAGAATTAGTTGTACAAAGGCACAAAGATACAGATACTTCACAGAGAACTCTTCTTCATGGAACTGACCTTAAAAAGCTAATCCACTGGGGGATGGTTAAATCACTATGAAGCAACCATATTATTAATAAATTCTATGTGGTCATTTAAAAATGGAAATATAGCTGCAGTTACAGAACAATTTGCATAGTATAATCCAACCTTTATTTAAGAAACACTTTATATGTGTATATATCCACATATGTAAATGTACATTTCCACAAAAAGGAATGAGGGGGAAATTTCTACATTTGTATTGGTTAACTTTTTCCTTTCTTTAACAAAGAGCACGTATGTTTTAAATTTTTAAAGGTAGGGGAGGGCCCATGCTCTTGACCTTCAAACTACATGGCCTCGAAACCGCCTTCCATAAACTTTTCAGATCCAAGTTCTCCCTGAAAGTGTCTGTGTCAGTGGAGAGCAGAACTGCAAAGGATCACAACGTTCTCCAAATTTAGAAGCAACATTTTAATCTTGAGCTTGCTGGGCACATCCCCAGGCTCTAAAGCAGGCAGCCTCTGATCTTAAATATGAATTCCAGGTCATCTTCTTGTGTCTTATGGGGTCCGGTGTGCCCACCTGCATTTTATTTTCTTCAGAAAATCTTTGGCCTTTACCAGGTGAGACTTCAGTGTTTCCTCACTGCTTTGCTGCCTCAGTTTGTCCAAGAGCTCATCGAGTTGGGCCTCCTGGGCCTGGCAACCACCCCCAAAAAAGAAGGAAGCAGATGGGAGTTACTAAAAGCTCACAATGTAAGTGACATGCAGTGATCTCGCCACTGGAACTGAGGTCCAGACACCTAGGACAGGCCCGGGACCCTCCTTTCTATGGAAAGTACGCTGTTCCAGGCCTCTGGGATCTTCTCGCGGCCTGGAATGTTCTTCTTTGTCCACTTTACATCCCCAGAGACCCAGCTCAGATGGGACTCCTCAGGGACTCGACCCTCATACCTACCCGGCCTGGCCCTTGTCACACCTTCCTGTGGCACCTGCTCCTCACTCTCACCAGTCTTACTTGAAATCTGATGCTGAATATACCCCCTCCACCCTTTAAGCTGTGTGAAGGCAGCTGGGGTGGGGGCCAGCTCATGTCCTGTAGGGACAAGGTGACTGCCAGGGGTGGATGCTCCATACCCTTAGTCTGTCTCCCATGCACATTCTCTTACAGACACGTTTGGATCCAGGGACCCACTACACCGCCCAGGCCTGACTCAGGTAGATTTCTTCTACTCTCATCTAGTCCCTCAACCAAGGTGAGCCTCAATTTCCCGATCGCTCAAGGTTATAGCTTGAGGTTTTAAATTGAGATTAATTTGTGTTTATAGCATGAAGCATGGATCGAATTTTTTTTTTCCCATCTGAATGCTGGCTGAGCTTGCAGGCCACCAAGCAGAGCCATCAGGCAGCTGACAAGCCAGGGATGGCCCTTCCCTCAACCCCTGTGGTGGCATCCTGGGTGCCAGGGGTCACACCTGGTTTTCCAGGTTGTGCTCCTCGCGCTGCTGCTCCATCCGCTTCTCCAGCTCCAGCTCCTGCACAGACAGCATGCCCTGATGTGTCTCCCACAGCTGTATGGCCTCCTGGAAGTAGCTGAAGAGGGCCAAGCTCTGCCACTCCGACTGGTTCGCCAGGGCCTCAAAGGATTTCTGCAGTGGCAGAACCCAGAGAAGGGGCCCTGAGTGCTGAGCGCCCCAGGGTGAGGAGGAGGACCCTACTCACAGGGCTGCCTCACGGGACTGGCCGCCCTGCCTGAGCACCACCCCTCACTTTGGCTCATGGCCCTTTCACTTCTGGGACAGCATTTCGAGTCTGCCCAAGGCCATGGCATTGGTCTGGCTGATCCTGAAGGCCCACGTCAGGACCTTTTCCATGTCTATTGACGTCACTAACAGGAAGAAGAAAGAGAAATAGCCTGGGTCCTCGTGTGGCCACACCCAGCTCGGCGGGGCGGGGGGGGGGGGGTGGAGGGGGCAGTGGGGGGCATCTTTCCTTCTTGGGAAGTTCCCTGACTCTCACCATCTAACCAAGCACCACACCTTGCTGTGGAATCCTCACCCCCCCTGCCCGCCTTTTAAAAAACATACATGTCTTTTGCTCTCATTAGTGTCAGGGGTCAGCAAACTTGGCCTGTGGGCTAAATGTGGCCCTTTGTCCTTTTCTGTGTGGCCCTGGGACCTAAGCACGAACTTAATATTTTTAAATGGTGGGGGAAAATCGAAAGAAATAGTTAACGCTGTGAAAATACGTGAAATTCAAATTTCAGTGCCCACGAATGAATTTTCTTGCATCACAGCCGATGTTTCTGCATTGCCTAGGTCTGCTTTTGTGTGACAACAGCAGGGAGATCTTTTTAGAGATCTGACAGCCCACAGAACCTGAAATACTTGTCTGGTCCCTTACAGAAAATGTTTGTTGCCCCACTCCAAATTCTAAGTATCTTGGGGCAGGGGATTATTGCTTCTTGTGGCCCTTCAGCACCCAGCCTTAGCAAGGGCTCTGGGAGCACTGCCCGGCACTGTCCCCATGGAGTGTCGTGGGTGCCAGCGGGCGGCTGGGGAGTCAGGGGGAGCCTGGAGTGCCCATCGCAGAGGGCTGCTCTGAGGAGCTGGCCACGGTGAGGGAAATGGGCTCAATTAGTGACAGGAAAATTGGAGGCCCCTGGAATCCCATTCTTCTCACAGCCCCGCACCCTGGGTGACCCCCACTCCGTTCCCCAGCTGCGTGGGTCCGAGCGACGCACATCCAGGAACTCCAGCTCCTCCTCCACCTTGCTCTGGAGCACTCCCATTGTCTGGAAGAAGGATGGGCTCACCAGGCTCTCTGCCTCCTCCTCCGTGAAGGCTTTCCAGTCCAGCAGCTGCTTCTGGAGGGGGACGAGGCAGAACCTGGCTTAGGGCCTGGCTTAGGGCCGGTGAGGGCTTCCCCTCAGGGCCTGGCCCTTCCCGCTGCAATTTGCCTCCCACCCATCTCAGAAACTCAGGGGAAACCCTCACAGCAGTGGAGATGGTGCACCTTTATGGTCCGCTTGCTCTGTCCAGGTGTTGTGTGCTGCCCCCTACCTTTGTCTCACTGAGGTGTTCTTATTAGCCCCATTTTGACAGATTAGGAAACCTGGCTCAGAGAAGTGAAGGAACTTGCTGGAGGCCGCTCACTTGTCAAGTGGGGGTCAGAATCTGAACTCAGAACTGTTATATTCTGCAGGCATAACCCACCATCCTATACTGCCTCAGCATTGCTGCAAGTCAAACAGGGCTCCCATGTCCTGTAACTGAATTAATATCAACCAGAAAGTGGACTCCCTATATAAATAAAGCCTTGGTTTATGCACAAAATCTAAAATAAACCAACTCCCCAAATTAAAAATCTGTCTGTAGTAGTTTGTTTCCAATGCTGCTGAATCGGAATACCAAGTGTCCTCTGTCACACACACTCTCAGGGTGTGTGCTGACTTCAGCACTCATTCCCTGCATGTGCCAGACAAAAGAAAGACAGAGTGGCACAAGGTGTCAGCACTCAGGGCCATCAGGCTCCAGGGGAGGTCCCAGGCAGCAGGAGAGTGGGGGAGGAGAGTTCCAGGGGTGCTCTCAGAGGACACAAGGTTTCCCTCTCCTTTCTTCCTCCAGGCTTTCCTTCTGAGGTGGGATGCCCCTAAAGAGCTGGCTGAGAGGCACATGGCTGTTCCTAAGGCCACAGAGCAAAGGGACAGAGCCCTGTGGGCCTGGGCAGCCCTGGGCTTTTTGCAAACTTTGATTTTCTCATTTCCAGATGAGGCTGGTGACATCTACTCTGTAGGACCTTGTAGGATTCACTGGCAGAGTATGCAAGCAGGTGGCATAGGCCCCAGAAACGACAGCACCTGGACCATGCATGGTACCGTAAAGCACGGCTTGCTCACCTCCGGGTCTTGATGGCAGAGCAAAAGCTGGACAGACACGTGAGGGGGAGAGTAGCAAGAGCTTCTTGGGGACAACAGGGGGGGCCCTCAGAGTCTGGGGACTCTTACTGCCACAGGTGGCAAGTTAGACCATGGCAGTGGCAGCACTATTTATAAAAGCGAAGCCCTGGAAATAACCCCCAGGATACAACGTCCTCCGAATAAATAATGTCAAGTGCTGTAAGTGACACAGAGGGTCAAGGATGAAGTCTGAGGCGATCAGAGAGTGTATAACTTTCTGAGAGATCAAGGAAGGCTTCCTGGAGGTGGTCATTAATGGGCTACAACCTGAAGGATAGGTGGGAAACGCTGGGAGAAGGGAGTCCAGGAGGAAGAAACAGCTTCAGAATACCCAGAATCTAGTGATGGCCTGGGACATGTAAGGAAGGAAAGCAGGGGATCCAGGCTGGAGAGAGGCAGGGGCAGGCCAGGGAGGGGAGTCCAGGCCCGCTCCCTGTGTTCCTCTCCTTAGGCCTGCCGGGAGGGGTGCCCACCTTGCACTTCTGCACATAGGCCAGACACTCCTGCCAGGTCTTCTCATACTGCAAGCGGATCCGCATCATGCATTCCATGTGGTAGGTGTCTATGTGGGCAGAAACAAACCGTGTCAGCATGGCAATTGCTCTTCCAGAATACAGAGAAATTAAAAAGAGGAGTTTCCCCTTCACCAGGGGAAGCATCTTCTCCCCAGCAAAGTGCCTGGATAGTGATGATAATACGGGTGAACTCAGTGGTCCCAATTCAGTTCAGGGGCTGGAGTCTCACAAAGTTCCCGACACGCTGAGATAAGGCCCTCCCAAGAGGAGTCATCTTTATCTGTTCTGAATCCATTCTGACCCTGATTCTTGATTCGGTTTCAAGGCTGGTGAAATTGGAGTTAGTTATACCAAGTCACAAAACAATAACAAATTAAGGAGCGTTTACAGATCATTCAGAAGCTTATGGATTTTCTCCTCTTCCTCCTCTTTATTGTTTCCCAATTTATAATCAACTCGATGTTGACTCTCGGTGTCTAAGATAAGCAACTGAAGTTGAATGTGCCTGGCAGTTCTGGAAACTGAAAGACAAAGATTTTGTGGTGGCTGTTCTTTAACAAAGGCTCGGGTGGGGCAGGGTGGATGGCAGTTGGGTGTAGATTTAGGATGCTGTGGAGGGTGATATGCAGCGGAACTGTCCAGGAAAAAGCTCCAAAGCTGGTTTCTCCCAGCCCCAGAGCCACTTCCTAGGCCAGTGGCTCCTCTTGTGAGGTGATGAACTTTCTTCCTGGCATTTTCAGTCCTGTGCCTCTCTGATTTTTCCCCCTCTAACTCCATCACTCCCAGCTTAGCCTCTTTCACTGGGACCTCACTGCCCTGAGGATAAAGTCCAGCCTTACTCTTCAGCCATGTGGCCAGCACAGTCTGGCCCCATCTTCCAGCCTCCCCTGCTACCTTCTCCATTCTCCAAAGGCCTCAGTGCTGTCCTGCCTCTGAGCCTCCCTACATGCTATTCTTTCTGCTTGTAAAGCTCCCCGACGCCTGGGCTTGGCTCACTCTTACTTGCTTTGCAGGTCTGAACCAGATGGTCTGTTCCTTGGCAAGGTCTTGCATGACCCTTAACCAGGCTGTGTCCCCTAATAAATGTTCATATAGCTGGTCGCCTGTCTGCTCCCTTACTGTCATATCCTGCATGATCTGACTTCAGCTCCGGACTGGAAGCAGCCACGGGGAGATCTGCCCTGCTGGTTGGCAGGGTCCAGCACCAAGCATGTTCCTAGGATGCCCCTGAGGAATGGCAGCCATTGCTATTATTTCTGGTCTCTGGACTCTTAGCCTTGGCATTAAAACATAATTATAATACATTTGGAATTATAAACCTGAGGGCCCTGAGAGCGATGGTAGGTACTACTAGCCAAAAAACCAGGTCAAGTCCAACTGTGACATATCATTTGCTGTGTGACCTTGGGCTGGATACTTTGTCTCTCCATTGCCTCTGAGTCCTTCTTTGTCCCAGGGAGACAATGACACCACTGATTTCACTAGGTTACTATGAATCTCACAGGAGATGAAAATATATCTTCTAGGGCAAGGATTGGCAGACTTTTTCAATAAGGGCCAGATGGCAGATATTTCCGGCTTTGTCAACCATGTAGTCTCTGTCACTATACTTACTTCTGCTGCTGTAGAGCAGAAGCAGCCAGAGATAATATGTAAACAAATAAGCATAGCTATGTTCCAATGAAACTTACTTACAAACAGCCAGGGACTCATAGGCCAGAATTTGAGGGCCCTGGTTAAAGAGAAGTTTCAAATATAATCATTTATTATTTAGCACTCTCCATGTAAGCCAAGTACTGACCACAGAATCACATGTAGATTCTTACATCAACCCCACAAGGTACTTGCCTTTATTATACTCCTCTTGAGATCCCTATTTTATGGAGGAGGAATTTGAGGTTAAGAAGAGCCAGGACCTCCCAAGGTCACAGAGCTGGGAAAGCGTAAAGCTGGGACAGCAAGAGCTGTCTATCAAGCCCCATCTCTCTGACTGCAATGCCGTGTGCATAACTTCACATGCCCAGGACCTGGCCCCTGAGCCGTCCTCACAGGTGGTCATCAAAGTCATCCCTCTGGCTCCACGCTGGGGTCAGAGGACAGGGGTCAGAGTGTGTGGCTAGAACTGCGGCCAGTTGAGCAGTGACTTGGGAGGTTGTGGGAGGGAGGTAGGGCTCTGCCAGGCAAGGTCTTGGAGGTTCAATATGAGCCTCAGAACTTACTCTTCCTGCCGCATCCCATTCTGTTTTCCCCAAGAGAGACTTGCCACCCACTCCTGAATTTATAACAAACTCGCAGATAAATGATTGACCAACAGGCTGAAGCTGTTACAAAGATACTACTAGAACAGAGTTCTGGAGAGAGCAAGTGAAATCCCACCAACCTCACTTACCGAGGCGCTTATTTTGGGAGTTGAGAAAAGAATACCATTCAGTTAGCTGAGCCTTGCTGTAATTGGGGGGCAGAAGGTCACTGGGGAAGGAAGATATGACAAGTAAGCCACACTTAAGTAAAATGTTCACTTACCAAAATTGGTAGCATCTTCAAGAAACATCTATGTAAATACTAAAAACAAATTGACTTGCTGGGGATTTCGTGTTGTCAAATACACACCCTATGAAAAGGTCTATTCCCATTAACGAGCCTGTTACTTTGAAAATAAAACTGAATTTTCCTAATGGGAACAAAACAAACGGCTTACAGCACTTCTAGGAACCTAATCCAAGTAACAAAACGCATACTGAGTTACACATTAAGATGGTTGCTTAACATTACTGTTTATAAACAACAACAACAACAAAAAATCACAAACAACCTTCATATCCAATCATAGCAAACTGTCTAAATAAACTACAGTGAATTCTCTTGTGACGTCATTAAAAAAGTGTGGCAGATTAAAAAATGGCCACATAGAATTATTGGAGGTGGAGCCTATTTCTCCACCCTGGATCTGCGCTTGGCTATGAGATTTGCTTGGGCCAATCGGACGTAGCAAAAGCAGCAGCAGGGGCTGGGAAAGGCCTTGCTATTGTACTCCGCTTGCCCTCTCTGGTTGTAGGCTGCTGTCTGTCTCTGCCACCATGCCTAAGGGCCCAGATTACGGAGGCTGAGAGAGCGTGTAGAGAGAGGCCTTAGCTATCCCAGATGAGACTCCGGACATGGGGGTGAGACCATCCTAGACCATCTAGCCCCCAGCCAAGCCAGCCCAGACCAAGGAAACTGCCCCGGTGACCCACACAGAGTCCCGAGAAACAAGAAATGATTATTGTGTTAATTTGGGGGTGGTGTTTAATGATGTAGAAAGATGCGTATGTCTAGGGGGCACCATGTAATTTATTATCCAAACCAGGACATTTTTGACCGTGACAGGGGGGATACTATTAATGATTATGCCAGGGCAAGATGTGTAGCCCAGGATGGACTTGGGCACTCTACCTATAGTAGGGCAGTGAAGAGCGAGAGGTAAGTACAAGAGGTAAGTGTAAGTGTATAGCACAATCTCAAGCCTAAATATTACACTAAATACAGTGTGGTGTTCTAGATTGAGTCAGAACAGAAACAGAAAAAAAGACATTTGTGGAAAAACTGGTAAATCCAAAAATAGCCGATGTTTCGTTACGGGGACGCTTCGGAGTGTTAATTTCTTAGTTTTGACAAATGTCCAGTGGTAACATGAGATGACAACATTAGAGAGACTGGGTGCGGGGTAGAGCGGAATCCCGTGAGCTCTCTTTGTAACGTTTCTGTAAATCTAATACTCTCCAAAATACAAATTTAGTTTAAAAATTAGTTTTACATTATATGCGCATAGGCTTATTGGGTCCAAGAAAGTCCATGTGGATTCTCCCTGGACTTTGGGTACTCGCTCTTGGGGCCCCGTGACTCTTAGCAACACTCCCCACCCCTCTCCCATGGCACGGCCCACAGAGGGCCTGCAGAGCACCTGTGCATGAGAACAGGGGCTGGGGGAGGGACAGACGGGGTTGGGTGGCAGGTGTCTGGATCTGAGTTTTGCCCAGTTTAATCAACGGAAGTTCAGGGTCCGAAATAAGTGGAGTTAGAGAGAACAAAAGCACTTTTCCTCGCGCTGAAATTTTTAGCCACTTTGCCAATTTTCCAGCTGCTTGTTAATGTGGCTGCACGTGGAGCAGGGGGCACCAGCCGCGGGGGAGACCATCTGAGGCTCTAGCTGTAATTGATAGCCTAACTGTGAACTTAGGCTCTCTGGCAGGGAGATAAGCACTACCCGAGTCCCAGGCTTATCGGGGCGGGAGGATCAAGGAAGAGCGCACATTAAGTGCCTTCAGCTTGCAGGACCACACAGACCCCATCCTGCTGCTGAGAGTGGATGCTACAACAGGCTCCCTGAACGGTGGGCTTCCAGGGCCTTTAACATTCAGTGTACCTCCCACCAAACAGATTATGAGATCAGAGCTGGGGGGACCCAGGTCTGAGGGCGGTGTCCACAGCCTCTAACGGGTCCCTCGTCTGATGGCAGCTGTCGTCTCGCCAACCTTCCAGCCTCCAGCTTCAGATCCCGCCAACTCACCCTCTAAACTGCAAAGCTGATGGAGCCACTCTGCTTCCCACTGCCCTCAGGAAAAAAGCCTAACCCCTTAACCTGGCCCTCCCTCCCCTCACTCTCCCCTTGCCACTGACTCCTCCCAAATTCCTTGGCACAGTCACATTAAACTTCTTTCTGCAGTAAGCATATGTTCTGTGTCGCCACTGGGGCTGGAACGCCCCAGCATGTAGCCCCAGGTGACCAGTCCAGGAGCAGAAAACCAGGAGATGGCCTGGTCTGGATGATGCCTCAGGAGAAAGGACAATGCTGTGCCTGCCAGCCCCGTGAACTCCAGAGGTGGCCCTCCCCAGGGATGCCTCCCTCAGTACCAGATGGTGCAGAGATGCTGCAGTCGCTTTTGCTGCAGGGCTTTCTGATTCTTCAGCATGTTCTCCACCTCCTTCTTCACGGCTGGAGGAATCTGGATCCTCTCAGTGGCCATGAAGTCACTGGGTGTCCACATGTTGGCACCATGAAGAGGAGAGGAAGGGCAAGGTGGATGGGAGGGAGGGGAGGAGACCTATGGTGAGAACATTCGGAACCCCAGCATCCTTATACCACTCCCAGCCCCTTCCTCTCCATCCGGGGCCTCTGGGACACTGAGGAAAGGAGGAAAGGTCGGGGAGAAGAATCGAGGTTACTGCCAGTGAGACTCTGCTGCTAAGAGCGTGGGTACCAGCAGGTCCTGACCGCTGCCCACCAGCTCTGCGACCTTGGGCGAGTCACTCCCCCGACTCTGAATCTCAGTTTCCTCTTTTGTAATGAAGTTAATGGTGAGGACCCCACGAGGTATTGCATGCAAGCGAAAGCCTTAGCCCCGTGCCTGACTCATGGGAAATGCCCAGTGAGCATCAGCCCCTGCTATCGCTGTGGATGAGTACTGACGTTTGTACAACCCCAGTCCCAGTCCCAGACCGGGTACCTTCCCTGCAGTGTCTTATTGACCATCACTGGTCCCTTATAGCATGGTGCCTGCTTTGCACAGGGAGAGAAAGGCCCCAAGTGTTCAAGCATTTGACCAGAGTCACAGGGAAAGTACAGGTGGATCCAGGTCTCAGTACACTTTCCTTCATCCCCAGGATCAGCCTCTGGAGCGCCCCATTTGGAAATGCAGAGGTAAGAGGGGCCTCCCACCCCCAGGCTTGCAGCACAGATGGACAGACACCCTGGTATCCTCAGACAGCTTGACCCAAGATGTCCCTTTCTTAGCAAAAGAAAGTCTTGCTTATTGGCCAAAAGGGGCAGGTCTCTTTGTGTCAGCATTAACGAAAGTGACACCTGGCAAAGGAAGCGTGGAGAGGGGCCCGCTCTTCGTCCTTCCTCCCGTGGGTGAAATTTGCTACCGGAAGGGGGAAGAAGTATCAAAGCCTGAGGGACAGCTGTTCTTCCTTGGTCTAGGAACACAGGGCTACGCGTCATAGTAAAGAGTGGAAATTGGGCAGACGGTCAGACCAAACGTTTCCGAACAGTTTGTATTGTTCTCAGAAAATGCTTATGAAGAAAATAAGACATAAATCCACCTATGCGGTGTGGGCCTAAAAAAAATCCTACGAAAATAGACCACATAGCAGCTGTGCTTCCCACGGTGGTGAGGGATTGGTGGCGATTTTAAATTTCTTCTTTATGCTTTTATCTAGTTTAACTTTAAAAAAAAAAAAAAAGAGCGCTATGACTTTTTTAATATATATATACATTACTCTTACCACCGGAAAGACAACAGCATTTTGAAGTAACGAGCCCTCTTGCACCTCGTGCCTGCTGCCCCCGTGACCGTAGGCAGTGTGGGCAGCCACTGACCTGAAACTCCGCACCAGGGCCTCCTTCTTGAGCGCCTTCCAGGAATCGACCAGGCCCTGCCAGCGGCAGCGGCTCTCCAGCTCCTGCTTCAGCGTGACCTCCCTCAGATTGACAAACAGCTGCGTGATGGCCCTCCGGTTGCCCAGCAGGGCGTGTTTATGACCTGTGGTCGCAGGCAGACAACCTTTGGATGGGGTGGGGGCTCTTGAAGGTCAGCACGAGGCTCAGCTGGACAGGGGGCAGTGAGAGGCGGGAGAGGGGCCAGGTGAGGTGCAGGCCGAGGGCCTGAGGCACAAGGGGCCGTGGCCAGACGGGGTGGTGGCGCTGTCTGAGGAGGCCTGAGGGGTCACTGGGCACTTAGAGAAGCTGTCTGGGACTCGACAGCCACGGACAGTGACAAGGGTCTATCCTGAAGGTTTAACCGTGAACCTTGGTGACATAAGCTTTAACCCAGCTCCAAAGCCACCTCAGATTGTTTGCTAAAAAAGGTGATTTTAGTTCACTGGAGTTCTGCACTCCAGTGGACTCTGTGTTTAACTGTTTTTGTTGTTTTTCAATAAATTCGTTTCAAAAGCAGAGTGTTCATGCTATCAAGGACCCGCCACATATGGTTGTGATGAGAACCAGGACCCAATTACCAAATGAGGCCAGAGCTAGAACATGCTTTGGCAGCCCACCCAGGAGTTCTCTCCTGGCATGGCAGTGGGGATAACTCTTCATTGTGTGGTACTGTCCTGCCATTGAGCATCCCTGCCGCCTTCGATGGGAGCGCCTTTCCATATCCCCAGGGACTGTAACAGCCCAAATGCCTCCACACATTTCCCAAAACCTGCTAGGCACGACCCTGGGGCAGAGCTGAGAACCTGCCAAGCTCAGTGAGGAGAACTTTCTGTAACACTTGTCATTGGAACCTGCGGTGTGATGCCTGCCGTACTTTCTAGCATTGGCGAGTTATCTCCTGAACCTCCAATTCTGCAGCCATAATATGAAGATAATGCTACTTAAAGCATAGGGAATTTGTGGAATTAAATAAGAGAAATGCACATAGAGCAAGTAGCAGATGCCCGTTGTTATAATGCATAACATAAGCATGGGAAAGTCAGACAATGAAACGTAACGGGGCACCGCTAACTGACTCCTCCAGTAGATCGAATGGATAATATTTAGGAACTCTTTCTTGGCTCAAAATGAGAGCTGCCATTGCTGAGCCCTCTTTTCTCATCTTCCCAGCAAGTACTGGCAGTTAAGTATCATTATCCCCATTTTATGGACAGGAAGTTCCAGGTGCTGAGGCTGAGTGACTTCGGGCGCTTTCATGTCTGAGCAGTGAAGAGGGAGGTCTGTGCTCCCTGTCTGCGCTTTGTCCAGACTCCGAGGCATGGGCCAGAGCCGAGCCGGAGCCTGTCTGTGATTCTGGACGCTGTACTCCCTTCGTCCCGCCTGCTGCCAGGAGGCCTGTTCTCCGGCGGCCAGCTTTCTGCACGGGACCTAGAAGCCCGTGCAAGCAAAATGCATCTCTGAGAAGCCAGAAGAGCTGTTCTCTCACGCAGCAGAGGAGTCAGACTTAACTCTGACTTGGAGACACCATGAACCACCTTGAATTTTGGGAAGCAGTAGGGACAGAGCCAGTCGGGGAGGGCGGGGTGGGGGCAGGCACTGACAGCAACAGGCACTGACAGCCAGCAGGAGAAGAGATAAGAATCACTAGAAAAAAAAACTAGAAAAACGGAGCAGGCTGGGGTCACTCATCCGGGCGCAAACCAACTTGAGACCCTGACAGCCACGAGATGATGCCCCCACAGTGCAGCTCCGATTGCTCTGCATATAGTAGCTGAGACATGGCCCAGGCGGCGCTTATAAAATCAGTGCTCAGAACCATGATGCTGTGTCAGGTACACCGGGATGGCGGGGAAGTACAAAACGTACTTCAGAAAGATTTCTATTGAAAATTCTTTCCTGAGACTCTGCTTCTGAACCTAAGTGGCCAACCTGAGTTACTTGGAAATGTGACCTATGATTAAGTCCTTCCTTTCTGAGATACCAGGCTCGGGGGGCACCCAAGGGGCCCGGCTCCTTCTTCCATGGGCTGATCCCCAGCACAGAAAAACCACTCACCAAGGCTTCTTTGTTTATCAGCCTGTACACGTCAGGCTGCATGAGGTAGGAAGTTTTCTCTATGATCACCACATATTTCTTTAACACGCTTTTTAGCTAGAAATGACAAAGCGCTATAGTTAGTGACGCTGTCTTTTCCTGGAGAACTGAAAGGAAACAGATGATGCGTATAAATCCCACAAGTGAGAACCATCAAGAGCCCATGGTGGGCCAACTCACTTTATCTGCCCGGGAGAATTCGAGCGAGTGCAGGTTCGCATCCAGCTCCTTAATCCCTTGCTTCTGGAGCAGGAACTTCTCAGCCACCTTATCCCACAGCTCCAGCAGGGTCTGTGCCGAGAACCTTGGGTCAGGCTGGGAGAACAGAGGGCAGAAGGACCAGGGGGTGTCGGCCAGCCCACGAGGGGACCCCTACTTGGATGGTGTAGTCCTCAAGGTTGTCGTCGTTTTCTACCTCTTTGAAGAGATTGTCAATGTTTTCATCAAACTCAGCCAGCTTTTTTAAAAGAAGTACTCCTGGCTCCAAGATGAGAGGTTCCATTTCCTAAAACAGACCAGGAGGGTGATGGCTTTGGTATCAGGAGTACCACCCCCTCATATAACAAGGAAGTGTCAGCCACGGTCCTGTCTCAAAAATAATAATCGGTACCTAGATGTAAGGAGTTAAGACTTACTAATGAGTTCACAACTAGAGTATAAGGGCAGCCACCATTTGGGGCACATACCATGTGCCAGACGCTCTGCGCTATGCTGAGCTGAGCCTTTATCCTTGGACTCACTTAGTCCTTGTCACAGCCCGTGAACTAGGTACTGACATCTGACAAGGCCCATGGCTGGGCCTCAACAAATGTTCATTAAAGAAGTAGCCAATGAAAGAATTCCAAGTTTACCTCAGACGAGCAGACTGGGGCTCTGTTATGTTGTGTGACCAAAACCCCAGAGCTCATGGGTAAAATAGAGCTCACGTCTGGTTGGGATGTGTCAGCAAAGGGAGGAGCTGGCTAGAGGGGCACCCCACTGATACCTCTGAGAACAGAGCCAGCTCCAGGAACCCAGGGGAGCAACATGAGTCAGAGAAGACACAGGAAGAAAGTGGTGACTGCAATGTGGGGCTCAGAGAGGACCCAGAAGGACCAAGATGGGTCTCATTTAGGGAACACTCTGGGACTAGTATGGCTAGGGATGAGGTCTCTGGCGAGGAACAGGGAGCGAAGCGGGGGCAGTACGTAAGGGACAGGTCGTCAGTGAGTCAGGCCGTTTGGCCCCTTATGAATAGGACTGAGCAGGGAGATCAAAGTCTGAGTGTTGGTGTCAGACCTGGAGTCCAGTTCCCACTCGGCTGCTTCCATGCCAAGTCAGACAAGACTTCGTGGGCTCATCTGTGAAACGGGAGTAATAACGGAAGCTGACTACGTTATACCAAGTTCCCGTAACAAGCCACTCAAACAGGGTTACTATGTACGGTTCTGTCAACACCATGGTGAGCCACTGAGAACCTCTGAGCTGGAGTGAAGGCGGTGACAAATCGCCTTCAGAATGGCCCAGGGACAAAAGGGGATCAAGGGCAAGGATTCTCACCATCCCAATCTGAGCGATTTCTTCCTTAAAGCTCCCCAGAGCGTTCTCGTAGTACTTTCTCTTGTAGTCTCCTTGAAGGGCGATGGTGCTGACCCTCTCAGGAACTGGGGGAGAACAACAGAGGTGATGCGTCTGCCCTCAGAGCTCCGAGGTGAGGGAAGGGGGACCCAGGAAAAGGCAGCCAGGCAGAAAGTGCCCTGGTTCAGGAGATGGATCCAGGGCAGACAGCTGAGTGAGGCACACAGCGGGAGCTTCACGTGCATCTGTGTTAGAACCCCTGGGAGATCCCACGGCTCTCTCTCGGGCCCTGGCCAGGCCCACCAGCAGGGCTGATCAGAGGCTCACCGACTGTGTCCATGAGGCCCCGGACTTCTCGGGCAGCAATGGTGCTCTCACTCTCTTGAGCTTTTTCCTTCTTAATTGTTTGCTTTTCCCTAAGACCAAAGCAGAAGAAGATACAGAAACCCCTGGACCCTTTACCCCAGGGAAGTGGCACATGGGGAGTCTCCATAGGGACCCGAGGCATTGCCAATGGCCTGGGCCCACTGATTCCAGCATGTCCCAAGGCTGTGCCATTCTCCAGCAAATACCGCCTGGGCATCCGCTGCCAGCAGACACCACGGATCCTAGACAAGAGGTGGGGCCCTGCCCTCGGGGAGCTTGCTTCTGCTCTAGCTGCAAACCAAGTGTAGGTGATGGGCAGGAATCATTTTCCACGGGCAGAAAGTGAAGACCAGCAGGGGTGTGACCAGCCTAGGAAAGCCAGATTGGTGCTAAGAATTTGGCTTGCTCCTCATCTGCTCTTTCAGCGGCCCATCCTGTGAGGCAGTGGGAGTAATCCCATTGTCCAGGATGGGAGAAGGGGCTTAGAGAAGTCACTGTACGAAGCAGAACTGATATTCTTAGACCCATGCTTGTGACACCAAGGTCCGTGGTGCATGAGGTTTGGGTATAGGAGGAGAGAGCTGGGACCCAGGACAAACTATCTCAGCAGGGAGGACCAGGCGGGGTGAGCCTGGCATAAAAATCCCGAAGGGCACTGTCCACAGGGCAAGCACCATAGAAATGCAGCAGTTCGCAGCAACTCCTGCTCCTCCTCCTTGGGGCCCCCACATGTGCAGCCCTTATAGTCCTCACCAGGGACCTACCAGCAAGGAAGACCACAAGGCCTGGGCTGCAGCTGATGGGACCCAGGGCCAGTCCTCCAGAGGTGGGCCTTGTAGTCTTGTCAACCAAATGCCTCTGGACTAAGGCATCCCCACGGAAGTTCGGGCCCCTTACTATATATAGCAGCTGCCGATGGCTCTGGCTTCTTGGCCACTTGCCCAGGGGACTTGGGGCTTGGTTTACACGGGTGCCAATCTATCCCTCTCCTGGATCCTTTTCCACTCAACCCAGAGGCCCCACCCTGCATGAATGAACACACAAATTGACTGGATTGGGCTGGCTGAATTTCCAAGAGGGGACCCCAAGAGAAGCTGATGCTGAGTTAGCGACCCCAGTCATTTTGAGGGTGGCAGGGCTTGACAGTTTACAAACACATCTCTGTTCCTGCCCGGGCCACGGGCCACGCGGAGCAGTGCTCTGGATCTGCACTTAGGGCAGAGCTGGCCTTGTGTACCGGTCCCAGGAGGCCAGCGTGGCACAACGCCAGAGCCCTTTGGGAGAAGCGCCTCTCCAAAAACGCTGTCCTGCAGGGGGTGCCACAGCTCCCGACTGATGCTGGCTCTGGTTATGAGGATGAAGGGTGATCCCAGGCTAAACCCTAAGGAAGGGGGGACCCTCAGGAGGCACAGAAAGATATTGGTAGACCCTGGACCTGGATAAGAACAGATCAGCTGAGAGAGGGTTGGGACCCTTATGGAGCCAGAGTCATGGCCAGGCTGAGACCAACCTCCTGGGAGGTGGGTGAAGCACAGACAGGCCTCAACTGTCTGTGCCCCTGAATCCCTGCATCAGGCACTAAGGCCATGGGCTGGAGAGCGCTGACCTCCAGTATGGGCTTGGGCAGCTAGTGGGTTGTCCATCTGTAGGTAATTAAGGGTGCAGCGCATCAGAAGCCTCAGGGGAGCTTTCTCTGGGAAAAGCTTGAAGGTCGGGTCAGGGTGGAGACCTTTACCTAGAATTGGGTTAACCCCTGCTCCAAAGGGAGTGAAACGGAAAACAAAAGCAGGTAGAGGAGGGCTGACTTCCTGCGCCACAGTCCCAGACCCAGATGGTTTATGGCTGGGCAGAGCTTGAAGAGCGGCAGAGAAGCCCAGCGTCTGCTACATTCTCCCAAGCACCCTGCAAGGAAGATGCCCCCCTGCTTTCCTTCCCTTTCCTTTTTCCCTTCTGAGGACTCTGAGCTCACGGAGCTGAAATGGCATGCTCAAGAATCTCAAGTTCAACATCTGAACTTGGAAGTTCAGAAGGAACTCCTGATCTCCTGCTCCAACCCCATCTGCTCCCATCTCAGGAAATGGCATCTCTGCTGTCCATTCAAGCATGCAGGCCAGAGACCTAGGACGCGCAGGGCATCTCTCCTTCCCTTCAATCCATCACCTGGTCCATGGGTTCCGCCTCCAAAATACACCTGAGGTGCCCTACTCTCCCTCTCACAGTCTACCAAGCTTACATGGACTGCTGTGGCCTCCTCCCTGCCTCTTCTTGAAGCCCCTCAGATTCTGCACACAGCACCCTGAAGACCTTAAAACTGCAAATCAGCTGATCACTTTAGTAATGTCCAAAATACGGCCTATGGCCTCCAAGCCTCTCCTAGCCTCATCTCTAGCCCCTCTCCCCAGGCCCAGTGACTTCTTCAGCCTCCTGGAGTGGGCCGATCCCATCCTGCCTAAGAACCTTGCCCCCATGCTTTCCTTCCCTCACTCTCTGGTCTCAGTGGAGGCCCTTCCTTAGAGAGCTTTCCTGTCTCCTGTCTCACCACCTCATCCCCTGTGTCAGAGGGACCAGCTCACTTATTTACCGTAGAGGCCTCAAATTCCAGGAGGGTGGGATCTCCATACCTAGTGCCTGGCCCTAGATGCTCCATCAATAATTACTGAGGGGGGAGGGGAAGGAAGGGAAGGAGAAGCAAACAATCCTGCACAGTAGGTGTTTTTACCTCCCTCTTTCAGTGGAGGTACCTAGGACTTGATTCCTACCTGGCACACATCTTGTGTGAGCTCTTTTTGAGTTTCCGAAAGTTCTGATGCACCCCCGGTATGTGGGGGTGTGGCCTGGATGGCAGGACCTACCTGTAGAGAACAGGGTTTTCCGTGATCCAGTCATTGGGTAGGCTGTGCACCCACTTCTGCTGCCGAGGAGACATCATCTCCCCTTCAGGAATGTCCACCTTCTTTATCAAGGGCTTGCTGCCATTTTTCGGGGTCACGGAACGCTCTGCGGCAGGCTTCCTAGAGGCTGCCAGGGACTGGACCAGCTGCACCTGAATCCACGGAAGATCCAGGTTGGTGGGGGTGGAGGAGTCAGAGTGCGGACTCCTCAGCACCACTAGTCTGTGTCATAGAAGGTCAAGTTGGAACCGGCAAGCAGGAAGGCACTTTGCAGGGGAGCCTTCAACCCCAGACAAGACACAGCATACACAGGGGATTCTCCACTCCCTGGAATAGCCATTCAGCCACTTCTAGGAAGGCATCTCTTAAGAAATGTTAATGACGACCAAATGCTCATCCCAGCAGTTTTTATAATCACAAGGAATTAGAATAATGAATTTTCCAATAATAGGGAACTGGCTGAGTAAACACGGTATGTCCCTTCAATAGAATGTGAAGCATTTATTAAAAATAAGTCTTAGGATTTTTTGTGGCATGGAGAAATGCTTATGGTATACCATAAAACATATTAATTAAAAGCATAAATTAAGAAGCATAATCAAAATTATACATCACGATCTCAAAATTTTAAATGCATAGAAAAATGACCGGGAGAAAAATATGCCAAATGGTTAAGAATGGTGTGTTGCTTCCTGGGGGCAGGATCATCTGAGTAATTTATTTTGTTGGTTTCTTTATCAAGCCTTCTACAAAGAGCACTATTTAGGGCTCAAAGCAAGAATGCCAATTATTTTTAAATAAGCAGTAGAAAACTTCCAAGGAAGGATTTGAGTCTGTGCATTTCTTTTAAGTTATATTTTGTCTGTACAACCGTAGAGGCAATTCCAACAACGTATCTGGTTGTCAGGAGGCTGTCACTTTAATACATTATGGGAAACCCTAGATCAACAACTAGGCAGCCACTAAACATCACGAAGTACACAAATGTCCACTAATGTGATATACTGTTAACAGGGAAAAAGCAGGTTTCAAACACTAGTTTAAAATCAAACCTTGTTGTTAAACAGAAAAATTAGAAATACTTTTATGCATAGGAAAAAGGCCAGGGCATGCTGTGATTAATTCTGGCTATTTCTGAGTCATTTAAATTTAATTACATAACTTTAAAATGAGTCTTTTAAATTTAATTAAAACTTTAAATTTTCTAATTTTCAAGAATAGACATTCTGATTTTATATTCCCACATTTTGAGAACTAATAAGAATTTTTCAAATCAAAGCAACTTTCAAAGCTCTTATTTCATTAGATTCCCAAGCCAAGAAGCCTTCAGAGGGAGGAAAGTTTGAGGGAAGCAAAATTTCGAGAGCACTGGGAAGTCTGGGCAGCAGGAAAAAGGGGGACGGAAGGACAAACATACCTCAGCCTCAAAGATCTGCTGGTAGACTTTTCCGCTGGGGACCTGGGTCACCTTCCCCACTGAGGGCATCGTGGCCGCTGGCTGGGCACCCCTGTCAGGAAGCAGTGACCTGGGAATTGGGTCTGCGGGTTCTGGAGTTTGACAAATCAACGCCCTCCCACTCCTCCAAGGATAAGTCCTCCCCAGAGGACAGAACTCTGCAGGCAGCCTGGGGTCGTGACCTCTCTGCTCTGTGAGAAAGCATCTAGCCTATCTTCAGCCTCAGGGTTTTTATTTTAAACAAAAAGATTGGAGAGGTCGAAGAAGCAAAAAGGAAACAAACCTCAAGCAAGAACCGAACTCACGAGAAGGCTGGCTGTCCCAGTCGCCCAGTCGCGCAAATCGGAGAGGGACTTTGAGGCAAATTATAATAAATGATTATTGTTTGTTCTTCACTCTCCCAAGCTCTTCTGGGGAAAGTCAACATGCCCAAGGTGTCAGCTGGGATTTCAATCCAGCCTTAAACCCCCAACTTGGCATCGAACACGGTTCCAGGACTCTCTCTCCATCCCTTCCGGACACAGGGAGGGGTAAGTGGAGGGAGGGAGCAGCCCGACTCTCGCCAAGCTAATTGGCGGCCTATTGTAGGCTAAGACCAGGCACGCTCCTCTCACACCTCACTCCCAACCCCTCCCCCTAGCCCGTCGAGGAGCAAAAACAGCCCCTGGACATCCCCTCTGAGCCCGGCGGAGTGGAGGGCAGCTCTGAGCCCAGGTGCCCGACCTCACCAAAACCTGCAGAAAGCAACACTCAAGTCAGCCAGGGACTGTCCAGCCTCAACTGCAAGTGGACGCACTTCGTCTCCAAGGCAACGAGGGAAGGCGGCCCCGCTAGCCCCGCCCTCACTTCCTTTCCTACTGGGTATCAGGGTTGCCCTTAGCAACTGGAGCACACGCTCCTCCCCGCAACCTCCTACGTGGAGTTGTAAAACTATTAGGCAACCCCTTGCCTCTAGGCCAGTTCCTCTGTGCGGAGGTTATCTCGGGGCTGTCAGGAGGGTCCAGAACAGCACGCTAAATGTTCTGAAAACTAGTAGGAGACAGGAAACAGAGCTCTGAGCCGTTCATTATGGTCTAGAAAATCCATCCTATCTTTGCCTTGACTAAAACCAACCTGTGCTGGGAAGTAGCAGAATAGTAGTACTTAACTATAAGAATCAGCATCTCTAAAAGAGACTGTGTCTTTCTCAGTTTCTCAATTTCAAAGAAATCGAAGGGCTCAGAATTCAGACCCCAAGGTTTGATGGAGTTATAATTAAAAGGCTAATTTATATGGCTCTTTGAATTCTATTCATCCAATCCACCACTGCCACATAATCCTCCTAAAATGCAGCCCTGACCTGTCCACTCTCCTGCTCAGAAGGCCCTCACCAACTCTGCAGCCCTTACTGAATCCAGCACAGTCCCTAGATGACCACAGAGGCCCCACATCTGGTTCCCACCTTGACTCTCCCTGCTTCAGCAAAGTTCTCACTCTTCCTGCATACGCCCCTGCCATCCTGCCTTTCTCATCCTACCCTTGTCTGCCTCATCTGCCCGTCTGCACACATCCTAGACCCACCCATAGTTCTGTTCACGACTGGTGACAAGTACCTCATCCACTCAGCCTGTACCACCCATATCACCTTCCTCAGCCTGTTGCCTCTCCTCTCTGAGCGTGCTTATATGTGGGTTGCTGTCAAATACTGGAGTTCAGAGCAGCCATTGAAGGTGTTTGCTGCAGGACAGTTACGTCTCACTAACTTTTATTCAACTTGGGTTGCCCTGGTTAGGATGGAAAATTTTCAAATGGCCAACCTCTGCTAATGTGAAGGGTGTCTTCTAGGAGATGTCCTGTGCAAAGATATGCTAATGGCCAACCTCTGCTTCTGTAAACTTGCTTGCTTATTTATGTGGTTTTAGGCTTTATAAGCTACCTGCTCTGGAAGCTCGGGCTGATCTCTCTGACCCTGCGTGGTAGAGAGTCAGTCGCCGGCCGCTAATAAAGGTTCAATTGGGTCCGTGGGTCTTAGATTTGATTGCACCCCAACACCCTTAGCAGGGGACTGTTCTCAGGAAGCCAGGCCCCTGCTGCTGCTCCTGTCTTCACTGCTTCTCCAAGGAAAGGGGTCCCCTGCTTGAACCAGTGACGGGCACTGCAGGGGAATCCCACAGGCCAGGTGGACAAAAGGGTCAGAATGGCTGGACCAGGGACAGATATGTGTGCATTCTGCAGCTCCCCTCTCTGGCGCTATAGCAGTCACTGTTAATCAATCACAGAATTTTCACCTGGTTGTCTAGTCGGCAATGACCTGTGCCCCAAAACATGTGCCCTAGATAGCTTTTAAGTCTGGGGAACTGATGGATTGATTCTTAGTGGATCCTTCCTGAATAAAAGTCATAAGAGGAAGCAGAGTGTTACCAGCCTGTGCCTGGTTACCCCTTACACTGCCAGTCAGGAGGACACTCTGGAGTCTCCGTCCTGAGTGGATAAAGACTGCTGTGCAAAGGGGTGTACTGAGTGAAGCCGTTGGCAGGGTCCCAGGCCCAGCTGGGGGGGGCAGAGACCCCAGTGAGGCTAGGGCAGGAAGGCATTGCTCAACCAGGCTCTGAAGACACCCATCCCTCTCCATCCACGGCTCGGCCCAGCTGGGGACCTAGACACACATCAAGAACCCAGAGGACAGGGCTCTGGTCTGCGGTAGGGCTGACGCAGGGTAAAGGCAAGCTGGGACGGGGCCTCTGGCTGGAGGAAAGCAACCTTTTCTATGTGGGGCTCTGAAAAAGTCACTGCCCTTCTTTGGGCCTCTGTCTCATCTGAAAAACAGTGGGTGATAACCTGTGGTGCAGACCTCACAGGGTGGTGGCGAGGTTCAGGAGAGGAAAGGAATGTGCTGGAGCTTTCTGCCCCAATCTGCCTGCAGGTTTGAGGGGAGAACAGTGTGACAGTAATAAGACATTAAGTCCTGGGAGACCTTGTGAGGTAGGTGGAATTCTCACACTTTCCAGATAAGGAAACAGGCTCAGGGAGCCAGGCTACAGGCCCAAGGCCACACATGCAGCTGGAATTGTTCTAGATTAAGAGCACACGGGAGGGTGGTAGCATTGGCAGTGACTTGGGTCAGATGTCCAGGGTCAGAGGAGATGAAAAGTTCTGGGGGGATTGGGGTGAGGGGAGTATGGCCTCAGCGACCCTGTCCTGGATCCTGGCAGCAGCAGCCTTCCAAGTGTGTGATCCTGGAGATGATCCCCAGAGAGCCCAGAAGAGGCAGCAGCAGCATCAGGTGAGTGTGCCTGTGGGGTCAGAGGAGGAGGGCTCCTCCCTCCCAGCTGGAGGCCTCCAGATTAAGGGAGAAGGAGCCTTCCTCCTGCAGGCCAGCCTCCTGCTGCCTCAGCGCCGACATCCGCCCTTAGAAGTGCCTGGATTGATTTGGGGCTGACTGGTTCCTACCTGCCGCAGGCCTCCCCATCTGTCATCAGACAGGGTTGGCCTAGCTGGTCCCTGAGCCTCAGCTTCCACATTCCCCAACTCTGGATCCTGTCTGGCCTAGGTCCCAGTTCTGTTTTCTGCATGTGCCCTGCCCCCTAGAGGATCCTGTGATCGTGCAACATGAGAAGGGGTGAAGATGGGGGGACTAGCTGTGGGCTAGAGGGCTCCTTCTGATGGACTTGGCTCTCTGCTTCCCAGGGGAATCAGGTCAACCTCCAGAAAAGGAATAAGGTGAGCAGCTATGGCACTCACTGCAGGGGACGGTAGGGAAGTGGAATCCAGAGACTCCCTGGGAAAGACACTCCTTGCTCCATCCTGCTACTTACATTTATCTGAAGAGTTTCATAACAGAGAAGTAGGAGACCCATTAAGTTGCGGGTGGAGGCTGGCATCAAGCACAACTTCTGAGGGAGGGGCTCTTTACCCATATCTAAGGACAGTTAGGACCTAGGTGGTCCTACTCTGAGGGATGGAGGGCTCCCAAATGTGCAAAGACGCAGGACCAGCCCCCTCCCTTGCTCCTCACCCCCGACAAGGCTCTGCAGCATCCCCTGTCCAGGCCCTGTTGGCAGCCTATCCATCCCTTCGGCCCAGGAACAAAAAGTGATGAGAGATCACGCTGCTCTAGATGGCTGCACATTATTACAGCCTCAAGCCTGGGAGCAATTCAGGGCCCGGTTTCGGATACAGAGCAGCTCTGTGGGAATGAGAGGTCAGGCTGGGGAGGAATCAGATGAGGGCAGTTACAGACTTTTCCCCTGACTCCAGCGTTTATGGCCAAGGCTCCCTTATCAGCCCCAGACCTTATCGCATGGCCACCTCTAAGGCATCCAGACTCCAGCTACTGGGCAGGCGCTGGCGGGACACCTGAGGCATGACTCCTGGTAGGTTCACAGGTTCTGTTCTATCCTGTAGCTACAACCTGTTCTGCCAGCTGGAGCCCTGGTCCTAGTCAGCCAGCAGAATATTCAAGGCCAAGAAGAACTGGCCATCATCAAGCTTAGGGGTGAGTAAGAGTCCAGGCTGGCAGTGGCTGAATCCGAAGGACTCAGTAAAGTTTGGGCCAAGTGTGGTCTTGGGGAGTCAGATTCCATCTCCACTTGACCAATCCGGTGCCTGGGGCAATTCAACTCAGCTTTCTGGGACTCAGTTCCTCCTCTGTGAAATGAGCGATGCTAAATGACCTCTCACATGGCAGTGACAAATGGAGTACTGTTGACTGACCAAGCTCTCCGCACAGTGCCGAGAGCAGAGTGCAGTGGGGGCAAGGTGGTGAGGGTGGGCCAGGACCCTGGGGGAGGCCTCCCCAAGATAATTCCTCTCCTCTATCCAGAAGAGGGGATGTCCCCATCCTAGCTCTCTGACTGTCCTTCCCCAAGGGCTATTTACTTATTAGGGAGGGGGAATATTTATTTGTTGAAAATAGTAAATGCTAAGTATTATTATATTAAAATCCTTTTTTTTTTTTTATAGCCTGAGAGAGTTGAGGTTCTTTCACTTCCTATGCTAATTTAAATGAAATGCAATTCTCACATTTCTCCTTAAACCAAGAAATCTTACAGGATCATCAGTTTATTGTACATGGGAGAAGAGAGAGGGGCCAGCCCTTTCTGGGGCTGTGAAGAGACCCTCAAATTTCCCTTCCTCAGAGGACACATTTGTTTCATGACCGAAATGAGCAAGGAACAGAGGCAGCTCCTCAGAGCTCCTGGGATTTGGAGGTTGAAGGTACTTTCACAGGCACAGCAACCACCACTGAAATTGCGGCATTTTAAAAAAGTAGACTTGCCTGGACCGTTTCCTGCCCCAGGTCAACGGCTGTCTTTCTACAGCTCTGAAGGAAGAGGGAACATGTTCTGCTTCTCTTGTTGAGGTTTCTTTTGGCCGAATATTAAGAACTTGTCGTTTTCTGGTTCAATTTCTGGAATTGCATCAGCAGTAAGGGAAAAAATGTAGAGATTAAACATTGCACATGGAAAGGACAAGGCCGAGGAAGATAATCTGCAAATGGACTAAGGGCAGGCAGGATTTTCCATCTATAGTCCCTCTAAGGGCCCCATGATTACCTTTTACCTAGATTTGAATCCCTCTGGAATCCTTGTCTATGACCTCCGAATTCCTGCTTGTTTCACATCCAGGAGAAAGACTGGTGATGCACCTTTTAGGCTACAGCTGGGCCTCATTCCATAAACATTCATGCAACCTATGAACAAAGATTTCCAGCATCCCTGCCCACACAATTATTTTTAAGACAAATTTCCTAGAGGACCCCAGACTCTTTGTCAGGGGCATCATGGCCACTTCTCCCTGGCTGGGACCTGGTAGATCGTGAATGAGTTCTGCTTTGCCAGGAAAAGGGTCCATATACTTGGTCACAGAAAGACCCCTACACTCTCCCTTGCTAACCAAGGTGACTTCTGGGGCCAAGTTTATTAATAGGTTTATAAGTGTAGGTTCTGAGAACCAGCAGTAATTTGTAAGAAAAATACCTCAGGGGAGACCATTACAGGCCCCTTTCTTCATGGAGCTGAGCACAGTGAGAGGTGGGCAGACATTAATCAGATCACCACAAAGTATAACGTTACAAATAGCCACGACTGATATTTATTGAGAATTTGGGATATCTCAGGCACGAGCTTCGGAGTGTTTATATGTATTAACTCATTCTATACTCAAAATAATTGTGGGTGTTGCAAGTATTACCCCTTTTTATATGTAAGGAAAAGGAAGCACAGAAAGGCAAAGTAATTCAGCCAATGTCACACAGCTCAGAAGTGGTGGTGTGGGGCTCCCAACACTCTGAGTCCCAGTTTTCTCAGTTTCTAAAAGCAGAATGACAAAACTTAGCTGTGGAGATCAAGTTAAAGGAAATGTTGGGCAAACATACCTAGCGACAGGACTGGGTTTCCAGTAGGTGCTCGATAATGATTACTGAAATTCAGTGGCTCTGTAAGGTGGATGGGGACTTCCCTTACCCTGTTGGTGGGTCCTCCTGGCATTTGCACAGGCTTCATGAGTGACTCTGAATGGTCAGACTTTGTATAAGTCCTGGGCCACCAGAGACCTTATGTTTGCGTGTGAAGAATCTGGAAGAAGTAGTGGGCCCTCTGCACAAAGAGAAATGCCCAGGCTCCCAGCCTGGCATCCGGGCCTCCTTGGATGGTCTAACCAGGCCCCAGCACCCTGTACTGCAGACACCTGAGGGCTCACCTTCCTCAAGCATGCCTGGGTCTTTCCTTCCCCCGTACCTTTGCTCTTATTGTCCCCCACCTCGAATGCCTGCATAGCCTGTCTATGCCTCTTTGGTTTTCCCAGGAGATCCCCCTTTTCTAGAAAGAATTTGTATATCTTCCTTGTTACCAATGCCCAGGTTAGTTCTGATCTGTTCCTCATTCCAGTGGCCAGGGCAGAGAGAGCTCAGTGTGTGTCTGCTCACCCTACCAGATCAGAGTCTGGACCATGGATTTCCTTCTCTCCCACCACAAGGCCTGGAAAGGAGGAAGCAATGAGGGCTTTGTGGAATTAAGGCCATACTTTCTCCAGAGAAAAACTGCATTAGATGGTTAAAGAAAAATTGCATCAGAAGGACAAGGACACAAGGCCTTTCTGCTATAGAAATCTAACCACCTCTTCAGTGACATAGAGTTCTACCTTGTAGTCAAACTATGTGCTTCTCAACATGGAACTCCCCAAGGCTGCCCCTAACTATGGAGAGCAGACACCATGGTTGGGCAAAGTTTGTTCAATAGACATTCTTTTTGGTTCTTGATCTTTTTGCCTAAGGAGCAAATTAGACCTGAGACTTCATCGTTCAGGTCAGATGCCATCCCATGAGCGGCCGGTGCTGTGTGCCATCTACATGGACAGTGGCTGTGCATTCCATGTACTGCAGGGGCAGCTGCTGGGTAGCCTGGGTCTTCTCTCGGGGGCAGTCATCCAGGAATGGCCTTGGAGCACTGTTGGAGGTCAATGTCAGCAGTCTGAGCAAGTCAGCAGAGTCTGGGTAAACTCCCGGGAGCCATGACTTGGTTTTGATTTTCTGAGCACGACCAGCCTGGGGTTGTTGATCAGGGTCTGCAGCAGGAGCCACCTTGTCCTGGCCCTAGCTGAGATGCGGTGACCTAGGATAGAATCAGAGCAGCTAGACTGGGGGAAGGGGGCAATTCTCTCTGTCCTTCTCAGAGGCTGTAAGAAAACCTGCCCAGGAGGTGTGAAGTGTGGGATAAAAGTGGGAGAAGAAGCTGCACCAGGACTCCTGGGGACATGAAGGTGACTGGAGGGATGTGTGTTTGTCTGTAGTGTTAGGAATAATGATGAACACAATCCAGATTGGTGCTGACAGGACATGGCTAACTGGGGGCTTCCCAGCAGAAAGCAGAGCAGAGTAATAATGGTGGGAGGGGTGGGAGTAGATAGTATAAAGCCTCGAGGGGACAGGAGTTGGTGGCCAGGAGAGCTGTGGTAGGTACAAATGAGCACCCTCTTGGAGGGCACCTGGCCTGAAGCCTGGGATATGCATGGGGGTCTCGAAAACTGGGAAACGGAGGACTCAGCAGAATTAGAGCTCATTTCTGGGAACGAGGGAGGAATACAATTAGAAGGACAAGAACACAAGGCCTCAGGGGTCTCCTTACCAGGCTGACTGGGAGCTAAGGCTCCTTATCTCCTGGGTAGAAGATTCCCCAGGGCATGGAGTGTGGAGGAAGTGGGGCAGGGAAGGGGGAACCTGGACATCTCAAGGGGCTCAGAAAACCCGTAGGATACCTGTTTCCTGATATCCAACCCCAGGCTAGGTTCAAACAGGAGACTGACCTGCTGACTGATTTAGGTACTCGTATTTGATGGCCCGCTGCAGACTTCTCTCCCTGTGGCCTGTGATCAGGATGTGACAAAAGCTGACGAGCACCGGGTTGGTGTGATAATGGTCCACAAAGAGCATGCCAATCCAAGCCCTGAACCCTGAAATCCAGAAGGCAAGCTGGGCTATGCAGCACATCCAGGGTGGCCCAGCTTATGCTTTTTATGACTTAAGTGTAGCATCGCTTTGTTCCTAAACTGTTCCCATGTCTTTGCTGAGAATCTAGAAAATTAAGTATAAAGAGCTGAAAGGCTTCTCAAAGATCACATTCTGATCTGTCCATTTTATGGAGAACTAGAAGTGCAAAGGAGCTAGGAGCCACTGTGGCTGATATGGAGAAGCCATCAGTCCTATAATGAATGAATGCATGAATGGATGGGCACAGGCCAGAAATAGAACAAAAATGATTTTTCGCCTTACAGAAATGGCTTTGATTTTGGAGTACGTCAACTGAACAGATTGTTAACGACGTTTCCAACTCACAACCAATAATTCTGAGATGTGATCTTTCTCAAAATTTTCAGAGCCATGCATTCATAAATTATCTTCTAACTGTTCAGATCGGATTCTCTGCTCTCTTACTGCCCACCGTTATACCTCAAAGGTCTGCCAAATACACAGGTATTTAATAGCCGAATTCCCTCTGATGATTGGGCTAAATGTTTTCTTTGTTCCTCTTCGGTGTTCTAGCCTCCCTGGGAAGATCAGCTCTAAGGACCAGTGAAGGGTGATCGCTAGGCCTGGGCAGCTTCTACGAAGGAGGCAAGTCCGGCCCTCTGCAGAGGTGTAGGCCACTTACCCATGTCTGCCCTCTCGTAACCACTCTGCATGATGGTCCTGTCGATGCGGGCAATCAGCCACGTGCCCAGGATGCAGCTGATGAGCAGCCTGGAGAGGCAGGCGCTCAGGCCCAGCAGCACGTTGTAGAAGAACAGAAAGTAGCTGAAGTTGTGGAACACTTTCCTGCAAGTGGAAGCAGGTGGAGGGGTGAGAAAGCGGCCAGGCAGGAGGGCTCAGGGCACCCCCAGACCTATGGTTGAATCATACATCTCCCGGCTCCTAGTGGTTTTGATCCTGTGTTGTACATGGGAACTGACTGTGCCCACCTCACAGCACTGGTGTGAAGCCTGGCTGAGACAGCGTGCAGAGGACTCTGAGCACAGTGCGGGACGAATGTTGGTGGCAACAGTAATGTCTGATGGGATCCTTGAGTTTTGAGGATTCTTGTATGATAGAACTCTCATGTGGCCACAGCTGATTTTATGGTTATAACAAAGGTCGTGGCTTTCCCACTGCCTGTTGTAACAGCGACCTGTCCCCAGCTGGAATGGCTCCAAGTCCTCCGGATGAAATTTCCCAAATGACCCCTTGATCATGTGGTTTTCTCCTATTGCCTATGGGATAAAGCCCAAACTTGCATATTGAATTTCTGGGCCATCTTTGAGAGGGGCTTTCTGGCATTGTGACCTTGTGCCCCTTCCCTGGACCTCACCGTCTAAGGCCACTGCATGGCCACCATATTGGATCCTCACTTTTCTCCCAACACATCCCTTTCCTGGCTTTCCGCCTTCATCTGTGCAGTGCGGGCGGCCAGCCATGCGGTCCTCAGCTCTACCTGTAGGAATCCTAACATCCTGCTGACCTCAGCTGAAACGTCCCACATACAGTGGAGTTAACCATTCCTGCCTCTCCTCCTATTACTCGTGTTTCTCTTGTAATCCTTGCACACCCTCTGGAATCTCCTGACCCTGCATATCTGTGTCTGTCAGCTCCAGTGGAACGTGAGCTTCTCATAGGGGGTGGTAGCTCTTCATCCTCAGTGCCCGTGTTTTCTCCATGAGTGAATGGCATTGAATCAATGAATTAGAAAAAAATTACCACAGGCCAGGTACTATTGTTCTAAGTTCATATTTGAACACATTTTATCCTCAGAATGCCTCTGAGGTATGCACAATTATTTGTAAAATGAGGAAACTGAGGTTGACAGGTGTCTAGTAAGGTCAAGCAAGGTCACACAGCTTGGAAGAGCAGAGCCAGAATTTGTGCCCGAGCACTTTGGCTCCAGAGCCCCCTCTGGAACCAGAGAGCGTAGGTTCCACCAAAGAGCCTATCAATGATGAAGAGAAAGGAACGAGAGACCGCTGGGGCCAAAGTCCTACCATTGCCATTCCCTTCTTTGCCCTCACCTGTTGTTGAGTGCCAATGGCTTCTGCTCGTCAGCTGTGCCCATCTTTGGCTGCAGGAAGAGGCTGGCAGCGACCCATACCTGCAGGATCATGAGACCCAGGACGATGGATATGGTGAGGCTGAAACACAGGGCGAGACCGTCCTGAGGTGGCCTTGTCCACTCTTCGCCAGCCCTTCTCGAATGCCCAGTGAACAAGAGGAGTGAGATGACCCGCAGGGCCAACAGGAGCATGAGCTCTGGGCTTTACGCCTAGAGCATTCGCACACCCACTGTGCAGATGAGAAAACTGAGGCTCCCCAAGGGGAGATGACTTCCTTAAAGGCACATGGGCAGGTCTTCTGTCTCCAGACCACAACTTTAGATTTAATTATGTCCTTTTGTCCCGGAGTGGCAACTGGGATGAGTGGTTCAACAGCATGGGGATCGAAGGAAGGAAAGGGATTTTTAGAAGAGCTCATGAATGCCATGCAAGAGTGGACAGGGCAGGTCCTGGCCCAGACTCACAGGTAGCTCTGGGTGAGTAGGAAGCCAGGAGCTCAGAGCAGGGAGGTCCCCAAAGAGCACCACTGAGTGGCAGGGTGGTAGTGGTTAGATGAGGCTTTGCTTTCAGATTGCCCAGCTCTCAGCTATAAAATGGGCATATGTGTGTACCCCACAGACACAACTGTGAAGACCCCTTGAACAACGAGAGTGGAAATATTTTCTATAAATATTATATCATTTGTATAAATATTTTGAGATGAATTACTATTTGGGCCCTTCCTTGGATCAGAGCTAAGAGCCTAGGTCCAGGGTTTGATGAGAGCCAAGCAGGAAAGGGGCATTTAGAACAGCAGCTATAAGGGCCCACCAGCTCCCAGGCCCTGGGCAATGACAGAAAGCCCACCTAGCACTTACATTCCGATGCTCAGTCCTTGCAGCATCTCCAGGCCCCGGTTGTGGATGATGGGCAACACCAGGCCGTACGTTATCGCCATGCCACACAGGGTCTGTACCACGTGGATGATGAGGTAGCCTATGGGCCAAGGAAGCTGGTTGTCACTCAAAGCCCTTTGTGGTCCAGTCACACTTGTTCCTGCCAAGCAGTCCCCACGCTACCTTCCTCCCACCAGAGGTCCTGTCACCTTTGCTAAATGCTATTTTTCTCTTTGGCATGCCTTTCCTTTTCTTCCTGTTGACTGTCTGCTCACTCTGCCAGGTGCAGTTCAATGTCAACTCACTAGACTGTATGCATGCCTGCCCCAGGTGTGGATAATTACTTCCTCCTCTGAGTAACCACTGCCCTGTGGGCTCAGGACAGATGATGATAATGACCTATATGGGTATGTGATTTTCCTCCTTTCTCAAGGGCCCTCAGGCAGGAGCTAGGGCTGTCTGCTTCGTCTCTCCGCCCTACCCACACCAGGACTCCACAGGTGCCCAGGACATGGAGGTTGCATTGAATGGGTCACATGATGGCACTTACCCCACAGAATGTAGGCTATTTGCCAGCCAGAGTACCTTGCAATGGCCGCCTAAAATTTAAAAAGTACAAGGGGTCTCAGGGGGGGAGAAAACCTTGACCACCTCTAACATGTGTCCAGCGTTCCTGTCCATCTGAGTTTACCCACTAACCCACTGAGGCAAGAGTCATGACTGTCCTCATTTGACAGATGAAACCAACTGTTTTGAGAATTCTTGTATGATAAGAAATCTCACGTGGCCACAGCTTATGACTGTCTTGAGATACCCAGCAGCAGAGTGTACTAGGATTGAGGTCTCTGGATTCCCAGTCTGAGGGTCCTTCTTCCTCAGCATGCTGCCCTGTCCGAGGTACTGGGGAGCAGGTTTTGGCAAATCATTTAGTCTTGCACAGAAATAGGCCTCTGCAGACTTACCACACTCTCTGACGAGGAAGGATTATGGAACTTCAGAGGAAGAAAGTGTTTATTTCCTGCCCACAACCTCTTCATGTGCTTTCTAGAGCAAAGGCGGAAAATTAGTCATGTTCATAACAAAAGCACCTCATGCACTTAGAGCTGAACAGGTTCAAAGGCCTGTGGAGGGAGCTCAGCTCCCTGTCATCCACAGCTCATGGGACAGTTCCGATTAGCCTTAAAGATCTTAAATTAACATATTTTGTAAAAATAATATACAGTTATCTAGTCTTAATGGTGAATAAATGTGATAATGAGACTGTGTACGTGGCTTTTATTTTCTTCATTTTGCTCTATTTTTTTTATTTTTTCTACAGCGAATATGAATTACTTCTGTAATAATACCTTAGATAAAAACAGAAAAACATTTTTAATGACAGCCCCAGCTTATAACAACATAAAGGGAAATGATAAAGGGGCCATGACCGCCCACAATCCCAGCATCCCAAGAAAGCACTGACTGTTTTTCCCATGTGCTAGTCTGGGCCTAGACTTTTGCATACACATTAGGTTGGCGTAGCTATGGTCACAGTCCAAATTCACATCTGGACCCTGCTTTTTTTTAGCGTTCTATCTCCAGCATTTTCCAGGATGTTTTGCAAGTTCATGACCACTGAATTGGGAAGACTTAGTATGAAGTAAAGAATGTAAATATCTCACTAATAGTTTGTATATTTATTATATGTTGAAATGATGGTAATTGTGTTATGTTGGGTTAAAAAAATATATCATTAAATTGTTGTCATTTCTCTTCTTTTTAAATATTGTCTACTAGAAAATTCAAAATCGCATCTGTGGCTTTCACTGTGTTTCTGTTTGATGGCACTGAAGTAACGTGTGCTACCAGAAATACAAACACACACAGATATAGTGGCATAGAAATTTTCTGGAAGAATGCTCAGAAAGTGGATATCATGTTCACTCTGGGGCAACAAAATAGGGTTTGAATGGAAGACTTCCTTTACGCTAAGCATTTTTGTAACATTTTTAAAAAAGAGCTTGTGTGTACGTTTGAACAATGCTAAGAAAAATAAAAATACTGGCACAGTGCTAGTGCTTCCTAGTTTGCAGTGTGGGGGGGGGGGAGGGAAGGGCCAGTCTGGACAGAAATGAGGCCTCCCCACAGCAGGTGCCTTCTCTGCCCTATGCCCTCAGCTGCTCTCCACCCATGTCCACGCAGCCCACTCTGCACAAGAATTGTCCCTGGATGTGGTCAAATGTCTCAGTGAAAATCTCCCCGCCTAATAAAGCAAGGAGCGAGCAGATATCTCCCTGTATCAGACAGGACATGAGATAGTAGCAGTGTCCAGTCCACCCATGGGGTCCAGGGAGAAGAAAGCGAACAGAGGGAGCAAGGTAGGGTGGGGATCAGGAGCTTGGGCCCCTTCTTGCCAGGAGAGTCTTCTCTTGGATGCTGATGGCAAGAGACCCACCCTTTGAGCAGCCTGATGGAAAGGATGTAAAGGTAGTGTGCTCTGGAGGGGTGAGAACTGGCCTTGGGCTTCCTGTGAGTCAGTGGAAAACTATGAGTTAGAGACTGAGACAGAAAAAGAGAGAGAGAAAGAGAGAAAAAAGAGACACACACACAAAGAGAGAGAGAGAGAGAAAGAGAGAGACAGAGAGACAGACAGACAGACAGACAAAGGCAGAGAGAGAAAAAGAAGCAGTAGATAACCTAAAATTCGACTGTCTACATACAAATGCTTGCTATGTATTGAAGGCCAGCTCCTCCTCCTGTTCTTGAGACTGAGGCACCTGGCCGCCTTGACCCAATCTCCTTGGATGTCCCCTTGAGCCACATCATCTGCTAGGAGCCCAGTGTGACGAGTCCTGGAGAGTGACACCTAATGGATGCCGGAATAGACAAGAAATGACAAGGTCTCTGGGGTCAGAAGACATGGTCGGCTGCTGATTGCTTAAGCAAGAGATTGTGTTGAATCTCAGCTTTCTCAGCTATAAACATGGAGATGAAAGGACCTCTCAGGGCCGTGGTGAAAATCAAAAGATTCTAACACAATGTCTAGATTGCAGTAGAAGCTCAGATCAGCCTTTTTTTTTTTTTCTTCCTTTTTCCTTATTAACAATAGATGCGGTTGCCCCTGGACCTTGTACACACCCCTGGTTCCAGTTTGGGCATGCTCGCACTGCTTGGGACTCCCTAGCAAATTCCGTCAGATGCTTTCCTGGCTGAAGACACACAAATGACTCCCAGTGCCTTCTCACCTGTAACAAGCCAAAATGTGGAACAGATAGCTTATACACGTGAGGGCGGCAGGCAAAACGGTCACCACCCAGACTCCTGAAACAGAAAACATGATAGGAGGAGCCTTAAGGATGAACCAGAAACAGTATTTTTCAAAATGCAGAAACCCACCTCAGATCAGAAAGGTCTGGGCAAAAACTCTACTTCCTTTAATATGTTTCTTGTGTAACATAAATTTTTTTTGTTTAGGTTTCTTTTTCATTTAGCCACACAGCCTTGATATACGTTGTTTCCTGTACAATCCACTCCTTTGGTATTAATTTTTCAATCCCATGAGTAACAGAAAGAGAAAAATTATAGAGTATGTACATCATAGGTAGCACCTGTCTTGTAAAACATCATTAATAGTTGAATTTCTCATTGCCACTTTTTGAGGGGTGACTCACCCCGAGTTAAACAGTGACCGTGTGCAAGGATGGTTTTACCTTTGGTGACATTCATCAGCTGTTTCACCTGCAGGATGACTGGGGCCAGCGTCCCCGTCTGGTTCTTGGAGGTGATGTAGCTCTCCAACTCACCCTCAAACACATCCAGCTCATCTCTCACATACGTGAATATGCAGAACTCGATGATGATGAACTGGGGACACAGAGCAAATGTTCCAAGGTCTCACCTGAGTTCACCTTAGTGTTTGAACAACATATCGTTCTCTTTGGTTTTTAATTCAAAAGTCTTTGAATTTCAAAACTCGTCTGTAGTAAGACTCTCTGGACATGCTGTCGAGATGAATGGGAGTGTGACCTCTTTGGAGACAGGAGTCACCCCAAACTATTCTTCACACTATGTATAGAAGACAAGGCCCCACAAGGACTCAAAAAACACCTTCAAACATTAATTATATCAGAGTGAAATGAATGCCTGACTTTGGATGAGGGGTGACCTTGGGACAATTCCAGCCATCTCTCTCTTGCTCCCCTTCTTGCATCTTGGTGATAATCAAATTGGAGAAGGTACTGTGCCTGTACACATCATGCTTGCTCACTCCTATCATCCTGTCATGATGCCATCATGCCTCCCATCATGCCATAGCTTTTAGGGTTCCTCCCGCTATTTTATTTCACCAACTGAATTGTGTTTCTCTCTGAACGTGAAGCTCAAATGCTGTCATCTTCAGGCAGCTTCTAACCTAGAATAATTCACTAATAATTCACTTCCAGATGCTTCCACCTTTCCTCTTCTCTCTTTAGATGGCAGGTACTTCATTCCATATGTTATCTCCTTCTCTTAGAATATGGCTTCTCAGGCCAAGACTCTCTCAAATCAGCTCTCTTCTATTCCAATCTTAGTATAGTGCTTAGCATACAGTAGATAACCAACGAAGACTCAGAAAACAAATAACTCCAAATGAATGATTCACTGTTGCAGGGAACTCCAGTCGTCCATTAAAATCCATTCTCTGCTTCTTTTAGCACAAAGTTGCGCCACTTTTCCCAGCCTCACTTGAGTTAAATGTGGCACACGACAAGTTCTTGCCAATGGAAGATGAGTGGAAGGAATGTGTGCTCTTCCATGAGGGCCTTTGACTTAGTGTTAAGTCACTAGAATATAGGGGTTTACGTGGTACTCCAGCATAACCTAACTAATACATTTGCTTAAAACTTAGTCACAGGATTAATTTACATAGGTATCTGAATACATTTAAAATGAGCCGAAGACAATTTGGCCTTGCCATGTTTATCCCCCTATTTTAACCCAGATATTTTACCTCAGATACCTCTGACCACATAATATGTTTTGATTTTGTGCTTAATAAAATATATATTGAAGTCTGATTATGACATTAAATTCTTTTTGTTGTTAAGAAAGAAACTTAGAGCAAAATGAAAAGAGACATTTTAAGTTTTGGTCCCTTTTTTTGAAATATAGTAAGTTTATCCACTTTTATTTTTAATTCACTGAAATTATTTGCCAAGACAATTATTTTATATTTAAGTGACCAGATTTTTGCCCATAACATAATTTGCTGACCATAGATTCTGCTTATGTGTTTCCTGCAGGTATCATTATTTCTATCAAGTCTACATCCCTGGGTCAAATTTTGCATATTAAAATGTTTTCAAATACATTTTTCTCCCATCAATTTTTCAATAATAAATTATACCATGTGCAGGTTTAACCATTATCAGTATGATTTAGTGTGGTTTTTTTTTAGAGAAGTTCTAGATTCACAACAAATTGAAAGTAAGAGATATCCTTTATTCCTAACTTCCCCCACACTTGCATAGCATCCTTATCGCTGTCCCCCACCAGCGTGGTATATATGTTACAAGTAATGCACCAACACTGAAATGCCATTATCACCCAAAGTCCATGGTTTATATCAGGGTCCTTTCTTGGTATTGTACGTTCTATGGATTTTGACAAATGTCTCATGACAGTATCTACCATCACAAAAAGTATTTTTACTGCCCTAGAAATCTTCTGTGCTCCACTTATTCAATCCTCCCTTCCTCTTAAACCCTGGCAACCACTGATCTTTTACTGTCTCCAAAATTTTAGCCTTTTTCAAAATGTCATACAGGTGGAATCATATAGTACGTCACCTTTTCAGATTTGCATCTTCACTTAGTAATGTACGTTTAAGTTGCCTCCATGTATTTTCATGGCTTGATAGTTCATTTCTTTTTAGCACTGAATTGCATCCATGGTCTGATATACCACAGATAATTTATCCATTCAATTACTAAAGGACTCTTGTTCACTTTCACATTTTGGCAATTATGTATAAGGGTGCTATAAACACCTATGTGCAAGTTTCTGTATGGACATACATTTTCAATGCATTCGGGTAAATACCAAGAAGGGCGATTGCTGGATCATATGGTGAGAGCATGTTTACTTTTGTAAGGGCCCAAAACTGTCTTCCAAAGTGGCTATACCATTTTGTATTTCTACCAGCAATGAATGAGAGTTACTACTGCTCCACATCCTAACCAGCTTTTCCTGCTGTCAGTATTCTGAATTTTGGCCATTCAAATAGGTGTATAGTAGTATGTTGTTGTTTTAATTTGCATTTACCTTGTGACATATATTGTGGAGAATCTTTTAATATGTTTATTTACCATCTGCATACCTTCTTGGTGAGGTATCTATTACAGTCTTTGGTCCATTTTTCAATCAGATTGTTTTCTTATTGTTGAATTTTAAGAGTTCTTTGTATATTTGGGGTAACGGTCTTTATCAGCTGTATCGGTTGCAAATATTTTCTCCCATTGTGTGGCCTGTCTTTTCATTCTTTTTAACAGTGTCTTTTGCAGAGCAGGATTTTTATTTTAATGAAATCCAGCTTATTGATTCTTTCTTTCATGGATTGTGTCTTTGGTGCTCTATCTAAAAAGTTATCACTAAAGCCAAGGTCATTTAGACTTTCTCCTATGTTATCTTCTATGAGTTTTATAATTTTGCATTTGACATTTAGGTCTGGATCCATTTTAAGTTAATATTTATAAGGGTATAAGGTTTGTGCCTGCATTCATTTTTTCATCTGTGTATGTACAGTTGTTCCAGCACTATTGTTAAAAAGGAAATCTTTGCTCTGTTGTCTTGTCTTTGCTCCTCTGTCCAATGTAAGTTAACTGTATTTCTGTTGGTCTATTTCTTAGCTCTCTATTCTGCTCTATTGATTCATTTGTCTATTCTTTTGCTAACATCACACTGCCTTGATTAATGTAGCTTTATAGTAAGTCCTGAAATTGAGTAGTGTTAGTCTTCCAACTTTCTTCTTTTCCTTTAATATTGTGTTAGCCATTATGAGTCTTTTGCCTCTCCATATAAAGTTTAGAACTAGTTTGTCAATATCCACAAAATAACTTCATGGGATTTTTTATTGCAAGTGCATTGAATCCCAATATAGATCAATCCAAATATATATAGGTCAAGGAGGGAAGAACTGATATCTTAGCAATATTGAGTCTTTCTATCCATGAATATGAAATCATCTCCATTTATTTAGTTCTTTGATCTCTTCCAACAGAGTTTTGTAGTTTTCCTCACATAGATCTCATATGTATTTTGTTCGATTCATACCTGATAATTTCTTTTTGGAGGGGCTAATGCAAATGGCATTGTGTTTTTAATTTCAAATTCCACTTGTTCATTGCTGATATATAGGAAAGCAATTGACTTTAATATTAACCTTGTACCCTGTAACCTTGCCATGTAATTGCTTATTAGTTCCAGGAAGGGTGTGTGTGTGTGTGTGTGTGTGTGTGTGTGTGAATTCTATTGGATTTTTTACATACACGATCATGTCACCTGTGAACAAAAACATTTTTACTTCTTTCTTCCCAATCAGTATGCCTCTTATTTCCTTTTCTTGTCTAATTATTTAGTATTTCCAGTAAATGTTGAAAAGGAGTAGTTAAGAAGGAACACCCTTATCTTTTTCCTGATCTTAGTGGGAAAGCTTCTAATTTCTTACCATAAAGTATGATGTTAGCTGTAGACTTTTTGTTGATATTCTTTATCAGATCGAGGAAGTTTCCTTCAATTCTTAGGTTACTGAAAATTTTTATCATGAATTGGTGTTAGATTTTATCAAATTTTTTTCTGTATCTATCGATATAATCATGTAAGGTTTTCTTCCTTGTGCTATTGATGTGATTAATCACATGAATTAATTTTTTTTAAATATTGTACCAGCCTTGCATATCTGGAATAAATCCCACTTGGTTGTGGTATATAATTCTTTCTATACATTGTGGAATTTGATTTGCTGATATATCGTTTATAATTTTTACATCTATGTTCATGAGCGATACTGGGCTATAGGTTTCTTATAATATCTTTGATTTTTGATATTAGGATGATGTTGGCTTCATAGAATGAGTTAGAAGGTATTCTTTCTGCATTTATCTTTTGAAAAGAATATAGGGAACTGGTACAATTTCTTCCATAAATGTTTTGTAGGACTCACCAGTGAACCTATCTGGGCCTGGTGCTTTCTGTTTTAAAAGTCATTACTTTTTTGATTCAATTTCTATAATAGATATAGACCTGTTCAGATTGTCTATTTCTTCTCGTGTGAGTTGTAGTAGATTGTGTCTTTCAAGGAATTGGTCCATTTCATCTAGGTTATCAAATTTGTGGGCATAGACGTGTTCATACTATTTCCTAATTATTTTTTTAATGTCCATGGAATCTGTAGTGATGATCCCTCTTTCATTTCTGACTTAAGTAATTGTGTCCTCTCTCCTTTTTTATTAGTCTGGCTAAAGTCTTATTTTTATTGATTGTTCAAAGAACCAGCTTTTTGTTTCATTGATTTTTTAAAATTGATTTCCTGTTTTCAATTTCATAGGTTTCTGCCCTAATTTTTATTATATCTATCTTTCTGCTTACTTTGTATTTAATTCGCTCCTCTTTTCTAATTTCCTGAGGTAGAAACTTAATTATTGATTTTAGATTTTTCTTCACTTCTAACATCTACATTCAATGCTATAAATTTCCCTCTAAGCACTGCTTTTGCCGCCTCCCACATATTTTGATAAGTTGTGTTTTCATTTTCCTTTTAGTTCAAACTATTTTTAATTTCTCTTGAGATTTTTTCTTTTACCCATATGTTACTTAGAACTGTGCTGTTTAATTTTCATTATTTCAGGATTTTTCCAGTTATCTTTCTATTATTGATATCTAGTTTAATTCCATTATGGTCTCAAAGTGACATTGCATAACTTCTAGTCTTTTAAACTTGTTAAGGTGTATTTTATGGTCCAGGATATGGTCTGTGTTGGTGAGTTTTCCATGTAATCTTGAGAAGAATGTATCTTCTACTGTTGTTGAGGAAGGAGTCTGTAGATGTCCAAAATACCCAATTATTGATGGTGTCTACAGTTCAGATTTTCCTGCCCCAGCACTGGTTCCCATGGGGTTTCTGCTCCATTCTGTTGTGATTCCCTATATTTACCTGTCTGTCTCTCCAATTTTAAAGGTAATGGTTTGCCCTGTGACCTCATTTCTCTTATGGATCTAAGAAGAGCTGTTGATTTTTCAGTTTGTTCCTATATTTTACTTGTTGTTAGGAGCGGCACCTTGCAAGCTCTTTCCATGTAGAATTGGCAACTGGAAGTCTCCATGAATAATTTGATTATTTATTAGTAATATTCACCACATGGGTATTTAGAGTCAAAATGAAGTGGTCAAAGAATTGTACATCTTTGACTTACAGAGATTAAATTTCGACCCAGCATTTTAGAACAACCCCTGTCCTAGCCTCATCTCATTTATAAAATAGAAAAGGGTTTTCTCAGATCTACTTACAAGGTACAGGCAGATGAAAGCCAACACAGTGGTTCCAATCATTCTGCTTGGGAACTGAAAGCAGGGGTCCCACTCATATATCCTGGTTTGGAACCAAGTCTTTTTTTTCTCCCTGTGAACGAATAAGCACCAAGAAAAGACAGGTTGTAGTTGGAAACAAATACCTGATTCTCCTGAATATAACCTCATATCTTCCTGTTCATCTTAGAGTTTCATGAAGAGAAAGAGCACTGGTAGATTCCAGTTTTCATTCTCTCCTTACTCTGAAGAACAAAGACTCAGTTTTATAATTTGGTGCAGCACTTCACCAATCTAAAAGGCTGTCGTTTCTGACCTCTCTTAAAGCTAAGAGGGACCAAGATTAAGTACAGGCCAATTAAATGTGACCAGAAGTATGATGTAGGACTTTGGAGAGGGTGCTTAGATAGAACCAACACAGCTAGAAGGGACCCCACTGCCCTTCCTTCTTTTCTCCTGCCTGCCCTCTGAAATGCTGATATAGTGGCTGATCCAGGCTAGAGCACCAGAATCTCTCTTGGACCAGGGACAGCCTCCATGATGGAAACCACTAAGGTACTCGAGACAAAAGGCAGATGATTGGTAAACGGCCGAGGTGAGCAGTCCAGGGTCAGTATGAACTACAGCCTCCAGCTATCTTTTACATGAGAAACAAATCTCTCTCTTGTTTATATCATTATTATTTTGTGTTTTCTCCTACATAGCCAAATACAGTTCACACAAAAAGTACTAGCTTTGCCACTGTGTGATCTTGAATAGCACGTCTCTTCTCTGGGACATATCCCAGGGGTATAGTGACCTGTATGATTACTGAAGACCAGGTGGTTTCACCTAGGTAAGAGCTGTGTCTTCTTTTATTAGTAAACAGCATATGAGTTTTCTCTGGGAACCTTATCCTCTCCCATCATCATTCCTGGTGGTTAAGTGAGGCTGAACTACTTCCCGAACATGTGACCTAAGCTTAACAATGGCTTTACTCTGACCCCCTAGCCACAGTAATTGGTTCTGGGATGGCATGTGGTCCAATCTGACCCAAAGAAATACATTCATGAAAATTTTGTTAAAATCCTTAGGAAAATTTTTCTTTCCTGTAAGCTTAAACCAGGAGGCTCTAAACTTACGAGATTCTGGGGGCCACCCTGGGAAGGGAGCCCATCTAACTAGAAGTCTAACCCAGATAAAAGCAGAGCTAAAGAGATGCAGAGAAAAGACCTAGTTCTCATTAGATCAATTAAGCCCCTGGGCTATCTGTATCTGAAACTGACTACCTCTAGACTTTTAAATTACATAAGGCCTAAGTTTCCTTTTTCTCTTTAATCCAGTTTGAGTTGAGTTTCTATTAGCAAACAAGAGTCCTGATGAATACGGTGCCCTGCAGTCATCTCAGGGCCTCTCACTGTTAGGGCTCATTCGTACTAATGCAAACACCAATGGTGGGTGAATCAAACCGTGGCTTACTGCAGTGGGGGCTCCTCAGGAGCTGCTTGACATGCTCTGCCTGGTGAACTTCCAGGAAAGGCTTTTCTTCCTGTGAGCGAGAGAGAGGCATATGCTTTGACTCACAAATTCTTGTTAGAGTTTTGGTATCTTTGAGAGGTTATTGCCAGAGAGAGCAGGAATTTGGGTAAAATTCGCTCTTTTGGATTCAGCCATCCCGAGACACTGGTAATTTACTGAGAAGAGGGGTGATGCCCAGTTTCCTGTTGCTTTCATGAAATCCCAAAGGGATGGCCTTCCTTGACTCCTCTGCTTACAAATTGCACCAGTCATTGTTCTGTGAAGGCTTTTTTTTTCCTCTTTGAGATTTGGTGATTTCCCATCATAGTTCAAAACATTGTTTCAGGAATGAAATATCCAAAAATCCCAGCATTTTCACTTCTTATGAATAAGAGTTTCTTTTGTTCATTTCTTATTCTGCAGTATTTACAGCAATAAATTTTGACAGTATGTTTTAAAATGTTTTCTCAAAGCGTAATGAGCTTTCCACAATGGTCACCCATTTATATGCTTCAAAGATTGAATATGTAAATTTTACATGCCATGGGATGAAGTCTTATACTTTGCAGACATTGGGTAGAGTACAAAAGATCTGGCTCAAATCCTGCCTGGTGAGAGACGTAAAAAGGATGGAGAAATGGGGGGTTCCAACCCTCCTGCCCACTCAGATACACCAATTTTGACAACCACCCACAGATGACAGCACTCTTGTGGGAGCCCAAGAGTACACCTGGGAGGTTCCAGAACCCCAATCAAGCTAAACCTCTGAGAATAGATGCATTGAAGAGGGTAAGAAGAACAGTTTCACTTTACCCGTTCTCCACAGGGGCACAGTTCAGTGGATAGAGAGCCCTCTTTGGCCTACAAATTCTCCCATGGGGGAAAGTGAGAGTTAAGGTGTAGAGGTTTTCTATGTAATTAAAGTAAGTGGCTATAAACTTAAAAGGGACTGTTATAACTATAAGGTATTTTATGTATGCCTCATGGTAATCACAAAGAAAAAGTCTATATAAAAAAAAAGATAAAGAAAAAGAAATGAAAACATACTAACATACCACTAAAAAAAAAATCATGTCACAAAGAAAGCAAGAAAAGAAAACAGAACAGTCAGAAAACTAACAAAATGACAATTTGAAGTCCTTAGCTATCAATGATTTATCTAAATGTAAATGGACTAAATTCTCCACTCAAAAGACATAGTGGCTGAATGGATTTTTTTCAAATTCCAAATATTGGTTACCTATAAGAGGCTAACTTTAGCTCTAAGGACACACATAGGCTGAGAGTAAAGGAATAAGAAAAGATATTTCATACAAATGGTTACCAAAATAGAGTAGGGGTGGATATACTTATATGAGACAAAATAGACTGTCAAAGACTGTCACAAGAGACAAAAAAAAGTCATTATATAATGATAAAGGGGTAAATTCCTCAAGAGAATATAACAATTGTAAATACATGTGCACCCAACATCAGAGCACCTAAATATATAAAATAAATATTAACAGAACTGAAGGGATAAACAGCAACACAATAATAGTAGTGAATTTCAACATCACCCTTCCAACAATGGGTAGACAATCCAGTCAGAAAATCAATAAGGAAACTTGCACAATGCTATAGACCAATGGACCAAATAAACATATATAGAACATTCCATGTGACAGTAGCAAAATATATATTCTTCTCAAGAGCACATGGAATATTCTCCAGGATGGCTCATGTCCTGGAGAATGTTTAGGCCACAAAACAAGTCTTAACAAATTTAAGTACCAAGTATCCTTTCTGACCACAATGGTATAAAGATAGAAATCAATAACAGGAAGAAAACTGGAAAATTCACAAATATGTGTAAGTTAAACAATACACTTTTAAACAACCAATGAGTCAAAGAACAAATCAGAAGGGAAATAAAAAAATATCTTAAGTGAAAATACAAATACAACACACCAAAACTTACGGGATGCGGCAAAAACAGTTCTAAGAGGGAAGTTTGTAGTGGTAAAGATCTACATTATGGAAAAGAAAGTTCTCAAATAAACAACCTAACTTTACTCCTCCAGGAATTAGAATAAAAAAGAACAGAGGTTAAGAGAGAGCTCCAACAACAAATTGTCTGGTGCCTGTTGTGGCTCTGCTACAGACTATGTACGTGACCTTGGGCAACATAAGTCACCTCTTTGGGTCCACGTTTCCTAATACAGAATGGGAGGAGTAATAATACTACCAACCTCACAGGACTGTTGTGAAGACTAAACCTGTTGGGACACATACAGTGCTTATACTTATACTCACCATGTGGAGTTCCCAGCCCAGGTGGACCCTCAGAGACTTGACAAACATGTGCAGGAAGCGGCCCAGCAGGAAGGACAGGCACAGCAGTGAGGGCCAGTAGAATATGACAGCCTCATATCTCCCCAAAAACTGCAACAGAAGCAGACTCCTGGGCACTGGATGTAGGTGGATCAGAACCAGGCCCCTGGTGAAGCTGTAGACAGGAATCTGCGTGCCCTGGCCTGGTCCCACCATGCCCCACCCTCTCAGAGCTTGGCTCTCTGCTCCACCAGCCCCATGTCACTGGAATAATCAGTGGACTTGGAATCCAGGGGCCCTGGATTTGAATCTTAACACTCTCATTTTATTTTACATAAAGGGCTTTCATGGCTCTTTTTCTGATTAGGTATTAAGTGCTCCTTTTAGAGGGAGAGAGGGAGGGAGAATATGAGAGAGAGAGGAGAGGAGGTAGACAGTAGACAGAGAAGGGAAGGATGGAGAGGGGAAAGAGGGAGAGAAGAATAGAAGGAGGGAGGGGGTGAGGAAGAGAGAGGAATGGACAGGAAGGGAGATGGAGAGGGAGGAAAGAAGGGAGGACAGGTGGGCCCATAGTTGCCATCATCTTGGGAGCAAAACAAGCTTCCATAAGTAAAAAGTCTCTCAAGGTTGTACTCACAGTTTTTATGTTATTGGTTTCATTTTGATGAAAAAAAAAAAGTCTTTTTCCACTGTTGTAAGACAAATCATATTGTGACACCTTTCACAATTTACTGGTTGGTTTCATATTTTATTACATTTCCCTCCATGGTGTTAGGGTACAAGATAGTGACGTGCTGAGATGTGGAGGGCTCATGTCTTCCCTTCACCCTCCTCTCCTACCTATGCTTATAGCTTAGACATATCCACTGTCAATATTTCAGTGTCTCTCATTTGTAACTATATCCAAATATCGACATCTATTATAAACTGAGATTGTACCAAACATATAGGTCTACATACATCATAATCATTTCCCCACGTGATTACAGCTTATTTGCAAACATCACTTGTAATGCTGTATAATAGTGCCTTCTTTAGCTGAGCCAAGTTTATTTAAGCTTTCTCCTAATATCTGATATTTTAGACTCTTCCCGATGTCTCATTTTTATAAATAATGTTTCCATAAATACATGTGAAAATATGAGATCAAATCGGTATTATTACCTGGATAATATTAGTCTGGACTCTAGTCCCATGATTTGTCATGAGTAAGTGATGTTAGCCCTTGAGCCTCACCTCCTTATCGGTGACCTGGGGATGGCACTCACACACTGCCTCCAAAGCGTCCTGAGGATTCTACAGTTGGTGACTGGGACTGAGCGTAGAACAACTGACATACAGCGGTTCTTAAAGTCAGCGACTCTGAGCAAGGAAGTGAGACTCTGCCCTTTCCCCCAGTTAACCACGAACATTCTGAATTTCAAAAGAACCTTTGGGAGACTGACAATGCTCCCCGACTCCAACACCTGTGCCCTGGAATCTCAGACACTGTGAACCGCGTGAAGGAGGGCGTCTACTTGGGGGAGAGGTCTCCCAGAATGCTCTCAGTCCCAGGGCAGAGTTGCAGAGGGAAGGCCCAGCTTCCAAGGCTCATTTTCTGGCTCCCCAGACCCTCTTTATAACACGCCTTTTAATCCTGTGCAGTTACCGAAGCCCTGGAAAGGCTTTGGCCAGGCTCCGGTGGGCTCCTGGCCCAGGTGGCCTCCTTGCGCTCCCCCACGTTCCCATCGTGCTCCTTTTCGTGGGGTGCAGGGCTAAATAGATGAACCAGTTTCTCCGAAGTCTGAGAAGGGCAATGCATGATGACAAAGTTGGGAGGGATTCATCTACTCTGAGGCTCCTTTTCTGTAGGCAGAGAAACTGAGGCAACATAAAGGAGTGGCAAGAAACGAGCTTTGGAATCGGCCAGACCTGGTTGAGCTCCTACATCTGCTACTTCTTAAGAGTTGCCTCATATACTGGGGCCTCAGTTGCCTTACCTGTAAAAAGGGTTTGCTGAGAGCTTCCCCACCTTGAGAGGCTGCTGTGAGCACAGACTAAGAGAACACCTGTCTGAGAACAAGCACCTTGCTGAACATAAGATGCTATCGATGAAAGCCTCGTGCACAGCTCCAACGTCCCTTTTGTACACAGGAGGGAGCTGAGGCCCAGAGAGTGGCAGAGGTTTTTCCAAGGCTGCACAGAGAGTTGGCCATGGTGACAGGACTGAACACCCTGAACATAGCTCAGAGGGACTCACCTGCCCATGGGGACATTGCGTGATGTGAAGGATGGTAATGGCAAACCTACGAGAGAGAAACAGGCCTTGGGGTCCTGGGGTCCCCCTTTCTCACTGTGCAAACAGCCAGATCTCCCCAGCCTGGAGTTATCTCTCCCTCCCATCCTCCTTAGGAGGGTTGGTTCCCAGGACTCCATGTACATCCCGCCCAGATTAGGCACCCAGTCGTGCCAAAATATATGCAACTAAATTCATCGAATGTGCCCCTTTATGACACATTCCCAGGATCCACAATGGCACAGTGGCCTGTCACTCAGATGGGGAGACAGAAGCCCAGAGAGGGGAAGCGATTTGTCCAGAGTCACACCCAGAACCAGGACCAAGACCCAGGTCTCCTGATTCTGGTGCCGAGGCCCTTTCCACCTGGACATGGCCTTGTCTGAATAAACTGCTCTGAAGAATAAGCCTCAAGGCTTTAGCCCCACTGGACATGCATTCCTGGTCATTTAAGCTTCGGTTATATACCCGTGGTACCCCAGCTGCTGAACGATTTCTGCCACCCTTTCCCCTCTTGGTCAAAATGTCTGCCAGAGACTGTTGAGATATTATTCCACGCGTAACCCTTAATACCCTCTCTTTTAATTTTTTAAAAACAAGACACTTACAAACATTGGAATCACAGCCATTAGTGTGCCAATTGCTTGTGAGCCACCTACAGTGGCTGGCACACTGGGCCTGGGACCCCTGTCCCACAGAAAATGCTGTGGGGGAAGCAGGCCCAGTAAGGGGGGTGCAGGTAAGGAAGTGAGCCTCTTGGGTGGGAGAGTGGACTTGTCCCAGGATTATTCAGTCAGCAAATATTCCCTGGGCCAGCTCTGTGAGTCTGGTGCAAGCACTGAGGGCACAGAGCTCAATGAAAGGGCCGGGAAGCTCCCACCCATGGGGCAACAATCCACGAAAGATGAGCAAATATCTATTACTGGGTCAGATGGGAGAAGAGGATCCGTGCTGGAAAGAGCAACATATAGACAAAGCGGCAGAATGCACGATCCATAAGGGTCTGTCTGGTTTCTGGTATATTCCCTGGCTCGTTGCGGAGATGTCACAGTATGTTCGCTGATGAATGAAGCAATGTAGGAGTTTGTATGACTTGTATGTGTGCTAGACACTGGTCGGGGTGGAGAGATGCAGAGAGACCAGAATGGCTCTGGATGCCCAGCTGAGGCACACGTACTTTCCCCTGGGCTCCAGGGAAGACAAAGGGCACAGAGAAGCAGCATCCACATGGGACTCCTGCTTCAACCAGTGGGACCCTTGGCAGTTTACGGAAATGAGTTTTTTCTATATCTCTGACTGCTAGAAATCTTCTAATTGTAAGCAGCTTCATGTGAAGCACACAGAATGCTGACCTGAGCTTCTGAAGCCTCAAGTGCAGACCAATGAGGGGTTGCACTGGGACCGTGGACCACCCACCCTGGGCCTCAGTTCTGGGCAAACATGCCCTCCTAAGGGGAGCTCTCAGGACACCTCTAGCCCTTTGCCCAGAGTTTAGCCATAGCCAAAGGAATCATGGGAGGGCAGGCAGGTAGAGTCCGTCTTACCAGACCAGAGAGTAGCTGAAGCCCAGGACAGAACTGACCAGCCGGAACTCCGACGAGAGGCAGGCAAAGAAGGGGAAGTGGGACAGGCCGACTTCGATGCCTCCGATCAGAAGCACAAAGGCTGGGAGAGACAGGGTCAGAGATGCTGTGAGTTCCTCTTCTCACGGGCTCAGGGGAGTCCCAGGGAAGCTAGGAGGTTTCAGGGTGACTTTCATGGACCTCAGGACCCCAGCAGATGAGTGGACAAGCCCCAGCTAAGCACAAGGAGGAATGCAGGAATATCTTTCATCCGGTCATACAACAGACCCTTCCTGGTATCTCTTCCATGCCAGGCACTGAGCTGTCTGTTGAGATGAAGAAGATTTGGTCCCTACCCTTGATTAGTCCACAGGATAATGGGTGGAAACAGATCACTAAATGAACAAACAAGAATTACTGAGAGTAAAGCACTGCAAGTGTACCATAGCAACACAAAGAGTGGTGATGCGCAGTGTGCAAAAGCCTCTTGTAAACTATTGTATTCTTCACACATAGGCGATGACAATATTATTTCTGTCACTACCTGGCTCTGAGATACACTAACAGCATCCAATAAAATTGAATCATGCAAGGTGACCTTTACTAAGAGTCTGCTTTGAGCTGGGTCCTGGACCAGGCACTAAGGACACAGGAAGAATAGACAAGGTTCTTGCTTTGAGCCCCTGGTAGCCCAGTAGGGGAGACAGGAGAGTGAATGTCGTGATATGCACGGTAACATATCACAAGCTGTTGCATATTCAACTTGCTGTGAGGGCAAGAAGAGAAAGCCATTGACCCCACCTGGGGTCTGTGTATTCAGGGAAGGCTTCCTGGAGCTGGTGACATTTAGCATGGCCATGAATATAAGCAGGCACATGTAAAATGGAGAGAAGGGAATTAAGGGCAAAAGATAGGAGATGGCTGATTGGGGCTAGTCAGTAACTTGTGCGAATGTGAATGTCAGAGGACTGGCAGGAAAGGACAATAGAAAAGAAATAAGTGCTGTGAGGATAGAAGCTGCAACAGCGCCATTTTGAAAATTCACCTGAATTCCCCCCGACATGGAAGTAGACAGAACTAAGACAGCAAAACCAAACCCCACAGACAATATCTACCACACATCTACGTGACAAGACCCATGTGCTATCAACACCTGAGTCAGAGGCGGCAGAGGGAAGGAACAGGATGGCCGAAGGCCCCAGAACAGAGGAACCCCAAATTGCCAGCAGATACTCATCGGATGTTGAAGCTGAAGCCGGGGAGAGGTGCTGAAGGCCATGATGCACAGGTGTGAATAAGCAAGTGTTTAGTAAGGTCTGAAGATGCTGGAGTTGTCTGGGTCCCACGAACTCTCTGTAATTAGTATCTAAGTCCCCACCCAGGACAGAGCCCCACATGGAGGAGGACTGCCTGTAGTCAGAATCCGAAATAAGGACAGGACACCAGGAGCTGGGAAATAGTGAGTCCAGAGAACACGCGAGGGAAGAAGCCAACGGAAAGTATTGAGGATGTCATGAGGGGACATATTGTTTTTGCCTAGCCAGAGGCCAACATCGGTAGTTTTGGGGGAAATGCAAATCAAGACAACGATTAGCTACTACTTCACACTTCTTAAGATGGCTATCATATTTTAAAAAAAAAAAAAAAACCAGAATAACAAGTGTTGACTGGGATATGGAGAGATTGGAACCTCTGGACATTGCAGGTCAATGGAGCAGAATAGAGTCCAGGATTAGACCCATCCATATGTAGCCCACTGATTTTCCACAAAGGTGCAAAGGCCATTTAGTGGGCAAAGGACAGGGTTTTTTTGTACCAAATAGTGCTGAAACAAATGGAGAGCCAAAGGCAAAAAAAAAAAAAAAAAAAAAAAAAAAGGGAATTCAATCCATGTTTCACACTATATGCAAAAAAAAAATTAACTCAAAATGTATCACAGAGCTAAATGCAAAACCTCCTGAAACTATAAAACTTCTAGAAAAAAACACAGGAGAAAATCTGTGACCTTAGCTTAAGCAAAAATTTCTTATATGCTTTCTTAGAAGCATGATTTCTCATAATCATGCTTCCTAAAAGAAAAAATGAATAAACTGAATTTCATCAAAATTTTAAATGTCAGCCTTGCAAAAGAAACTGATATTAGAATGAAAATACGAGCCATATACTGGAGAAAATATTTGTAGTTCATATATCTGAAAAAGGACTTATACACAGATTATGTAAAGAACTCTCGAAAATCAATAAGAAGAAAACAAAAAACCCAATTTTTAAAAATAGGCAAATGATTTGAACAGACACTTCACCAAAGAAGGTATAGGGATAGCAAATAAGCACATGAAAATATAAAAATCAATATCATTAGTCATTATGAAAATGTAAATTAAAACCACAATAAGACACTATTGCATGCCTCTTAGAATGGCTACAAATTAAAAAGACTGACCCATCATCATCAAGGATACAGAGAAACTGGAACTCTCATACACTGATGGTGGTAATTTAAAATGGAGCAATCACTTTGGAAAACAGTTTGACAGTTTCTTTAAAAATATAATCTGCTATACGATCTATATAATTCAGCCATTCCACTTGGGTATTTTTCTTGGGTATTTCCCAAGAAAAATGGAAACATAGGTACACAAAAAGACTTGTAATGTTCATAGAAGCTTTATCTGTAATAGCCAAAAACTGTAAATAAATCAAATGTCTATCAACAGGTGACTGGATAAGCAAACTGTGTTATCCACATATAATGGAATACTACACAGTACTGAAAAAGAAATTAATTTCTGATGCATGCTAAACGTGTATGAACCTCAAAATAACTATACTGTGTGCAAGATTCCAGACCCACATCCCCCCCAAAATAGTACATTTGTATGTATGATTCCATACATGTAGATTCCACATGTGTATGATTCCATTTATATAACTGCCTGGGGGTGGGGACAGTGACAGGAGAGGGGTGGGAAGAAGAGATTACAAAGGGAACAAGTTAACTTCTGTGGTTCATTATCTTGATTGTGGTAATGATTTCATAGATGGAAACATTTGTCAAAACTTAAATTATATACTTCTAACAGGTGTGTGGTGTGTGGTGGTATATCGTTTTGGTTTTAATTTGCATTTCTTTAAAAACTAATTAGATATTAGTAGGCATTGGCTTATGCAGGCTTGGAGCCCATATGTGCAAGAAAACTGGCTGGACAAAGAGGTTTGGAAGTTGTCGTACTAGGAATGGTTGAACCTATAGAGTAGAGTTGCTATTTCAGGGAGAGCGTGAGGCATGGGGAATTGAAGGGGCCCCAAACACACGGCCAAAGAAGTAAGACCTGTTCTTTGAGGAAGTACCCTATTGAGGGCCTATTGATATCAAGAAGGCAGCCATGGCTTTGACTCAGGAGAGATTTTTAGGGTGGATGTTAGTGAACCTACTTTTTGAACCTTTTTCTACTATATCTAAAAGACCTCTGAATTTAACAAAGAGAAAGCCCCCACAAACAAGGTTTGAGACTTTCCGGGCTAGGCAGTGTCCTTGGACAAGTAATCGGCTGGGAAGAACACTGACAGCTCATAAAGCTTACCCCCTAATCCCAGAGAATCCCTGCCATGCTGTATGTGAGAGCAAGGATTTCCATGGCAAAATTCCCAGCAGGTATGAGGCAGCCCTGGTACCTTGGGCCCACTGTGGGATCTGCAGAGGCCGGTAGCCTTCCGAAAACAGGAACATGATCTTATTGGCTGTTGCCCCAAAGGCGATTCCATAGGACCATCGGTTACTAAAAGTGCTCACGAAGTCCAGAGGTCTGTGAACAAGAGAAACAGCTCACGAGGCCAGAAGGTGGCTGTGAGACAGTCCCACATTTTGTCTCCAAATTCTCGATCCCACCCCAAGGAGGAATTATTGGGGAGTGAACTATTCATCTCAACTGACATTTTCTTGGGTCCTCTGTGCCAATTCTGGGGCTAGCCATGGATTCAGGGTACTGAAGTGAAGAAGACAAAATTCTTTCCATTGAGAGCAATGCATTGCAGGCAGGGACCTGGGAGGCAAGACCTGAATCTCATCTTCCTGACCCATGAGGCTCTGGGTTAAAGCTCTTATCACTTAGCTCTGTAGCCTTGGGCAAGTCACGTAACCTCTCTGAGCCTGGATATGCTCATCCATTACATGAGAATAACAACCTCCACCATGGCAGGCTGGCAAGAGGGTTCGTCAAAGTAATGTAGGCAAAGCAAATAGTTCAGTGCCTAGGTCATAGTCAATGTGTAATAAATGTTAACTGCTTTATTCTTATCAATTATTAAGGGGCGATGAGGTAGAGATATGAACAATTGGCTCTGAAGGAAAAAAGGGGACAAGGGATGCAGAGACAGAAAGGCAGAGCTGGAAAGGCTGTGAAAGCTCACTGGTCCAGCGGGCTCTCCTGGACCATGACTCATGGCTCCGTGCCAATGAGAAGGCTTGCTGCTGCCAGTGACAGGGAACGCTCTCCCTCCTGCTTCCTGAGATAGCCGTAGCCCTGCATGTGGGAAGGCTTTCCCATAGTGATCTGAGCCCCCCTGAGACGTTTAAAGCACCACTGGGCTGCCCTGGGTACCCGGGATGCAATGGGTTAGAAGCCAATTCTGAGCTCTCCGAGCTTGGTTTGGGTTGGGGCAGGGAGGGCAGTGCTCTCCATGGTGAGGGAGAGGTGGGGGAGGTAACCGGGAATTATCCTGGACTGACAATTGGTGTCGGCCCCAATCACTGGGTACCCCAAGCTGCAGAGATCAACCCTGGCTCAACTCACATGATGATTCCTGAGTGGTTTGCCAGCAGGTAAGAAGTGTCATCTCTCTGTCTACGGTGCTCCCGTCTTTGGAGAAAGGACAAGATCAAAATGATGAAAAGCTGCAGGAAGAGGAGATGAGAGCATCAATGTGAGTATTCGTCTTTGCCATGGCCTTGGTGCCCGCACTGAAAAAGAACGTGTAGATGAGCAGAGTACTCAGAATGCCTATACCCCTGGGACTTCAGAGGCAGGGAGCTGGCTGCATGCACCCTTGAGCTTCCTAAATATTTTGTATTGAGCTTTCCTTTGTGTTGCCCTGAACAGACATGAGTTCAAATTTAGACTCTCCCACATACTGGCTGGGAGGGAGACTCAACCTCTCTGTATCTCAGTTTCTTCATCTGTAGAAAGAGAGTAATAACTGTCAGGTTGCAAATCCTTTGCTTTTCCCCTGTGAATTCAGTCTTTTTTTTTTTTTTTACATCCTTGATGCCTTTTTTTCCTCTCCCCTTTATAAGGAACCTTGAGATTTATCTACACTTGCTGTCTCCGTTTCTTCACCTCTCACCTGCTCTTCAACTCCCTAACCTGGCTTCTACCCCATCAGTCCGTGGAAGCAGAAGCAGGTCTGGCCAAAGTCACTAATCACCATCTTCTCACTCTACCCAATGTGAACTTGAAGCCCAAGTCCGGCTTGACCTCTCGGCAGCGTCCTGCAGTGTTGCCTACTTTCTCCGCTTAGAAACACTCTTCCCTAGGCTCCCACTGACTACGCTTTTCTGGTCTTTCTCCATGATTTCTCGGGCTCTTTTGCTGGATCATTCTTTATTCCACCACTAGATTCAGGACTTCTCATGGTTCAGTCCAAACACCACGCACACCTCTTATTATCCGATCCCTCTCTTTCGCAGCAGTGTCATCCGTGTTCCTGCTTTCGATTGCCACCAACACACAGAAAACGCATGAACTTGAATCTTTAGCCCAGACCTTGTCCTTGACCTCCATAACCGTTCACCTGATTACATCGACATTTCTTTTTGATCTGTTGAAAGCTTCTTGTATTCAGTACCTCTTAAATGGAACTTCCGCTTTTCCTGCCTGCTCTATTCCTTCATCCACCCAAACCTGGTTCTCTTCTCATTTTCCTTAAATAGTGAATGGCAGATACCACCATCCTTCCAGCTGTGCAGGTCAAAAAGCAAGTCATCCTCAACCTCTCCCTCACTCTAACCTCTCTAGCCAACCCATTACCGAGTCCTATTGTTTTTACCTCCCAACGGTCTTGAGCGGACCACCATTATCTAGGATGAGCTAAAATTGCCTTTCACCTGGACCCCTGCAAGCATCTCCTCACTTAGTGGTCCCCAACTTTTTTGGCACCAGGGACCCATGCTCCTATGAGAACCTAATGCCTGATGATATGAAGTGGAGCTGAGGCAGTGACTCTAGCACGGGGGAGAGGCTGCAAATATAGATGAAACTTCGCTTTCTGGTCCACCACTCACCTCCTGCTGTGCAGCCCAGTTCCTAACAGGCCACAGACTGGTACCGGTCTGTAGCCTGAGGGTTGGAGACCCCTGTCCTAACTGGTCTTCCTATCTCCTCTCTTGTCCACCCCCAACCAGGTCCCCTACCCTACAACTACAGTGATCATTTCAAAACATAAATCTGATCATACCAACCTCATGCTGGAAACACACCAATTACTTCCCGCTGTACTTAGAATGAAGACAAAGCTCCTTCACACAGAGCCTCACAGAGCTCCACCTGGCCTGGCCCTGCTCGCCACCCCAGACAGCGCTACCTCGATTCTTCCCCGCCAACCACATCAGCCTTCCCAGTTCCCCACTCTCCACTCTCCCTCCTTCCACAGAGCCATTGCGTGTGCTCCCCGCTCTGCCTGAAATGCTTTTTACTGCATCTCCCAACAGAGCTCAGCTGTCACTGCTGCCTCGGAAAAGCCTTTTTTGAGTCCCCCCAAAAGCCAGTGTCCCTGACTCTGTGACTCTTAACAGCCTTCTTCTGCTTGTGTTTTTGCTGAACCTATATAGAAGAGCAAGTCAAGGGAATTTAGCTGATGTCTCTCTGCTGACCTATTCAGGCCCCTTTGAGAGATTGTATACGGGAGGAGCCCATCTCCTCTTCCTTACTCTCCTCAGCCTTTCCCTGCCTTGACTTACGGATGGGATGAGGGAGTAATGGAGGAAGAGCTCCATGTTCACTGAGCCAGCACAGGTGCCATTTAGCTGCCTGGTCCTGAAAAACAGCCAAAAAATACATTCACATCATTAGTCACTGGTGTGGTCATTGACACTTCACCTTTGACCGGCACTGTCAGGAGTTTGGCTTGTCGCCCACTGCGATCATCTGACCGGCTTTAGCGTTCTCAGAGCCAATCCTGCTCACTTGTGACATGTCTTCCCTACGTGGACTAATCTTCCTTCAGCTTTCTTTTTCCAGCCTGATCATCGATCCAACTGCCGTGCTAACTGGATCTAGCTCCTTTCTTTCCTGATGACAGGCAGGGATAGATTCAGGTCCTGTGGGGTCAAAGTTCATACAATTCAGACAGCCTTTTCGAGTGACACTACAAAAATATTTGACTTCTTTCATATTTGAAGGGAAACATATCACGAGGTAAACACGTAACTAAGGTGCCTCCCAGCCTCCTAGAGCCTTCGAAGGGTCCTGTGCAGAGAGAGAGAAGCCCCGAGACTTAAATTTCAGTGACTTCACAGGACATCGGCCTTGGGCAGTTTTCCATAACCAGAGTTCAAGAAGCATCAGCTCGCTCCTGACCCACTGCTGAGCCGTTGGGGCAGCGCAGCAGTTACCCGGACCACAGACTGTGGACTTAGTGCTCTCCGGTCTTCATAGTCTGCAGGACAGGGCTGCTGGGGTCTCGCGCCTACAACATGTGACAGCCATTATGTGGCTTCTCTTTGAAAGGGACCTCCTCCTTCCCGGGGCTCCCGAAACACTTTGTTTTCGCCACACTACTGCCACCACACCACTGCAGCGCACTCTCGCACCTCCAGAGCTTTGCTTACTCTTCCCTACTCCAGCAGCATCATCTAGCCACCTCTGGGCGTCCTTGCCTGGCCGGCTCCTACTTTTCCTCCAGAAGTCTCAGGGAAGAGCACTCCTCTGGGGAGCCATGAACATGGCACATTCCCTCATAATTTAAAATGGCAGTGCTCTCTGGTTATGTCTAACCATTATTCTGAAACACCCTCGAAGTGGTGGGGGGAGGTGTGGGGATCGTAAGCTGTCAGAAATGGGATAGAACTGTAAAAGTCAGACTTCTGCTTTTAGAAAGGTCCACTGAGCTCATACATCAGCCTCCCCAGCCCATACAAACCCTCAAAGTTATATATAAGAAAAAAGGTGTTATTTTTTTAATGAGAAAGAAAACATAGCCAGCATTGAAAATATATAGGGAATCTATTAGGAGCACAGAAACTACCAGAAGACCCTGAGTGATATAGAGTAATCGGGACCAGATCAAAGAGAAAAAGTACCAGCCAACATGACTACGGACTGCATGACCACACGGGAAGTGCTCTACACCTGCGGTGCAAGAGGCTGAATCAGGATGGGGCTACCAAGAGACCCCACAGCGGCACACGGGGGTCTCACAGAGACCCGAGTGTCCTCTCACTCCTGCTGACTGGCCAGGGGCAGAGGGGTTTATGTCTCTGGGAATAGTATATATAGGTTAGAGAGAGAGAGAGAGAGAGAGGGAGCGCCTGGATCGCAGGTGGCACCTGGGAGGGACCAGGCCCTTTGGCTTCCAGAAGGCCCGCTCCTGAGGGGCACTGCACCTCCACCCAGCTGCACGGAAAGCAGGCCTTAGCACGAGCCACGGCAGCAGCTGCCAACCGTACCAAAGCGAATATCCCAGTGGAAAGCTCCATCACAAAGATAAGCACACAGCCAAGAAGCATCAAACGTTGGAGGGAAGAGTATACCACGAGCGGAACCCAGAGTTCAACAGCTAGAGGAACTTATGCCCGAGGAAACGAAGTTAATACAGAACCGCTCATCAGTCACTCCTAGTGGAAATTCTCTACAGGAAGAAAATATCTAAGAGGAAGTAGAAGGGTACAAAAAAGTAACAGTTGGCAAAGAAATGAGAAAAACGAACTGTTAATACTGAACAACACAGGGTTTTAGAAATATCTTTATATATAATAAATAAATGTATCACACAAATTTATATTTATGTAAATAATGTAATAAATAACATACTTATATGTTTATTTTATATATTTATATTTGTAAATATAAAATACTTACATTTATATAAATATTTAAATATAAACATTATAACTAAAATATTTATATTTAGTACATTTACAAAATTATTTATAATATAAAATATGAATTTAAATTTATTTTTATTTTTATGAATATATGAAATCTACAAATATATAAATATTATATTTTTATTATATAAATAAATTTCCATATATGTACCATTTTTTAAAATGCAAGACCTCAAAAGACCCTCTCTGAAAGAAATATTGGAGAACATTCTCAAATAATAAGAACATGAATCTAGAAGGAGGAGTTAAAAGTAACACCGATGAAAGAAATTAGTAAAATACATTGTTAAATACCTAGCTAAGTAACTCCTGTGAAACAATATTTGAGACGGCAAGGAGGAGCTGATGATACCGATGATTCCCAGGTGGGAGGAGGGAGGGAGGGGAGAAAACAGGTGTGCTGCAGGGCGAGGTAAAACGATGACCACATATTCGTCATGTTGAGTAGGTGATGTAGAAACTTGTGTTCTCTTTCCGGGCTTTGTATAGGAAAAATATAATTCTGGGTAAGTATGTTAAAACCCACAGTTAACCACCAGAAAAAAACATAAATAAAACGTATACTAGTATATTTAAAGTGCGTATGAAAGAAGATGCAATCATTCTCATGAAATACGAGAAGAGATAAATGAAATAAAGATTACAAAGAAGCTCCACAAGAGCAAAAATGTCTAATAGTAAGCCATTAACAAAGGAACACAAATATTCAATAAATTCTTAAAATTTCAAGTAGTAATAAAAGTAGAAATTAAGATGAAATGCCGCCTTATCCATTAAATTGGGAATTACTGAAAATACTATCCAACCTTACTGAAGGTTAAGACAAAGTGGTATTCACTTACTGATAGAGAATAAATTGGTAGAACCATTCTGAGGGTTAATTTTGCAATATATACAACACCAGGAATTTTTAAACACAGCAATTCCATTTCTAGAAATTCTACTTCTAAAAATATAAACTAAGGAAATAATCAGAGCAGTGCCTGAAGATATGTACCAGAATGCAAAGATTGTCTTTCTCAATCTCTCCCTCATATGTGTGTATAACATTTTAAATGTAATATATACTATTGTAAAACACTCAAATATTTACAAATGTATAAGGCAGTACATAAAAGTCCTTTCTGCTCCCATAATTATGTGCTTATAATCTATCCAGTTTTAAGCAAAACTGGGATCAGACTAAACTTGATTTCTTCACTTAATCAATAAAGGAAAGAAAATTTCACTTAATAAAAGGACATTTCTCGTGTCAGCTTATACAGACCCACCGGCTTTTTTGGATGGGTGACCCTGCCTATACAATACACTGCTGACTGAGCCTGTCACCTGCTTGGAGGGGCTCAACCAGAGTTAGTCTGGTAGCAGATGGAAACAGGTAGGCTCAAGGAAGCCGTGGATAATGCAGCTCTCTAAACAAGGGGTCCATAGCTATGGAATTGGTGCCTCTGGGCTATGCTTCCACTCCAGCAGCCACTGCAGTCAATGCATGAAGCATGCACTGGAGTCAGCCCAAGTTAGAAAGCCATCAAGACCCCTTTCTTAGTCTCTGAGATTCATACTGCTTCCCAGTGGGTCCAGGAATGGAGGGGCAGATCCGTTGAAGGGTAGACAACATCTGCAAGGCAGCAGCAAAATACCACTCCCAAATGTAGAAGGTCTGCTTGCTAGGGCTTGGAAATGTGTTTATGGTGCACTGTTAAGTAAAACAACAACAACAAGAACAACAACAAAAACCAACATGATCCCAAGTTGTGACAGTGTTTACTTCTGTGTGGTGGAACTAGAGGTCATTGTACTTTCTTTTTCCCCTGAAAAAGAGCCTCCGTGCTCAGTGAGTATTGATCTTTACCCATCCCTTCTCTGCTTTTGAACAGCTCTGATCAAAGAAAAGGATCTTCCTTTTGTTGGGCTGAAAGGGGACTCTCATTGGCTGTGTTTCTTGCTCCTTAGACACTAGACCCCGGCTGCTCTTCTGTCTGTGGAGTGTCTGGGGTTAGCCCTTCTCCAGGCTGAGTGTCCCTCCCCAGCCTCAATCCAGTGCATGTCATGGGCAGCCGGCCTGGCAACCCTGGCCTTCTGCTAAGTGTGGGGGTGTCAGGGACTCCCTGGGCCTGGTGGCCCTCACTACACAGTGGACTGAAATCCTTCCCTTGGTTGACCACTAGCCAGAGCAGTTGCCTACACCTGGCCCCGTGACCAGTCTCCCACCTCCATGCTGCTGGCAGAGTGGCCCAAAGCATGGCACCCTTGCCCAGAACGACCCCACTGCCCTCCCAAGCCACCATCCTCCTCCGTGACTCTCATGAAAAGAGGCCTGGCCAGGAAAAACCCCTGAGTCCACCCCATCTCTGCTGATAAAGTGCTGTGGCTCCTTAGGCTCAGGGTCTGTGGGTCTGTTTAGTCACTTGTGAACTGAGACAGTTGAACTCCTTGAGACTTGGGCCACTGTCACTGCAGCCAGCCCACTGTTCGGAAATGTCTTTTCATGCATCTTTGTCCCCACTGGACGGGGAGCTTCTTGGGGGCATTCATCTCCATGTACCCAGCTTCTAGCCCAACATGCGGCAATAGCAGGTGCTGACTTTTTAATATTTCTTAAATGGATGGATAGAAAGTTAACATTTCTCAAGGGCCTACTGTGCGCCAAGCTATGCTTTAAGTGTTAACTTTTATCAACCAATTTCATCCTCGTAATAGCCCTGTGAGAGAGGTACTATTATCACCCCATTTCACAGATGAGGAAAGTGAGGCACCTAAAATCAGGAAACGTGTCCTAGCTTACTCAGCTAGTAAGTGGGGAGTCAGGACTTGATCACATAAGAATTCCAACCGTCACATCCTATGACTCTTCAATGTAATTTTCTGTTCCTACAGCCAGGGCAGTCTGAGCTCTCTCCGAACAAAGAAACGAGAATCGCAGAAGCCTGTGAAGAGTTGAGAGGGAATTTGTGTGCCAGATTATTTGTGCACAGCTTTGAGAATTCCATGGGAGAAAGCAAACTTCCTGTCAAAAATGAAACGCATGATGAAATGACAGGCTGTCTGGATTAGGGGGAGTGGGTAGGGGTGTCGGCAAAACAAGACTGCCATGTGCTGACAACTATTGGAGCTGGCAAATGGGGATATGGGTGCTCATTATACTAGTCTCTCTTCTTTTGTATACGTTTGCACACTGTCATAATAAAAAGCTCGGCCATGACTATCACAAAACCCACAGAGGCTGCCACCTTGCTGATAGTCTCTTCTTCCCAGCTCCTCTTATCGCCCTCAGGCCTGCCTCTGACAGCCTCCCCAGGAGGGCATCTGTCTCCTTGTCTCTACCTCTCTCTCTAATTGCCTGGTGGTTTGTCTGTTCTGTCACTTTCTGTGACTCTGAGAATCAGGGGAAAGTTGTACAATGAAAGACACATACACCCCCTGTTTACATTCCATTTTCTCCCAGGGCTTCTCTCCTTCTCTCTCTCCTCTCCTCTCCTCTCCTCTCCTCTCTCCCTCCTCTCTCTCCTCTCCTCTTCTCTTCTCTTCTCTGTGTGTTCAAATCTGTTTTCTTCTTTGCCTCGACCTCTACTATTCATTTTGACCTTGCTGTACAGCTGGGAAAAGTCAACTCTGGGTCAGCACCTTCCTTCCTTCAGAGCGCGTGTATGGGGTGTTTTCATGCTTGTGTGGCGCCTCAGATCTGCCTGGAGAGAAGAGCCTGGGATTTGGTCAGAGACCTTGCAACCTTGGGTGAATTATTTCTCCTCCTGAAGCCTTGGTTGCTCCATCTGCAGAATGGGTGGGATGCCATCACTTCCCTAGGCCATTGAAGAATGGGTAGGAATGGTGCTTTGCTAAGTGAAAAGCACCGTGCACGCTAGTTCGTGGGCCTGCCTCCACCTTCCCTACAACTGCCTCCCACAGATGCTGTTCCACGAGGTGGGAGTGAGGACCCCAAGTAGCAGCGTGGCAGATCCTGAGGGCGCCCTCCTAGGGTGACATCGGCATTATTAAGAGACACAGGAGCCACTGTACCAAGGTGCTGGACACCCAGGCTGGGTGCCCTGGCTCCACCAGAGAACCGGCTGGTTAACCGCTACGGCACTGTGGGAAGTGTTTCATCGTTTACACAACATTCTCATTCCCCAGGTCTCGCTGGACCCTCAGGGAGCGAGGTATTGAGAGAGGCTGTCACTGGTGCACAATGGGACCCAAACACAGGTACTAAGTTAAGCTTTGAGGACCAGAGATGAAATACTAATTGGCCTTTCATGTCTGTCCTGTCTTTACCCTGTTTTCTCCCAGGGCCTCCCTGCTTCCTGCTCTGTGTCCAGATCTCTGTGTATTCTCCTTTGCCTTGACCTTGCCCATTCATTCTGAGCTTACTGTACAGTGAGGCTTGGTCAGCTCCAGGTGGGTACCCATCTTTAGAGAGGTTCGTGGGGTATAGTCACACATATCTGAAAAGTTTAGAGAGAGCTACACACACACAATAAAAAATGGTGAGTGAAGAAGACAAAAGCTCACTTTCTACTTCCTACCATGCTTAACTGTCCAACAAAGCAAGACTCATTTTCGTTTCTCTTCACGTAATAAAATAACAATAATAATAGCTACTATTTATTGAAGGTTTGCCACGTGTCAGACATTGGACTAGTTGTCTGACTAGTCTTTCTAGTTATCCCACTTAATCCTTTCACAATGCAGGTGGCATGGACTATTATTCTCACTTCATGGAGAGAAAACTGAGGCTTAGAGAGGTAGAATAAATGCCCAAAGTCACTCGGCAAGAGAGCAGCAGAGCTGGAATTTGAATACTTGTTATATTTTCTAAACAGGAAACATATTCGCACACGAATTACATTAGTACATTGCAAAAAAGGTTCTATGTCTGGAGTCCTTGGAGAGGACAATGACCCCCTACTCTTCACTGGTCAGACAAATTGAACAACATGCTCAGGCCTGAGCCCTGTCCTGTGAGAAGGGCCCTGACAAGCCGGCCCATGTCCAGGGAGGTGACCGTCCGTGATAGAGGGAAGGTCCTTGGAGGGATGCATGGAGGCTGTGGGAGACATGGGGCTGACATCAAAAGAATGTCGGGGGCCCAGAGGGTACAAGTGACACCACAGGATGGGCCAAGTTCTTTGGGTCAGCACAGACTTTTCTTCTGAGTCAAGACCATGGGGTCATTGGCTGCCTCCTGGTCATCTCCTTTTGGATGTCCCTTGGGCACTCCAGTCCAACATGTCCCAACGGAACACACCCTCCAACCTGCTCCTCCTCCGGGGGTCCTCACCTCAGGAATGGCGCCACCATCCACCCTTCGGTTCGTGCCTCTACCCACCCCGCTGACTCCCTGCTCTGTCTACCTGTCCTTCAGGCCGCCCTCTGGACTGTTTCCTGTCACGTGTCCTTTTCCATGCACTGCTCTCAGGCTTCCTCCCTCCTTCCCGGTGTCTGAGACACCAGGGATCTCTTTTCCAAGTGACTCTCATGATGCCAAACCATGCCTTTCTCCAGTTTCCATAAATCACCAGCATCAGAGAAGACAGCTGCCAGAACACGTGGTTGTCCAGCATAACGTGTCTTATACCTCGTCTTAGAACTCACCTCTCGTTTGCGGAAAGCATCTCAGTGGAAAAACACTGCCCGGCGAGCAGTTGGCTTCTCTAGATTATTCCTTGAGCTTCTCCAGCCTCTTGATTATGACTGTCTGATAGTCTGGTGTTCTGCCCAGTTCTCTTCACAACATCCAAAAAAAAAAAAAAAAACCTCACAGAAAAGGCAAACACCCAGTCAAATATTTACCAGATAAATGAAAGCAAGCAGGTGGCCTTCTTCCTTGTTTCAGAGCACTGCTGGCTACTCTGTTCTTCCTCCCCTTCTCACACTGCAAAAGCAAGAACTTCCCTCCTATTTCCTCCTCCTGGGCTCTTGCTGGTTCTTTTCCGTCCCTGATACAAGCACTGGCCCCTGGGCTCTCAGAGCTTTGCCCAGCACTGAGGCCTCTTTGGCTAGCTGTAAAAATTCGTACAGGCAATAAAGTAGGACTTTACCCTAAGGCAATAAACTAGGACTACTGGCTTCAAGATTCTCCTTGGAAACAAGGCCACCCACTTGCTGGGAGAAGGGGCTGGAGTCAAGTTCGAAAGCAAACCCCACATGTGTGGTGGAGAATGTGGTCAGATTTCCCAGTTATCAGAATGGCCCATGGATTCTAAATGGCCACCCTGTTTACAAATGATCTTCTGGGGCCAAATGGGAACTGAACCACAGGTATCCTCATCTGTCAACTCACTGCATCCATCAGCTCCCAGGCCAGTTAATGGAACCACTACACTTTTATCACCTACAAGTTGTTGGTGATAAAGTTACATTGTTAGCCTCTCTGATCCTCAGTTTTGTCTGAGATAAGTTATACTTACGTTGTGGACATGTAAGGTTGAAATAACCTAATATACTTAAAACACTTAGGAGGAGCCTGACACAGGAAGCACTCGATGGACATTAGCTGTTATGGGCACCTGTCCTCTGCTGGGTACTGACTGGCATGTGGGTGCACAGTCACGTCACATCCAACTCTCAGCTCCCCTGCCAGATCACAGTGGCTTAAAAGCCAGGACTAGATCTGAGTCAGCACGATGTCTGGGATGCAGCAAGGCCCCACAAATGCTTGTTCTTAAAACTGAAAATAAGGAAAGAATAATGAAAAAGCACAGAGAAATATGAACATGGGTACTATATAAGTCTCACTGGATGACTAGAAACAAAGAAATGCTGTAAATTCTATAGAATCAAGTCCTCTCCTTCCTTGGGCAAAAAGCAGCTCTCGGTGCCTCCATTCAGGGAAAAGACTTGCCAACCCCTCTCCTTCCAGGCTCATGGAGACGCGCGCTCTCTCCCAGGTGCGCCCGTCTGCCAGGTGCTTCCTGGCCCCACAGGCTTTGAATGGATATTTTAAATTCTTGGGTTATCATGGTGGTTTGCCTCACAATTCTACAATTTCTCTCTTCATACAATTAAGGAAGAGTCACTCTGTATTGCTGCTACTGACTGCCCTGGGGAAGGCTGGGAAGGCAGCCACCTTAAAGTGGGAGAAACGCTTAGAGGCTTTGTTCTAAAATGCTTAAATTCAGCAAAATTTCATCCATAGTAAGAAGAACCCATTTCTGAGAGGCTACGATGCTCTAGACATGCTCCTTTTGGAACCTGGAGTCAACCCTATGTGATACGTTTCCTTTGCCCTCACACATACTTTCTCATTTTGGCGTTGAATCCGAATATAGAACTTAACATGTATCTGCAGAATATTTCAACATTTGATTCCCCCTCTACCATTCTAACCTATGCAACCATTCTTGAATATTGCTTCTCCTATCCGATGTACATTCATTCATTCCTTTTTGAAACTTTGGGGCATTCGAATACTTTTGCTGAATTCATCCAGGTTGTTAATAAAACGCTGACTAGAACAGAACCTTATGACACTCTACTGGAGAGCCCTTTTCAGGAGCCACGTAATGGTGCTGCAGTCAGCTGGCAGAGAGCGAGAAGATGACTGACTATGCCAGAACTCAGCTTAGGAAGGGTTACTGTGTTTCAGCCCTGTGCTGAGCAGGGTTCAGAGTTCTGGTGACATGACAGAAAGAAATTCAGTTCATTACAAAGGCCATGCCTGTCTCCTCAGTGCTGAGAGCTTATCACAGGATGAGCCTCTATTTATTATATAGACATGTGGCTTAATTATTAAACTCAGAAACAAAAGAACCCAGATATCTGGAAGACCTATTACAACTTCTCCATTAAGTAATATTGGAGGCTTTCTAGGTGGGTTAGACCCATGACTAAGAACATTCTTCCTCTCTTTGAAGAAAATAACCTATATTAAGATCCTGTCCCTTTGTCACAAATCCAGGCTGACTCACCCTGCTGGCAGAATAAAGGCAAACTCCTTAGCTGGGCATTCAATGACTTTGTGATCCGCCCCCAATTTATCTTCCCAGACTGGACTCAATTCTGGATAGGTTCACAGGAGAGCTTGACCATCCTCTCAAGCGCCATCCATCTCCCCTGCCCTCACTCATTCACTCATGTCACAAATTATTTACGAAGCACCTGTGTGCCAAGAAGTATGACAGTCCCTGAGGATAGACCCTTATAGGTACACATCTTGTGCCCCCTTCCCAAGTTGGCCAAGATCCTGGCTTAAGTACAGTGTCTGCCTGGGGAGGGTTTTGGTGTTTTTCAATTTATCACAGATGGACTAGAGAATGAGGGAAGAGATTACTGCTCCAGAGGTTGGACAAATTGCTGGGATTGGGCTGCACAGGGACAGACAGAAGCAGCAGACTGGACTCACAAAAGACATTTCTAGAGCATAAGGAGGGGGACCTATTTAAATTGAAGGCCAACCAAACAGAAGCTTAGGCTATACCTCGGCTGGTACACCCAGAAACCTACCCCAACTCTGTCCTGAAGAGCTGTGTGACTTTGAATAAGTCCCTTCCTATCCTGTGCTGCAGTAAGCCCCTCTGTAAGGTGAAGATGTCAGAGGTGGTCTCTAAAGACCCCTTCCCCTGACTCAGCTCAGATGTCACCTATGTGAAGACTTGCCTGACTTCCCTCACCAACCCCGTTGCTTCAGGCTGACTCACACCTCTGATCATTCTATGGTCATCTGTATGCATTTCTCGTCTCTCCTCCTAACCAAGAGTGCCTTATCCCAGTACTTTGGCTCATTTGAATTATTAGAAAATATTTACTGAACTAATATGAATGAGGGAGTTCGTTTCTAGACCTGTAATCCCTGCATTGTCCACAAGGTGGCAATTTGCACCAGTGGCCCCAACACAAACCTTGCATTTTGGTGGAAGCCCTGGGAAAAGATGCTGAAGAGAAGAATGGAGAACCAGGAAGGACTTTCTGGGGACTTATCCTCTGGCTCCCTGTTGGGTATGCTATCCCCTTCCCCTCCACATTTAAAGTGTCTGCCTGTCAAACAGCAATGCGGGCCTCAGCTACCAGTGTTAAGCCTGGATTCCAAGCTTCTCAGCTGGCCAGGCAAGGCCGGTGATCTGGCCCTCACTGATGTCCCCAGCCTCACCTCCTGAGCCTCCACAGCCCAACACAGCACTCTGCTGGGCTGAGCTTTCTCCTCGCTCCTAACTGTGCCGAGCTCCTGCTGGTCTTCATGGCTTCAGGCACTGTTCCCTCTCTCCACCCTCCTTCCAGACAACACCTACTGTGTCCTCAGGATTGTTGAGGAAGTGCCTTTTCGAAAAAGCCTCCTTGACTCTTGCCGGACAATAATACTCAGGCCCCTAGTTCCTTCCCTGCTGAGGGAATTCATCCCCACTTTTTCCCATAGTGTTAGCTAGCATTCTGGAAACCAGAGTTCACTGGGCTATGGGGTTTCAGGCAGTTTTAAAAAGGAAATGGATGCCAATTACCTTCAAAGCTTTGTAGTGTTTTCTCTGCCCAGAAACCACAGGCTCGGGATTGAAAAAAGTCTTTTTGCTTTAACTCTCAAAGAGGCATGTTTACATGATGCTCTCCCTATTACTTAAAAGGCATGTAGATCATGTGGAAATGTGCCTTTGCAACTGTGTACCTACCTAACCTTCAGAAAGCAGGTGAATTTCATAGTAAGGACACTGTTCAGTTACTGCTTCCTCAATGTTTGCATAAAAAGCAGGCGAATCATTCCTGTATAGATTTAGTTTCTAATCATGACCGTATTTTGTCCAGCCCAGGTCTCAGGGTCAGGCACTGTACCATGGGAATGGTGGCTCAGTTAGAAGGACTTAAAGATCCTTTCAATCTCTGATGCCTTGATCCCACCCATGCTCCTTGCCCACTCATCTTTGAACTCCCCCATGACAGGGAGCTCACTACCTGAGCAGCCCATCCATCTCTCTTTGGACAGCCATGACCATTTGAAAGTTTGAACTTACTAGGAAGGATGTCCCTGAAAAATCAGCATGGGGTTTATTTCTTTTATTTTCAAGTCCTGCTTTGTTCATTTAACATTATAAATTTCTCCTTCATATCATTATAGAATGTTGAATTTCTCCATATATATAACCACATATTTACAAATATGCCATCACATATGATATGCAATTTATAATTGCTATTTCACTAAACAATATATTACAAACACCTTTTTGTTTCAGTTAATCTACATCTCTTTCTTCATTTTCAATGCCCACATAACACATAACACTCTATTGTGGATGTACCATCATTTCTTTAATCATTGCCTATCAGTGAGCCTTTCGATTGTTTCCAATTTTTTTTGCTGTAGTGACCAACTCCAGAATGAAATATTCACACGTAGTGATATTTCCTTAGGAGAGAAGGGCACAGAGGATCAAGGGGAGTGAGCACTTTAAAAGGCCATTCCAGGAAAGACAGCAGCCTCCTGATTGAAATCAATTGTTAATAAATACTAACAGGCCTGTTGGGTGCTATACCAACATCATTATATTTAGTTTTCATCACCACCTACCTTCTCCCCAGGAAGCTTGACATACCTGTCCTATGTGTCTGCTTGTAAGGGAAGAGCTGGAGCAGGCCAAGCAGCTGGCCCTGCTCCGACCACCACATAAAGTGGCTTCTGCTAGGGTTTCTTTTGCAGATAAGGTCATCCCCGGAAAGACTGCAAACTGGGAAGGACCTAGGCTTGTAAAGCAAAATGGACGCCACCCAAGAATGCTCTAGCTGGTCTTCCCAGACTCCAAGAGACTTTCTCCATCAGAAGGGTTCAGAAACAGAAAGAAAATAACATATGACAAATGAGAGCTAGCGGGGCGAAGGCAAGAAAAACCATCCATAAAGCCTGGTCTGCAAATCCCTCCCTCTGCCCATTGTCTTCACTTGGCCACATATCAAACTCCAGCAACCAAGACTCCCTTGGGTTTCTTCTCTGGGTCCCCTATCAGGACTGGGTGCACAGAGCCTGGCTCTGAGCAGGCATGGGGACCACATAAATAAATGACTGCAAGAAGCTGTTCCACTGTGTCTTTCCAACACGAACTCCCCACTAGGTCACAGATATGCTGCCGCTTATATGCCAGGACAACCAAGAAAGCATTACTTATACCAACACAAGGACCAAAACAACTGATTCGATCACTGCAATTTTGTGAAATTAAAAACCGTGGAGAATTTAAAAGTCCGAGGCCAATCCAAAATATATTACCATATCGCATTACAACCCAAGTCATCTTGACCATGTGATACACCACGACTTTACCCAGCACTAAGGGGAGGAAGCAAATTAAATAATGCTCCATTGATTGCACAAAAAGTAGATTTCAGAGATGATAAGAGGTCAGGAAACTATAGGAAATACCATAGGTGGAAAAACCAAGCGCAGAGTGATACACAGGGAATGCTAGTGTGTGTGTGCGTGTGCGTGCACGCGCGCGCACCTATATGATCAACCAAACGTGCCTTTTTAGGCATACAAAATTCCTGGAGACCGCAAGAAACTGATAACGAGTGCCCTCTAGAGGCTGGGTTGGGCACTGAGACACAGGGAAGGGAAACCTCTTTTCATTGTTATATCCATTCGTAAACTCTGAAATTTTCAATGCTTACGTCCTTTCTTAAAATAAAACTTTGAAAACTCCTAAATGCCAAATAAAATGGCGCACCCTTCTGAGAGAATTAAGGCGTATCATGACTTCTGGAGCCGGCCTTGTCTCTGGAGACTGTACATAAAATTCTGGTTCTACCATAGCGAGCTCGGGCAAGTCCCCCGCCCCGGCTGCGTCTCAGTTTCTTTGGAAAGCTGGTCTCCGGGATATCGCTCCAGCTCGGAACTGGGGCGGCGGGGAGCCCACCCCGGCGCTCTGGTCCCCGGCAGGGCAGCCTTCTTGGGCGCCCCGCCGTGCAAGCCCGGCCAATCAGCGGCCGCGGGGCGGGCGGGGCGGCGCCGCGCGCGCAGAGCGGAGCGCGAAGCAGAGGCGCCACTGCCGTCCCGAAGCTGACCATGCCACGCTCACCCGTACTCTTCCTGCCGCTGCTTCTGTTGCTGCCGCCGCTGGCCCCGGGCCTCGGGCTCCTCGGCGCCGGCAGCCGGCGCCTGGAGTGCGGTCCGTGCCGGCCGGAGCGCTGTCCAGCACCCGTACGCTGCCCGGCGCCTGGAATTCCAGCGCGCGACGAGTGCGGATGCTGCGCGCGCTGCTTGGGCGCCGAGGGCGCGAGCTGCGGGGGACCCGCTGGCGCGCGCTGTGGCCCGGGCTGGGTGCGCGAGCCGCGCCTCTGGGGCAGCGCCCGAGGGCACCGGGCTGTGCGTGTGTGCGCAGCGCGGCGCCGTCTGCGGCTCCGACGGCCGCTCCTACCCCAGTGTCTGCGCCCTGCGCCTGCGCGCCCGGTACTCTCCCCGCGCGCACCTCGGCCACCTGCACAAGGCACGCGACGGCCCCTGTGAATTTGGTGAGTCCGGCTTCCGCCCCGCAGTGGAGAGGGTGGGACGGGTGGAAAACGAGGCACCCCAATCCTCTGGTGCGGGGCGAAGGATCTCCCCTGGACCTCAATGGACAGTGCTGCCTAGGCCTCAGTTTTCTCTTTGGGAGCAGTTTTCTTATCTGGCAGGGTGCTCAAGGAGACTGGAGCAGGAACCCACATCCTGCCCCCCCTTACCAGGCTCCTGGAGACACTAGCCACCAAGCCGGTCGGAATTGGGTGAGCCTGCTTGAGTGCTTGCTGATGGAGTTATTTGCAGGCCTGACATGTTTGCCTCCACGAGACTGGGAGTTTGGGAGAGATGCGCCCCACTGAGTTCAAGTCCCTGAGGTCCAGAACTAGGCCTGGTCGGAGATTGGATTTTTTTGAATGGAGAGGGAGGGAAGGTGAAGATATGGAGGAGGAGCGCCACACTGGGACTCAGGAGTCCCTGGCTGAGCACCAGGGCTAGGGCCCTCTGTGGGGTCCTGAGGGAGCTCCCACTTAGGACAGGTAAGACCCTTGGAGCCCTACACTCTGAAGAGATTATGGTGCCATCAGGAGCAGACCTGGGTTTTGTGGAGCTAAGGCTTATACAATTTGCAGGGTCCCACTTTAAGGAAAGGAATCCAAAATTAATCATTGCTGGGGACCTAGAAACTTAAGCTTTATTAACATTACAGTAAAGTCATCTATGGGTGTCATTGCTGCTCGCTCTCTGTATGTAGTTTTTAAAAATCAAACAAAAAAAACCAAAACATTAAGGTGCCCAGCAAAGCACCCTGCCAACCCACTAGGTTTTGTAGAACTGCCCCTATGCTGCCTGAGATGGCTGTGGAGAGTCTAGGATGAATGAGCTGGTGGCTGGGGAGTCCCAAGGAGCCTGTATGGGGGTTCTGGCTTGTGCCTGGGGACCAGTCCAGACCTAAATGCCTAAGTCAGTGTAATGATGCAGCTCCAGAAAGGACGAATTGGGGGTGGGGACAGGCCTTAACGGGCATTGGGAACTTTCTAATATTATTTTCCCTCAAGCATTCCAGATAGATGTAGGTCCATGGAGATGGGGAAGGAAGGCTCCTGTCCCAGAAACACGAAAACAGCATGTGGCTCATCGAGCACAGGAACGTCACCGGGCTCCTGATAGGGACTCCCATGGAGGAGTGAGCTCTGTGCTTCCCTGAGCAGCCTTGGGCCACTTCGCTTCTCTGGGCCACATCAGCCCTGGGGAGCTACTGTTGAGGTCCCTTCCACTTCGAACCTTTGTTTCGCTCTGTGGCATTTAAACAGTCTTGTCTCCTTCCTTCTTCTAGTTCCTGTCACTGTTTTTTACAATCTGCTTTCCTCAGCAGTTAAGTCACAGGCAGTGCTCTTTGTCTCCAGGAAGGTAACACTTTCACTCCACATGCAGGAGACATAAATGCTGACCAGGTTCCCAGAATCTAAACCGTGTGGATGACCTCAGATGATTTCTCCCTGGAGTGGTGTTCTCTTCCTGAGAGAGAGAGATGCCTGGAAGATATTTAGACCAAATCTACTATTATGTGGAAGAGACTGAGACTCAGGGGGGATGGGGCAGGGGACTCAGCTAGGGTGACCAGTAAAGCCTGACCAGTTCCCAGGTCCCCAACACCCTGTTCAGCGTTCTTTCAGGACTTGATAGTGTTAAGTCCGGCAGGTGGTGGTTGCCATGGTTACCCGAGTGAGGCCAGATGGCAGATGGAAACCCCATACCCCTAATTCATTGAAAATTACCAAATGACAAGTAAATGTGACAGCCCCTCCACTCTGATCTATGGGATCTGAGGCCTACCTCAGGCACAGGCCTCAGGCGTAAAGACGTCCGTGGGACCAAATGTAGGCAATTCAGAAGCTGCTTTTAATGACCCCATTAGTGACAGGCTCCAGGTTTCCCCAGAATTTACTTCTTCTTCCCCACCTGAAATTGTGTCATCCATCACGGACCAGGCACTATTTTCCTATCACTTTTTGTCCTGAAATGTTGTGTGGCCCCTGCCCTAGTGTCCCCATGAAGCATGAAGGTATGGGTGGGAGGTTCTTTGCTAGCTAGCGAAGGCAAAGGCAGCACCTACCCTGCTGCGCTGAAGCCACCCTCCATTCAGAGGATGCAGCAGGAGCACTTTTTAACAATGCCCCTGGGGACCCTAGCAGACTGAGGCAGAGCAGCAGCTGTTCTGCTTCAATATTGGTAATAAAATCACCCCTCCGCAGCTCCTCACCTACTCCTTCAATATGCGAGCTCCTGACTTTAATAGAATGAGGCCTCTGTAAACATATATTAGGTTCTGCACAGCGTGGGAGGTGTTCTTACACATGCCTCTGCGGGGCATTTAGGAACAGTTTCAGGCTTCAACGCTTATTACCTTTCTTCCTATGTTCTGAAACGCCCCAAAATGCCCAATAATGAGAGTATTCCTCTGACCACACACAATTATTGAAGACCTACTATGTTCCCACATATGGTATTCTTTACTGTTGGGTGGCATTCGCATCCCATCTTCGTACTCGGTTTTTACAACTACCCTGGCCAGGTCTCATTCTCATTTAACAGCAGGGAAAACAGGCTCCCAGAAGGGAATTCCCTGGAGCTGCACAGCTACTTCCCAGCTGAGGTGGGGCTCCAGCCTGGGTTTTCCTGGCTCTTTTCAGGTAGAGCCCACCGGCAATCTGGGGAACCTGAGTAGGGAGGTGCCACGATTGGCTACATTTGAGTCTTGAGGGTTTCTCAGTCTAGATCCACCTTCCAATTTTTCCCCCAAGGTTTGTTGCTGGTTCCTCTTTTTGGCACTGGGTGATGGCTCCTGAGAGGAGCAGGCGTACATTCACAGATGGGGAAGCATCTGAAAGGAGCCTTGAAGGATGGGTAGAAAATTTCTGTTGAAAAGGGGTGAGGATGGGGAGGCACAGCATGAACCAAAGCACGGAGGCAGGAGGTCCTCAGTCAGGTGTGAATCGTGGGCCTGCTGGGCAGCTACCCAGTGGGATGGTTGGGGAAGGGGATGAGGCCCCTGGCAGTTTAGGGCAGGGTCATTGCAAGCCTTGAGTGCCAGGCTGAGGGGGGAGGCTTCATTCTGTACTAAATTATTGGTTCCATTTCTCAGCTGTAAGGTGGCATGAAATTACGGTGGTTCTTATGTCATTATTGCTGTCATTAAAAGGCTGTTGTGCCACATGTGCACCCTGACCATTTGCTAACATTGGGAGGGAGCGGCACCCTGCACACAGCAGGCTGATGTCGTTTTCTGAATTAGGTAGGAACAGGGCCCCATGCCAATGTCCACCAGGACAGTGAGCCCCCGAAGCTTCAGTCGGCTCCTGAGATCCTGAATCTCAGAAAATTCACCTCGGTTGAAATTCCAGCTCCACTTAGAAATCGCAGTCTTTGTGCGGCATGTGTTACCAGGTAACCAGGAGAGGCAGCGAATGCCACTTTGTTAGAGGGACAAAGAAGGGGTCTGCCTTCTCAAAAGCCTTTCATGCCGAGGGAGGGGTTTGAGGCTCAGGCTGCGGGGAGCAGGATTAAGCTGTTCCTCATTCCACATGCCAACGTGACTATTAGCATAAATTATCAGGGTTGTTCACTGCTTGATCATGAAATTCTTTGGTTGTGTGCTTTTTCCTCCAGGCGGATGGGGGCCCTGGGGGATGACTTTTGATATTCTTTCTTTCTCTAGCACCATTAACTTTTAAAGAAATCTCAGAGGCATTTGGGGAGCGATCTTTCCTGCCAGCCATCAAGGACATACTTAGTTGACATGATGGGGGGACAGATGACCACATGCTCTAATAATACTATCAGTCCCTTTCATTTGTACAAATCCGCAGTCACATCCATTCTCTCCCTTCACCCTAGAGGACATGGGCGGAAGTCATCATCTTAATTTGTAGGTGAGGAGGAAATGGTTAGCACATTGCCCAAGCTCCTGTGTTTGGTGACCAGACCCCTGGGCCTTTGGGTTTCCCTGGGTACCATTTTACCCACCCTCCGTGCTGCCTTTGTTGGGGCACACCTGGGTGGCTATTCTGTGTTATTTGATGGTGGATCTGTGCCATCCCAGCGTTTCCAGGGCTGTTGCTGGCATGAAGGAAACAAGTACTGAGCACGGAAGGGCTAGAGAGACAAAGCTGGCATATTCACAGGCCGGACTGACCAGGCACCATCCTCCCTCTTGAAAGCCACATGACTCGTCAAAGGCAGTTAGAAAGGAAAGCCCCAGCACTTCCCGGAGAGAGGCAGCTCTGGCAACAGCAGGGCGAGAGGCTGTGCCCCGGGCTTGCCCAAGGAAGGGCTGTGGGCCGGGGCCTCTGGAGCCTCCGGGTAGGGCCTGCTGGTAGGCCCACTCATCAGAAGCCAATAGAGGGTCTCAAGCAAGCAAGGCATCTTTGAGGAAACTACCCTTGGTAGCACAACCCAACCTGCCGAGTCCTCAGGTTTCTCCATGGAAGCCTTTTATAGTCTGCAGGGAGTCTTGTAACTGTTCCTCACAACAGCCTATGGGAAGGACAGGGAAGGGAGAATGGACTCCCACACCTATTTTAAAGAAGAAGAAACTGAGGCCAAGTCACAGCACTGGGGTGCGGCAGAGACAGGATTTGAACCTGGGTTCCGCCTCCTTGTGGGAGTCATGACGTTGAGCACCCCAGTGCTGCACTCGAATGCGCCTTTGGGGACAGTAGGACTGGGAATGCCCTGTTAGTATTAAAGACACATCACCCACTTCATGGTGTCTTCAAGAGATCTGTCCCCGTGGAGTGATGTGGTGGGAGGTGGGGGGCGTCATTCCTGGACTAGAAAGAGTCAGCAGAGCAGGGTATCCTGAGACAGGCCTGCTGGCGGGGTCAGCCATTAGCTGGTGTCTGGGAACTGGGATTTTGGGAGGTGCCCTGCCATGCCCAGAACTGCTGAGGGTGGCTCATTGCACCTAAATGGTAAGAAGGATAGCTGCACACCTGCTTTCCTTCTGGGACACTGGAGTTTGGGTACGTAGTGGGCAGAGGGTGCCTCGGTGACTGGCCCCCAGTAAAAACCATCAGGCACTGAATCTCTTAGCGAGTTTCCCTGGTAGATGGCATTTTGCGCATGTTGTCACGATTCACTGCTGGGGAATTAAGCAAGTCCTATGTGACTCACTGGGAGAGGCTCTTGGAGGTATGCACCCGGTTTCCCCCGTTTTTGCCCCCTGAGCTTTTTCCCTTTGCCGGTTTGCTTTGTCTCCTTTCACTGTAATAAAACATAGCTGTGAGTAAAACTGAGTCCCGTGGTCCTTCCCGGCAAATCATTGAACCTAGGGTCGCCTTGGGGACGCCGAATAAAAACCCTAAGGAATTCTTTCTCAAGCTAGAATGGAGCCCATACAGAATAACAAATGCTTCCTTCTAAAAATTCGTGTTAATGGACTTTGAGTCCCCCCTCCTCCAAGCATTTTACCTTTCTGAGCCTTGGTTTCCTCGTTCGTAAAATGGGGATAAATGCAGGGCTGGTGGGAGGATGAAAAGTAGTGAATGCGGAAGTGTCGTGTAAGGGGAAGGCAAGGTATTGAGGACAGAGCTCAGAGCCTGGTCCCTGGGCTCACGCATAGCCTTGTCCCACCATTTAGGGCTGGGTGATCCTGGCTAGTTTCCCCAGCAGACAGCTGGTGAGAGTGCCTGAAAAATCAAATGGGTTGGTAATCCATTTAAGCCGAAGAGGAGTGCCTGGCACACCGCAGGCTCTTGGTGTCAGCCCGTGGCGTTATTACCATTATTGCTACTATGATGATGATGACGGATTGTAAAGAGCTGATATGGATAATGATATTTTCAATTTAAAATCAGACATGGGAAAATTAAAACAGATTACTATGACAAAGAGACACATGAGGGAATTTTTCAAGATAACTGAACTGTTCTCTCTCTTGGCTATGACAGTGGTTTCACGACTCTATGCATTTGTCAAAACTCAGAACCATATACCAGAAAGAGTGATGCACATTTAAAAATTGAAAATTCGAATGTCGCTTTATCATCAAAAGCAGGGGGCTCTTTTTGTAAAGGAAATGGCATTTTCGGCCACAAAGTCAGTGGCAAAGACGGTATTTCCAAGACAGTCTTTCTTAGCTGTAGCGGAGGGAAGAAAGGCAGATGGAAATGCGAAGAAAGGTGCAATGTGATTTACTGGTTTATTCATTTAGGCCTGAAAGGGACTGACGAAATCTCATTTAAAATTTATGACTTTACGTGAACGAAAGTAAAACACGTTAATTGAGTGTCCCTTGGGAATCCGTTGAAGGCTTCGGATGCCAGAATTAAGATGCTGTTCCGATTGTTCCCACAGTGAGCCAGCATTCGGGGACTGGTTTGGGCCCCAGAGGAGGCAGCGCTGGCAGGAGGATGTGAATGAATCGGACTTCCTTTGTCACCTGTACAGACGAGGCTCCTGCCAGGGAGCAGGGGTATTGTGGTTCTTTGTGGCAGCCGGGCAGGTGCCTGGGGCGCATCGGGCAGTGTTAGAAGCTAAGGACCTTGGTTCACTGGGGGGACTTTGACTATACTCAGGGATGTGGTAGGGGTTTGGTGCTTGGAGGGCAGCGAACTGGGCACAACCAAAGGAGCAGGCTGATCAGGCTGAGGGCAAAGAAAGCAGCCCGGTGGGGAGGAAGGCCGTGTCCGTATTCAACTCACTGGTGGCCCTTGGGGCACCCAGGTGGCTATAGGGCTACAGAGGTCAACCCTGGGATCAATAGGTGGGAGTTACGGGGAGGCAGATTTTAGCTCCAGGTGAAGACAGGCTTTCTTACCAGCGGAGCCCTCCAAGGATGGAAGGGCCTGGCTGCACAGGTGGTGAGCTCTCTGTCACTGGAGCAATGCCCGTGGAGGCTAGATGAGCACATCACAGAGAGTCAGACACAGGATCTTGGGGGGTTGTACCCCTCCAGTTTGAGACTCTGTGGCCCTCAGACGATTTTCCAGAGATTTTTGGACACCAACTTGATGAGGTCTGCTTCCCAGTCTGTCTGAAGGACCAGACCAGTTTAATTTCTACACCCTTTCATTCTTCTCTCTCCTGTCTTCCTTTGTCTCCCTCCTTTAGTTCTCCTTTTCCCCTCTAAGACTGGCCTGAAAGGCTGCCCTTGAGTCACCAGGCAAAGCCCCAGGAGTCCACAGACTCTGCAGCTGGATGGCCCGAGAATGGATGTATTTGCTCTTTTATTTGTCTTTATGTGTTTCTTCATTCAGTCATATGTTCACCAGACCTGCTCCTGACCCCCACTTGCATGTCATGTTAACTTAAACCATCACTTCTACACTCATCACATGGTTAGATCAGCTCAATAGCCCTGTGGAGCAGGGGGTATTGTCTGCATCTTACAGACAAGCAAAACCGAGCAGAGAGCATTTTCCTCACCAGGGCTCCACGTTGCACCTTGCCCAAAACACTGTAGGGCCAAGCATGCTTTCTTGTGCAGGTGAGACCAGATGGAAGCACCTGGCCTGCAAGACAGGCTGTGATTCAGCAGGTCAAAGAGGTGCAGACCCTCTGGTCCTAGACTAGGCACATTCCCTCTAAGCCCTATAGGATGGGAAGCCATTCACCTATGGAGCTGGGGAGTGCATTCCATACAGAGGCAGGTACACTGAGGGGCCGGATGGAGGGCCTGAAGGCTGAGGCCAATGGACTTGATTCTTTTAGTCCCAGTGTGAACAGAGCAGATGCCAGGCACAGGGAGGAGGGCAGAGTGTGGGGTGTCAGCTAAGAATTTCTTACTCAGATTCCTACACGTTTTCTGGTCCCATGTAGCCAGCTCACGCCTTCTCTCCTTTCTATAATGTTCTGGCAGCCTAGATCCACATTGCCTGATTCCCGGTCTCTCCATGGCTTCCAGGTGCAAAGCTTTGCCTCCCACCCCACGGGAAGGTGTGTGGGGAGGAGGGGACCTGAGTATGGACTATGATATGCAAATGGGCCTCTTGAAGGGACTGCAGGGAGTCTCAGCTCCAGGGTGGCTGCAGCTGTCCTACATGGATGGCATTATTCTTCGAAACACCCTCCCTCCCTGTGGAAGGAGAAAAGCCCATCTGTTAGAAGACTCTGCTGTCAGTGAAGTGACACCAGCCCCTCCCGGAGCCTGCCACCCTGTTGTGTAGTTGAGCCGAAAGCAGATGGCAGCCAGGGGCCCTGAAAGGGAGTGTGACGAGACAGGAGCTCTGCCACTGACGTCTTGGGTGACTTTGGGGAGTCGTCTTTCCTCTCCGGACCCCCGTTTTTCCTGTTGGTAGGACAAAGGTGGTGGGTGAGGAAACACGCAGGTACCCCTCCAGGTCTAAGGCAAACTCTCTTCCATGATTCCCTGCCTGAGCATCCGTTTTTTTCTGTGTGGAGAGCTTTTGTCTGCCGCTGCTCCCCTCACGTTAGACTGCCCCAGCAGGCTCTGCACCCCAGAAGCGTTAGAGTGCCCCAGCAGGCTCTGCACCCCAGCTTGGGACCTGGCAGAGTAAAGTTGTGTTCCCTTGTCTTCCCCCAGCTCCTGTGGTCGTCATTCCACCCCGGGGTGTTCACAATATCACCGGGGCACAGGTGTACCTGTCCTGTGAGGTGAGGGCTGTGCCTCCCCCAGTCATCACGTGGAAGAAGGTATTTATATCCAAGAATTCTGTGTATGTGTGTGCGCGTGCATGCATGCATGTGTGCGTGAGAGAGAGAGAGAGAGAGAGAGTGTAAATAAATGTTTTTCTTTTAAACATTGTTTGTGTGTATATCTTTATATGTGGATCAGAGGATTTCAAAAGGATATCTTATATTACCACTTCTTTGCCTCCAGGTTTATGCCTCAAAACTTTGACCCTAAAGCGCTCCCCAGAGAACAGGCATTGCCATCCTTCCTGTGCCCTTTGCTCCCTTGGCCACGTAGCTGTCTAGAAAGTCCTGCTGTTTCTCTAGCGTAGACCAGCGAGAGTGAAGTTAGAGCCCGCTTCATTGGATCGGGGTTTTAGAAAGACAGCTGGGAGAAGATGACCCAGTGATATTCCAAAACTAGATCTTCTTGCAGATTAGTTTTTGAGAGACTAGCGTGGATCACAGCATAGGTTGTCCCTGTATGTCCGCAGCCCCGAGAAGGGCCGTGGAATTCTGAACTGCTTCTGCAAGATAGCGGTGGTGCCCGCATCTTTGCTGTCTGCCCATCAGAGTGTGCTGTCTGTACATACGTTTGGGTTTTAAAATCGACGGATGGTTTAGTAAGAATAAGAGAGACAGGAGTTTTGGTCTTCGGGTCAGTGGAATAATGAAGACAGCAAGATGTCTGTGGGATGGTTCATATCCAGAAACGCTTTTTTCTAAATCAGTCCTGTTTTTCCCGTCCTCTTTAGGTCACACGGTCTCCCGAGGGCACCCAGGTGCTGGAGGACCTGCCTGGGGACCACGTCAACATAGCTGTCCAGGTACGAGGTGGCCCTTCTGACCATGAGGCCACAGCCTGGATTTTGGTGAGCATCTCATGTGTTTAGGATTACTGCCTATTATATTATTGACTGGCTCTTATAAAGCACTCTATATTTCTATAACCCATTACATGTCTCAGAACTGTTCTTAGCCATTTCTCATTGGACGCTACAATAAGTGTGAGGAAAGCAGGGTAGGTAGTATGACTCCTGTGAGTGTAAGCGATCTTCATTGACAGAAAGAATTATGGCCCTGGAAAGATGTCCAGGACCTAATACCTAGAACCTGTGGGTACGTTCTGTGACCTGGCAAGAGGGAATTGGGGTTGCAGATGGAATTAAGGTTGCTAATCAGCTGATTGTAATAAGGAAGTTATCCTGGGTCATCTGGGTGGGCCCAGTGTAACCACGAGTCCTTTAAATGTGGAAGAGGGAGACAGAAGAAAGAGAGCCAGAGAGATGGCAGTGTGAAGAAGACATGACCCGTCTGCTGGCTTTGAAGATGAAAGAAAGGGGCCAGAAGATAAGGAATGCAGGCAGCCTCTAGACTGGAAAAGGCAAGAAATGGATTTTGCCCCTCGGGCCCTAGAAAGAAGGCAGCCCTGCTGACGCCTCGGTTTTAGCCTACCGAGACCCATTCGGACTTCTGATCTCAGGAACTGTAGATAATAAATGTACATGTTGTTTTAAGCCATTAGGTGTGTGGCAATTTGTTACAGCAGCCATGAGAAACCAGTGAGTTGCCCAAGACCACATGGCTGATGAGGGGGGGAAGATGGCACATTCACGTCCTTTCATGGCTCTTCTGTGCCACGTGCAGCAGTTTTGCTAAGATGGGGGGATGCCACGTGTTTGAAGGAGCAATGGAGTGATGAGACTGGTCCATGTTGGGCAAGGCACTCTACCGCTCTGAGTTTCCGTGTCCACAGTCATAAAAAAGGGCTCTGGACCGGACAGCATCCAAGGGCCTCATGACCGTCACTGTCTGTGACTTACCTGCGAGTTTCCTGTACCATGAGAATAACGATGCTCCGCCTTCGCCCACAGTCAGTTTGAGATCGAAATGAGATGGTGCACGTACACCCTCGCCAGCTTCTAGAGGGGCTCGCAGTGGATAGAGGTTGCTGTAAAAAGAGAAGGCAACAGACGCGAGAGCAGACGTGGGTCTGCTCTGCAGGGGCGGGAGAACGGGCTGCCCCCCGGGGGTGTCTTCCTCACTGCACCCCATCTCTGCGAGGTTGGGTGACTCTTCTGCACCCAGCTCAGAGACTCAGAAAGCAGTCAAGCCCATGGCGTTTTCAACTCTGAGCCTCACTGTCCACAACTGTAAAAGGAGGGCTCTGGGCTGGACGGCGTCCGAGGGCCCTGTGACCCTAACATTCCCTACTTTATTACAAGAAAATGTGGAGAAAAGGTTATCTCAGGTGTTAATTTATGAAGGCCGCCTCCATTGGGACCACTTGTGCAGTAGACTTTTGTTCCTTTGCAGCATTTTCTTTATAATCTATACCCATCACCTTCACTAAGAGCATCGGGTAGCTCACAGTAAACGGCAAGAATGCAGGGGAAACATTCAAATGAGAGGCATGATAGAGAGGGTACTGAGGAGGAAATTTAATTCTTCCTTGGCAGCCAAGGCAAGAAGAGAAATAGAGTGAACTCTAGCTTCTTTTGAAAAGCAATAAGTGTTCAGGCATAATAAGACTGAATAAGAAGTTGATTTTGCTGTGCCATATAGCACTATATAAACTGGCCTGTTTTATTTCTAGATCAACCCTCTGAGAAAGGACGACGAGGGAGTGTACCAGTGCCATTCAACCAACGCGGTTGGGGAGGCCCTGTCCTACGGCACGGTGACGTTATCGATTTGAGTACACCCAGCTTCCCAGCTGTAGATACCGCATGTGACGGAGTAAGGACATGTTCTGTCATTTTCCGTATTGATACACCTGTGTCACAGAGATTGAAATGGCTTATAAGATGTGTAATAAAAAAAAGAAGAAAAATACAAAAATCAAGGGAACTAGAGGGATGCAAAACAAGAGTAGGAATATATTGCAATTAGCAAGTAGAATCTCTAGATTGTTCTACACGCGTATCATTCTGGGCTTCCCAACTAGCATGCACGTCAAGAGCTGTGAACATTATGGGCATTCCTAAGGTGAAAAAGACCAGTCATTTCTTTCCGTTTCTGAGACTGAACAGAATCTTTCCTGCAGATCCTCCTAGAGAGGGCCCTGAGAGGGCAGACATTGTCACTGTGACAGCACCCATGTGAAAACATGCCCGGAAAGAAGATAACATGAGCTTCATTTGTCTGTGTCCAGGTTCCTCCTTGTCAGCAGCTCTGGCATCTCCAGGCTGTGCCTCCCTGTCTTCAACATTGTGCTTGCTTAGCAGCACATCTGTGACATGAAAAGAATCTGTGTCACCCTGGGCCAGGTGGCCTTCAGTCCTCATAGTCACCTGAGTGAGAGTTGGGGCTGAAGCTGCCCCTCCACTGACAGGTGGGCTGTGAACTTAGGAAACGAATCCCTCTATCAGCCAGACTTTGCTGCTTAACAGTCTCACTGGTTCATGTCCACCAACATTTATCCCTTGCTCACATTCCATGTCGGAGGCATACTGTAGGGTGGCTGTGACTCCGTTCCATGTGTCTCCTCACCTGGAGACCCAGCTGAAGGAGCAGCTTCAGTGTGGAATGTGTCCGCTCTTGTGGCAGTAGCAGGGAAGACGAGCAAGAGGCCAGGCCAAGCACACGCTCTCATTTGAATGTTCTGCTTGGATGCGGTGTATGTCACATCTGTTTAAGTCCATTATCCAAAGCAAGTCACACGGACACACCCAGCATTATTGGGGCTGGGGGATGTCTGCTCCTGTCACAGGAGGCCAAGGCCAGGGAGGCGTGCTCCTCGTACAGGATCGGATGAAGGAATAGTTGCAAACAAGCACCACCACCAGGGCCCACTGACCAATGTGTAATAGAGCAGGAGAAATTAAACATGTTTAACAGTTTAGGAAAAGCAAGGTTTTGCTGTGGTGGTAATCCGTATTATTCCATATTTCGCCACCACTCTGGTGCGTCTCCTGTGTACAGGCCGTACATCAGATCTGGAGGGAATGCACAGAAAACCAGAAAGTGAACATATTAAAGCACAAGGAATGCAATATTAAGGAGATGTGGGGCATATGTGAGTTTGAGGCAAGAGAAGTGACTTAGAACTGGGGCGGGGGGGGGCGGGGAGGAAGACTTTGCTGTGGTTTCTTAAGGGGTTGATGGATGGATGGGTGCAAGTAGTAAGAGCTCCCAGAAATGGGGAGGAAACTAGAAGGTGTAAAACCGTCAAATAAAAATTCACTTAGGGGACTTAAAGTTGCCCTCCTGATACTTGACATTTTGTTTGATTGTGTGTGTGTGTGTGCTGCTATAAATATGTAACAAAACGTCAAGTATTAGAACTTTTGTCCTTTACATTTATATGTGTATATGTATGTTTGATGTTTTAATATATATTTCATTTTATATATATTTAAGTATAAATATGCATGTACTTCTTTAAAAAACAGAAATGATGCCTGGCTATGAATGTAGTGTATTATAAATGAGTTTTCAAAAGGGAGCCACAAAGAACCATAAAATTTTAAGACCATTGCTATATAGCCCAGTTATTTTTTATTTTTATTTTCAATTAAAGTTAATTTCAATATCATTTTTTATTAGTTTCAGGTATACAGCATAGTGGTTAGACATTTATACAATTTATGAAGTGATTCCCCCCAATTAGTCTAGTACCCATCTGGCATTCTACATAGTTATTACCTTATTATTAACTATATTCCCTATGCCGTACTTCACATCCCCATGACCGTTTCGTATTTTGTATTTCTCAGTCCCTTCATCTTTTCACCCAGCCCCCTGACCCCCCTCCTATCTGGCAATCACTCGTTTGTTCTCTGTATCTATGAGTCTGTTTCTGTTTTGTTTGTTTATTTTGTCCTACATTTAGGTTCTACATATAAATGAAATCGTATGGTATTTGTCTTTCTCTTTCTAACTTATCTCACTTAGCATAATACCCTCTACGTCCAGTCATGTCATTGCAAATGATAAGATTTCATTATTTATGGCTGAGTAATATCCCATTTTACACACGTACCACATCTTCTTTATCCAATTGTCTATTGATGGGCACTTAGATTGTTTCCATTTCTTGGTTATTGTAAATAGTGAGGCAGTGAACATAGCGGTACATATATCTCTTCGAATTAGTGTTTTGGTTTTCTTTGGATAAATATCCAAAAGTGGAATTGCTGGGTCATAATGTGGTTTTATTTTTAACTTTTTGAGGACCCTCCAAACTGTTTTCCATAGTGGCTGTACCAATTTGCAATCCTACCAACAGTGCATGAGGGTTCACTTTTTACCATATCTTCACCAACCCTTGTTTTTTGATTCATTGATGATAGCCATTCTGACAGGTATGAGACGATCTCTCATTGTGGTTTTAATTTGCATTTCTTTGATGATTAGTGATGTTGAGCATCTTTTCATATGTCTATCGGCCATCTGTATATCCACTTTGGAGAAGTGGTCACATCCCAGTTCTTGAGTCCCCTCTGTAACATGCACTATTGGCCAGCACTTGCTTGTATACCTCCAGAGATACAGAGCTCACTACCACGAGACAACCATCTTTGGATTTTCCAGCTGTTGGAAGTTCTTCCTCATATTAAGCTGGAATCTGCCTCCCTGAAATGTCCACCCACTGGTTATACATGTACTTCTGGGTCCCTAAAGGGCCCCCTGGTTCCCACCCACACTATTCCTTGCTAGGGAGAGATCTAAACTTAAAAAACATTTACTTCCCACCCCCCTCCATTTAACACATGGTTGACTGTGACAGAGCAGGCTTCTTTTCTCTAATTCTTTTCTCTTTTCTTCTAGGTCTTAGAAACATTGCTCACAGGATGACAGAAAAGTCAAGCCATGAATCATTTTGCTTTGTGAAGAATTGGGACAACTGTGTTTGTAGGTTAACCCTTTTGTATGTTTCTAAAAATTAGATGCAAACTAGATTCATACACAGATGTAGTTTTTAGCAGGGAAAACATTGGGAAAACAGACTGCATGTAGCTTTTTTATACTTTTGAAATGAATTGCTCTGTGAGAATTTTAACTACTCTCTCCCAGGGAAGATCACTTTGTGGTTTAATCATAATTCTAAAGGGCTGAAGGGGGCATGTGTCAGCTGTGACTCTTACCTCATTTGTCTGTGTGTTACAGGAGGATGGCAGGGACGGGGTTCCCTCTGCCTGACTTCTAACTTGCTATGTGACTAAGACAGGTCCTCCGCTCACTGGGCCTAGGTTCTTCACCTGTGAATATGGCATTTGGACTGGATGTTACCCATGTCCCTTTGAGCCCTGCCATACTAGAGTAAGATGGCTCTATGGAAAAAATACAGGAAGTGTGGTCTTAGCATTCTCTTTCAAATAAATGCTACTGCTTCATACTAGGGTGTGAACAGCTGGCTGTAGCCCTTCTATTCCTGCCATTTTCCCATTTTAAAAAAGATTTAGTCCTAAATGGGACACTTTACCAGACTCAGAAGCACCCTTGGCTGGGCATTTGGGGACCAAGACATCCACTTGTTAACAAGCCCAGGATTCACTAACCAGATGGGCAGCGGAGACCTGGCTTCTGGACATCAAATTGTAAAAACAGGGTCAGATGCTCTTTCTGGGCTGTGTAATTAGAGTGTAGTAGAATATGTTTTACTTAGAGATGTTTTGACTTCACCCAGGAATAAGGCAGGCTGTCTGTCTTCCTTCCTCCCTTCCTCCCTCCCTTCCTTCCTTCCTTTCCTTTTTCTTTCTTTCTTTTTTTTAATGAAGAAAGAAGAAAGAGAATATTTAATATCTGGGCTAAAAAACAAATTCCTTGGGTGAGTAAAATTTTTTAAAGTCAGAATTGGGAACTCACATATGACTAGTCTTTAAAGTTCATGAAGTACTTTTCTACCTGTGGTTACTTCCCAACTCTGGGATGGCAGGCAGGGAAAGTAGTAATGTCCCTTCCCCTTTTACAGATGAAGAAACCAGGCTCTGAGAGTAAAGTGCTTGCCCAAAGTCTGAAGGCCTCTGAGAAGGACCAGAACTCTGGGCACCTGGCTCTCTGTGGCACCCTGTTCACTCTGTGTGTCACTACTCAGGATAATCTTATAACTTTGTAAAGGAAGATGCTGCCAGTCCCACAGGTTCTAGGGATTATTATCCAGGTCCGTGTCAACTTTTAAAGCTCACCCTCACACTACCCATGGTAGGCATGACATTTGGGGGTCCTTTTTGGAATCGCATTTTCTGCCTTTATGGCTGGCTGTTCCACATCTGAAATATTGATGTTCTACATAGCAGGAGGCTGGCCTGGGAATCCAGAAACATGAAGCCCTTTTGGGAATTCACCCCTGGCTTGTTGTGTGACCCTGAGCGAGTCACCTTCACTTTCCGGACCTTAGTTTCCTCATTGGAATTAGAAGGGAATGAAACTAGATGGGTGTTTTTCAAACTTTAAAACATTGGAACCCCCTTTTTTTCCATAAAATTTGAATTGAAACGGATCAGACTGGAAGCTCTCCTCGTCTGTTGGAGGCTGGGGCTGCTGGAGGACCTGATCACATCCCCTCAGTACTCAGCACCAACTACCCCTCTCCCACCCACCCCTACCGCGAAGATCTCTGTATCCGAGGTCCGCAGTTAATGCCTCTGTGACTTGCATGGTTGATAGACACTTAGTGAAACTCTGTCAGGAGAAATAGCGGTGCCGAGGCCCAACGTCACGCATCTGCTCATACGCACACCTAGTGAAATCAGGTGAACCTCTCACATTTGCCCAGTCGGAATTGAACAGCTGGATCCAGACCCAGAGAGCAGGGTGGAGGGAGCCCCGTGATGACGGACTGAGCGTTAAGACTGCCTGAGGACGGTATGGCATCATAATTGTGTGCAAAAAAATAACAGTAATAACGGTACGCTGTCAAATTTTTGCCAAAACCAAAAAGATAGATGAACGTGAATGTTCTAAACTAATGATGTTTCATTGGTGAGAGCCCAAGACCTCTGTAGAGGCCGAGAGACTGTGCCGTGGCTGTTATCATTGGGAAACAGGATCCCCAGAGCCTGTGTTTTCTACCGGATTTCACCGATGTGATGCTGTCACATGAGCCCTGCACCCTGAAAATAAACGTTTTGTAAGGATAGTCTCTGTGGTCTCTTTGTCCTTGGAACACTGCCGCAGGTGGTCAGGGTCCCACCGATACATCGCCATCCTCCCTTCTACACCGTGCCCCTGTTTTCCTCGGCCACATCAGCTCCTTCAGTCCGAATCCTTACCCACACCTGGGCTGTGGTCACAGCCCTGTCTGGTCACCTTGCTTGCAGTTTTTAACCAGTCCTAATCATCTACTGGCCTGATCCTTCTAGGTCCCCTTCGAACTTGGGTCTCTGACTATATAAATAAACATTCTAGTGTTTAGCTCACGCACTTAGATCTGCCCCGGTCACCTCCCACATGCACACGGAGCAGCATTCTCGGGGCCAGAAGGGTGCAGAGGCTGGCGTTGTGAAGGCGAGTAGGACCTGGGCCCTGAACTCAGGTGAGGACCGGTCCGGAGGAGTGGGACGAGGTTGTCGTCCCGCAGCACAGGGTGTCTGCTTTGTGGTCAAAGCACTGGAAGACCAGGAAAGACTTCCCAGAAGAGGAGAAGAGGAGGCCCCTGAGCTGGGGGCTGGAGTGGGCAGGGGGCATTTCCGGCTGGAGAAGCAGCAAGTGACAGGAGCGGGAAGGAGAGGTGCAGCACAGTTTGTGCGCAGGGAGCAATGGCAGCTGCTGGAAGCTGTGGTGGCGAGTGGAGGGGGGGGACTTAGGCTACACCCCTAAATGCCACCAGAGAAGGTCCGACTTGCTGCCTCAAGCAGTAGGCAGCCTAAATCTCAGTCTTCTGTTGTCAACTGAGTTATAACTGGGCTCGAGGAAGATAATTCGAACGCCATTGTTCAATCCCAAATGTACCCACTTCCCACCTTAAATAAAAAAGTCTGATTTTTAGTCAAATGGATTTTTTTTTCTTCAGGTTTTATGGTGAATTTAATCCTATTTCTTTAAAAGGAAACATTGCCTTCCCCTCTCCCTCAGGATGGGTGATGCAGGGAAAATTAATAAGAACGAGCAAATTGGTCGACAGTGAACAGTCTCCTCTAATGAATTTTCTTACTCCTGGCCTTCGCCAGGGCCTTTTGAACATTAAATCAGAGAATGGTTATTATGTGATATTTTAATTAATTAAGGGGAACTAAAGCGCCCTGGTGTCTGCAGCTGCATAATGAATTCAGAACGTGGGAGCCCACCTCCCAGGGTAGGATTGGATACCAGTACCTGCCCTTGCTTGGCTCAGTGGGGCTGACTTCTCCTTCCTGGAGTGTCACTTTGCTTCTGTCAGGGCTGCCTCTGAGTTCAGCTTCCACTGCACCCAGTAGCTGAGAAGTACGTGGCACCAGCAGGCAGAGTTACCTGTGTCTCCCCTCACCATGGCTGTCTCCTGCTCATGCCTAAATCTCCCGTGGTGTTAGGGAGTGGCTGGTTATCAAGGAAGAGTGAAAATCATCATTGCTAAAAAGTAGGAGTGGGGTTAGGGGTAGGGGACAGAAGCCTCTCTTCCTTTCATTCATAAATCCACCCATCACATACATCTGCAAAGCACCTACTGTGTGCCAGGCTTCTCTCGGTGCGGGGTCAGTGCTCGATAAAACATGTTGACTAAATGAACTCACCACCTTGTCCTCAAACCTGCTTTCCGGCTAGGTTCCCTTTTGCAGTGCTGGTACACCCCTCTCTTGATCACCCCAGCCAGGAACACAGGGTCACCCCCTGACTCCCAGGATCTCCCGCCTTGTCAAGTCAGCATCCCTGGCATGGGCAGCAATGTCCTGAGTGGCCTCCAGCTCCAGGTCAACCCCTCCACCCACCCGCACACTGAAGCAGAGCCACGTTAGAAACAAAAATATGATTCTTTCATGTTCCTTTGAAAACCTTCGTGGCTTCCCTTCGCTGGACAATGTGTGGACTTTCCTGCGGGGTGCACAATTCCTGCCTCCAGGCAGGCCCTTCCTCCCTGCCTCTCCCTGCCTCACACATTCCTTGCACCCTCCACGTGTTTCACAAGCTCGACGCCCTTCCCTCTCCTGCCTGGTTACCTCCTTCTCATCCAGTAAGATCCTGTGTCCCTCCACCAGGCCCTTCCCTTGGGCTGAGCTGGGTGCAGTAGAGAGTCAGAAGACCTCATGTGAGTCCTGGCTCCACTTACTAGCTAAACAATCTGGGCCACCGTGCTTATTTATCAGGTGTGAAATGATCATAATAAGTGTCTGAGGGTAATGAGAAGCACTAAATGAGATAATAAATAGTGCAGGTGCCTTATCAACATTGTGGGCAGTTAATATTATTTCTTCCTTCCTGTGATCTCATGGCCTCTATATTTCCATTTATCACTGTACTGTTCACCTGTCTTGTCCTTGTCTCCCTGCCGGACTATGTACTGCAGGGCAGGGACTGCCTCATTCAATTCTCTGTCCCTACAACCTGCCTAGAGCCAGAATCTTAGCCTTAAAAAAAAAAAAAAAAAAAAGTATGATCTGAGCAAATTAATTAAGCAGGTGGCCACCAGAGGTCAGCCTCAGACCCAGAATAGAGTCAACCCAAATCAAAGGTCCGAAATAGCCTGGTCTCTGGAATCTGATCAAGAGAAGCAGTGTGCGACTCTGATGGAGCAGCAGCTCTGATGGATCCAGCAAAAAAGAGGGGTGTTTGGGCTCTTTAGGTGTCGAGGTTGGATTAGTCATGCTCTCAGTTTGACTCCTCTCTGGCCTGTAGCGTATGCACGTGGGAAACAGTTCAAACGAGTTGCACGCTAAACTTCTCAGCTTTCATTTCATATACAACAAAGGGTAACCCCACTGCTACTTCATAGGATTGTTTGAGACTTCAGCGATGTGTAATGGTGCCTGGCAGAGTAGAGCTTGGCGTGTTTGTTGAATGGGTGGGTGCCCCTGAACTGCAATATCATCGAGTGAGGTCCTACAGGAAGGAGTGCCTGCTGCGCTAATGATGCCCAGCTCAAACCTCCCTGCTCCCTGGCCCTGCGTCCAGAGCAATGGTCGTGAGCGCAGAGGGGCTACAGGGCTAAGCTGACCAGGAATCAGATCTGATTCCTCAGTCTCAGAATTTCAGCAACGGAAATAAGAGACCTAGATTGTCCTTTCCCATCCCACCAAACGCTGGGACACCCTGTGCCAAGTGTTTCTTGGTCTAGAAATATTGAGAAACGAATGAGGAATAGGTTTGTTGAAACATTGGGATGTTGCTTGATAGTCATTAGAGACCCCACCCACCCACACGCTCACGCTCATTTCATGAGAACTTTCACTACTGTGCAAAGTGCCAACAGCTTCCAGGAGAAGTAGATGAAAGGTGCACTTCGGGGGTCAGCAGGGTCACCCAGCCTTACACAAATGGCATAGAAATGAGGTCCTGGGAAGGGGATACGAGGGGGCCAAACAGAGCCTGAATCCTCAAGAAGCAGTTTCAGGCCAAGGTCCGAGATCTCCAAAGTCAGATAGTGAATAAACTCACCTCGATGCCTAGGTGAGATAATAGTATGCTAAAGAGATGGCTGGGGGTGGGCAGTCATAAGACTGATTAGACCTAAAAGCAGAGTGATTTATGGGCAAGGTGGAAGAAAGGTGGGACCAAGGAATGAGGAAATCCGTCTTCCGTTTCTGTGTTGTGACCTTCTGGCTCGGAGTTACTCCCACCCGTCAGGAAATTAAGGCTGGCAGTAAATACACTGAACTCTCAGGTGTGAATCTCCAGAAACCCCAACATGTCAGGATGGCCCTGAAGCTAAGATGGGCCTGAAGGGTGGTGTGATTTCATAGAGCTAGTGCAAGCCTTGACGTGATATCTGACATGGACTTGTTCTAGGTAGCTAGTCTCTGTGAGCCTTAAAGCGGTACTTTGTCACCCAGCCAGGAGGAAACAAAAACAAACTAGAAATATTGTGGAGGGAACTTTTGTACCTTGCTGGGAGTTGACCAGATGATTACCTGGGTCTCTTCTATCTCCAAGACTCTATAAAACATTTGGCAGTATGAGAGTGTTGATACAAAATCGATCTGCAAACAGAATGTGAGTTTAATTTTTAATAGAAATCAATTCACGTATCATAAAATTCACCCTTTCAAAGAAAGCAATTCCGAGCTTTTTAGTGTATCGCCTATATTAAGTTGCCTAGCTATCCAATTTCAGAATATTTCAAAACCATCCTCCCAAAAAACATCCCATGCCCATTAAGTTATTCCCTGTTCCCTCCAACCCAGGCTCTGGCAACCACGAATCTCCTTTCTGTCTCTGGATTTGCCTATTCTGTATATTTCATATAAATGGAAGAGAATGTATGGCCTGGTACCTCTGTCTTCTTTCACTTAGCATAATGTTTTCAAGGTGCATCCATGTAGTACCATGGGCCAGTACTTCACTCCTTCCTATGGCTGAATAATACAAGGAATATTCCATGGAAACATTTTGTTTATTTACTCATTAGTTAATGGACATTTCAGTTGTTTTAGCTTATTTTAAAGGAATGGTTATGTAAATGCATTCTTTGTCATTCTTTCCCTCATATTAAAGAAAATCAGTAGCAAAATGTAGGGCAAAAAAGCAAACTAGCAAGCAACTGGTGCTTAGAAAAGGAAAAACATCCTTAATTTTTAGGTTAAATCAATGAAGAATGAGGCCAAGAGTTGGCATCCCTCAAAACTCCTAATGCCTTCCAATCCCATGTCTGAGGAGAGTCCGCTCACTAGGCCGGCAGGCTAATCTACTGAGAAGTCCTTCCAGATCAGTGGTTTTTCATCTATCTTCCAGAGACGCCTAAGGATTCATGGAAATTACTCGGCTTGCAAGGGGTCTGGGACTGGGATGCAGTAGATAGGACTCTGAGCCCGGCCACCACTCCTGCTTTAGAGCAGCTCTGATTTTAATTGTTTCATTTGTGTCAGTCTAAGAATTCATTTGGAACAAATAAAGAGGGCCCATGGCTGAAAAACTGTTTGACAACCACTGGTAGGTAGTTGTGGACTGGGCTCAGACTGGGGTTGGGTCTTCATGGTGGACAGTCTTACGAGTTCTTCTGTAGAACCTTGATGGTGACTGTCTTCACCTCCGTGTAGGCCTTAAGCCCATCCTTCCCCAGCTCCCTCCCATTGCCAGATCCCTTAAAGCCTCCAAACAGCGTGTGGTAGGTGGCAATGTTAGAGGTGTTCACCCACACCATCCCAGCTTGAAGTGCCTGTGTGACGTACATGGCCTTGTCCAGGTCCCGTGTGAACACAGCGGCAGCCAGGCCATATCTGGTGTTTCGGCCCTCTCCATCACCTCCTCAATCTTCTTGAACTTGAACAGGGGCTGCACAGGCCCAAAGATCTCCTCCTTGGCGTTCCTCATGTCATTCTGCACATCACCAAAAACCGTCAGCGCGATAAAGAAACCACACTCCCCAAAACGCTTCCCACCGCAGAGAGGTTTTGCCCCCTCCTTCTGGCCAAGCTGGATGTAGCCCAGGATTCGTTCAAACTGCTCCCTGTCCACCTGGAACCCCTGCTGGGTGTCCAGCTCAAAGGGATTCCCAACTTTCCTCTGCTTAGCTTTCTCTACGGTTCTCTCGAGAAACTCATCATAGATGGATTCCTCAACGAAGGTCCGGGACCCCACACAGCAGCACTGGCCCATGCTGAAGAAGAGGGCTTCGTGGCACTGCTCCACAGCCTGGCTCATGTCAGTGTCACCAACACGATGCTAGGCTCTTCCCACCCAGCTCCAGGGTGACTCTCTTGAGGTTGGATTCTCTGGCTGCCTTTTGGATCGGGTGGCCCACCTTGGTGGGGCCAGTGAAGGCAACTTTGTCGATATTCATGTGGTGGGCGATGGCTGCTCCTTTTGTTAGGCCATAGTTTGTGGTGATGTTCACCACCCCAGGGGCAAAGCCCACCTCCTTATGAGGCCACGTATAGGGTGGGGTGGGGGTGGGGCGGTCTGCTCTGCAACCTTCATGACCACTGTATTGCCGGTGGCAAGCGCCAGGGCGAGCTTCCAGCCCTGCACGATCAAGGGGAAATTCCATGGGATCATCTGGCCACAGACACCAACAGGCTCATGCCGAGTGAAGTAGAAATGCTCGCCGTCCATGGGGATGGTCTTGCCATGCCACTTGTCAGCCCAGCCTGCAAAATACCGGTACGTCTTGATGACCTCATCCAGGTCTAAGACATAAGACTCCTGGAAAGGCTTCCCATTGTCCAAGGTCTCCAGTGAGGCCAAGTAGACACGATCCTGCTCCACTAGGCCACCAGCTGGCCCCGCTCAGAGGCATCCATCCGGCGCCATGGAGACCCCAGGCGGAAGGCCTCCTGGGCTGCTTTCGCTGCCTGATCCACATCAGCCCAGTCCCCTTCAGCCATGTGGCTGATGACCTCTCCCATGGCAGGGTGACAGTTGGGAAGGTTCTTCTTGCTGACTGAATCTTGCCACTCGTTGTCCATGAATAGCTTGTAGTCAAAAATGGCTTTTCTTTCAGCAGATGTCTGGGTTCTGGACGGGGCTTGGGGGGGCTGTTGCCGCGGAATATGGGGCTGTCCTGCCACGGAGGCAAAGCAGCCGGGGCGTGAGGAAAGTGCAGCATGCTGACTACCCTGGAGATGGACAGAGAAACCAGGATGGACAGGTGAGAGGGGGCCAGGTACCACAAAGGCCCCAAAGGCCCACCAGCCCCTGTTCCAAGACTCTAGCATAAAGTGGTATCTTCTCAAAACAAAACAAAACAAAACAAAACAAAACAAAAAAATCATGGATCATAAGGTGTACAAAAGCCCTGAAGAACTCTCTGACCAAGTCCATCATGCCCCATCTATCCTCTGGCTCACTCCCTCACCTTTTCTGGGTCTTTACTCAAATGTCACCTTCTCAGCAAGGCCTCCCCTGACCACTTTATAAAATGGCAACTTTCCTCACATCCAGCACTCTATCCCCTGTACCATGCTTCATTTTTCCCCATCTGACGTATCAAATATTATATTCACATACTCATACGTTATGTCCGCCTCTCCCCAATAAAACATCAGCTCCATGACAGCAGGATTCCCCCCCCTGTTTTGTTCATTGCTATGTCCCTGCTGCTCAATAGATAGTTATTAAATGCTATATTGAGAACACATTAAAATTTCCACAATGGCTCTTTAATTGACCTAAGAACGGAGTAGAAACTGAAGAGACTCAGAGCTCTTCTCTTAGAGAGGGGCTTACATCACTTCGCCTCTGGGCCTCAGTTTCCTCATAGTGAAATGCCTCAGGAGCTGTGCTGAATGGAGTCAAGCATAAAAAGCTGGCAACGCCCTCAGAAACCAGCCCAGCACAGCCCCCCTCCCAAGCACAGATCTCAGCTTCCCAGAAGTGCAGCAAGTCCAGCAGCAATGAAAGAAAAGCCTGTTGATTTTTGACTACAACTCTGAAAACCGTGTAGACGATTAAAACAGCAACTGTAAGATGAAGACAATATAGAAAATATATTCGATGAAATTTAAATGGTGTACAAAGTTCTTAGATTGTTTGAAGCGGTCAGTCTCCACCAGAATGACAACCCCTCTGCTTTTGCTCTCTCACTTGAGTCTTGCCCTACCCAGCATCAAAAAGGAATTGCACCTGCCTATCCCGCCCCACTCCCCACCCTCTGCCACTGGGCAGGAAGAGGAGCAAAGAACTCATCTAGAAAAGCACCTAGCCGGTCCTCAGCTCCATACAAATCAATGCCGTCCAGGAAAGCCCTCCCCTGGGGGAAGTTTAGCCAGCAGACCTGTCAGGGGTGCATTCAGGTTCTACTCTGCTCAGGGCTCTGCCCCACGCTGGGACAGAAGCAGCTTTGGGTCCAACAGGCCTGGGTCTGAGGAGGGGTGGTCCACTGGGAGGTAGGTATAAGAAGCAGTCACTAATCCATAGTGGGAGCAGAGGCGCTCAACAGGCAGGATGGGTGGTCACAGACCAAGGGTGGGAAACCTTCCATTCCAAGCTAAGACTATTCCTCCTCTTGGGCCTGTATGAGGTTTACCTGGCACCTCCACTTGCATATGGAAAGATCCCTGCTCACTGGTGCACCAGGCTTTACAGTTTCCAGGCCACTTCAGCACTTAACTCATGAAAACTCCCAGCAGCCCTGGGCTATCAGAGCAGATGATGACCCCCATTCTGAAAGAAGGATGGGGATCAGAGAGGTTCAGGGGCTCACTGAGGACACACAGCAAGCAAGTACTAGAAGCCTTAGCTGAGTTCCTACAGCCTAGCTCTGTGTTTCCTCCTGACTAGGGCAATTTCTTCAGTTCCTTATATTTAGTGCCCACTGTGCCAAGGACCAGATCTTCCAAATGATGAGGGAGGACAGGTGGCACCCACCTCACCCTTCCTGCGGAGGAAGCGCGCCTCCTGGCCTCTTGGCTATGGTCAGGAGCCCTTGGCTGGAGTGGGCTGGTGGGCAAGATAGCTGAGTTAGAGATAACAGGGAAAGTTTGGTGGGAGGGGCGAGGGGAAGAGGCGCGGGGGGGGGGCGGAGGCGGGTGTATAGGTGTCTGCATCCTCGGGGCCCATCAGGCGCCACCTCAGGACCTGGGTGCGGGAGGAGGAGTGGAAAGCGTGGAGAGGGTCCTCAAAGGTACCACAGTGCACGCAGGGCAGAAAGGCCGGCCCCGAGATGGGGAAACCTAGGCTTAGAGAGGAAACCTTCGCCTCCATCGCGGAGACGCGCATTGCGGTCTTCCCCGGGGGTCCGAGGGCAGCAGGGCGCTGGTTCGTTACCTGAGACAAGTTCGGGCTCGCGCTCAGGTGCAGGGTCAGGCTCTCCCAGGTCTAATCTCGCCTCTCACCGGGTCGTCGCTGCAGGGCCCGCCTCTCCACGCAGTGCAGAGGCTCAGCTGCCTCTAGAGCTGCACCTGAGCCCGGGGTACCACGGTCTCTGGCCTCAAGGCCAAGGCCACTCCTCCGTCTAGGCGCGGGAGGGTTGGAGTTTCCGGTGAGGGGAGGAGCACCGCTCCCTGGGCATCCTGCGCCCGCAAACGCACGCTCCCCCGCAAAACACCTGATTGGGAATGCAAAGATCCAGAGGGGGCATGCCTTCCCCAGGTCGCGCAGCAGTGGGAGACTGGGCCCCAATTATATTTTGCATTTCTCCCTCTCGCACGTTGCATATCCTTAGGTTGCCATCCAAAGCTTCTCCTTACCCTCTTTTGTGCCTCCCCTGTTTTATTCTTTGGTTCACGAATTTCTGACCTTCAGTGCTCTTCCCCCGTTGTTAGAAGATCTTATATTTGTGCACTTTTAAAATGCATTTTTTTTCTGTTTTGTCCTAAGGACAAAAAGATTATATGCACACTGTAGAAAGCTTGGAAAACTAAAGAGGATAAAGAAAGAAAAAAAAATTACCTTCAATCCTTTTACCCAATAGTTGCCATTTGTCTTTCTGGATTTTTTTCTCTGCGTTTTTCAATTCTTTTTTTTTTTTTTTATTGAAATAAAATCATAGGCTGACCTCTGTTTTGCTGCCTGCTTTTTTTTCTTTTTAACTTAGTGATTTATTATGAACCTTTTCTCATCTCACTAATTAATTACAAGACAGCATCATCCTCTCCATGGTAGCACAGGCTTCCATGGGGAGGACTATTGAAGGACATTTAGATTATCTCCATCTTGTTATTGCCAGAAAGGATGCTAAGATGGACATCCTGGACACGCCTCTCTCACCCACTCCACCTCCACTGCACCCTCCTTCTGGTCAAAGGTTGCAAAGATAAGAGGTAAGTCTCCTGCCTAGTGTGCAGCTCGAGTTCTGCAGGTGAACTAGGTGCTGTCTATTAACCCTGCCAGATGTGGAAGGTGGAGCCTACAGTCCTGCCCCTTGGGGACCTCGCTTAGCATGGGAGCAGAAATGTGAGGATTTTCTGCAATCAGCATTCTTAGTCCCTACCCCTGCTTCCTGGGTGTGGCGTGGCGTCTGTGGCTGCAGCTCGACTCTGGCTACCTGCTCTTTGAACCATGGCTGCCGGGGTGTGTTTCGACCTCAATAGCTCCAGAGGTGGCCTCAGAGAGTGACAAGGCTGGTGGGCCACTGTCCATCTTGGTCTGGAAGTCAGTCCTGAAGGACTACCGAAGGCCTGATTCCCCCTCGGGCCCCTCCAGCAACTCTGTCAGCACCCAATGCTCTGTATTAAATCCCTGCCTCTCCACATATTTAGAGTGTTCACATCTTCCTGCTTGAACCTGACTGCTTCACAGGCTTCTCTCCTTAAGCTATATCTCTGTGGAATCTTTTTTTACTGCGTCGTCGTTAAGACGTTCACAGTCCTGGCTTCATATCTTAGTTATTCACTAGAATCCCTACAGCTTGCATCCTGCCACATCTGTGCTCATGCTTTCCTCGGGTTTCCCCAGCATCCGTGTAGTCCCTTCTGCCTCCCCTATAGCACATGGCCAGCCTAGCACTCCTTGGTCATTTGGAATGGCACTTCAAGGTGGACTGACTTAATGATTATTCAGTAAATCATTAATAGGCTTCTATGGAAGCAATGACTCCACGTCAAATGTTAGCCTTCATGTGGTCAGACCATAGTGGAAAGCTACGGCAAGTGGGAAAAGCCAGGGCAAACAGAAAGTGACTCCCATGGGGAGAGATTGGAGGCTGCATCCTCTGGGGAACAGCTGAAGGAACTGAGGATGCCCACCCTTAGCACTCAAGGGACAAGGTTGCACCCTCCAAATCTCTAAAGGGCAAAAGCAGATGTGGTCTGCAGGGTCCTAGAAGGCAGAGCCAGACCAGTGAGGGGGAAGTTCAAAGGGGCAGAGGAAGAACTTCCTGACAAAGCACAGCTGGCTAAGGATGGATGAGAGGGATTGCCTAGAAAGGCAGTGAGCCACCCATCACTGGAGAAGTACAAGGAGGGACGGATAACCATTTGGCAAAATCCTGTAGAGGGAAGCACCAGATAAGGAGTGAACTACATTTAGCTAAGCATCATAATTCCTAGAGAGCTTCAAAAAGAAAAAAATTATAATCTCCCTGGGCCTACCTTTAAAGATTCTAAATTATTGTGTGTTGATTGGGGCTCCAAACAATTTTTTAAAGTTCCACATATGCTTTTGATGTGCAACCATATTTGGGAAGCACTGGCTTACGTGGTCTTTGGGGGATTGTATGACTCCATAACAGATGATTTTCAGAAACAGACTTACCCAGTGAATGCTTTGTCTGTCTGTAGACCCCATCCAGCACACCCACCTTTGACACTGTGGCAGACATGCGAATTTGCCACAGTAGTCCTGTTGCACAGCATTCATAAAAACATTCAAAAATTTTCAAACTAAACCTTTCCACAATGCCTGACATTTATGGTTTGAAGAGAAGGATGAACGTGCCATGGCTAAGCGGAAAATGCACAAATTATTTTTGCAGAGGAACTGACTATTTTTTAGGATTGTCTCGGTTCAACTTCTTAATTGGCAGAAAGATCCAGCCCTCTGTAACGGATGTTGGGCCTAAGGCCACTGTGAGTGGTTCGACTAAAATGGTGGATGGGGAAATGGTGAGATAACAGAAGCCATAGCTAGGTCATCGTCAGCAAGGAATGTCACCCAGGGATATATTTACCCTGGCCTGGTGGGAGAAAGAAGCTCCTTCTAGCTTTCAGTGTTTTGGACCCTTATATGTCTAGGAAGTGACTGGAGAAGATTCCAGGTTTTGATATAATGAATGAAATAGATAGATTCTAAACAAGACGACATGTGAGTCGCACTGGGTGTTTATGCTACACAGAGCATAACAGGTGCCTCCGTTCTCTGCATTTGAACTGAAGATGGATGACAGGCTCAAGACAGAGAGAGGTACAGGGAACGGAAATTTCAAAATAAAGATGCTTGTAAAAGCTAACCAAAATATACCATTTGCCCCCCTTTCCCCTAAATGTACTTCTAAGTAAAGTTTATACTTTAACATGACCAAATCTGAATGTTGTCTAACCAGCAGCCTTGAATATTTTCTACAAACTCTGTTTCCCTTCTGCCTGGCTGGCTTCCTTGCTCTTTCCCGCCTCTGCATCTCAGTGTATAGATGAGACTGAGACCCAGAAAAGGAAAGAGACTTCCCCAAGGTCACACAGGGGATGAGTGTCTGAGTTCCGACTAGAGCCAAGGCTCTCACGCCAGCACACAAACAACGCTGGAGCGGAGCAGAGCATGTGTCAGCACGTGGGTACCTGCAGTTGAGGATCTGGAGATGGGAAAATTATTCTGGACTACATGGCTATAATCACAAGGGTCTTCATCAAAGAGAGACAGAAATGTCAACATCAGAGAAGATGTGATGACAGAAAGAGAGGTTGGAATGATGCAGCCACAAGACAAAGAATACAAGCAGCTGGAAAAGACAAAGGAACAAATCTCCTCCCAGCATCTCCAGAAGGAATGAATCTCTGCCAACGCTTTGATTTTAACCCAGTGAGACACATTTCACATTTCTGAGCCCCCAGAACTTTAAGATAATAAATTAGTGTTGTTTAAGGCACTAAGTTTGTGATAATTTGTTACAGCTAACAAATGGGAAGTAAATACAATTGTTAACTCATTGATAACCCTTCTAGGCATTTGAGTTTATGGCCTCTGGCCCAGCTGGAACAGCCCAGGTGGTCAACAGTATTCCACTGCGTAGACATAATTATGGTCGACATTGTGTCTTCTGTTTGCCCAGCATTCCTTTCTTCTGAAAATAGCACCCCCTTGCTCCTTCCTTCACCCTAATACTACTTATGAGTTAGAACTAGCATAACATAGGGGCCTTGCTAAACCTTGTTAACTTATATTCTGCCTCATATTCTGTATTTCTATCAAGTTCCCTTGTGATGCGAAGCCTCCTAGTGCCAAGACCACACTTTGAGTAGCAAGGGTGGAGGATGAGATGTGATGGATGAGTCAGAGGCAACTAAATAAAAAGGCAGGTTACAGGTGCAGGCGTGAGAAACAGACATATGCACAGGCCTTGAAGTGGGAGATGTCAAGGGGTATCAAGGAACTGAGAGAAGACAAGTAGGGCAGAAGCAGGAAGCTTTTCTCATTGTGCAATATTTTATTGTAAAATATTTAGATGAGTCTAATAACAATATCTTATCTAGGTACTCGCTGAGAAGGATAAATCGAAAAACGTGTACATTTAACAATATTATACTATATATCCATTTAATCTGAGTAATTTAGAGTAAAAGAAAAAGATTTGACTACATCCCTTTTTATATAATTCCACATTTTTTTCCAGAGACTTTATGGACAGCACACAATCAAGATACAGTTGTAAATTATTATAATTTTAACCTTAATATGACAACCTGCGACATGTAAAAATTCCAGTCATATATATTGCTAGGTATTTACCAAATGATAATCAACTATTTGTCGTACAGTGGTTTGAAGTTTGTAAGATAATATTCAAATGCTTTCTACTGCCATGGGTTCTTTTGTTTGATTTTACACATTAGCTCAAATATTTTAGTAAACAATTTTTTCCCCCTGTTTAGTCTCTGTGCTACCATTTCTCGATACAGGATAGAGATGCAGATAAGCAACAAAAAGATGACAAAGAAATCATCTAAAAAGCCTAGAATTCTAAACAAGTCTTCAGGTAAAATCTAGAGGTGATACAAGACAGAAAAAAGCTCCCATTAAACAAAGCATTATTCTGATACAAAATAACCAGAAAAGGCCCCCGACTAAAAACAGTTCCCTGAATGCACGTCTCAGTAAAGTGGGTAAATCCATGATTCTTTCCATAATAGATCTGGGCTGCCCTGAGAACCTCCGGTTATAATCGTTAATATCTTGATATAATCGTACAGCATTCTGCACAAGGGGTGAATGGCTCTGGAAGAGACTGGAGGTGTGGGCAAGGACCAGACCATGCAAAGTTTTGAAGGCCCAGGAAGAACTCTGACTCCTAGGAGAACACACCCTGGAGGAGCTCAGAGGACAGCGGATAGACCCAAACAGAATATAATAAACTGCCATATACTTCTTACAGAAACTCTCACTAAGCTCTGTGGAAGCACAGAGGAGGGAGCCCTGAGTGCCTCCCTCCTGGGACTTCTTGGGAGATTACCCTTCAGCTGAATCATGTAACAATTAGAATTAGTTCAGACACATTTACTTTCACAGTGGTTCTCAACTGTGGCTACGCATTAGCATCACTGGGACAATTTTTTAAAAAACGCCTGAACACTCCAGGCCAGTTGAATTCGAATCTCCTGGTGTTATAACTGGTTATCTGGTTTTGTTGTTTTGTTTTTAATTCCAATAATGTAGCCAGGATTGTGAACTCCTAATATAAGAGAAAACCCAAAATAAATGAGAGAAGTGTATTTTTCCCTCACTTAAAAGTAGTCCGGGGAAAGATTGTCTGCGGTTGGGTGGGGGCTTGGCTCTTTCTTCACATAGCAGCGGATCCTACCAGGGTTTTGAGGATGGAGGCAAGGTTGATATGGTCCATTTTGCAATTTGAAAAGATTTTTGGTTGTGGTGTGCGTGTCTCTAGTTGCCTAGGTGGAAAGATGATTCCAAGTTATGTAACCAAGAGCGGCAGGTATTAATAAGTATTTAAGCTGGCTGCTGATGGGCACCGGGGATCTATTACCTTCTATTTTTGGTATATTTTAAGCTTATTTATAATAAAAAGTTTTTTAAAAAATAAGGAAAGATTGTTATCAAGTTAATAGACTATGTCTTCCTGGTCCAAAGGCTCTGTAACGGATCTGTCCCTTCGTGACCCTCATGATTAGGCTGACTTTACTGAAATTCAGTTAATGATTGGACAGCAATCACAGAACTGGGCAGGGGTGATACAAAGGGCACAGGTCCAGGTGCCTGATCCAGGGTCCTGGTCCCTACTCCAGCCTCTCCGTGTGGCCTTGGGCAACTTCCTCCCCTTCTGCCTTAGCCTTCCCCGCTGTAAATGAAGGGGAGATGGGATGGACAGAAGGGCCAAAAGAGAATCACGGCCACAGAAAGTTTTCCGTAGAGCTATTAAATACGTTTATGGTGAGCAGTGTTTTGGGGCCATAAATTTTCTACCCCAGATGCATGCTGTGTGTGAAACCTAGTCAACTGACTTTCCCATCCTGTTATCATCTCTAGTCACAGGCCCTTATGAGACAATGGTTGAAGTACGAAATGTTGGCAGCAGCCAAGTGTGTTGTTACATTTTTGCTGACTGAGTGAGCCTAAAATGCTGTCCACCATTAATGACACACAGCGCAGATTTGCCAAGGAACACACTAGGGCCTCTTGGATCCAACAGGATCTGACTCCTCGGTGACCAGAGTAGGGAAATAGTGGTTCAGAATGCCCTTGTCTTTCAACTCTATCTCCAGTCAGTTCTTTTTGTTCAAAGACTATTTCCTACGCATAGTCCTTTGCCAAAGCCCAGCAGTTTCCACATTAGCAAGCATCTGCCATCCATCATTCCTCCTCCACCCATCTCCTGTTACTGATGACCCTATAGTAGAAGCCCTGGAAGTACAGAGATGAATCGGACACCAGCCCTGTCCTCAGGTGCTTCATCGGACTGTGGAGGCAGACAGACATGGAAACTGGTATGTTTCTCTCACACAGTGTGGGAAAACCTCAGGGTGCCAAGAGAACAAAGAGGAACAAGCAATGAAACAAAACAAAGCTTGAGAAGGTCAGGGGAGCTTCCTGAAGGAGGTGATGCTTGAGCTGAATCTTGAAAACTGAAAAGGGCTGGAACAGACATGGCATTTTTGGAGGACAGAATTGAATTTACAAAAGGCCAGAAGTAAGAAAAGGCTTGGTGGCTTGGGGAGCTGTGAGTAGCTCCTGCTGGCTGGTGCCTGGGGTATGATGGGCAAGGTGGGGAGCAGTGAGAAAGCCAAGGCTAGCGCAGTAAGAGGGGAACAGATCATGAAAGGCCTTGAGTGTCATGCTAAGGAGTTTCAGGGTTATCATGAAGAGGGACAGCGTCACTTTAAGACAGGAGGGTGACTTGGTTAGATGAGAACCATTTAATTTCAGCAGATCCCATGGCAGTAAGGATTAGGTTTAGTGCTTACACAGTGGCTTACACAGAACAGGAGCTGATTTCTCTAAATAAGTAAAAGAAGCCCAGAGGTTAGCAGTCCAGGGAGGTGAAAAATGATTCTCAAGGATGCACATCCCTTCCAATGAACCATTTGGCCATCCTGAGCAGTGGCTTTTGTTTCTGTGGTCCAAAATGGTAACTACTACATCCATATTTCAAACAGCAGGTTGGAGGAAAGGATGAGACAAAAAGGCAAAATGTTTCTGCCAGCTGCTTTTAAGGAAGGGTTCCCAAAGCTGCCCCCAAACATTCCTGCTTGCATTCCATTGGCCAGAATTTAGTCACATGGTATAGCTAGTTGCATGAGAGGCTGGGAAATACAGTCTTTATTTCGGATGATCATCTTGGGGGCTTCCATTTCTGTGGCTCAATGAGAAGAGAGTTGCCAGAGGATAACTAGAAGACTCCACCACAGACCCAACTCTGTTATGAGGACAAGCGTTATCAACGTCAGTTGACAGATAGGACACTGAGGCTAAGAGAGAGAAAATGGTTCACTCAAAAATGGTATATCTGGGATTGCAAAGCTTGGCTTTGAATGCCACACTCTTACGCACTAGATAAGCAACCAGAGCTGACTGACTTGGACTGAGTCTCCCCTCTGCAGGTTTGGTTCTGAAGGTCCTGCCTTTGTGGGTCATCTAGGATGAGCAGCCCCTTCCTGAGAGAATTCCCATGAAGGCTGATCTGGCCCCTGGCCTTACAGAATCAGGACAGATCAAGGAGCATGGGGGCCTGTAGAACTACTGGTCCAACACTGCCATTATATGGATAGGGTGACTGAAGCCCAGAGAGGCAAAAGGAATCCCCAGGTCCTTCAGGGAGTCGGTGGGAGGGCCAGGATGAGCATCCATAAGGAGAAACCATGCATGGCTCAGTCTTATTTATTGTTCACCAAGTATCAGGTGCAGTGTTTAAACAATCTTTTCAGATAGGCTGCCTCCTGGGTAAGCATTAGCTGCAGGTTGGTAAAATTGCCCCAGGGTTGGAAGAAGAAAATGCTTCCCATTGCACATCTGTTCACATAGATTATGAATCGTGGAATATTTCTTCCCAGAACAGAGTGATGTGTCTGCATGACAAGAAGGATGGACCACAGAGGAGAGAGAACATCAGGTATAATAGGCAGAGCCCCAGGCTGGGAGACCAGGGGCCCACGTAACCTCTGGGCCCAATTGTCCCTACAAGAAGGGGATTGGGCTAGATCACAGACCCACATGAATTCTTACACAGAAGGCTAACGTGAAGCCTGGTGAAAGGGAGCTGCTCGCTGGTTCCTCAACTCCTGGTGTTCCCCAAAGCAGTTCCAGGGGTCTCTGGCTCAGTGGTCCTTCCTAGCCCTGGCCCTGGGCTGAGATGTCTGGAAATGTCCATGAGGAACCAAGGAATGTGGCTCACCCGGTCCAGTGAGAATCCTTCATGGAGACTGGAGGACAGCTAGCCACTTCTGCTGTCCTGCTAGATGACCTACTAGAAAGGAGGGTGAGCGAACAGATCAGGGGTCCCTCCCTGCCTGGGAAATGGATTCATTCCCAGCTGCACTCCTGGTTCTTCCACAAGCTGGGGCTCTGATGTGTAAGGGGTGAGAGAGGCTCCTAGGAGCAGATATCAAACCCTGGGAAGTGCTTGAGCCTATGGAGGGGCCCAGACCCAGGCCCAAGAGAGCTAGTCAAAGCACTGATTAATAAGCATAGAGCCTGGCTGTAATTCTTCGGTGCCCAGTCCTTGTGTTTCCCTGATCTGCTAGGCATCCATTACTCCTTTAGATGCTGAGTCACGTGGTCCCGGGGCTGGGCTGGGGAGTAGAGTGGAAGTGGGCTCTTGGAGGCTCAGATCCTGGCTGCTTACAAACTGGTAGATGATCATTTCATATTAAAGCCCCCATATGGCAGTACTAGTGATTTTCAGCTAAAAATGAGTCCCGCGTTGTCGTTTATGACTTGAGACAAAGGGGGTCATCACTGTGGTGGGAAGAATATAAATTAATATTACTGTGCCCCCTGATTGTACAGGACAGGAGCCTGGATCCAAAGAGGGATCCTAGGACAAGCAGAGAGAGCCTATCAGTGTAGGGCAGGGCAGGGCGGGGTGGGAGGGCAGAACTACGGGGAGTAGAACCCCAGTACATCTGTGGCCTTGGAGCTACAATTACTGCCTGCTGGGGACAGACAAATCAGCGCCTTTTACAAGGATGGATGTTCCTTTAACAGGCTTCCTGACTCTCAGCACCCAGAGGGAAAGAAAAGATAATTCAATCTTGTTTTTAAGCCAAAAGAAAACCAACGGAGATGGGCAAGATCATAGACTGCATTCCACTCAAGCCCATATGGGTGACCGGGACAAAGGAACTTCTGTACTGACTGGGGCTGTTTATTCACCAGATATTTGCAAAGGCTGTTTGATCATTATTTCCTTATAGCATCAGCATCACCATTCTCTGCTTCAAAGAACAGTGAAGTGCAGAAGAGCTTTGCACCTCCCTACCACAAACTTGCGGTTTGAAACAACACACATTGATTTCTCGCTGATCTGAGTTTTGCAATTTTTCTGCAATAGCTGGAGCGGCTTTCCGTGCATTCTTTGGCTCACGGCCCCCTCCTCCGTCTTCAAAGCCAGCAGCGTAGTACCTGCCTCTTTTATAAGGACACTCGTGGCAGCATTTAGGGCCCGCCTGGGTCATCCAGGGTAATCTTCCCATTTTAAGGTCTTTAACTTCATCATGTCTGCAGAGACCTGTTCCCATCTAAAATAGTACAGGTTCCGGGGATTAAGACCCGAATGTCTTTGGGGACCATCTTTCAGCCTATACCTGTCACAGGAAATGGAGAGAAACCCTCACTCGTGCTTTCATGCAGGTTCCAAAGGCGTCTGCGATCTGGCCTAAGGCGAGCGGGCTGAAACCATGTGGGTTGATAAATATAAATGTAGTCCAAAGGACAATTTGGTTTTGAACAATGTTATAGCCATCCTCCAAAACGGCCCCCAACAACCTCTGCCTCCTGGCATTCACACCCCACCCCCATGCTGTGGTCCCCTCCAAAATCATAGCAGGAGGTGGGTCTGTGTGACCAACGGTAGATGGTAGAGGTGATAGTGGTATGTCACATTCAAGATTAGATTATGGAAGACTGGGGCTTCCATCTGGGGCCCTTCTCTCTGATCTCTTGATCTGGAAAGAACGCTGCCAGGTGAGCTTTGGAGAGGCCCACCTTGGACGAATTTGGACCTTCCAGGCTGCCAACATCCCCATGCATGTACTTGGAAGTGGATCTGCCAGCCCCATGGAAGCCTTCAGTGAGCCATAGCCCTGGCCAGCAGCTTGATAACAACCCCTTGAGAGACTCTGGGCCAGAACCACTTACCTAAACCCTTCATGGGTTTCTGGCCCCTCAGAAACTTGTTTAAAGGTGATAAATTGAGGGCAGTCTGTTATGCAGCAACAGCTAACAAATACAATGAATATTCTCAATCTCTATTTTTTCTTGTACAGTCATTTTGGCATCCAAGGGGTATTGGTTCCAGGACCCCTGAGGATACCAAAAATCCAAGGGTGCTCAAGTCTCCTACATAAAATGGCATGTTTGCATATAAACTATATTTGCATATAGGCTATAGCAGAGTATATGTACACACTTCATTCACATGGATTTACCATAGTGTCCTGTGTGCAGAGAATTCAAGTTTTGCTTTTTAGAACTTCTGGGATTTTTTGTTTGTTTGTTTCAAATTTTTTCCATCTATACTTGGTTGAATCCATGAATGCAGTACCTGCAGATACGAAGGATCAACTGCATTAGTAACTCTCAGTTCCTCCAATGGAGCATTTTGCAAACTTTTGGATACCTTGAAGCACTTTTGCCCATTTTCCAGAAGTTTGCAAAGATTCAGTTTTCTCTTTTATAAGTTTTCAGCTATTTTCATTCATTGACCTCTGCATTCTCATGTTCTAATATGAAAAAAAAAGACAAAAGAGGATGACTGAAAGTGATCTGATGTCTAAAACTTGGGATTGGTTGGGACAAGGCAGGGGTTCAGTACTGAATCTTCACTGACATTGGGGGTGGAGTTTGGAAGGGACTGTGATCCTCTGGGCCACCGACTCCCAAAGAGCTGTGAGTGACTTGCTTCCTCAAATCTTGGGGCCTTGTTAGAAGACGAGTCTTTAGGCTCATCCTTAGACACACCCCTTGGAATCCGGGGATGGGAAGCAGATCTGGGAGTCTGCCTTCCCCGCAAGTGTCCCTGTGGATTCTCGTGAGTACCCAATTCCTAGCCTTAACCCCAGCAAAGGCCTGGAGGTGGGAAGGACATGAGGGAGGAAGAGCTGGGAATGGGCAAAAGTGGGTGTGACAGTTCAGAGTGTATGAGGGAGGGTGAAATCCTGGTCCATAGGCTGTGGGCAGCATCTGCAGGTGTTTTCAAGGAGTATACCCTTCATCTGCAGGCCCACGCAGCTCTCTTCCAGCCTCTGCCCCAAGACCGACCATGCCATGCCCAATGTACTCTGCGCCTCCTCCTGAGAGGCACTGGCTGCCCTGGATCCTCTTTGTGTCTCTCCTTTTCTCTCCATCGATATTTACCCTTCCTTTGTCCTTGTCTCATGTTCTCTCTGCCTTCACTAAGGTCAGGCTGAATAGGAATAATCCCGAGACTACTCATGGTGCGGGTGTCTGGTCAGAGAGCTGCTATCTGTTAAGGCTTTCTCACCAGGTGTCCTTGGACATGGGCCCTGTCCTCTCCAGGCATCAGCTGTTCATCGGCAAAACCAGGATGTTTAAGTAGGCCAGTGGTTTCCAATCCAAGGTCATTCAGAGTTAGAGCATCCCAGAGGACACTGTCGCCAGGAAATATGTCTTCGCAGATGAGTACTTGATAAACAAGGCTTGAGAGGCAAGTGCAATAAGTCCCAGTAAGGAGCCCCAGGGGAGGGTAATGATGGGGGTCTCTGGGCATGAAAAGGCTAAGGACTTCTGGTTGGGAAACCTCCAAGGTCATATCCAGTCATGATGGCATGCGAGTCTCTCAGATATCAGGTCAGCTTGAGAAAGCACTGTCTAACCAGCAGAACTGTCTCATGATGGAAAGCACTGCCTTGGGAGGGAAAGAGCTCATCATGGGCTGTGCAAACAGAGGCCAGACAAGCCCCTGGCAGAGATATTGTAGACCAAGGGTTGCAAACTGAAATGCATCCAGGGCCAGGCAGATGATGTGACATGAATGAAGCGGGTTTGTGTACTAAATATGACGAGAGCTGCTCTTCTCTTCTTTAAGTAAGGATTGTCTCTTATTCTTTCTGGAGCACATGTCCCTCTCGACCTTACCCTGACCACACAGACACACACCTCTATTGTAGACAGGCACAGCTGAAGTGAGAAGGAGAGCAAATGCATTGGAGTAATTCACACTAGGGAGGAAATGGCTGATTGCTTCATAACTGCTCCCTGCCATTACTAATATTAGTCTTAAAAAACAAAACCAAACAAATAAGTGAATCATCCTGGTGACATGTGATGTGGACTGGAAAAGAAAAAAACTTTCGGTGAGGAAGATAAGAGAATGGGACCAGAAACCTATTCTCCACAGTCTGAGGCATACCTCAGTCTCTAAGATTAGACAGTTGGGCTTTGTGGCCTTGGCAAGTTAGTAACCTCTCTGAGCCTCAGTTTCCATATCTGTAAAAGGGTATGACTCTGACTTGTAATAAGCTGCCAACAAGCTAGCAGGACACGTAAGGTTACTTTATTTAACAAAAGTAACAGGTAAAATCAAATAGGCACTTACATTAGGAGAAAAACTGACTAGAAGAAATTTTATCTTAAACACTTTGTGGTAACCTACTTGCAGCTGCATTTAACTGTGAAGAATACAGCTCATGCACAGGCACCCGGCACCTAGCAGAGCTCCCAGTGTGTGCTCAGGGTTTCCTTCTTTCCCTCTTTCCACTGCTGAATGTAGGTCTCCTCCCACCTCTGCAACCCAAATCTGGGTGTGTTGGCCTTGAGTGGGGTGGACTGGGGGAAGAGAGCAGGTTCCCTGGCCATCCAAGATGGGAGGTGATTGCTGACCTTCTTTCCGAAGTCCCTAGCCCTGGCCCTCATTTCCTGACTAGGTGCAGATTTTGGAAGCTGAGGGTTGGCTGCAGTACAGTCCTGGCTGGGGGATCTGGGGTGCCAGGCAGGGACGAGCGGAAAGCGGCTTGCCTCCAGATGAGTTGGCTCAGCCGCTACTTTGTTTAGCTTTACACATTCAACTCCTCAGTTCTATTTGAAAACCTGCATCTGATGTGATGACCTGGCTTTGGTGAGGAACATTGGAAACTGCATCTGGGTCATGAGTAGGCTTGGCTGTGTGTGTGTGACAGCTCAGTCCTCTCTCTGCCTGGAATCTCACTCACTCCACTCACTCACTCATCCATCACGTATCCACTAGGTGTGTAATATGTCACAGGCTATGTGCTAAATGCTGAGATCCAATGGTGAGAAAGGCTCACAAGGACCGTTAGGTTGTCGTTAGTCCAACGAAGCACAGCAGCTGGTGTAAAGTTCTGGGCCAATGAGTGTTCTCAAGGACTGGAATATGCCACCACTGAGGCGGGTGATGGGCCTGAACCAGGAGGAGGTAGTAGATTTTAGTGTTTCTGCTAATCCATTTATCTAACAGTTATGTACATCTGTTGTATGCTGGACATATTCTGAGCCCTCAGTGTAATTGTCACCCTGCCTACAGGAGCTCCCTGGGGGCTGTGCAGAGCTGTGATTATTTTCCTATGCGCCCCCCATATTAGACCTAGGCTTGATTATGCAGTAAGGACTCACACACCAGGACTAAAACGAAAGGCCATGCAAAAAAGCAGAGAGTCCTTCCTGGCTGAATAGGGATTTCAGGAAAGAAGGCCCTAGATTATCACTGGTATTGCTATGAATTCTGGGAAAGTAAGGCTCAGGTTCCAGCCCTGTTTTCGCTATTTATGAGCTGTGTGACCTCAGGCTAGGCCTTTCTCTCTCTGGTCTTCAGTTCCCCCTACTATACAAGAAAGGGGTTGGAGAAGGTCAACTCTAGGGCCCAATTCACAGAGCCCAGGATGAGGTCTGGGCCACAGCAGGGGCCTGGGAATGACTACATCATTTGTGATGTAGGGGCCAGATGCAGTCAGAGTTGGGGACATAAGCAGAGCTTTTGATGAATAGCACTAATTAGTGCCACTAACACTCTTATCCTACCTGTTCGTAATTGGGGTTATTTCATAATCTGAGAAACACAGCACATCATGTTTATAGTAATTCTCAAATCATTTGACAGGCAAATTTCCTTTAAAAGCTTGATATTAAATGTGTTTTAAAGTAATCATAGTTCATTGAATCAAATATATATACATAATGCTGATGGGTTCTGGGACACTTCGGATAGGACTCTAGATCTTATATTTGCTTCCAAGGAATAGAGCATGGAAAAAGGAAAAACTACCTTCCAGAGCAGACACCTGGCAAACACTACCTCAACCAAGTGGTCAAACACCACCTCACCAGATATGTCAGGTGTCACCTGGTATGATGAGACGGGAGGGGCGCTTCACCTCTGTGGTATTCTTTCCATAAACCTACAATCCCTGTCTAGCATGAAAAAGACATTAGACAAGCCCAGATTAGAGGACGTTCTATAGGATACCCAGCCAGGACTCCTCAAGACTGCCAAAGAAATGAAAAATAAGAAAAGACTGAGAAACTACCATAGACCGGAAGAGACCATCGAGAAACATGACAGTGCAATGCATCATGGTCCCCTGCATTGGATCTTGGAGCAGAAAGAGGATATTAATGGAAAAACTGGTGAAATCCAAATAAAGTCTGGTGTTTACTTAATCGTAATGTACTAATGTCGTATTTCTTTGTTTTGACACATGTATCGTGGTAACGTAAGATGTTAACAATAGGGGTGGCTGGATGACGGGTATTTGCAAATTCTGTACTATCTGTGCAACTTTCCTGTAAATATAAATTTATTCCAAAATAAAAAAATTTCTTTCTTTAAAAGAAAAAAAGAAGCATTTGGTGAAAAAGGAGGGAAGGATGATTAATCAAGTAACTTACTGCTTAGAGAATTCCACAGAAAAAATTTCTTTTGTCCTAATTGGTGGGGTTAGGATTTTTTGATAGATACAAAATTCCTAAGGAAAAATTTTGAAGCTTAACCAAACTATGAGGATTTGTGTAAGGTGCTGTCTTATAATCTCATGCTTCGTCTTGGTGCTAAAATAGAGGGCTGCACAAGATGCAGTAAAAGCAGAGGAGAAACTACTAATTCTAGAAGAGTTGCAGAAGACTTCCTAGAGAGAGGGGGCATGGTGAAGAGGATCTTGAAGGATGTGTAGGAGTTTTCAAGCTGATGAGAAAGAGTATGGATAATACTTACTCCATAATTATGTAATAACGATTGTACTGGTTTACCTCACGAAGTGCCAGTCATTAGGCTACGGCCTGGGTATGTAACTATAAACAAAACCGAGAAATCTTTTCTATCCTCATGGTGTTTTGTTTCCTATTACTTTCTATAACATATATAATTACATACCTGTAATTATCAGGTATATGTGTATGCTTAGGTATGTGTATTCTACATATATCAACTACTGGGCCTGATCTGTCACCCACCCTGACTTCTAAGGGACATCACTTCCTGTTCAGCCTCTGCTGCCTAAGCTACCGTTTTTTACCAGGCTGGTTTTACAGGTATGTAACCTGTGTAGTTGCGCAGGGCATTTGGCTTTATGTTCTGCAGTCATTGTCTTGAAATGCTTAATAATTTTACCTTTGAACTTATGTTTTGTAAGTGAATTCTAATGAGACAATGGAGTGTGTGTGAGCAGAGGAAACAGCTGGTGGCAGGGCATGCACACACGGGCTCAGCCCCATGGGGCCAGTGGGCAGTGTGCTTACCAAGCCGTCGACCTGGCCACCTCATGTGCACACACACTTTACCTGGGCTGGTACAGGGTGCTGTAGGACCCAAGGGTGCAGGCAAGTCTGGGACCTGAGTCCAGACAGGTGGCACTGCTGCCAGCACAGAGGGCCTTCAAATCTCAGGTATTTGTTCTTAATTGCATTTATTGAGAGACTACTATGTGTTAGGTCCTGTATTTTATAGGAATTCTAGTTATGCCTCACAAGAGATAAGGGGAATGGGGTTTTCCTTAATAGTTTTGTCCCATTAAAAAATACAGTATTGCAAATTTGCAGGATATAGAAAAAAAGGAGAAAGGACTCCATACAAAACAAAAAACTTGTACTAACATTTTGGTGTATTTCTTTTTTAGATTTTGCTATGCTTATTTCACAGCATTTAAATAACATATAGTACAAAAGTATTCTATCAAGTGAATATACCATATTAACTACCTTTGATATTAATGTGGTTTCCAATTTCTTTGTAAGACTTAGCTTTACATCTTTGTGTATAATTGTAGTTTTTAATAAATTGACTCATTTCAAAAAAGTGTAAAGTTTTCATGATTTTCAGATTATTTCCTAACCCAGAATTTCTATTCTTTGTTCGTAATGGTTTCCTTAGGTGAGTCATTCACTCACATGTTTGGTTATTTTAGCGTCGCCTTTGCCTTAGCTTTATAACAATAAATTTAATAACTCAGATGAAATGGACAAATTCTTTGGAAGACGAACTACCAAAGCTTCATTCAGGAAGAAATAGATAACAAGAACAGCCCTGTATCTGTTAAACAAATTGAATTCATAATTGAAAACCTTCCAACAAAGGACACTCCAGACTCAGATGGCTTCTAATGCCAAGTTATTTAAGGAAGAAATAAAACCAACACTACACAAACTCTTACAGAAAATAGAAGAGGAAGACACATTTCCCAGTCGTTTTTATAGGGCCAACATTTCCCTGAAACTGAAAGCTGACAATAACATTCCAAACAACAACAAACAAACAAACAAACAAACAAACCTAACATTCCTCATGAATATAGATGCAGCTTCAACAAAGTATTAGCCAAGCAAATCCAGCAGAACATACAAAGGACAATTTATAATTGCTACATTGGGAAATAACCTAAATGTCTTTCATGGATAAACTGTGGTACATTCAGACAATGCAATACTGCTTAGCAATGAAAAGAAATGAACTACTGATACACATAACATGGATTAATTTCAAATGCATCACGATTAGTGAAAGAAGATATACTCAAAGGCTCCATACGGTCTGACTGTTTACATACATTCTGGAAAAGACAAAATTATAGAAACAGGAAGCAGATCGTTGATTGCCAGTGTGGGGGGAACGGGTGACTGCAGAAGCATAGTGTAGGGGAATTTGGGGGCGGGGGGTGATAGCATAGTTCTGTGTCTTGATTGGGGCGGTTATACAACTGTGTGTGTTTGTCAAAACTCACGGAACTCTGTACCAAAAAGCAGTTTATTATATATAAATACCCCAACTTAAAAAAAAAAATAAAAAGACCATGCTCCCATTTATGACCCTGGAAAAGGCAAAAACTAAAAAGACATAAAACAGAGCAATGATTGTGGGAACCAGGGTGGAAGGAGGGGTTTAACTACAAAGGGGCATGAGATAACATTTAGGGATCATTGATCTATGGTATTTCTGATTGTGGTGGTGGTTATAAGACTATATACGTTTGTCAAGATTCATAGAACTATACACTTAAAATGGGCAAATTTGACTGTATGTAAATTATACCACAATACACCTGACTTAAAAAAAATCTTTATGCCCTGGGTACCCATGACTTCTTGGTTCATCTATAGCAGCAGTCCTTAAAAGGACATATGTATACATTTTTTTAAGGCAGTGATTTATGTCAAATTCTTACCAAGTACCTGGCCTCTAGTTTTCAGTTTTCCCGTCTGTAAACTGGAAGTTTGACCTCTATAGTGTCTATTAATGGTCAAGAACATGGTTTTGAAGTTGAACAATTCTGGGGTCAAAATCTGTCTCCATTTTTCAGCTATGTGACTTGTGGCAAGTTATTTAGCCTTGCTAGGCATCAGTTACAGTTATAATAACAGTGCTTATCTCAGAGAGATGTTGAGAGGATCCAATGAGATGGTCCATAAAGAGTTTAGTTCCTTCCCTGACACCTTATTATTACAAACATTCCATAAATGCCACCTGTGTGCTCAAGTCCTGTCTATCCTGACGTATAGACACCTGTTCAGGGAAACGAAAGATTCTAGGACGGACATCTGTGATAGGCCAAATAATGGGTCCCCAAAGATGCCCATGTTCTAGTACTCAGAATCTGTCAATGTCACTCAGCATGGCCAAAGGGACTTAAGGATCTTGAAACAGGGAGGTTATCCTGGATTATCCGGGTGGGCTCAATGCAATCACAAGGACCCAGGAAAGAGGGAGACAGAAGAGTCAAAGACGGAGATGTGATAACAGCAGCAGGCATTAGAGTGATGTGGGCCGTGAGCCTAAGGATGCAGGCAGCCTCTAGAAGCAGGGCCACGTAAGGAAACACGTTCTCCCCTAGTCTGCCCAAGTATAGTCCTGCCCACCCAATTTAGTCTTTGGTCCTCCAGAACTCTAAGATAGTAAATGTGTTGTTCTAAGTCAATGTGACTTAAGTTTGCAGTGATTTGTTACAACAGCAAGAGGAAACTCATAGCATCTCAAGTGAAGGAATCCTATTTCCAGACCATAGGGACTTGGCATGTGCAGGGAGGGCATGGAGCTGAACAGTTATCATTGGGCCTGACTAGGGCAATAGAGAATGCAGACCCCCAGCGATTGTGGAAGTTCTGAGTAAGGTTCTTCCCCACTGTGATCTGATTGTATGCAGGCTGCCTCCCCTGGTCCACTGACCCACCAAGTTGAAGCTGATCTTGCCTCAGGGACAGAGGATGAGTCCTTTCACTGCCACACTATAAAGCAGCTGCCAAGGGCTGGACCCTGCAGAGTCCCCCATGGAGTGGGTGCCTGACCCTCTCCTGCCCTCTCAAGGACCGTACTGGAAACTGTCCTGTATGTGGCCACAGACCAGTCTGGAATTGGAGGTGATTCAGATCCTGCTTTTTTTTACCTTTTTCCTTTTTCAGTCTTGGGTGCTTTCTTCTCAGGTCCACTAGAGGGCGCTGTGTGCATGTGTATAGGAGGCTCTGAACACAAATCTGAGCATCTCCCTCCTGTAGACACCCAAAGAAACAGACAAAGACATCCCCATACATGTGCCTACAGTCAGACACATGGACACACACAGATTCACAAATCATCACACACGGCACCTATTCACACATGGATAGACATGTGTGTACCCACTGTCACATGTATATGAAAACATACAACCATGAACATAGTCACATGGCCATAAAACACACAAAGACACACAAGGCATACATCAGCATACATTCAGATCCACACGGATTCACTTGTGCACACACCTACTAACACACCATCAACCTAGACATACATACAACCAGTTACACATTGGCAAACGAACACAGCCATGTGTACAGAATCATAAATACTATCGAGACTCACAGACACAAGCATGAAAACACAGACACATGAACATCAACACATCCGAGCAGTAACACACAAGCACACACATGCACACCTGGCCTGGACCTTTGCTGTCTCACTTATGCAGAAAATGAAGTGTCTCGAGGGATAATTAACACTGGGGCGTTTTTTAAGGAAAATAACGGAAATGTCAACTTCATACTTCTGATGGAACCGTTTTATTCCTTAAATGTTAGTGGAAAGACAGTTCAGATAACACACTGAGTTTTTATAGAGAAAAAGAGTGACCCTGCCTCAAGAAAGCGGAAAACCCACGCCACAGGATTTACTGACATGTGGTAGGGTCTGAGATACCCTAAAACAGATATTAGTTTAAAAAGGAATTTTAATAGAAAAATCAAGATAAACCAAAATATTATGTAAAGATAAATAATAAGTCCAAACAAATCCTTCCTTCTCCGAAAGGGTGATAAAGAAGCATGAAGCCTTTGCCAATAGTTACCAGATAGCCAGGCCTGGAAATTTGCCTTCCAAAGACAAAGGCATTAAAATAAAGAGGAAAAAAAAAAGAAGGAGAAAGGGGAAAGGGCCTATAAAAATAGCTGATTTGATAACAGCATTGTGTAACTGAGGAAAGTCAGCCGTCAAATGCATCCGCTCTGGCAGCCAAGTCTTTGCATGAAACAAGTGGGCATTTTTCGGGTGATGGGCAGAAGATCAAGTCAGGGCGTGAGTGGCTTTGAATGGACATCCACTGTGTCCGTTGCTGCGTCTCGCCGCACAGAAGCCTTCTGGGCAGAGGAGAGAGGCTCAGCTTCTGGGCCAGGACACCAAGCTCTGCCCCGGCTACCTCCATACAGTGTGACCCTGGCATGTCTTGCTCCACCTTGAGCCTCGGTCTCCCCAGGTGTACAGGGAGGAAGTTGTCTTCTCTCATCTCTAAAATTCTTCCTTCCCTGCACCTTATCATTACAAGCCCTCGACGACCTCTTTCTGAGACCCTATGGCATGCGGTGGCCAGAATCGTTGCGAGTAGCTCTGTTTGTGCATTTAACAAAGTGCCCGTTCCAGCCCATCAGCTCAGTCCCAGTGAACAATAGCTCAGGAATAGATAAAAGGCATTCATCAGGCAGCCAGGCCCAATTATCATGTCATACTGAATGAATGTATTTTAAAATCTTTTCTGACAAGAAAATGTTCCAAGTAGGTACCTTCAAATTAGCTGGAAAATCCAGAAAATTTGCTATTACGTCTTCTTTGAAGACTCTTTATTCCCCCCTACTGTTCCAGAGGAATTCCGTGGCTATTATTAATTCCTTCTAAGAGTCTGACCTTGTGCCCCCCACTGGGACCAAAACACGTTGTCTGTCTGCTCGACTCCCCGGGAGCCATTGCAGAGATGATACACACCACAGCCCTAACAGGGTATCACCTGTCCATCAATCTCAAGTGTCAGTGGGCTCTAGTGGAAATTCAGTTCAATTCCACCAACATTTACTGAGCTTTTCTGTGTCTGTGAGCCTTGTGATAAGAGCTGAACCTACCCAGCTCTTGTCCTTGAAGGGACACTCTACAAATGGGGGCATGCTTATAAACAGATCAGTGGCAGCAAGAAGAAGGTCATGTAGTTCAGTGGAAAACCAGACAGACAATTTTAAAGCCCGATTCAGCTACTGCCTGTGTGACCTTGAGCAGGTGCTTTACTCACTGAGCCTTGCTTTCCTTACCTCTAAAATAGGGGAAATGGCACCTAACTCCTGATGCTGTTGTGAGAAGGACCATGTTCACAGACCATCCCTCCCTCAGAGCCACAGTGTGGACAAGATCTGGCATTTCAACATCATTTCTGCCTTCCAGGTCTAAGGGGTCTTTCTTGGCCTCCCTCTCAACACCACGATCTTTCCGCTGCTTTATTTTCAGCTCCATGTTGCAGGTGACCCATCTGGCTGTGGTCTGGGAGAATAGACCTCTGTAGCCTCATGAGAAACTGCATAAATGCCGAGATACCTGGAACTCGTGACTCTGGTGTGCAGATCCAGACCAGCAAGAGCAAGCATCTGGGGAAGAAGAGATCGGTTGATTCAGGGAGCTCATTTCCAAACAAATACGGAACAACCTGCACTGGCTTCTTCATGTCGTGGGTTTGTGTAGGAGCACATTGCCAACTAGGGGAGATTTCTCATTGACCCACAGAATTGCAGGGATAGAGGCTGACTTAGAGACCACCTAGTTCTTGTTTTACAAGTCAGGAAACTGAGGCCCAGAGGGGGGAAGAGTTTGACCAAAAGCACACAGTGACCCTGTGGCAGAATTAGGCCTCGACCCCAGATGTCTAGCTCTCCTTCTAACTCTCCTTTTCTTTCACTCGTCACAGGTGACCACTCAGAGGACTGGGGATGGGCTCATCTGTCTGGCCTTCCTCCCCTGCTGCTGGAGCCCCTGGCCCTGAAGCCACCGACTCTGATCTTCCTGCTGTCAGTCATTGGGCATCCAAGGCTCCTGAGTCGGTGCAGGGTGGTCGTGCAGAGGCCACCAGCCCTGTGGCCTCCAGGACTTGGGAGGAGATCCATTGTCATCCTTTGAGTGGGATTACTGCCAACCACTCCAAGGAAGATTTCATCTGCTGTCCTGGGGGACAGAACTCAGATCCCACTGGGTACCCAGAGCCTTCTGCTGGGTTTGCTTCACTTCCCAGTCTACAATGCACTTCCATATCCATCAATAGGTGAACTCATCCATCCTGTTTTATAGATGGGGAAACTTAGGTGTCTCACCTAAGGCCACTCAGTGACAGAAACGTAGAGTTAAGATTTGACTCTGGGTTGGCCCTCTGTGGAAGGAGCATTGCCTCAACAACAGAGAAATTGTTTGTATTTACTTTTGCAGTCACCCTGTTCATAAGGGCGATTCAGCAAAACCTCCCTGCATCCACACTAGTTACTTACCTAATAGTGTGTGCCCTGATATTCTCTCTAAATATCTCCATGTTCATTTTGCTCTGACTAGGGATATGCAGAGAAAACATACAGACTGTCATTCTCTAGGACTGCCTCAAGCCCCAGGGAAATAGAGGATGGACCCAGGAACATTGCTACAGAGAGATCACTCCTTTCCACAGCCATATTCACCACCAGGAATAGCCAACAGAGGCAGGCTGACGGGCGATCTCCGAATCACTTCTGTTTTCCAGATCTCGCAAGATTGCATCTACCTGGTCCATCCAGAAACACAGCCATGTGGGAATGTGGAGGCTACAGAGAACAGAAAGTTCTACAGCCTGCTCGTCTAGAAGGAAGGTGGCAAGGTGTTGAGTGAGCTCCTCACCTCAGCAACCTCAAAGCCGTGAGCTGGCCAGGGGTGGGGCTGGAACTCAAACTCTCGCGGCCTGGGGGCCCTGAGCTCCTGATCACTCTTTAAGTGATCTGCGGGGGAATGACAATATGCGATGAATGATTTAAGGAGAAGCTCTGTGACGGATGGAGGACAGGGCATCTTAGCCTGGGCTTTCCAGAAAGCAGAGCCCAAAGCTGCAGAAGGACCACAGTCCCAGGGAATAGATGTGAAGGACAAGAAAGGGAGGCAGGAGGGAGGGACGGCCAGGCAGGCTCTCTGCTTGATGCCCACTGTTGGGGCAGCGCCTCCAAGCTGACCCCGGAGGGGCCACCCGCAGGTCGTCTCTATGCATTGCTCATTATTGGCTTTACCCGAAAGCACTTGCAAGTAGGGAAAAGAAAAACACTCACGAGAGTGGTATCTTTTCCTTCTCCCTCCTCCTTCCACCAGAGAGAAGAAAACGTTGGTTGAACGAATCTGGTTTCACGGCCTAACTCACTTTCAGGAAAACAGCCATGCCTTCTCTCGGGCTTGCTTTGGAGCCATATAATTCACTTAGAAATGGAAGGAAGAGGGTGCCCATGTACGAAGTCCACTGCAGGGATTCAGAGATTCACTTAAGGTGCCTGGTCACCCGTCCTAGCAAAGCAACCTGCCGGGCTCTGAGAATGTCCAGAGCAACCAGATGCTATCCCCTGCCTTCAGGGTCCTTAAAGCCCAAATGACTGTGCAAAGTCATTATCATAGTCCACCAGGCAGGTGCTGGGTTCAGCATGGAACGCCTGAGTGTTTGAAGATGAGAGACGAGGCTGGTGAGGTGGGCTGTAGTCAAAGGGCCTTGACTGTGAGGGTAAGGAGATTAATGTGAACCACGAGATGGAAAACAGCAAGATTAAGAAAGGTTCTGATCTTTCTATAAGCTACGTGCTGGGGAACAAGGCAGAGATGAGATGAAACCCACCCATCAAACAACCACGCAGTAGGCAGCAAGTCCACATCTGATCTCCTGCCGGACTCTGCTGGCCCCCATGGGATGGGGCCCAGAAGGAGGAAACCTGCACCCACAGCTCTTGGCCAGGCTCTTGCTGCCAGCTCTGGATGTCTTCACCTCAGACAGTATCTTTTGAGGCAACACCTTCATAAAGCAGCCTCAGGCCCAAAGCTGCCAGATTCCTCCTTATCTCTCTTGTAAACACAGATGTTTTACTCTCTTGTCAAAGGAACACTCTTCCAGCTTGCCTTGGGGGAAACAGACATTTCAACCCCTCAGCCTCCTGCAAAAAAAAAAAAAAAAAAAGCCATTGTGAGGTCTTTGGCTCAAATGCAAAAAAATTGTTTGCCCCCCCCCCCCACCCCCCCCTCTCTGGGCCTCCTCTCCTTCATGTGGTAAAGGGAGGAGTTGGCTCAGAAAGCCCCTTATTTATATGTTTACTAGTTTATGTTCCCACTGGACTGAAGCCCCTGAGGGTGAGGGCTGGGTCTTCACACATTCGAGAACCCCTGGCACCTGATAGTGGTGTAGGTTCCCAAGAAATGTTTGTGGAATGAACGAACAAATGAATGAGCAAATATTGAAGGGTGCCTTCTTACCGTGCTGTCCTAGGATTTCAAGCAGTGTACCACAACTCCCTCGACTCCATTAGAGCTAAAATTAGATGGCTGCTCCAGGGTTTAAGGCTCATCTCTTTGCCACAAAGTTTAAGGTTGGACATGGATTTCCCATTAGTCACCTCAAATCAGGGGACAGAGAGGGCTGGGAGTCCCTCCCGAGGACACACATTTCTCAAGGACAATTGAGTCACTCAATTCACATGACAGCTGTTGTCTGGTTAAATGCCCACTTTCCATCACATTCTAAATAATTACCCGGAAGACCCTGTTCCTGGGACCCAACAAAAAAATGACTGCCGAGGTCAGAGGTAGCTTCAACTTGGCTTTTTTTATGGCTGCCTCAAAAAGGCAGCTGGGATGTGGGAGAGAGAGCAGTGGAAATTGAGCTCGATGAGTTTTTGTCTCTCTGGCCCCACTACTCAGTTGCTTTGTGATACAGGGGTTCCCTCGACACCGCTGAGCCTCAGTTTCCTCTTCTGTAAGGTAGGAGAACTAATGCCTGGGATACTGTGAGCTGTTGGCCCAGATTGCAAGATGTCTTCACGTCAGTTGGTTTCCGTCCTTGGGACCCAGCTCTGCGTCCAGCCTCTGAGCCACCACAGCTGAGTCCCCAACTCCTCACCCGTAGAATGGGTGTAATAATATCTACCTCACAGAGTTGTGGTGAGGGTTAAATGAGAAAATTTACTTGAAAAGATTTGTAAACTGAAAAGTGTGGCGTAATGCGATGGGGCTAGTAGTCTGTCTTTAGAATTTCTTCACACCAGATGAGTATGCATTCTACCAAATGCGAAGTGCATTAGCTGAGTCCAACCCTTTGAGTCCAACCCTGTGAGTTAGGTCACTTTTTCTTAGTAAGTCAATGGCTGGAGCGTGGGGTGACAGTAACGGGTTAAGGGTGTGATGACAGGAGCTGATGCTGGAAAAATGATGACTCTAACGATTTGAGGCTTTATTCAGTAGGCAGTGGGGATCGTAGAAAGGTTTCACACAGCAGCAAGACAGGATCAGAACTGTAAACTAGAAAGAACACGCTGCAGGTCTGTGTGGAGGATAGCCCGGGATGCGGAAACTGATGCCCAGTGGTCCTGAGACCCAAGTGAGGGATGGCAAAACCAGGACAAAGTCTGCGTGACTCCGATGCTTACAGCACTTCAGTGCCTAGCTAATGAATTGAAAAATATCATGAGAGAATTTTCGCTAAGAGCAAGGCCCACGATAAGAGCATTAACCTTCACAGAAGGGGTTAAAGGTCACAAGCAGGAGGTGAGAATTGGTTGAGCACTGCCTCACTGACCCAGCCTTCCAAATGGCCCCTCTTGAGCTTGGTAACGATTTTTTTGAAGTCATTAAACAGGAAAAAAGGGGGAGGGGCATGAACAGATCTGTACTTTGCTGTATTTGCTTGAGTGAAATGTTTTGATTGAAGGGAACCAAACAAAGTTTTGCCAACCCCAAAACGGTGCCTTTGGGGATATTGATTTTAAGTTGATTATTAAAAAACAAAAGACTCAGAAAGACCCTTTGATCTCCCCGCCCCCCCTTTCCTGCTTAGGAGATTCAGAGGGAGGGAACCTTAGCATTAGACCAGAAGACTCCAAGCTGGAGCCTGTTTACTAGATCCCCACTGTGTCTTGTTTTGGGGTTGCCTAGAAAAAATTTACCTGCCGTGTGTGTGTGTGTGTGTGTGTGTGTGTGTGTGTGTGTGTGTGTTCCTTCCTCAGTTACTTGTAAATCACCCATTCTCACTTTCGAAATCTAAGACGCAGGACCCTTCCTTTTCTCCTTTGTTAAAATGACATATTGCCCAGTGTTATCTCATTGTCTTTGGAATTTTCATGCTTATGTGGATTCCTCAGGTGCCTGTATTAAAATTTGATTTTCTCCCTTAATCTGTCTCTGTTAATTTGATTATTAGCCCAGCTAGAAGAATCTAGAAAGTGGGAGGAAAAAAACTTGTTTTTTCAGCTCCCATATTATCTAGGTCTCTATTTTCAAGGCCACTTGCTTCCATTTAAGGGAACAACCATCAGGTAATAGAGTGGTACTGTCTGCCATAAAAATCCTGCAGCCCCTTGTATGACTGGGTCTCTCTGAGGGATGGTTTGAGTGAAGGAACAGCAAGATGATGTCCATGGAGGCCAAGACTGACCTCAGCCTCACTTTTGTCAATATGTTCCCCCTGGTGTCCTCAGCTCTGGCACTATAACAACTGGAGTCAATATCTGCTCTAATGTGTTTTGGTCTCATTAACATGGACTGGATTAAGCAGCCCGCATGGGCTTTTCAATTAGGAAGTTTCTGACAGTGTTTACAAAGGGATTAGATCCCTGCTTAGTATGTAATAGACCTGGCCTCTCCCTTCCTTCCTGCCTGCCTGCCTTCCTTCCTTCCTTCCTTCCTTCCTTCCTTCCTTCCTTCCTTCCTTCCTTCCTTCCTTCCTTCTTCCCTTTCTTTTTTTCTCTCTCTCTTTCCCTGTGTTTCCATGAACAAAGGAGTTTACCCTATTTCTCTTTCGGCGATATTTGGTCAGATGTGCTGGTATGCGTAAGCATGTGACTAATATCATTTAACCATCCCAAGTGACATCTAATCCAGCTGCCTATTGGAGCTTTTACTTTACTCCAGCCATTTTTTTGCACACCTCCAGCCCCTGGGAACTCACTACCTCAGGAGCCAGCCCTTGTGACTGACAGAAGGCCCTAATCCCAAGAAGGTTCTTTCTGGAGCTGAGCTGCACCCCCAGAGAGTTTCCCCTCACATCCAGCTTTGCTTTCCAGGGCCTGTCAAAGGCCGTATGCTGCTATTGCTGCTGCTACTGCTATTCTAGGATGACTATGACCGAGAGACAGAAATTTCATGCTGCAGGGTCGTCTCCCTTTGTGCGAACACCCGCCTTCTCTCAAGGGCTCCCCCTTTGCACAGAGGCTGTCCTCGCCGCTCACGGGCACAGGTGTATAGAGTCTCAATCACGCTGTAAGTAGCCTTTCGTTCTCATTTTTAAATTAAAAATACGCCATAAACGTTATTCCACATGGCATGCCCACTCTTCACAACAAAGCTAGCCTTTAAAGCCCTTCAGAGTCTTCCGCGTGGAAGCATCACGGCTTGCTTCACCGGATATCCCGCTTTTTAACATTTTTTTTCACAGCATCTTTGTTCATTTGGCTTTTCACGTCTATTGAACAATCTCCTCGGGAGAAACAGACATTAATGACATTCCTGGATCATTTGTCTTGATTTGACTCCTGGTACACACTGTTAGATGGCATTACGAGAAGTCCACGCCGGTACAGGTTGCCACGTCACCACCTGAGGGGTTTGCTTTCACGAAAACTTCACCTGGATCAGCTGTTTTCGTTTTTGTATTTTTCTACTAGTATATGGAAATAAAGCCATCCTGCGGTTGTTTTAATTTAACGTCGTTCCCGAAAGATTAAAGAAGAAAAGAAAAAGGAGAAAAGATGTCTTTTCTCAGGTTTGAGCACTATTTGTCTTTCTCTGGTGGCATAGTCTATTTGTACCCTTTGCTCATTTCCATATTGGGGTATTGATGTTTTTCTTACAAATTCCAGCGAGCTCTTAGATTGTAAAGACATTAACCCTGAGCGTGTTCTCCGTCAGATATTTTCTACAGTACTTTCCACTTTTATTTTAATCACGTTGTTCTTGTTTTCTGCCCAAGGGGACTCTGTCGGGGGCCCGGGGACAACCCTGGGCACTGACTGCTCAACCTGCACAACTGGCACCTTTGAGGTCCAAAAAAATGATAAAATATTAATGAAAGCTCTGTAGTAGGTGCTCTGAGTGTATCTTGTCTAGTCCTCCAAGCAACCATGGCAGAAATCGTGCCTATTTTACCAATGAGAAATGGGCTCATTCCAGGTCATGCAGTGTGCACATAGGAGGTGGGAAAGGCAGGCATTGTCTGTGGGTCACCTTGCCCTTTTCCACAATACCGGCAGCCTGTACAGAAGTAGGAAAACATCTGCTGCCAACATCTCCAGGTTTGTGACTTCCAACTCCCCTGGCAGAGGAGAGAATTACCATATTTGGGGGCAATTTACATCAAATTACCATGCACCAGCCAACAGCTGCCGCCTGGAGCGGGAGGCTGGCTGCACAGAGATGATCACATTCGTACACATGATAATGAAAACCCACGCTCGGGCCTCCACATTCTCCCATAAATATGGTCATTATGATCTTGTTGGCATTGCTTGTTGAATTCCATCTTGCAGATCGTTTGCCAGTTGCCTGGGGGAGATGACCCAGGCTTTTCCCTTCTCCTTTCTCTTAGATGTGACGCTGCTCAGGCTCACCCACTCTCCTCAGACTGTCCTCTGCCACAAAACTAAGGTTCTCAGGATGGCTTTGACCCAATCCTGCAAACATTTGTCAGCTGCCTCCTGGTGTATGTGGCGTGGGGGAGCTGGCAGGACTCTCGGGGCAGGCCCTCTCCTTCGTTGTACAGACGGACAAGTGCTGACAAAGAAGATAAGAAACAGAGTAGGGGTTAAAGCCCAAGATAAGAAAGGACACTTCATATCCATGCGCTGGATCCTGGAGGGGTGGCACACGCACCTGTCGGTGCACCTGGGTGTGAACAAGCAGGCCATGGGGCTCGGAATCCTGGCACACTCCATTGCTAGTAGTTAGGGCTTCCAACTATAAATAATAGAAGTCCTCTTTGGCTAGCCAAAGGATAGGGGGTGAGGAGAGAGGAGATTTTGTACAAGAACACAAGGAACTTCATGAATCCAAAGGCTAGATCAGGCCGTATCCCAGAAGGACTAGAAATAGGAAGTGGAAAGTGAATAGGAATTCAGGTGCCCTCTTGTCTGCTTCTTTCTGCAGAGTCTCTGACCATCTCTACCTGCAAATGTGTGTCCCCTGCTCCTTGCTCTCCATGGTGAAATGTGACACCCAAGGTACACCATTTATATGTTACAGGTCCAGCCAGCCAAAGGGTGGCTCTCTCTGGTATTCCAATTCTAAATTGTCCCAGAGAACCCAGGAATGGCTCTAACTGTGGGCAGACCTGAGAGACTCCAGGTAAGGGACACAGGGAAGATAACAAAATTGGCTTCTGCCATACCCTCAGTCTAGCAATTTTTACTGTCTGAAATTTTTATTGAAATAATTATAGATTCACATACAGTTGTAAGAAATAATACAGAGAGAGCTCTTATGCACTTTGCCCGGTTTGCAAAACTATAGTATATAATCACAACCAGGATATTAGTATTAATACAATCGACTGATTTTATTCAGACTTCACCAGTTTTTCCTTGTACTCAATTGTGTGCCTGAGTGTGTGTGTGCGTTTTAAGTTCTATACAATTTTATTTCATGTATCCAACGCCACAAGGATTCCTTGTGTTGCCCCTTGTCGTAGGCTAAAAATGCCACTGCCCTTCTCCCCGAAAGCTGTCCACAGTCTAATCTCTGGAACCTGTGAATGTTACCTTCAACAGCAAAAGGGACTTTGCAGATATGATCAAGGATCTTGAGATGAAAAGATTATCCTGGATTGTTTAGGTGGGCCCTTGTCTTGATCACAAGAGTTCTTGTAAGAGAGAAGCAAGAAGGTCAAAGAAAAAAGTAGAAAATGTGATGATGGATACAAAAGGTCTGAGTGATACAAGGAAGAAGTCACGTGTCAAAACATGCGGGCAGTCTCTAGAAGCTAGAAAAGGCAAGGAGACAGATTGTCCCTAGAACCTTCAGAAAGGACATAGCCCTGTCAACATCTTCACTTTAGCCAGTGAAGCTGATTTTGGACTCCCAGTCTCCAGAAATGTGAGAATAAATTTGTATTGCTTTAAGCCACTAAATATGTGGTAATGTGTGACAGCAGCGGTAGGAAACTAAGAGACTTTTTAATAATTACACCCACCTCTGTCCAAGCACCCCCAACCCCAGTAACCACTAATCTGGCTTCCACTTCTAAAATTTCAAAATGTTATATAAATGGGATTATACAGCCTGTAACCTTTTGGAATTGGTTACCCCCAGCTCCAGCCTCCTCTGTTCAGCCTAAGTTGTTGCATGTGTATCAGTTTAAAAAAATCATCCCCTTTATTGCTGAGCAGTACTCCATGGTAAAGATGTAAGTTTAGCAGTTTTTAATGCCCGGATATTTTATCTTTATTACAAGGTCTGATTAGGGATATTTTGATAATCGTCTCTTAGGGCAGGATGCAGAATGGAAACTTAAGATGCTTCCGTCTTCCCTATCACCTTGTCCGATACCCCAGGCCCCTCTAGAGCCTGCCTGCCAACTGCCCACCAGCCTCCGCTTGCATACCTTCTTTGACCAGTCACTCAGCACCTCCCAAGGCAGCCTGTTACATAGTTGTACAGCTCTGCCGGATGTGCGGTCCGCAGCGCAGTGAGGAGCCTCTCTGACTCTAATGTGCTGGGAGGGGAATGGTGTCAGACTCAGAGAACTCCCTAGAATGAGAGGACCTTCAGCTGGAAAGGGACTGAGTAAACGGTGGGGTTAGTCCTGAGAGGGGAGCTCAGGAAGAGGAACAAGTGTGATGGGGAGACAAGGCATCGTTTGGGACTGTTGAGTTTGAGATGCTGGAGGGAGGACCAAGAAGGGCCTCTGGGGCCCAGGAGAGAGAGTGAGCTGGAGATGCAAGCTTGGGAGCTGACGGTGTCCGCACGGCTGCAGAAGCCAAGGGATGAAGAGCAGGAGGCAGGGAGAGGAGAAAGCAGGTAGAGGGTGGGTGAAGAAAGAAGATCTGGGAAGAAGACAGAGAAGGACTGATTGCAAATAGGGGTCATAACAAAGAAAGACCTGGGGGCGGGTGCCATGATGGCTGTGACATTGGATAAGGAGGACGATGCACTCCTGAGCACAGCCACCTTATAAGGGGCACACCCCATGTCCCCGGCCCCATCAGAGGACTTCCCAGAGAGCATGGTCAGCATCGGTGACGCAGGTACCCTTCCCCCATTTTAGGTGAGGAAACTGAGTGGTGAAGGGATCTGCTCAAGGACGGGGCAGGGGTGGGATTGGACCAGACTGTCAGTTGGCTGTGTGGATTGTATCAAACACTTCGGAGTCAGCTGAGCGTGGATGGAACGGATTGGCTCAGACAAGTGGAGGGACTGGGGTGCCCAGGGCAGGAGGGCGTGGGTTCTGAGCCTCACGCTGGTTGGCAGCATCCCCAGTAAGGAAAGCTCTAGGAAAAGAGGCAGGACCAGGCAAAGTGGGGGAAATTCGGGTTGCTTAGAAGGAGCCAGCCTAGAGGGAGAGGCGGGAGACTCAGAGCAGACAGGAGCAGGAGTCAGAGCTGCGGCACGGAAGGGTCTCCTCCGCGCTCCGGGCCAGGCACTTTAACCAAAAGGTTCCTTCCCAGTCTTTCCTTGAAGGAGGGGAGCCGGTTCCTCCAGTGGCTGATGCTCCCCTCTCTCCGTTGCCCCTATCCCCAACCCCTTGCCTGGCAAGGAGCACCCGGGGATTCTGAACAAAGACATCAGTAACTAGAACAAGAGCGGACGGGTCTTAAACCAACCCTCCGCCGCTGCCAAGTCCTCCTCCCCCGTCCACACACCCCTGGGCTCCCGCAAACACTCCTTGGCTCTGACGCAGCACTGGGCCTTCTGGTGAGAACCCCTCCCGGGAACGCAGCCTTCTGGGCCGCTTTCTTCCGGACTGAGCTGTCAGGAGCCTCCACGAGATTTCAAGACGGCTCCCCTCCCCTAAGAAAGGCCTTTGTCTTTGTCTCCACGGAGTAAGCATGGGGGCCCGGGGGGGGGCGGGGAGTGTTAGAATAGAGGAGGATAAGGCTGGTCTGTGCCCCAAGGGAGCTGAGGATTGGGGGCAAGGGATGGCTAGACAAGGATGCCATTTATACCTTTAATACAAAACCTTTGGGAGCTCAGAGGACTGGGAGCTCACTGGGATATCCTGGAAGGATGGTAGGGTAAGATAAGCAGAGATGAAGGAAAGCTTTTTAAGTGGAGGTGGGTAAACACCCGAGGTACTGGCGAACAAGAGGTGGTCCAAAGTGAGTCGCCCTCAAGAGTGGATGGGGATGATGGGGAAATGGGAGAGGAGGCCAGAGAAGACCCCAGGGCCAGCCAGCTTGTGGGGCGCTGGACTGGCGGAGAAGCTTGCATGAGCACCGTTTCTCAGGCAGTGGGAGACCACTGGAAGTTTTTGAGCAAGGAGGTGACTTGCTAAGTCATTGGAGTGGAGAATAGATAGGGAGGGGGTGAGGTGGACGCTGGGAGAGCAACCGGCTGGGAGCCCTTGGTGGCCTGGATGGGCAGTGGGCATTGGGGTGAAGAAAGTGGGGCGCATGCAAAGAGTGTTTTCAACAGAAGGTAGAACTTAGGGAATGGGGGCTGATTGGCGAAAAGTGGAGGAAGAAGAAGCGATCAGGGATGTCTCCTGGGGCACCCAAGAGGCCCTTGGAGGGACAGCTGAGTCAAGTTAGAGAGGGGGAGAGGGTGGGGTGGCATCTTCTGGGCACAAATGTCTGTGTCCCTCTGGATATCTGTGGCTTCACATATGGGGGCTGGGAAGGTGGCTTTGCTCTGCGCAAGGCTTTGTTGCCTTCTGCTCTCACCCATCCTCTCCCAAACACGTGTGAGAGGCTTCGAGCAAGTGCATGGATGGAGCATGTGGTTTGTGGCAGGGCTGGGGTGCTGTCCCCAAGCAGGGCTGACTTAGGAGAGCTGTCTCAGGGAAGAGAGTAGAATTGGGGTGGCCAGCCACTGGCCACACATGGAATAGGTAGAGAGAGCACTATTTTCCTTTCCACTCAACGGCGATTCTGACTTCCACCTTTTCCAGAATTCCAGTGTTGGCTGAGTACCTCCCCTGTGCCAGGTAACGGCGGGTTCCAGCCCCAGCCCCTAGCCTTAAGGAAGTCCCAGTCTAATAGGGGAGGATGGCATGGATGTAATGGACTCTGGATAAAGGCGCACAGTGCTCAGTGCAATGAGAGAGGGCAGAGAGTGACAGGCCTGGGAGGGAGTCCTCAAAGAAGTTTCCTCTCTGGGACATGGGGAGAAGGGCAGATCCTGGAAAGGAAATAGCCTGAGCAAAGGCATGGAGGTTGGAGTCTATTCACGTAGACTGGAGCCTAGAAGGATTTGAGAAGAAAGACAGGAGATGGGAGGACAGTGAAAGCAGATTTAGAAAGGTGGGTTCGAGCAGATGCTGGTGACCTGGGCTCTGGCTTTGGGTGGGAGGCTCAGTGCGGGCTGCCAGAAGGGACGGTGGAAGGCCGAAGGGAAGGATGATGGAAGAGTTTCATAAAGGCAGAGGCTCTGATGGTGGCTGGGCCTGAGAGGTCACTGGGCCCTGGCTGCCTGCCTCTCCAGGACCTCTCAGTTTACATTACTGTCTGGGTCCTGACTCCTTTATATTACATTTCCAGATCACCCGCTCATAAATTCTCATCCTGCCTGCGGCTGGGAGCCCTTGAACAAGAGCAGCTTTGATTTAAAGATAGGAATAGCAGTAAAGGGGGAGCAAAACTATCTAGAGAAGAGCGCAGGCTTCCCTGGGGGCAACAATGTAATTAAAGTGGGGCCGGCTCTTTTCCTGGGATGGAGATGTCTGGCCCAGGCTCTGCATGGCCCTGAAAGCCTTCTTAGAGCTCAGCTGCAGGAAGATCAACACTTGCTACTTTCATTCACAGGCTAGCACATTCCCAGGTCCAGAAGGAAAGCCAAACTCGGAGCTGCATTCCCTGGCTCCATTCCAGACCCCTGCTATGATAAGCAGATCTCTAAACTTGCCTCTAACAATCCCCATCATGCCCTTGTATCATTCCCATCCCAAGGGTGGGAGTCTGGAGTGGACCTAGTGCCTTATCTGTGATAGATAGAATGTAGCAAACATGTGAGATGGCAATTCTGTGTTGAGGTTACAAGACCGTGGCCTCCTTCTTGCCGTCAGACTTTATTGCCTTCTTGGCCTGCACGCTTTGATAAAGTAAGCTGCCGTGTTGGAGAGGCCCCCATGACCAGGAACAGAGAGTGGTCTCTGAGCCACAGCCGGTAGGGAAGGTAGGTCTTCAGTCCAACAAAACACAAAGAACTGAATCCTGCCAGCAATCATGTGAATGAGCTTGAAGCAGAGCCTTTCCCAGATGAGCCATCCGATGAGACCACAGCCCCTGGGCTGACACCTGGATTACAGCCTCGTGAGAAACCACGAGGCAGAAGATATAGCTAACTTGTGCCCCAACCCACAGAAACTGTGAGATAATAAATGTGTCCTGTTTTAAGCTGCCAAGTTTTGGAGTTACTTGTTACACGGCAATAAATAATTCATACACCCCCTGATTTGAGCCAATGAATTCCTTGTTCTACATTTCAATGTTCCCCTTTGAATAAACGGGACAATAATACTCAGCACAGGGGTTGTTGTGGAGATCAGAGACAATGGCAGATGGCAAAGAGCTCTGTAAACTGCAAAATGCTGTGTACGTGGGATGCATTTTTGTGAATATGATTATCTCCGTGAGGGGTTAGGAGAACATGGTCTTGCCTCAGCTTCCCAACTAATAGGCCAGGTGACCTTGTTTAAGTCAGTTAGTCTCTCTGTCCTCAGTTGCATCATCTAAAATGGGGTCATCGGAAGGAATAGAAGAAAATTCAATTAAGCACCCAGCCTGTTCCTAGCACACAGCAGGACACTCCAAAAGAATTGCGGTTATAATATGTTGCTAATATGTTAATGTACTGGGTTGATAATATGTTGTTTTCATTATCATCATTGTGATTCTGGATGGGTGGATAAGATGGGCACTGTGAACACTGGCTCAGCCATCCTCACTCAGAGAGGCCAGCACCTGGCATCTCCAAGAGCTCGAGACTACCTGTCTGATCTCATCTGATGGCTGAGTGGGCCTCTCTAAGGGAACTGACGGCAGCGGGCAGAGTGAGCCTGCCCTGGGCATCGGCCTCAGCAAGGGCTAGTTAAGGCTGCATTACTACAGAGACAGAGGGCAGAGAAGCATCTGAGATGCAGGATGCAGAAGTAGAGCCTGGGCCCAGGGCCCATTCTGAAGTGGACTAGACCCTGGTGAATCTGAGTTTCTGAGACCATCCCAGAGAATCCTGAGGAGACCCTTGAAGTCCTTGACGGGACATTCAGGTCTTCTGAGCAGTAGTCGTGAAGTGGCAGAATTGGTCCCAGCAGCAAGATCCTATTCTGAGGATGTGGAGTGCTACTGGGAAGTGAAGGAGAAGAAGGAGGCGCAAAGGGCATCGTGGGGACAATGTGCTTGTGGTTAATCAACGCCTTTTCTCATCTCTCTTGCATGTTGAGTTCTGACTGGGTGGCTTCTGGCCTTCTTGTGGTCTGCTGGTGATGCACTCTCTGTACCCTCCTTGATCAGAGCCAGCAAGGCAGAGTGGAGCGATCAATCCAGAGAGACACGATGACTTACTTGCTCAGGGCCACAAAGCCAGTTGGTGGAGGAGTGGGGAGCAGGAAGTGGATCTGCCTGACTCAAAGCCTGGGGTGGGTTGGGGGGGAATCAGTCTGCAGAAGCTGAAGTTCTAAGGCTGGATTCATTCTTGTTCCTTAAAGAGAGAGGACAAAATTGCAGAGTTTAGCATATTTTAATCCTGAAGTGTTCAGTCCAAAGAATGACCCTCCTATAATGGCAGAGCCTGAGTGTATTCTGTCTTGCATAATGGCAGTCAATGACAGATCCTCTGAAGGGAGAGAGGTTCCAAGAAAGAGATCTAATTGGGATGGGTGAGAGGTGTCAGAGAAGGCTTCTTTAAAAAGGGATGAGATCTAAAGCAAGAATCAGCCGGCGGGGAGGGGGGAGGGAGTGAAAAAAGAGAGTCTCTGGAAGAAGAAATAACATGTACAAAGGCCTTGAGGCAGGGAGGCACATAGCATGTTCAGGGGATGGAAAGGAGGCCAGTTTTTTTGGAAGTCAGTGAACAAAGGGATGGAAGCTTCAGGCCAGAGTGTATAAGACCTTGAAAACCTTGATAAGAAATTTGGATTGTATTCTAATTGATTCAAGTCTCATTGTAAACAGTCAAGACCTTGGGGTAAGTAGGGGAGGGGGAGAGTGGTAGTGAGGGTATCGTTGGAGATGATGCTGTGTCCTAAGACTGGATGAGCAGTGGGTCTGAGAGGCGAATGAAGAATGAATAGATGAGGGAAACTTGTTGGCCAGCGCCAAATGCTTTTGAACAGGGCAGCCTCAGTTTCCCTAGGCAGCATGGTGCTGGGGAGCTTGCTCCAGATTTTAAAGTGTTGGGACAGTCAGAAAACATGGCACCCATTCATGAGCTCTCCAAGGTCCTATAGATAATTACCCTGTGATAATTGTTAAAGGGAAATAAGAAACTAACACAGTCCCCTTTTGCCCCAAGAGCAACCCCAAGGTCTGTGGACACCACCTGTGTAAAAAGACAGCTTGCTCTCAAGGAAATAAAGTCACCTTCCCCAAACCAAGGGTACCGTGGAAAGAGCACTGGAAACCTGGGCTCAGTTACCATGACTTTGCCAACTAGGTATGAGGCCATAGGTAGGTCCCTTCCCTTCTCTTGCCTCCGTCTGGAAAGGGCTAATTACCGTGCCTTTGTGTCACCTTGAAGGAGGACAGTGCTCTGCGAACCATAAGGTGGTGCACTTGGGTAAAGGATATTCCTTGTGGTGCAAGGATGAGAGGAAAGGAAAGGAGTTCGCAGTCCTAGAAAACCAGACATTTAAGTGAGGAGAGAAAAGACATGTGCACAAGTGAAGATAACAAAATAGAAAAGCAACAGGGAGATGGAACTGGAAGGCACCGAAGCCGAGCCTGGAGTCTAAACAGCACTGAGTCCAGCAAGTTGCCTGGCTGGACCCAAGCCTGGGGCCGTGTAGGGGAAGAATGGACGAGGCTGGAGAAACAGGCTAGAGTCTGGCCTTGCAGGGCATCAAATGCCAGGCAGAGCAGTCCAGGTTTTATTCTGAAGACAGACCCTGCAGCGCCCAGTGCGGATCCAGTACCTTACTAGAAGGCCACGCAGGGCTGGGGCACAGGACCATGTTGGAGACAGGAGAATCTTGGCTCTCTGGGAGGCGGGGCTCCTTAGACATGTGTGCATGCCCGATTTACTCTTCCTTGCTCATGACTTTGCCCTCGCCAGCTGGGAAAACTTGACGAATCACTTACCCGCTAAGATCTCAGTTTTCCCTCCTGTAAAATGGAGCTGGTAATGCTAACCCCTTTAAAGTGTCGTTGTATCACACAAGAAAACACATAACACACGTGATGTAGACTCCCTATATGCTACCCAAACCACCAGGCTCTCTTCTCACTATCCAGGGACTTCCGCCCCATTCAAGTGGACATTTGGCACCCTTTCTTTACACCCCACAAAAGGAACTTCTCTTTTCTGTTTTCGCGTAGCCTTTCCCAGCAAGGGGTTCTGATATCTGCGTGAAGCGGCCCCACATTCTTCAAAAGACGTGTTTGGAAACAAGAAATTGCTAGAGAGATGATTCAGTCTTTGGCCTCAGATTGTGTCTGGACATAAGCAGGCCCATCTGCAGAGCCGGCACTGCCAAATTCTGTCACTCGTGCTCCATATGGTCCGTGCTCCCCCCATCCTTTCCCCCAGAAGCGGCAGTCTGTGCCCGTCTCTCACTCCACATTGGTTGCTACGCAGAAAATTCAGCTAGGGGCGTCTTGGCTCCGGGGGGTGAGGCCTATCTGCTCCTCTCCTGCCTGGCCTGGGAGAGCTATGGAGCAGAAGATGAGGGTGGATGCTGGGCTCCTTGGGGCTTTCTTACTTCACGTCCACATAGAACCACAGTGTGGAGTCCCGGAACTGAGAGGCGCAGAGGGAGGCTGTCAGCTCCTGCTTTAGAGACAGAGAGAGGTCTCTTCCGCAGGAAAGTAACTTCCTGAAAATGCACGCTCTGTCATTCACCAGCCCAAACCCCCTGTCCTAAAGCAGAATGATGTTGAAAGGCTTCTTTCAACCACATCCTTGCCTGCAGGCAATGTGACTTGGCTTTGGAAGACCCCAACTCACGCCAAGCTGTGTGACCTTGGGTCTTCGCATAGCCTCTCAGATTCCCCCTTTCCGTGTCTGTGACCTGCAAGTAGTGACTCCTGCCCTGTTCACATCATAGGTTGGTCGTTGGGGTCTAATAAGGTGATGGACGTCAAAGAGCTTTGTGAACTGTAGAGCAGCAGATCTCAAAGTGCAGCCAGAGAATCCCCTGGGAACTCATTGGGAGTGCAAATTCTTGGCCTCACAGCAAACCTACTGACTCAGAAGCTTGGAGGTGGACGCAGCAAGATGGGCTTTCACAAGCTCTCCCAGTAACAAGCTTAAGGATCCATCTGTGGAAAAACAAGCACATGGATGGGACCGTCCCCACCTCATCATTGGTTTGGCTCAGGAACCGTCTTAAGCGTACGGGGGCCTATGCCACGTTGGCTGTATAGCTCTTTTGTTGCAAACGGTCTAAGGGTTAAAGACCTTCATGATTTTTCATCTGGGAAAATCCATTTCAAAAGATTCATGATGTTCATGATCAGGTTGAAAAAACAACTTCCCAGGGAGATATAAACCTGGGATGGCAAACTCAAAGCCTGCCGGAGCTAAGCAGGCAACATGAATAGGGAAGAGGCTGGGCTGGGGCAGAAGGCAAAGCCAGGCTGTGCTGCAGAGTTCAGACCCAACCTAAAGGCATAAAAAAATTAATAATAAACTCCTGTGCTGGCCAAACAAAACACATATGTTAGACAGATCTGGTTCAAGGCCTGCCAGTTTGTGACTGGTGTAAATGTTGGGGGAAAAAAAGATTTAACCAACGCTTTGGCCTTGGCTTAATTGTCCTAGGGGGGAAAATGTATTTGGCATACAGTTATAATCCCCAGTTCAGCCTGGACTAAAACGGCATGGTGTCATTAATTCACTCACTTATTCATTCCACAAATACTCTTTTCTAGGTCCTGTGCTAGATTTGGGGGACCCAAAGCTGAATCAGAGACTCTCTCTATCCTCTAGGGGCGCGGGCATGGCTGTGAAGGCCTCCGGGGCATTGTCTTCCAGCATCTGTGGAACACTCTTCAGTGAGATAATGAGTGCTCCCTGAGAAAGTGGTTCAGGGTCACTTAAGCACGGAAAGCACCGAGTTACACAAGTTAAACGTAGTACTTCGCTGCAGGTCTTCTCAGAGCCTTTACTGTGCCAATGTGTATTACACATTAAATGACCTGGGCCTGTCGAGGTCTCTAATGGGCCTGGATGTCCCGACCTGACCGGGGGGCTGGGGAGTAGCAGATGTGCCCCTCCCAGCATGGCCGGCAGGGATTTAGCTGCACTTAGGCGAGGGGGGCCTCCTTCCCATGGGCCTCCTGATGAGGGGTGGGTAGAGAAGACACCCACTCCCTTCAGGGTTCTGCAGTGGAATGCTGAGGGGACCATCCTCAAGAGGTGGATTTGACTTTCTGCGGCAGCAAGAGGGCCTGGAAGGGTTGAATCCCGGGGTCCCGGGTCTCACCTGGCATTTAAGAAATATGGCCGTGCTGGCAGAACTGCCTGTGTCTTGTGCACAGCCATGGTGAAGGCTACTCATGTCAGTTTCTGGGTTTTATGGCCAAGGAAGGGGGAGAAAGTGATTCCATGTGTACAAATGAGGTTTGATCCCTCCTGCAGTGTAGCCACTGCTCTGCCAGTGAGTGTGAGGAAGCCTCAGACAGAGCCTGCAGTTACATTAACTGCCGCTTTCAATCAAGGCTAGATCTGACTTCTACAAACAAAATGGGGAGGTTCGGACAGATCTGAAAACGAATCTCCTGCTCTCTCTTCTCAACCCTCCCCGCTCACTGTCCGTGGCATTCTCACTCTCCTTCCTTCCTCTCTCTGCCGTATATGAAGTTGGTCCAGTTTGAGACTTGATACCTCTTTGTTCTGGAAATCCCATAGCAAAGGCAGAATGAATTGCACTTGGTCCAAGATCATCTTTCACGGGATGAGGATGGAAGTCTGTTCATGGAAAAACACAAAATGTAACAAAACAACAACAACAACAACAACAACAAAACCCCCATCATCTCAGAAAACATAATTCCTGGAAATCATCTCTAAGAATTAACTTCATGTTCTAATTAAAATTTACTCTAAAATTTCCTCCAAAGTGTCCCTTGTGACTCCCTTTAGGTGTATTCAATTTCAGGTAAATTCCACTTTCTCGACAAATCAAGTCCTATTTAAGAAAACGACGGAAGTGGGGGAGAGTTTACTCTGGAAGAATCAGAAAAAGCTGGGGGCAGAAAGGGGAGGCATTAAAAATACATGTAAGTACACACACACACATATGCATATATATATGCTATTTAGCAGATATATATATGTATGTGTGTATGTGTGTGTGTTTACATGTTACATATATGTCACCTACCGTGTACTCAACACTGCTGGAACCACGTTCCCATGTGGTTCTCTCACCTATTGTATAACCTATGTTCTCTGCGGTCCAGGCCATCAAACGGACTCTCTCAAGGCTGTATGGGCAGCAAAAGACAGCTCTAGGGTACGAATCTATTCGTTTTCAGACCAATCTATTTTGAGCCTGGGATGGGCCTCCGAAAGCTTGGATAGTTGGGGGAGGGGGGCGGCAGGAGAGAAAGGTTTGACTCGCAGGAGCAGCAGGAGGTGCCTGCTGCTGCCTGTCTTTGTGACAGAAGGGAGAGGGATTCTCCCCACAGATGGGCCTCAGGGATTTCTTTCCTTCGCTTTGTCCTCAGTTCTTCTCGTTGGCAGCCCCTGGCCGGTCCTTCTGTAGGGGATATGCCACCCAGCCATCCAGAATTGTACTCCCAGACCAGGAGAAACAGGGCAGGAGCTTTCCTCCCAAACAGTCTGCAGGATGGGTCCCCAGACATCAACGGTCCCATGAGAATCCGCTTGTATAGATCCACCACCAGCAGCGACAGCCTGCTCAGCTGTGTGATCCGAGAGCGAGGCTCACATGTCTAGGGGAACGGAGGAGGCTATACTGCCCTGGGGCTCTGGCTTCCATCTAACCGAAACTAGGGAGAGCATCTCATCTCTTTCTCAGATTACGACAGCTCTTGCTTTCGTTCTCGACCTGCCTTTGGTCTGTGTGTTGAAGGTAGCTTTGAACCCGTGGGAGCCTCCAACAGGAAGCCCTTCTCTTCTTTGGGATTTAAAGGATTGCCGATCCCCCCAAAGACAGACTCAGAACTGTCCCCAACCTTCCTGTGATACAGACACAGGAACTGGATTCTCTGCAGACACTGAACATGGAGTGTAAAATGAGGGAGGTCATGGTCCCATCTTAGCCACAGCTAGGACATCACGATCCAGCTACAACCAGCACCAAGCGTATACTCCCGTCAATAGCTGGTGGGTGACTGTATAAATAGGAACAATGCTGCCAAAACACCTGTCGACCCAAGTTGTTTCCAAGGCCACAGCCGCTACTGCTTTCGCATTGTCTAACGTTTTTTTCCCCAACCATGTTTCTCCGTGGGACGTTAATAAGTGTTATGTGGGGGAGAAAGGAGGTTTCCGTGGTAAAATAAGGTTGGGCAAAAGCTGAACGAAAGAAAATTAATTAGGTTTCTTTCACTGAAAGACTGGAAAGGAAGGACGTCACAGAATGAGGAGAAAGGAGCGTGAAGAGTGGTCCGCCGCCCCCACCGCTGCTGAGAGGTCCCTCACGCCAGGCAGGGAGCCATTGGGCTGCTCCCATAGCGATGTTCGGTGTGTTTCCTGGGACGTTTTCTCCCCGGCCCCTTCTGTAGCTCCACGGTCTCCCCGGACTGGGGTTGTGTGTCGTTTAGGATTAGATTTGGCTGCACATAACAAAGAACTCACAGTAGTATGTATTTTCCTCTCACATTAAAATGTAAAGAGGAGGCAGTTAAAGGCTGGCAGGGCAGAGTCATGGTATCAGGAAGCCAGACTCTTGTCTAGTAGCGTTTAGTGTTACAGAGGAGAAGTTTGATGCCTATTAACTCCATCGACTCTCTTACAGTGTTCTTTTTTCCATCAAATTTTTAAAAATCACCGAAGTAGGTCTAGATGTGTGTCTCTTCTCATTACTTTTCCCTGGTGGCCAATGAACCTTTTTTATCTAAAGATGCAATTCTTTAGCTCAGGACAGTTTTCATCTAGTGTGGCAAGTATCACTGTCAAAATTAATGTCTTTTTTCCCCCTCTAATCTAAGAGAAAGGTGGCACAGAGTCACCTTTGTTGACCTCTTTGAGGCAAGGAAATAATTCTTTGTGTAAAAGTTCCGATCCCAACGCCACAGAAACATTATAATCTATCACCTGGATGAGTAGGCAGCAGGCTTTTCTGTGTGAGGGCGGGAAGGTCTCCAGGATTTGAGCATCCCCTTGAGCCCCTCCGGACCCTGGGTTGCAGTCCCAGTTCATTGGTGCTGATGAAAACAGAAAGCGGAAAGTCATGCGTGGCCTGCTCTGTGCGGTAGCCCGGACAGAGGACGCAGTGTATCTACATCTCAGGATACTCACCAAGCCAGCTGGTCTTTATTTCTCACAGTGGACCCACTGTCTCCAGTATCATATAGCCATGGGGCGAGTTGGGAACATGAATGTTCGACACTCCAGAGGTGACACTTGATAATCCCCTCTGGCTACTGTGTGACTTAGGGTGACTCAGGTGACCCCTGTGTTTTTGATGACCCACCAGAGCCAAGCGACCAAGAGAGTGCTGCCTTCACCCCACTAGTCACTGGGGTACCTCATGATAATATCTCTGGGCATTATGTGATTTAGGAACAAGAACAGAACTCCTCATTCTGGTGATGGACTGGCGCACACGAGAGAAGCTTCAGTTGGTGGGGAAAGAGGATTCTGGACACTCCTGTACATGATTATTTCTTTAATTATTTCTCTGTTTTTGTCATGGAACAGACCACCCCTCAAACTTAGTGGCTTAAAACTTACTGGTTTAAAACATTCATAATTTATTATTGCTTACAATCTGTGCATTGGCAATCTAAAGTATTCTTTTGCAACACTTTTAATATCTAAAAATAAAATATCTTTCCAAAAACATTTTTAATCACTCATTTGTGTGTCTGCAATCATCTGACTTAAATGGGGCTGGAGGGTCCAAGAGGACCTCACTCACATACCTGGCAGGTTGTGCTGGCTGTAGGCTGGGTGCCTTGTTTGTCTTCCATGTGGCTGCTCAAACTCCAGTAGGCTAAACTGAGTTTCTTAACAACACGGTGGCCTTAGGCTTCCAAGGGTTAAAGTGGGAGCTACAAGGCCTAGGCTTAGAAGTCACAGGATGTCACTTCTGCTGCATTCCATTGGCAGAAGCAAATCACAAGGTCAGCCTCCATTCAAGAGATGGAAAAATGAACTTCACCTCTTTCTTGATAGGAGGAGTGTCAAGGTCACATTGTAGAGAGGCACAGACACAAAGAGGCATGATTCATTGGGGACCATTTTTAGTAATCTATCACACTCTCCTTTGAGGATTTCTATTACCTCTAGAGGTATAATAGACCTTAGATCTTCCTTCCACAATTCTTTCTACTAAAGCTTAATCTGTCTTTATCTGTGTTCTCTGGGTTCTAGGAGAATGTATCAAAAACATATTATACACAATTTTCTCATTTGATTTTCTACAGTGTCCAATCTGACTTTCATTGACTCTCTTACCTTTTTATTCAGCAATTATGCTTTTTGTTTGAAAACAAGCTTGTGTTATTTCAGACCAATTCTTTTTATAAGTGCGATGTCCTCCTGAATGTAACTGAAAACACAAATTAGAATTTTAGCAAAGTTTTCTCCTCTTTCTTACAATAAATCTAATTCGAGAGTTGTTCCTCTTTAATTCCTCAGATACAGTCTCTCTCTCTCTCTCTCTCTTTCTATTTTGAACTATTGAATCTCTTTTCATATCTAATGATTTTTCTCTATTTGCTCATCCTAACAGATGGGGAAGTAAGATTTGTTCAGAATTGGGAGCGGAGATAGGTTTGATCAAAGATTGTGTGAATATTTAGTTAAATCTTTACGTTCCAGATAAGCTAAGAAGGAAAAAATTAAATCTGTTGTGTTTTTACCTTTCGAGGATAGGGTTTCCATGGGGTTTGAGAGAAAAGCGCCAAAAGGAGCCACATGGCAACAAACCTTTCCTGATTTGTTATAGCAACCTGAAGCGCATCTGCCCTCATTGGAAGCTAGTTACAGGGCAGCCCGGCTTTGTTTGTTGAGTCCGCTGGGTCAGTTGTTGGCTGAGTGCCGTAGCCCACCATTCAAAGTCCAGGCACCAGTCTGACTGACCTCCAGAGGTGCGAGCAGGATTGTGATTTCTACTCCTCTTCTTCCCTACAGCTTTGTATCCCCTTGAGAGCTTACATTTTAAGTTTTAGGGAGTCAGTGAGACACTTAGAGGGCCCTTATTCTTCAGATAAGGTTTTACATTCATACAGTGATTCCCATCCCAGTTAGCCCTCCTTCATCGCACTACATCTCACATAAATGTCTCAAACTTTTGGCAAGTGCCAGCTTCTGTTGACATTCATTCCTCACACAGATTGTTCTCTATTTTACATTCCTTTGGTCAATGAAATAGGGATTTCGAGGATGAGGGAAGGCGTGCGAGTTCAACCATAGGCTCAGGTGATTCTATTATTCCACGTGGAGACAGAAAATCAGAGCTAGGTCCCGGATGAGGTGAGGAGTTAGAACTATAAGTCCCCACTTCCCACTCGAAAGGACCAAAGGCCTGATGAAAAGTGGACAAGAAAAAAATCCACTTTCTTGTTTTTCTGAACTTGTGCTCTTAATTCCCACAGCGAAAGTCCATAGATGCTTGTAGCACAAATTCCAAAAGAGAGAAAGCGTGGCGAAAGACAGACAGACGACAGACAGAGACAGAGAGGCAAAGAGAGACAGAGATTCCTCGCCAAGTAAGAGTCAGGCAGCACAAGAAGCAGCAGAATTAGAGCAGGAAATTGAAGATCTGATCGAGATCATAAACTTAATACTTTTTAATAAAATATTTTTAACACACCGAGGACACATAAAACAAGAGCAGATTTTAAAAACAAGCCAGTAGAACGTTTAGACATTACATTATAATCGTTGCAAATTTAAACCCCAGTGGGTGAGCTATCAGACACCGTGAAGAGAATTAGTGAAAAGGAAGGTGGGACTGAATGCAACACTGTGAATGGCAGATGCTGAAACTGAGAAACAGGAGAGAATAAAATGAGCGGCTCCAACATACACTTACTCCGTACTTAGCAAGGTTAGAACCAAGAGGAAATGGGAGAGGCACTGTTAGAATGGCTGAGAATGTTTGAAAATTGATGAAAGACATAAATCGCAAAGTAACAACTGAGACTATTCCAGAATTGATTTACATTACAAATTTACAAGTACCAGATGAAAAATTTTTAAATCTTAACTCTATCAGAGTAAAACTACACACCAGAGACAAAGAGAAGATCTTTAAATTTAGAGACTTCTTGAAAATGACAATCATATAGGACATTCTGTTGACATTCAACAGAATGACTTCTCAGCAGCAATAATAAAATTCACAAGGCAATGAAAAATATTTATCACCCTAGAATTCTGTAATTCACCTCTCCACTCAAAAAAATAAATACAAATAAAAATAATTAGACTTGAAAGTGGTTGAAATAAAATCATTTTCAGACAAATGCTGAGCGTTTACCACCAATAAGATCCTTTCTAAAAGAAATACCAGGATATACTTTAGGAAAAAGAGATTCAAGCTCAGAAAGGAGGAATAGAACATAAAAAGCTACGTGGAGAAAAGAAATGATAAAGTGGTTAAATCTAAATATGTGTCGAATGTATAAAATACTACTAATAATCTGAAAGATATAAAAATGAGGTGTGACCTAAAATCTTGGACAATAATAAGACAGGAGAGGCGTGAAAAAGTCCAGGGTGTGTTAAGGTTCTTGAATTTGGGGGGAAGAAGGTTGAGAGAGTAAGTAACTTGATACTTTCCAATATGCATATCAAAAATCAAAGGTAACCAATAAAAATAGGAACAGTATATATCATCTCTTAATGAGTGGAGGGGAAACAAGCAATAAAAGAAGATTCGATCACATTGACAGAAGGCAAAAAAACAAGAAAGCATGGTAAATATAAAGCATTCAATAAAATGGTAGAAATAATCCAAGAAAACTGATCGTAACAACATTTGTAAATAGAACAAAGTCTTGGATGAAAGAATAGAAATTCTCAGATCAAAATTCTTATCAAAAGCCCTATGCAATGTAGTGTAGGTAAATATTGACCCCCAAAAAGATGATACAGATATTTGGACAAAATAGACATTCGTGTCAAAAGCTTATTAGGAATAAAGATGGTTATTACATAGTGATAAAAGGAACAATTGCTAAAAATATATAAAGTCTCAAATTATATAAAAACTCTAAGACAGGGGCAAGTTTGGTGGATTCAAAGGACAGAAAGATGGCTAGTGTAGCTCTAAATTGTTCCATCCAGGAACATCTTCTCTCATTCTATACCTATTCTCAATGTCATCTCTCCACTATTTTGACCTCCATAATCACCTACAAGCAAGGACTTCTACGAGCTTTTCCCCAAACTTCAGGATGTCTGCTGACCATTTCCATCAGGGTCCCCAGGCACCTCACACCCAACATGCCCCAAAGCATACCCCTCATCCCTACTTTCTCTATAAATATACTCTTCTTCCTGTGGTCCTGTCTTTGTGAGCTTGTCATCATCAACATATCACCCAAACCAGAAAATTAGGAGTCTTCAAGTGGACCACAGCCCAATGTCCACAGGTCTTTGCATGGCAAATAAACACAGCAAACTAGATGTTGTTTGGGAAGAGGTTTGGAGATTAGGAATCAGCAAGAAGAGTTAGAGTATATTCTTTTACATTTTTGTAATTAATTTTTCTAATGATAAACAATCCAAACAAAAAGATGTGAACAAGTTTTAAAAGTAATTCAAGATCCCAATTCCTCAAAGGCAATCACCTTAATAGTATACATCATTTCTGAACATCTAAATGCATATATAGCTATCGATATATGTATATATATTTTAGATTTTTGCACAATTGTGAACATATTATATTACTGTCTAGTTTCTAGCTTTTATCACTTAATGTATTCCGATGTCTTTTCATATCAGTTCTTTTTTAACATGTGCATAATATTTTATTTTATGACTATATCTTAATTCATTTAACAAATTTCCTAATGGACACATAAAATATTTCACATTTCCCAGAAGCAGCTGCAGTGAACCACTTTGGATGTGTATCTTTGTGCATTTGAGTGAGAAAATCTGCAGAATAAATTGCTAGAAGTTTAATGTCTGGGTCAATGGATAGTCACATTTTAATCTTTGATAAATGCTGCCAGATTGCCTTTGAAAACGTTTCCTCAATTTAACCCCTTCCAAGTGGGTATATATTTCCCTACCATCTCACTAGTATTAAACATTATCATCCTTTAAAAGTGTTTTGCTAATCCGATAGATGAAAACATATTTTTGTTGTTTTAATCTGTATTTCTTTGTTACTTTGAGCAGTGTGTTTCTCTATTTCTTTTTAAGTGAATTTCTAGTTCAAGTTTTCTGTACATTTACTTTTGGGTTGTTTTCTTTTTTATTGAGTTGTAGAAAGTTCTTTTTACATTAACACTATTAACCATTAGAATGTAGTAAATGTTGAAAATGTTTTTTTCCTCAGTTTGTCATTTGCAGTTTTATTTATGATGTAGTTTGCCTCACAGGAATTTTAATATTTATGTAGTTAAACCTTTTCTTTCATGATTTCTGGCCTGATTTGTATTTCATCACAGTTGTTCTTAATGAACTGTTAATGATTTTACTCTCTAGTTAAACATGACTTCCTTGAGGGCAGAGGCTGCCTCTGACGCAAGTCTGCAGATCCCCACGCCAGAAATCACTCACCTCCCCGACCTTGGCTCTGATAAGTGCTCAATAAACAAAAACATTTTTAAAATTTTATTGAATTGAAGAGTTCAGTGTACTATGAAATTAGCAAGCACAGAAAATTTAATTTCAAGACTGAGGACGAGGGAAAAGCTCTAAGGTAAGTTGGCCTACAAACCAAAATGCGCAGTGAGTTAGAAAGTGTAATTTCAACCAATAGGTGAAATAAAGATCAAGGGTAATTCAGCTGGTACTAGGAAATTATTAAAAAGATCACAAGAAATATGTTCTATATTTGTTTCATTTTAAAAGCTGTCTTGTACTGAATTATCTGCTTCCAGAATCAGAGTTTAATATGGAAGAGTCATAGTTTAATATAAAAATAGTCACGGTTTAATATAAAAATCAGAATTTAATATAAAAATAACACAGTGGGGAGTTCAGATGATAATCTGGATGTCATGTAAACCACACGCTTGATGGACCACTTTAGCCACGTGAGCCTCCTGTGCCTGCCTCTCACAGGTGGTGAGGTACACTCGATGCAGGACACCTGCAGAGAGAAGACGGGCAGAGCCTTCGGTGCGAGACCCGTGCGCTCAAGCGATGAAATGCTCGAGCTGTTTACATTCTTCCCACAGCTACATCAAAACTTGGGAAAGCTCTGTAACTTTGGGGAAATCCCTTGGCCTCGGTTTGGCGACTTTAAAAACAAAGGGGTCACTGGGTGATCTTGGCAGCCACTTCCCAAACAAATGGAGGTCCAGGAGTCTATGAGAATCTTCCTGTGTGGTTTCCAGGGTCCTGCCTTCCTGGGATTCTCTGGAGATTCAGTCGGAGGTAGGAAGGCAAGCCCGTCACAGCTGTTACCGGCTGTTCTGTGAGGCTGCTCTGGGAGCCCCCACGCGTGGCAACACCGATGTCTGTATGAGTTAAATTAAATTCCAGGGTCTGGTGTGAAGCTGGAATGGGCCTTGATGTTTTCATCTGCTGCTGGGTCTCTGCGCAGCCTATCGCTTCAGGAGAGATAGCAGAAGGGAAGGGGAATGGAATGGAAGGGGCCGTCTTCTCGCTCTTATTTGTGTAGGGTCCATAGTCGTTTATTATGTAAATTATACCCTGGTCATTTCCTAAAAAGACTCAAGATAATTGATTAATTCACTTGAATAACAGGTACTCTGTGCCTGCTCTCTGCCAGACGCAATGGTGGGGTCTAGAAGAGATAGAAACACATGGAAAAAAATGACTACTGTATTTTCCATGGTATTGAGAGAAGCATGGATGTAAAGGGCTATGAGGACACAAGGAAGGAGTCAGCAGTTGTGATAGAGTGAGCCTGGCAGAAGAAAAATGAGGGGAAAAGGAACAATACTTTCTGCGTGCCTTTTAGGAGGCAATATGTCATAATGATTAAGAAGACGAGCTTTGGAGACAGGTGAGACTGGGTTCAACCCCTCTCAATCTCAGTTTCCTTTTATACAATATGGGCGAATAGAACTTCCTTTGTTGTGTTGTTGGAGAGATTGAATGAAGAATGTGTAGAAAGCACTGAGTATGATGTCCAGCACACAGCAAGTGTGTAATACACGGTCGCTCTTATTATCATTACTGTGCAATCCATCATCAAGATGGGCTTTATCATCAAAGATTGCATTGTGTTAATTTTATAGATGAGGGGAAAAAAACGTTCAGAGAGCTAATATCATTCTCCCAAGGCCACACAGCTTGGGAGGGGCAGAAGCAAAATTCCAACTAACTTCAAAGCCCATTTTCTTTCCACTGCTGTGATGCCTCTGAAGGACGTTTTCCCAGAAGACCTGAAATTTGAATTGAGTGATAAAGAATGAAAAGAAGTTACTTAGTGGAGGTTAAAGGCAAAGAAATGCCAGGCAAAGGGACTTAGCATGTGCTAAGTCACAGAGACAAAGAAGGAATGAGGTCCAGGGCTGGGGAAGGGAGAAAGTTTGTAAAGCTCTGAGTTTCTGAAGTTTCCTTCAGTAGAGGAGGATGAGTTACAGGCCATGAAGGTAGACCAGATGGAGGACTCAGCAATTCTGTCTTGTTCTCTGTCTGCCCCAAAGTTGAACCCTCACAACAAATAGGAATTAGAATCACACCTGTCCCATCTTCTGCGGACATGATCTGGTGACCCTGTGAGTTGCTGGTTCCCATTTGACCAATATTATCTTCATTGCTAGAGGCAATCTAGGTCTCTTTCTCCATTGTACCCTACTTCCAGACTCAAGAGGTTTTCTGTGTATTCGTGGTTATTTTGTTTTTTAAACCAACCAAAGGGAGAATCAAGATAGGGAGGAAACTCTCTCACAACCTGGCCTCAGACTACTCAACAGGGCTTGCTTTAGGGGCTGCAGATTAGGGAAAACCTGAGTAGGGCTAGGTTCTGTTTTGAGAGGCGTTCCAAGTCTGGTTGGGGACACCGGTAGCCAAACTCAGCATTACTGTCAAGCTGAACTTAAAGTGGGTCAGTGGCAAGACCTAGGGACAGAGAGGAGAGTTTTGGCATCCTCGTCACCTCCACCAGCCTGCTCTTTGGTAGTCTTTCAGTTTTTGTAAATGGTGTCCAATTGTTTTTCGTTAGGTAAAACCATGTGTGATAGCCAGAATTCTAAGATGACCCTCGCTCTTGTATAACTCCTCCCTTTTGGGTGTCGGGCGGAACCTAGAAACATGGTATCATTCCAGTGATTATGTCATGTTACATGGCAAAAGAGGTTTTGCTGGGTGGTCCCGACTTCACCAGGTGATCTCTTTAAAAGCAGAGCATTTTCTCTGGGTGGTCACAGAGGAAGAAACCCGTGAGACCTGCTCCTGCCTGGCTAGAAGAAAGCAAATGCTGTGCGGGGAGGTGGCCTCCAGGTGCCGACAGCTGTCCCCAGCTGAACTAGAGAAAAAACAGAGATCTCCGTCTCACACATTCAAATGGTCTAATTTGGCCCACAACCTGAAAGAGCTCAGAAGTGGATTCTTCTCCCAGAACCCCAGAAAGGAATGCAGCCTGGTTGGCAACTCGATTCCAGCAGACCATGAGCAGAGAGAATTCAGCCATGCTGTGCTGAAACATTTGACCTGCAGAACTATGTGCCAATAAATGGGTCCTGCTTTGAGCTCATACATTTGTGACAATTTGTTATGCCGCACTAGAAAACTAATACGAGGACCCCATACAGATATTAAAAGAAACATGTGTCAAATACTGTATTTAACTCATTAATTAATACAAGACTCTGTAAGCTGAAACAACCCAGATGAAAGGATTCACAGAGCTGCAAGTGTAGGCATTCAGGGAATGTGAAAAAGATACAAAAGTAGTCAATATCCACAGAGCAATAATTATGGTAATTTCAATGGACAAAACCATTTGCATTTCTATGTACGGAATCAACACATCGCTCTGAGTTTTATTAAGCTGTAACACGGCTCTAAAACAATGAAAGAAGCAGATAACCTGAAAGAAAGGGTTATCTAGAAGGACCAGATAAGAGTTATCTAAAAGGTGCTAGAAGGACTTCCAGTAATCTTTATTGCCTAGTTTAAAAGACTCACAATTTTCCTCATAAGTGGAAATGAAGCTTCAAGCTAGGCCACTACTGCCACATCCCTCCCCCATGTATTGCCACCGCTAAATCCCGCCACACGGAGATTGCAGAGTGGCCACAGGCTGGATTCAGTGAGGCAAAGGGCCGGAGGGGCTCAGCCCAGCCTTGACTGGTTATGAGTCCTTTCACATGCTCCGACGTTCTTCACCACTGAGCCCACCATCCTGGCTCCTATGATTCTGTCTTCCCACAAGACTCCTGTGGATAAGGCAGAACAGGTAACAGTTACCCCGCCCCACCCCACGTGTTGCTAAGGAAACTGAGGCACAGCAAGGAGGGGGGATCATGTCCAGGGTCACTCAGGAAATCAATGACATGTAAGGCTCTGGATCTCCTCCCTTTCTGTTCAGGTCTTGCCTTCTCCCCCGGACCCCTTTTCCTCAGGTGGGTGAACTTTCTGTCCCTCATCCCTTTGCCTTCTATGTGGTGAGTTGGCCTCGCTCCACACTGCAGGGCTTGGCTCGTGACTGGAGACTGACTATTGCCTCCGATGCCCCGTACGTGTTCAGTCTGCAGACTGAAATCCCCGGCCTCCGAGAAAGCCTGGCTGACCCGACACCACCCGCCTCCCCGCCAACCGTCCTTTGTGCACTGAGCACACTCGTGCCCATGTTCCTTTCTTTTGCTCCAGCAGCCTGACAACCGCCAGAACAGCGGCCAGACGTGATTTGCCCAAACCTGCTGTGCCAGGGCCACCTGCTCTGCCTCCCAGGCTGCCGACTCTGGCCACCCGCCTCTGCTGGTCTCCCATTGGCATGTGGGCTGGGAAATCATGTGGGAGGCCAGGCATGCCATGCCAGCCTGCCAGAGCCTCTTCCCAAACCTTCCTCCTTACCAGTGCCAACTTCTAATGCGGGACAAGCCACCAATGCCAGGTCGGGCAGCTGGCTGGCAAACTAGCCACCTGCTCGGCTCACAGAGTGTACAGTTTTTGTTTTGCTTTGTCTTTTGAATGCTGGAGCTGAGACTCAGAGCTGAGAGGTTTGGAAAGAGGGTAGTCCAGCCCTGCACTGTCCAGACACAGTCACTGAAGCCCAGAGAGGAGCAGGGCCTTGTGAAGACTGTGCCCATCACCTGGGAGCCTGGGGTTGGTGCTGGATCTGCCAGGTCAAATTGAAGTTTAGTACCAAACACCCTCACGCTCTGCTCCTTGGGGACCCCTAGGGGTGCAGATCACAGGGGAGTGGGGTGCAAGTCGATCAGGGCGTTTGGATTTGCTGTAGAGGCCAGAATGACTGGAGAGTGAGTTGTGGAACCGAGGGTCAGCTCAGTTGTGTGACATCCATGTCTGAGTTTCCTCACTCCCCATACCCTTCCCTGTCCCTGTGCCTCATTCATCAGTCCCGTGGAGTAGCCACATGCTGTTTCCCAGACATACGACATTCTTCCACACCACTGAGCCCGCCATCCTGGTGCTCCTACGGCCTGAGCTGCCCTTTCCCAACTCCTGCTTGTTTCAAGATTCAGGCCAAACCCCGTGTGGATCCCTGTGCCCTTCCTCCCTGCCTCACTCCTCCTTCCTGCCAGTGGAATCCACCCCCTCACTCTGCACCCCCTCACACACTTTTCAGCACCTGGATGCCTGGCTCCTCCCTTTATCCACCTGTGCATGTACCCTTAGGTGTGTGAGCTTGGATGTGGCAACCACACCCTATTCACCCCCCACCCGCACGCCTGTGCAAGGCCGGGCACACAGTGTTTCCTAAATGCTTGCTAAGCGTGGGCTACACTCAGAAAACAAAAAGGAAGAAATAGCTTCAGCGACATTTAGTAAGGCTTTCGAAAACATCGAATGTCTGTAATTATGGAGAACCATATGGAAATAATACAATTTAATTTAGAAATTGACCTTGGTTAAAAATATTGTAATATAGAAATGATCTTAAAGACTATTTCATGAGTTATGGATCTTAAAATGGAATCTCATTTTAAATATTTTAAACACGTCCTATTTATTGAAATTGTAATAACTTTTTAAAAGGTCCAGATGTCTTGGGCAATTCTTGAGCATGCATATTTTTTAATTTTGTTACACTTTGTTTTTCAAAGAGAGACAAAGAAAGAAGGAAAAGAAGGACAGGAGGAAGGAAAGATGGAAGAAGAGAGGAATGGAGAGAAGGAGAGGGAAGGAGGAAGGAAGGAAGATATTGTCAGAAAGAGCTCTTTGATTTCCTTCGTGGGCTCATCATCCTTACGCCATTGGGGCTAAGGACACTATCTCTCTGGCTCTTAGTCCTTCACCAAAAGCTAGAGCTGTGTGCTGTTGTAAGAGAAGAGGTGGGTGTTGGCAAAGGGTCACTGCGTTATCTTTTACCCTGAGCCCAGCGGTAGAGAGAAAGCTTTCTCTTTCAGGAGGAGAGCGAAGTTATTAGCAATGAGAGAGACATCTGGGACAAGGAGCACGTTGTAGATGAGCTTTTGATGCCAGGTTGGCCTGAAGTCGGGAAGCCTTCGGGCACTGACATGTGAAGCCGAGTCTCTTCCTTCTCTGGGTCTCAGTTTCCAAAATGAGGCAGTTGGACCCGATGAGTCCAAGCTCACTTTCCACTTTCACAATCTGTGAACCCGCCTCTGGAAAGTTGGTTATGAAAAAGCAAAAAGATCACGTCAGGGCTGGAGAATGTTCCAGTGCCCTGGCTTTACCAGAGTCATCTTCTGCTTCTCACAATTTCCCCAGAGCTACAGAGCTAGATAATTCAGCCAGCTCCTGGGGACCTTCAATTACCTCCTCCACATTTTGGATCCCTTTTGTTTTTTGTGCCTGGAAATTATTCGGCTTACATTTGACCTGTCGGCATGTTCTTCATATCTCAAAACAGCTGTTGGAAAGTGAAATGATTGGATCTCAGCGACCGGGAAAAATTTTTTATTGCTGGAGACCTAAGACATGCACACAGCTCCTTTCATGGGTTATAAGAAAACGTCTCCGCCAGTTTTTATTATTCCTAATTATAAAGTGGCTTAATAGTGTCTCTGACGCAAAGGGTGGGTAGGGGTGGCCAAAAGTCTTGAATTCATGTTGTCGCACAGCTGGAAAAGGTAAGGATGCTTCTGCCTGTGTATGTAAATGTTCATACTGATGGCCCCAGGAGCCAGGATTTATAGACCCAAGCTCGGAGAAAGATTGTGGGTGGTGCCCACTTTTGCTGCATCCACAGTATGCGGCTGAGTCACACCCCTTGGTCTTTTTCATGAGTTTCTGCTCACCTACACCTCCCCTATCCTGCGTACTAGGTTTTTGAGAGGCAGTTTGGACTGAGCCTGCAAAATGGGACTGTGACAAATAGAGGAACAGTGACGCTAAGGCCATGCTAAGGGGAGCTGTCACAAGATCAATGTTTGAAAAAGCTTGGTGTCTAAATATAAGCTGGACTCCTGAGGACTCAGGTGAGTTTTCTCTTCATCTGTTCCCAGGAAGCTGAGACCAAAATACCTCAGAGGCTGGCATTCGAGACCTGTAACCTGTCAGGTGGCAGATGGGACACTGAGACTTGAGCTGTGACTTGTCTGAGGTCCCACAGCTGGTCAGAGGCAAAATGAGGGTGGCAGGCAGGGCTCTAACCTGGTCTGCTCTTATCCCTGCCCCACCATGCGCTTCCTGGGGCTTCTTCGAGCCTCAAGGCAGACCAGGGCTGGCAGAAGCAGAGCTCATGAAGCAGAGGCAGTGGGAAGGCCTAGAATCCTGGGCCACTCAGGAGGAGCTGAGGAATAAGGAAACTCCTTGGGCCCAGAAATAGACTGAGCAGATACTTGTCCATGGGGTGGGGTGGGGGTGGGGGTGCTACATATCTTGGATCAAATGCACATTGGATGTGATCTCTGCAGTCTGTTATTTGGCAAGTGCTGACGTTGACAAGGCACACTGGGCTAGGCAGAGGAACAAGCTCTGGCCTGGGGGCCTGATTTGGTTCTTTCTCTGCCCTACAGCCTCTGCCTAGTCAGTGCCAAGTACCTGCCATACACTGAACAACCCTCATATGCTGTGTCTCTTCACAACTTAGTGTCACATGCTCCCTATTCTATCCCCCTGTCCTTCTGTGGGTCCGGAGTGTGGACATGCACAACAAACTGCTCCTAAAAGCCCTTCTAATTATATCTACAAAACAGCCTTGTCAGGGAAGGGCTGACTACATACTTTGAGATTGGGCCTCTTAGGCCCAGGGAATATAACCACACACATTTCTTGTTCTGCAGCCAGAATTCAAAACAGGTCTATCTGACTCTTGACATCTGCCCTTTAATCCCAGCACCCTGCCTCTCAAGGAGAAAGCACCAGTAGGCCAGACCTCTTCTTCCTATCCATTCTGTCTCTGAGAGCCCTCAACGACATCTGTGGCTTGGATGACAGAGGCTGGGCAGGGTCAGAGGCTAGCTCAGAGCTGTCCCTGGGGACCGTGGGGACCGTAAGACTGATAGGGGTGGGGGTATAGTAGGGAGGGAATGGCTGGAGAAACTCCCCAGGGCCCTTCTTACTCTCACGGTGTCCGTTGAGGGTGCTGAGCAAAGAGAAGCAGGCGCGCCTGAGGTCAGGCCATCCTGTGTGCATTGCCAACAGCGTCAGCTAGTCAACCCCGCTGTAAGTCAATGCACTGCCCTACTAGCTGTTAAGATAAGAATGCCTGCCAAGATGCAAGAAGAAAGAGATTAAGTGCAGGACCATGAGGCGTCAGGAGGAGAAGACAGAGCAACCCTCTGCCCACCTCATGCCCCGGGCTCCCTCCTTCTGATGGCACAACGTGCTGTCACTGTGGCCACGTGCTGGACCTGTCCTGAAGCCACATCCTATACCAACCTGACCATCCCTCACTCCCACCAGGGGTAGAGAGTGGCCAGACTCCTGCTCAGCACCGCAAAGGAGAAGCGACCTCGGTGAAAAGGAGGTAGAGGGGACTGCCTAGGCGTGGGGAGGAGTCCTGGGGGTGCTGCCTCAGAATGGGGGCTGCTGGCGCACCCCCCAAAGTTTCAGTCTGTCTATAGGAGCCAGGGACTCTCACAGGACACCGATGAGAGGAGGAAGACAGGGAGACGTTAGAGGATTCCAGAACGAGCCGTGGGAGCCCAGGAGCCGCTTCCTCATCTTGAAGTCGTCCTTCAGCGTCTGAGGTTCTGCAGCCTGGAGATCAGCAAGGCCCCAGATAAGGTCCCCGGAAAAGCCCCAGGCTCCTGGTGGGTTCCTGCCTGCATCCACTCTTCTGCTACAGGCGTGGGGGTAATGGAAGCCCAGAGAGCAGCCGCGACTCACTGGACCCCACAGATTGGTGGAGAAGATCAAAGAAACCCCACGCAGCCAGGACTGGTGCCTGGTGAGCCCTGGGGCGCACACCCTCAGCCAGCAAGAGATGATTGACAGTGCTCACAGGGAAGCTGGAAAAGCAGGAGAGGAGGGAAAGGAAGAGAAACGGAGGTAGGGGATGGGAGGGGACAACAGGGGTGGCAGTTGTGGGGGATGATCATTTCTTGGCAGACTTCTGTGACACAGAAGTTGTGGTAAACAGGAAGGAGCGGTAATAATGAACTGTCCTTGAGCAGAAAAGTTTGGCTGGCTCGGCCACTTCCCCACTCCTCAAGGGCAGAGACATGGAAGGAGAGCGGGGAGAGTCCAGCAAGGCTCCAGGCAGAGGGCTTAGCACCGCCCATGCCCAGTACCCACCCAGGCTGTGCCACAGGGTCTTTGGGAGGACTCCTTCATGTATATCTGTGTCCTGAATCCCACAGAGACAGCTAGGGCTGGAGCAGGAGGAAGGGTGGGCCAACAGCAGTGGCAGGGGCTGCGCTCCCTTGCTTGGTTAGCCTCAAGAAGGACCTAGACCACAGGTGCTGCAGGAGATCGTGTGTTCCCTGCCCTTGCTGGCCAGAGGGAGCAGCAAGCAGAAGGCAGGAAAACAGGTCTGCCTCACTCTGACTGCCAAAACTCAGTCAAGGGCACAGAACGGTTGGCGCCCACTTCACACTCACAACTCCCACCGCAAGACGGCCTGGGAAACACCATCTTACTCACGATGTCCGATCTCTTCACCTAGGAGAGCGGAATGGAGGGTGAGGGGGCACGTTCCCCAGGGTGCTCCAGGGGACCGTCCTGGGGGCACGGAAAGCTCTGGGAGTTCACACACAGGGAAACCAGGCCCCATGGCAAGAGTCCTAAGAGCACACGGCGATCAGAGAGACAAGGTGAAGAAACCATGACTCAACAGGCCCGCCTTCCTAGGTGCAGGGCATGAAAGAGCACAGCTGCTTGGAGAAAGAAAACCTTCTTTGCTCTCCATGTGGAAGGTGGAGAGCATTAGCGGGAGATGGGGAATTTCACTCCAAATGCAGTTGAGATCATATCTTGGCTTTGTTCCCCACGAATGCACAGTTATTTGTATTTCAGCATAAAATTCTAACTCCTGGGACCTGGTTAACAAAGGCAGTGTTCGACACATTCCCCCAGAGGCCAGCCAGATGGAAAGCCCAACGGAATTTCACTTTGAAGTGTTCCGTGTCATCTGACTCATTTGCAAAAGAAATGAGCTTTATGGGATGTTCAAATGTTTCCAGACGTAACCAGTTGCCCCCAAGCGAGAATAAAGTTATAATCTCTCCTTCACCTGTACATACACAGGCAGGCACGGATGTCCACAGGCTGTTAGAATCAAAATGTGCCTCCCCACTCCCAGGCGCTGCAGGGGGTGGGCGAGTGAGGGAATCAAAATAAAAAAAAACACCTCAGATCAAGAAATGATGGATTTGTTTTCCCCCACTCGGGCGGTGGAATCAGAACAACTGTATGGCTGGTGCCATGCATTACACACTCACTTGTCATTAGGATAATGCGAAATAGGTGAGTGGATAAGTCCAGTCATACAGCCTCTAAGGCTCCGTGGGGTCGGGGGATGAGCACTGCTAGATTTGGGTTCCAGTCTCAGCCCTGCTGATTTCCAGCCGTCTGACCCGAGAGAGTAGCTTCTGCCCTCTGAACCTCAGTTTCCTTAATGTAAAATACGCATCAAGAAATGTTGCTCTCACAGTGTGGTTCCGAGGAAGGTGTGAAAGGGCTTCAGCAACCACAAAGGACTGCACACATGCATATCACCAGCCTTCTCTCGCGGGTGGTTACCGGAGGGGAGGGGGAAGTGAGGAAGGAGGAGGTAGGCGGGGGAAACAAATTTAAATCATTTCTTCGATTAAAAACATTCATTCATTAGAAAAAATAAATTCATTTTTTAAATTCTCTCAAAAAAAAGATTCCCCCTCTCGAACCTGGTGATCCTGTCACCCCACAAGCCACCTTGCCTGCCTTGAACACGAGAAGTAATTCCCCCACCATTGTGCCCTTGTTCATGCTCTGCCCTCTGCTTTGAATGCCTTATCCTGCCTATTTCCCCCACCTCCCTGACAACATCCACTGTTATCTTTCTTGGGGGGTGGGCACTGCCCACTGCTGACATGGTAGGTGGAAAGTGATATGGAGGTTTGGTTCTGTTCACTTCTCAGTAACTTAGCACTTCAGGGCATTCAGAATATTAGCCCGGAAGGGGCCTCAGTGATCATCGAGTCCAACTCCTCACTGATGTCACAGGAACACTGAGGCCCTCGGTAGAGGAGCCCTGTGGCACCCAGGCCCCTTGGCAGTGCCCTCATTGGCCAAGTTCTTGGCCTCTTCTGTTTTCCCCATTGCATTAGGGTTCTCCAGAGAAACAGAACCAGTAGGATGACTCTTATGGAGACTGGCAAGTCCAAACTCTGCAGGGTTTGAGATGTCCCAATTCAAATCCCAAGGCCAGCATGCTGCTGTCGAACCAGAAAGAGTTGATGTTCCGATTCAGGAGAAGTCTCTCTCACTCAGGAAAGGTCAGCTTTTATTCTATTTGGGCCTTCAACAACATGGATGCAGCCCCACCACATTAGGAAGGGCAATCTGCTTGACTCAATCTGGTGAATTAAACGTGAATCTCATCAAAAAACACCCTCTCAGAAACACCCAGAATAGTATTTGACCAAATATCTGAGCACCCTGTGGCCCAATCAAGATGCATAAAATTAACCATTGTACTCATGAAAGTTGAAAACCTTTCAGGAGTTAAGTAAGCAGGGGTGTGTCTATGAGATGGATATTTAAAACACAAAGGAATTTGGAGAGAGATGGCTTGGATTTTTATTCTGATTCTTTTAAAAATATTTCTAAGTGAGATTTTTGGTTTCAAATGGCTCTTGGTTAGTACTTCCCTTATTAGCCCACTTTTCATATTGTCACTAGTACAATGATGAAGACAGAGCATCACAAGCACGTGAAAGACTAAGGTGGACAGAACTTACTCCCCGAAGCTGAGAGAACACTAAGCTCATGATAATTCAAGTAAAGGAGACGGCAAAAAAACCCTTCTCAGGAAACAACATCACTTACAACATCCAGGAAGCCTCTTTATTCTTCCCCCCACCATCTGACCCTTGAAAGCCTATAGTCACACAAGAACAGTGAAGGCTGCTTTTGGGGGCAGCCACAACTTCAGTGCCCACCCTGCAAATACCACCTTCCTGCTTAATTTGTGCCCAGAATCTCAAAGAAAACAGCCTATCTCAGGGGAGATTAACGCAACAATGATACCATTTGCACCCACCAGTTAGCTGGAAGAGCCTGACAATATGAGGTACTGGAGAGGTTATGAGCTCCCTAATAACCTTCACATCTTGGAGGCTCATGGTAAATTCTCTGTCATTGTCCATGAATTAGCAATAGCACTTGACACAGGTGAACTTTCCCTGCTCTTGGAAAGCCTTTCTTCACTTGGCTTCTGGGAACAAATCTCCAAGTTTCCCCTGCTGGATGATGCTTCTCAGTCTTCTTGAATGGTTCTTCTTTGCCCATTGATGTGTCCCAGGGCCCAGTCCTTGGATGTGTTCTCTTCACTCTCCACACTGAGATAATCTCCTTGGTCTCCCAGATTTAATATCATCTAGTTGCTAACAATTCTAAAATTTATATCCACACCAAACTTTCCCCAGGACCCCATACTTGGAGTTCCAATGGCCAACTCAACATCTCCACTTGGATGTATGAGAATTGTCTCAAACTTCTAATTTCTAAAACCGATGTCCCAATCATTCCCCAAACGGCTACACGCAGTCCTTCTTCTCATTAAATGGCAACTCCACTTTGCAGTGGCTCAGGCCAGAGACCTTGAACACGACTTGGACTCCTTGTAGAAATCCCGTTGGCTCTCCTTTCCCCGTGTATCCCAGATCTGACTTCTCGCCACCTTGATTGCTATCACTCAAGTCCAAGCTCCCATCTTCTCTTGCTTGGAATAGTACCACAGCCTATGACCTCGTTTCCCTCCTTCTACCCTAGTCTCCTACATCCTGTTATCCACAGACACTGGAGTTATCCTCTTGAAATATAAATCAGATCATGACGCTGTAGCTCAAAGCATCCACGCTTTTCATTCCATTCAGAGTAAAAGTCAGCTTCGTCACAATCACCCACGAGGTCACTGCAATTTGGCTCTGTTACCTCACTAACCTTCCCTGCTGCTTCTTGCCCTCACTCACCACTATAACCACACCGGGGGATCTGCTGCCCTTTGAACCCTCCAGGCACTCCCATCTCAGGATCTTACTCCTGCAGATCCCCGGATATCCGTGGCACACTCCCTTCCTTCCTTCAACATCACCTTCTCAGTGGGTCCCCGACCCCCTTACTTCAGCACCCACTTTCCTTACTCTGCCTTATTTCTCTTCATAGCATTTCTCACTTTCAAATATACTATGTAATTTATCGTGTTTATTGTCTCTCTCTACCCACTGACACTGTCAGGAAGACTTTCAATCAGGATTGGAAAACAAGCAAGGACAAAGAAGACCAAGCAGCAGCCAGGATTTGGGCCATAAGGCCGGCCTGGCAAAGACCCCAGGGCCGCCATCACTTAACCCCAGTGTGCCACTTGTGTAGTGGCATTAGGCCCTGACACTGGCCCTGATGGCCCTGAAACTCAGTTTGGCCTTTGTTCATGGCCAGAAGTGGATTTTTCAAGGTGCTTACTTCTTTATCCCTGTCCCAGGCAGCTGCGCTGACTTGACTGAGCTCAGGCCCCAGCAGCAAGGGAGGCCTGGAAAGCAGGTGTTAGGCACACTCAATGCCAGACACAGAAAGAGGGTTCAGACACTAAGCAGCCAAATAAAAATGTATACCACACTGGGGTACATTAGGCCATGGAGGAAGCCCCCAAATTCCAGAAAGTTGTAATTGTATGCACCATCTTCTCTTAAAATCTAATAAAACAGCGGTTTCGTTGAACAGACAAATTCAATTGGATACAAACAGAAAAGAAGCCCATTCTTTCTCCCTGCTGCCCTTTCAAATTGGTTTTGTGTAGATTATTTCTTTAGTTCTTGGATGAACTCTCAAGTGTATCCCACAACATTTATTGTCATCCTTGGATAAAACAAACAAACCAAAAAAACCTCCACCTTCAGCCACAAAGATCGCTTCTCTCTTTTTCAGTATTTAAAATGTACCCTATCTTCAGTTAAACTTCTCCCTTCCCTTGCTCAGGCCCCTTGGGGCTGGGAAGCCTGCAGTGGGTGCCTCTGTCCACTTCCTCTCCTTACTCTGCTTCTCCTGGCATCCCGGCCTGTGGCTCCTGACCCCTTCAGGTGGGGCCCAAGGGCAGCCAGCATCAGAGGTAACTGCATGGGCTGATGTGGCTGGTGCTGCTTGGGTTGGTACTGGTTTTCTATGGGCTTTTGCGGGTTTCACAGAGATCTCCCTAACGGGACCCTGTAGTTACGCTCTCCAGGATAGGATAAAGCTCATCTATGGCCGGAGCTTACATCTCCAACCGACTCCACTTACTTGATCCTGAGCTTTGGGCTATCTAGTGGTCCGTTTCCCCCACATCATCGTTGTTGTGCTCATTAGCCCTCTAACGGGACTTCTGGGGCAAAGTTCTTATTCAGATGGCCCCAGGCCACGTGTCCCCCAAATGACCCACAGCAGGTCCATGAGAAAATGCATGCCCCCTTCTGTGGGCAGAAGTGTGACTCAGTCCCTGTGCAGGCCCCTTTCTTCTGCCCCTCATACACGGCCACAGCCTCATGCATTTGAATCTTCCAGGACTCAGTCATTCTCCATGCACTGACCCCGAACTCTAGGAGACACATGTGGAAATGAAGGGGTAGCATTCCCAGGCTCCCTCGGTGAGGGAAGACTAGATGCATCCCACAACTTTCTCGGAGAAATGTCCTCCCCCAGCCTCTTCACTCTCGATCCTTGTACACACACGAGGTGGATGATTGATAGAGTAAGGGGGCAAAACGTGTTGTCCAGATGCCTCCTTTGCAAAACCTGTGGGATAGTCTGGCTCCTTACTTCAGAATGGGGGCATCTTATTCCCAGACTCTGGGACTTAGCCAAACTGAGAGGGAGCCCTTATTTACAAAGGAATTATTTTAGTAATCATATGCTAACTAGGAAAAAAATGGAAATTAAAATATATTTTATACAAGAAAATACAAAAATAAAAATACTAGTATTAAAACTTAATGTTGTCCTTGGAGAACATTTTGTAGTATATTTGAAAGGAAACTACAAAAACTAATCACCTAAGCATTTAACTCAAGAAGTTAGACAAACCTCAACAAAATAAATCTGTGGAAAAAGAAGAAAGTAATAAAGATTAAAACAAAAATGAACACTTTCAATAACAAAAACCTAGCAGAGTGATTAATAAAACCAAGAGCAGTTTCTTCAAAAAGTCCAATAAACCGTACATAATTCAGGAGAAAGTAATCAAAATAAAAAGGAGAAAACAGAAAATATGACATTAAAATTGAGAAGGGTGACAGAACCAAAGATATTGGTGAGATTTCATAGTTATAAGAAGACACCATGTCTATCTCTATGCTAAATAGCTTTCAAACTGGGGGAAATAACTTGTGAGAAAATATAAATTGGCAAAATTAACTGAAGTAAAAAAAATAAGAAACTATGGGGAAAAACAACACAATTATTGAAGAAACATTACAAAATAAGGCTAAGAGGGCATGTTGTTTTATGAGGAAATTTCTCTAAACCTTCAAGAAACAAATAATTCCCATGCTACTTAAACAGTTCCAGACCAAAGGAAAATTCGGAAATCTTCCCAGCTCCTTCTATAAACCCAGCATTATCCCTGATTACCAAGCCTAAAAGAGATGTCACGATGGACCACGCTTGCCTCTAGGCTTCTTAAAATCCTAAATAAAGCAATGGAAAATAATATACAGAAGTATATTAAAATAATGTGCCACATCAAATAAGGTTTCTTTCAGGAAGGCTACAAGGGTTCAACGTAAACCTATCGATGTGATCCAATACAATAACAGGTTAAATGAGAAATACCATACGATTATCTGGAAAATGCAACCGAAGAACATAACTCAACCTCTGTTCCAATTTAAATTCTTAATAAATTTGGAATAAAAAGATATTTCCTTAACTGGAATGAACATCACGCCACGTGAAATACCCCACCGTGGACAGGAACAAGAGAGGAATGCCTGCAAACCCCATTCTCACTTAACAGAGGATAGCTGATTATCACAACACAAAGAGTACGAATAACACAAAGAAGGAATCAAAGATATTATTTGCAGATGATATAATTTTCTACCTTGAAAATTCAAAGGCATCAACTAAAAAACTATGCTCGAATTAATGAAAACAATCAGAAAGGTGGTCAATTACAAAATAAGAAAAAAAAAATCAATCACTCTCAATACACTAGCAATAACATGGGGAAAAAATCCAGAGGATATGAAGAGACCATTCACAACAGCAGCAAAAATATGAAGACTCGGAAATTAATATAGTAAGAAATGTACAGGATTTATATGACAAAACTATAATGTTTTACTGAGAGATGTAGAGACACTTGAATAAATGGAAAGATATATCTACGACCTTCCTGTCTATAGCCTCACAAGCCGAACACCTCAAAACTCCCATATGAACGGTGCCCCTGGAGTTGTGCAATGTGGTGGCCTTGGGCATGTCACATTCCTGGTTAGAAAAGTTCAGTAATGTGAAGTTAGCGATTGTCCCTAAAAAAATGTGTAAGCTTAATAAAATATACATTGATAGCCAGCAGGATATTTGAGAACTTGGAAGTTTTATTTTGAAGTTTACATGTGCAAGAACAGCCAAGAACATTTTGAAAAGAAATAGTTAATGACAAGACTTACACTACCAGGCATTAGAACATATTACATGGTTGCAATAAAGAGCATAAGGAGGTACAGGCAAAGAAATGTAATACGTCCAGCTCAATGAAACCGGATAGACAGTCCACAAATAGACACAAATTTAGGTGCAAATTTATTATATGATCAAGGTAACTTTTGAACGAGCAAGTTATAAAGGAAAGCATAACTTAGTTTTAGAGGGTCATATAGAACTTTTAAAACCCCAGTTTCGTTGAAGAATAATTTATATACAATAAAATGGAGCCATTCTCTTGGTATGAGTGTTTAGTTGAAATTTTATTGAGATATTGTAGATGCGCATGTAGTTGTAAGAAATACCACAGAGAAATTCCGTGTGCCTTTTACCCATTTCCCCTCCAATGGCAGCATTTGTGACACTACAGTACAACAGCACAGCCTAGCCACTGACATGGATAACATCCGCTGGTCTTATTCAGATTCCCCCATTTTCACTTACGCGTAGTTTGTGTGTGCGTATTTAGTGCTGTACAATGTTATCCAGCGTGTAGGTCGCTGTACCCACCACCACAGTCAAGATACCGAGCAATTTCGCTGCCACAAAGATCCCTCACCTTTCCCTTTGATCACTACCCCCATACCCACCTCTCCAACACACACAATTCAGCAAGTTTTGACGCATGTATGCGGTCGTGTAATCGTCTCAGCAAGGATGATAAAAAATATTTCCATCCCCCCAAAAATGTCCCTCATGCTTCTTAGCAGTAAACTTCCTCCCCTCGGTCTTCACCCTTCGCAACCACTCAGCTGCTTTTATTGCAGCTTTCCATTGTTAAGAATTTTACAGAAATGTATCAACATAACGCTTTTTAATTTACCCATGCTACTGTATCAGTAGTTCATTCTCTTGTTGCTGAGCAGTATTCCATTGGATGAATGTATCACAGTTTGTTTATTCTTTCATCGGTCTAGAGACGTTTGTGTTGTTTCCGTTTCTTTATTATTTTGAATGAAGCTCTAAATATTCAAATCTTCACGTGACTATGTTCTCATTTCTCTTGGGTGGATACCTAAGCGTGTGATTGCTGGATCGCACGCTAAGCATAGGTTTCCTTTGGGATAGTTTCTAAAGTTATAGCTTCAATTTCACGGATTTCCTTCTTCAAAGTCTAATCGGATTTTAATACTATTCCACATGTTTTTTTGCATTTTGGATATTATATTTTCCACTTCTAGAAATTCCATTTGGATCTGAAATTTGAAAAACTTTCATTTCTCTCCTTATCATGGTCACATTTCCTCTACCTTTTCAAACATACGGATCATAATAGCTGTATTAATGTTCTTTGCTAAATCCAACATCTCTATCATTTCTTCATTTGCTTCTAGCGAGTAGTTTTCTAGCTGGTGATTGGCCATATTTTCCTTCTTTGCCTGCTTCGGAATTTTTATTGGACGCTGGACATTGTAAATTTTACATTGTTGATTGCTGGATTCTCTTGCATTCCTTTAAATACCATTGGATCTTAGTCTGGAGCACAAATCAGGTGGATCCTTTCAAGGCTTGAAGTCAGGCTTCAGTCTAAGGTTAGCTTGGCCTCACTATTAGGGCTATACCCTTCTGGGGACCCTACTCAATGCTTTGTGTGTAAGGGGGTCTTTCCGCTGTGGTTGAGGGGAACATGAATAATTCCCAGTCTTCTATGAGCTCCAGGGACTATTCTACCTAGTCCTTGGCTGGAAACAGATGACTTTGCTTAGGACTTTAAAGCATAACATTAAAGGCAGAAACTACAGAAGAAAAAAATGATAGATTTGACAACGGAAAAATTTCAAGCCTCTCTCTTTGGTTTCCTCTTGAAGTCATGGCAATTGAACTATTGTTTCTCATCGATTTGAGTGCCAGTTGGTAGAGGGAGAATATCAGTGGGCCCTGGGTCCAGAGCTAGCTCTACCTCTCACCGTGCAACAAGAGGAGAAATTCCCTCCAGGCCTCAGTCTTCTGACCTGGAAAAAGGAGGTTGGAAGAGTGTCCTGAGGCACTCCCACCACTAACAGATCCTGCCCCTCAGCCAAGTATTAATGCCAGTTTCTTGCTCATCTCTTTGCCTCCGTGATAACTAACACTCTCAGGATGCCAGCTCCACCTCTAAGCAGGCTTCTAGCCTCATTTTCCTTTTTAAATATAATTTAGTTTTATTTGATTTATGGACTTGGTCCTAGTCACTGAACTCCATTCGGCTTGGACGGCTTATTGATTTTCAATAACCGTGGAGCAGAAAAATAAAGACATGACAGCAGCACTTGGCTGCAGACCCAGGGCCGGCCGAGAGAGGCAAGAATTAATCATCTTCGGGGAGATCACTCAGGCTGGTAGGACAGTGACCCAGGGAGCTCAGCCAGCCTGGGACAGCCCAGCAATCAGAAGCCCAGGGATTGCTTCTGATACCATGAGCTCACCAGGCCTGCCTGGGTTCTAATTCCAGCATTACCTGATGTAAGTCAATTACCCATCTAGCTTCCTTGCCTCTGAAGAGGGGGCTCTGACACAGTTTCCAACACTAGCTGGAAGGAGACTGCCCCACTTGAATCAACAGGGAGATTATCATGTATAAAGGTGCCAACATTAAATAAATGAATGCAGATAGATGACAAAGGGGGAAGGGGATGTGAATGTGCCAGGTGTGCTTGTTGATTTCAGCGTGGCTCCTCTTGGCTCTCGGCAGAGGCAAAAAACAGGGCAGATCTATTTTCATTTCCATAAAGAAATGTACCAAGTTTTCTTTTGCCTTTGGACCTTTGCATATGCTCTGTTCTGTACAATGTGCCAGCTCTCTCTCTTTGCCTTGCCAACTCCTGCTTTTTCTTCAGGGCTCACATGGCTTAGTTCCTGCCTCCTCTGGGAAGCCTTTCCTGATTCACCCCCAACCCTGTCCCTGGTTAGGTGCCCACGCCTCATGCTCCCCCAGGTTTCTGTGCTGATTGTGGTAGGACATTCATCATAAGGTATTGCAACAGTTACATCAATGATGTAAATAGTTTGTTGTTACAGCAATCACCTATTTTCCTAACTGTATCTCCTGTCTAACTCCCAGCTCTGTGAGGGCAGGGACTGTGCCTGCTTTGTTTGTCCAGTGTCCTGGTATATAAGAGATAATGCATACTTACTGAATGAATGAAAGATAGCTGAAAAGAATGATTTTCAAAGTTACTCAGTGATTCAAAGAATATTTATTGACAATCGATTACACACGAACATTGTGGGTAGGTAGTAAATTACATTAATTCCTTTATTTAATCCTCTCTAGAATCCTTTAAAACACTCAGAAAAGTGAAGTGAACAGCCACAGTCACACAGCAAGGATCTGGCCAGGAACCTGGGTCTTCTAATACCTAACTCACCAGGGAAACTCAACCAGTCCCTTCTCTTCCACAGACTCCTCAGTTTGATGAGTGGGTTGAACCAGACCAGTGGTTCTTAATCTCTGAGAACTGATGAAAGCTATGAACTATAACCCCAGGGGAGTGCACATATGCACTGAAAGAATTACACACAATTTCATGAGTTCAGGGACCCTGGTAAAACAGCCCCAGAGCTTACTGATCAAGAAGGCCTTACCAGCTCTCACAAGTCCCTGCACGGTCTATGATTCACCCACTGACATCAATTTTATGAAGTGGCAAAATTCTTCCATTCGTTTTTCAAAGTCTCAACCTCACCTCTCCTCTCCAGTTGGGCTGGCAACCATTCTTCCCTGCCGTGAGACCCCATTAGCCCCCAACCTCAGGGCCCTGCCAGACTGTTCCTGTCACACTGAGGCCTGGTCCTGATTTATTCTCCGTGGTGTCTCTCTGAATGAGAAGTTGTGCATAACAGCAGGACTCAGCCCCTAATAGAAGAAATAGCCAAGTTCAAGCCTAACAAATAAAACCACTGCTGTTCAGTAATTCCCATGGTTCGTGAAAAATATGATTTTCTTGCTGCAGCAAATGTGGAGGATGGACGATATAAAGACGCTCCCACTTGGGTTTATGGAAGAAACCGTAACAATATAAATCAGTGAGATAGGTAACCTTCTCCTCTATTCATTATCTGGGCAGGCCAGAGCTAATGTGTTTGTTTTTTAATTCCTTTGTTATTGGCCACCCTTCCCCCTCAAGGATGGCTGAACTTGTCTGAAATCCGCCAGGAACATTGTGGCAAAGAAAAAGAACTTTCAGTTTCTGGAGATTATACTAATTTCTCCAGGATCTCGAATGCCAGGCCAAGAATTTTACCCTCTGGGCCAGTGAATCTTACCTAGCGGGGCATCCCGGATGGGGCAGACCCCTGGTGAAGGTGCTGGTGAGGGCAATGGGATAGGAGAACGATGTGAGAAAAATCATTCTGGCTGTAGGTGAGGATTCATGAGAGGGACTGAGAGAGATGAGGGTGTCGATGGAGGGTTGTGGGAAGAAGCCTGATTCAGTCAGGGAAGAGGTGTCCTCTTGTTCATTATTCCTCCTCTAGTTCCCACAATGGGGATAGCAACCTGCCTACTAAACCTATATACAGATAGGACATTCTGCCGCCCCGCACAAAGGAGTGTCCAGGGAGATGGAAGCCAGCGGGTGGAGTTTCCTGAAAGACTCTTCTTGGGGTCTTTTTGCCTTTATCCATTGATTCTTTCTTCCTGTCTAGAATGCAGATGGGAGGGCTGGCGCTACAGCTGCCTTCATGCAGCCATGAGGGAAAGGCCAAGAGAACACACAGAGACCTCAGCTCTGAAATGCTTGAGCTGCCGAATCATTACCAGACATTGTTTGCTTCTGGACTCATTGCGGGAGAAAAATCCCCGCCGGGTATCAAATGGAATATTTACACAGACAGGTGGGTGGATAAGTCTGGAGCATCACGGGCACATACATGGGGTGATGGAAGCCATGAAGGTAGGTGAGATGACTCAGGGAATAAATGGATAGAGAGATGGGGGAGAGAGGGAAGAGAGAGAGAGGAAGAGAGAGAGAGAGAGAGAGAGAGAGAGAGAGAGAAAGAGAGAGAGAGAGAGAGAGAGAGAGAGAGAGAGAGAGAGAGAGAGTGAGTCCTGGAGAACACCTACCTTCAACAGGAATAAGCCAGGGGAAAGGTGACTGCAGAGAGGGAACAGTAAGACAGAGAAGGGACACCTAGAGAGTGTTGGGTTCTGTGGACCAAGGAAGGGCACTAGAAGTGGTAAATAGTCAATAGCACACATGACAGAGGGCCGGTAGCTCTTCCCAGAGAAGGCGATTTGATGGTGATCCCAACAAGGGCTAAAAAGACAGCACTGATGACTCTTTTCTGAAATGTCAATGCCAGTCTGCCCAAGGACCCCACTGTGCCCTCCAGACCCTTCTTGTAGGACTGTTGGTACCTCACAGGCTGGCATCAATCAGGAGTCCACATAGAGAACAAGACAATGGGAAAGAAATACTTCCTTCGCCAATACCCTGCCCAGGAGATATTTGGGGCATGATTACTGCAGACATGCTTTCTCCCTGTTCCCAGCCTGTGTTCAGATGCACTTGCTGATTTTGTGAGACTCCATTTGTCTTTACTCAAAGGACATGCAGCTGGGTGTTCAACAGCAGCTCTGCCTCATACTCTGTGCACCTCAGGCAACTCGCTCGACAAGCTGAAGGCAGAACAGAGGCTAGAGCTCAGGCCTTCTGGTTCCAAATCCGTCAGGCCTAAAACCCATGTGTGGAGCATTTCTTAGGTCTGGCTTTGAACAAATGCATTGGAGTTTGGCATGCTGCCGATGGTTTGCTGGCTTGGGGTGGGTACTAGAAGACTTCTTGTAAATTGGGTACTCCATCATGTAGAAAAACAGATCTTTTTAAGGCGTAAAACATCTGGAGTTACATAGCATGAAAAGAGACTAAAAGCCAGGTTACACACTCAACACACGACTCCCGGATTTTAATGATGCTCAAAGAGTCAAATGTTCAGTAAATCTGTTTGTTGTTTCTCTGACTTTTGCTGTTTCCCTGGGAGCTTGCCCCTCATTTTTTTTTCTGTCTTGTTTAACCCAGTAGGATTCCTAGAGAAGAAAGCATCTCCCAGAGCTTGACCAAACTTCCCAGGAGCGCTCCAGAGCTCACAGATTCTAAGTCACAAAATTACACTTCTAAAAATAGAGACTGCCTGGCAAGAACATGTGTCTTGGCCCACTCGACCCAGCCTCACAGGCAGCCTTTCTCTTGATACCAGGCCAGAAGGTCCCTGGAAACAGCAGCCCATATTGAAGAGTAGCTGGGGACTTCTGCTCCAAGGCCTGACTGCAGTCAGGAGATCCAGAGATGAATAGAAGACTGGGCACAGGACAGGGACATGACAAAGGGGGAGTTTTTCAAGGCTCTGAAAGCTTGGGCAGAGTTTGCCCAGAGTTTTACAAAGTGCTGGTCTTGGAGTCAAAACCCAAATTCCAGTTCCAATTCGCCACTGATTGTCTGGATGCCCTTAGCAAGCCTCGTCCCATCTCTTGGCTTCAGTTTCCGCCTCTCTAAAGTAAGGATGATAAATCCCAACACCCTACCTGCTTCCAGGGTTGCTGTTGAAAGTCGAACAGATGTGAGACATCGGCCCACAGAAAAGAACCGATCCCCTGCGTGATGGGGCTCTGGCTAAGCACGACCAGACGGCTTGAGGGGCTCCGTGCGCTGCTTCAAAAGGCTTCCTGAGCAGAAGCACGTATTTCCTTCTGCAAAGTACCCTTTTTACTGAGACCATGTAAGCGAGTGCTCGTGAGGATTGTGGTGGGTTCTGCCCCGGCGCCTGAAGTTACACTGCGAACCAGCCCCTTCCCTGTCTCATCACCACGGGACTGACCCTCAGAAACCCAGTGTGAAAGGGGGTACCTGACTTTCTTCAGCTGCAGATGACCTAGGCTTGGTGTGATTAGATATGAGGATAGATTTGGTGGTGGGCTTATGTCCAGAGTTAGAGAAATGGACCTTGTCTTTATAGTCACCCAGTCATCTCGAGTGCTTCTGTGTGCAGGGAGACATCCAGTCCCTTGTGTTTAGAAAACATCTGGCCCCTTGGGAACTTCTGAACCTTGCATGTGAGTGTGTGCATGTGTGTGGGGTGTGCATTATGTGCCTGTGTGCACATGTATGCATGGCTATGTGCATGCTGTATGGATGTGTATGCATGTGCATTTGCGTGTATGTGTGTTTGTGTCCGCACATGTAGGTGCTTGCATGTTTGTGTGTGCATGCATATATATGTGTACACATGTGTATATTCCTAACGTCTCTCCTGAGAGGGAGGTTTGCTCAATTGCACCAGGACCAGGGGATGATTTAATCAGCTGTGGGTCTCCTTATCCAACTTGCCAAACTGTGGAAATGGCAAGGTCTTTCCAAACCTGAAAGGCAGATAAGTTCATTGTCAGGTTTTACCGTGAGTTGGTGTTTCCTAGAACGGCTAATGGCTCAGAGGCGGCGTTTGCAACCGGCAATATCAGGGTGGCTGCGGGATCAGTGGCTAGCGGGTGATTTAGGATAGCTATCTGGAAACATCTACCATTTTCCAACGATGCTTGAGAAATAGCCTCTCCTGAGAAATGTCAAGAGGGCCCTGGAACCATTCTGGAGGAAGCCGGGGGACATGCAGATTCCTCTCGTCTGAGCAGCATGGCTGCAGGCGACAGGAAGACCTGACAGCGCAGCTGTCTCTGGGCAGAGCGGCTGCATCGATTGTGCCGTTGCCCACCCCATCTGTGCACATGCTCATCTCTCTGCACCTCCCCCGGGTCACCCCCCAACATCTCTCTGATGAAATTAGTATTTGAAATACAATAAAGTGATTAGTTCACTTGACTGTGACAAACATATTTAATCTTGACCGATCGATAGTGTCAGAAAACCAGCGCCATTAGTTAAATTATCCCCTGGACTCAGAGAAGCAAGCAGCCTAATTGAAGAAGGCAAACTCTCAAGGCCTCCTTTCAGCCCGGGCACTTCTCTTCTTGTAAGTTTGAACCTTCGCCATAACCTGATTTCTCTTCAGCCGCCACTGTCTGGGCCCACTCTGGGCCTCAGTTTCCCCATCTGTCATTACCGTGCAGAGATGAAGAGGAGAGACTCTGGAGCTACGATCATTCCAAATCAGCACCACTGACTAGTCGACCACGGGCGACTTCTCTGTGCCTCAGTTTCTTCATCTGTAAAATGTGGGTGTTGATATCAGCATCTGGGTCCTTAGGAGAGGCAGGTGAAAAGAGCCTGGCCTGGGTTCTCCTCCTAACCCTGAAGGGCCGCAGTCTGACCACTTCAGCCCCTTCCCTCTCAGCCTCAGCGTCCCCATCTGTAAACGAGGCAGTGAGGTGGGTGGATTGTACAGGCTCTGCAGCCCTGATGTTCCATGAGCCTGAGAGCCGAACATCCCTGCCGATGCACATGGCCGTCACTAGAAGTGAGCCGGGTGAGAAGGCTGAGCCATCTCATGGTCAGGGAGGACGCCGTAAGACAACATAACTCATGCTTTTGGACATGGCAGAGTGAGAAACTGGGTTAGTAGGACAGGGAACCATGTTTTCTGGGTGTGAAGTAAAACCAATTCCATTTCATTTTAGCTCAAGAAGCCTCAAAGGCCCGATGTCCACAGTGAGCCTGCTGTGCGGGGGGAAGGAAGTGTCTCAGTCACTCATCACTCATCACTCAGTCACTCGCTCATGTATTCATTCATCCAGTGTTTGCTGAGCATTATCTCAGTGGCAGAACTTGTATTGGGACCTAGAGACAGAAGAAAGGACCAGTCCCAGCCTTGGTCCTTTGTTCTTGTATCCAGGGACTCACACACAGGCATGTGAACAACCACCTCTAATATGGCAGCATATGAGTTTCCAATGGCTACTGTAACAAAATACCCCAAACTTAGTGATGTAAAGTAACAAACATATAATCTTGCATTTCTGGAGGTCAGAAGTCCATCATGGATCTCGCTGGGCCAAATTCAAGGTGTTAAGAGGACTGTGGTCCTTTCTGGGGTTCTAGGGGAGAATTCAGTTTGCCTTTTCCAGCTTCTAGAGACTGCCTGCATTCCTTGGCTCATGGCCCCGTATCACTTGACTTCTGTATCCATAGTCACAGTCCTTTTCTGCCTCTCACACTCCTGCTCCTTCTATAAGGACACTTAAGAGCAATTGAACCCATCTGGATCATCCAGGCTACTTTCATTGTCTCAATATCCTTAACTTAATCATATCCACAAAGTCCTTTTTCCCATTTAAGGTAAAAAATTCACAGGTTTCAGGGACGGGACCTGGACATCTTGGGGTTGAGGGTGGGGTATTATTCTACCTACTACAGACATAAAAGTCTCAAAGCTGGAATAAAGAGATTAGTAGTCACATTTCCCAGGAAGGTTTGAAGGTACCATGAGAAGTGGTCCTTGAAGCATGAGTAGGGTATGAGCTTCTGGAGCAGGGTGAAGAACATTCCAGGCAGTGGGAACAATAGCAAGCAGAGGCTTGGCAGGTGTCGTTATGTGTGGAGAACGCCGTGGTAGAAACACACAGCTGAGACAGGAGAGAGAGGCAGAGGCCAGGACATGGAAGACGCTGTACCCCATGCTCCAGTAGCTGGGAACCAGGAAGGGTGTTAGACAAGGGAGCAGCCAGATCAGACTTGAATTTCATAAAGATGATTCTGCCTGCAAAAGAGGGGGTGATAGGAGGGGTACACCAAGGTCAATGGCGCCAGCGAGGAAGCCGCTATGGAGATCCTGACGAGATGCTGAGGCCTGGACTAAGATACTGGTGGAAACAGAATCCTTGGAGGTGGGAGGTATGGCACCAGCACCTAGGATGGATGGGGTAGAACAGGAGTCCCCAACCCATGGGCCATAGACCGGTACCAGTCTGTGGCCTGTTAGGAACTGGGCCACATAGCAGGAGGTGAGCAGCGGACAAGAGAAGCTTCATCTGTATTTGCAGCTGCTCCTCAGAGTTAGCATCACCGCCTCAGCTCCACCTCAGATCATCAGGCATTAGATTCTCATAGGAGCACTGGTCCCTGGTGCCAAAAAGGTTGGAAACCGCTAGGGTAGAGGTTGTGAAGGAAAGGAGACAGCTCAGACAACTCCCAGGACTCTGGCTTGGAGCACTGGGTGGAGAGGACGGAAGTCCCTAACTAAGAGGCCTCTCATCTCCAAGTCCTTTCTTCAGGATGGCCGTGGTCTAAGGGTGCAGCGAGCTGCAGACACGCACCCATGTTTATGCACGCACATGGCTGCTGTCCCTACAGTGACTGAGACAGGGCCTGCTGCCCAGTCCAGACCTGACTGGCGCTGCCCCTGAAGAACAGAGCACCAATACTCAGTGGTTTCTGACTGCTGGAACACCCTGGGGACATTTCCACATGCTGCAGATCAAGGCCCACACACCCTCTGAGGGAGGGAATTCATTCTCCCCAGGACTATGGTTATTTGAGGGTAATCCACCTGTTTCCAATTACTCTGTGGATCAGGCTGACAAAATCTTGGACTGAAGGTAATTTCCAATGAATGTTTTGGGCGTGGAGTGTTATTAAGAGAGAACAATGCTTTGAACAAAGATTTCCTGGGGGAAGCCCAGGGTGAGAGGGGTTCAGCCCCCAACCCCATTCTGGGTTTCCAGGATAACGGCTTTGCAGAGCTCAATGGAAAGGACTCTGAGAGTCGCCTGAGCTAGATACTGCCCTTTGATCCATTCAGTCCAGAAACAGGACACCAGGCTGGTCAAGCCACAAGCTTTGGAGACTCAAGCACCGGTTTCTAAGTCACAGCTCTACCACATGTCATCTGGCAGACCTTGGCAGGTTCTTCAGGATTGCCCATCAGCCTTACTCTCTTCACAGTATGAGAGGGAAGCATGAAACCTTTGTCCTGTTTGTCATGGGGGCCTCTCCTGGACATTCTTAGAATTAAAGCTCCCTCCCTAATAGGGATCCACATAGGGGAGGAGAAGAGCAATTAACACCTTTCTATTCCCTGGGGTACTGGCCCTGACCCCTGCCAATTACTACATCGGGACCCACCTGCTCTTGAAAGGGGTGACCAATTATCAGAAATAAGTGTGAAAGTGAGGCTGCTGCCCAGAGCCTCATTACCTGCTTCTTCATCAGCCTGGAGGGGAGGGGAGCCCCGTCCCTGCTCCCCCATCCCTGGGGGAGGCTCAGGAAAGGTGGCGGATTTTCTGAGTGCTCATCCACCCGCAGGAAGGGTACTCACTCTGCACTGTCGCTGGAACGAGGTGGAGGCTTGTGGTTTTAGTTTTTAAAAATTACAGGTGCATGTTTCTGGCAGATAATGCGTTTAGATATTTGCCTGTATGTCTGGTCTTCTCCCTCTGGGTTCCAAGAAAAGAAAGAACCCAACCTTGCTCTCTCTCTCTCTCTCTCTCTCTCTCTCTCTCTCTCTCTCTCTCGGAGCCGCTCACAGTCATCAGTTTTCTCTTGGCCTTTGTTTTCTAAAAACTTGAGCTGCTTGATGATGTGTCAATGGAGGAAGGAGAGAGGAGCTGACCTGTGAGAGGATAAAGGGGCCCGAACCACTCTCCATTGTGCCGGGGGAGGTGGCAGGCTTCGGAGGGGTATGTATGGCTTTCAATAGCAACTGTAAAAGCAGCTAAGGTTGGAATGTACCATTCCTGTTTTATGGATGTGAAAACTGAAGCCCAGAGAGGGAAATAGGCTTGCTAAGGGTGTCCAGAATGAGCGGCCACAGGATGGTAGTGACCACGTGCAGGCCAGGAGGGGCAGCCACGATAGACCAGGCTAGGAGCTGTTCTTCCCTGCTCCCTTCGTCTTGGAGGTCCACGGAGGGTGAGGTGCTCCCTCATTCTCCTAAATGCCTGAGCCCGAGACTGTCCCAGCATCCTGGCAAAGTGGGGAACAAGTAGGGACTGAGTCTGAGTTAGAGAAAGTAAAGTAACATGACCTGCCTTATTGATTTTGGTTTTTGAGAGAGAAGATACAGGGCATGAGGGGGAACAACAAAATAAGCCATCCCAGGGCTTCAGCTTGGGTGACTGGGTGCCTATATGAGAATGAAGAGAAAGAAATTCACTAAACATTCACAGTAGTTTTCCCTGGGTGAGGAATTATGGGTGATTGATATTCTGTTCTTTTTATAGCAGCTCTTTATAAATGTTCTCTAATAGGATGTCTTACTTCAGTAATAAGGAAAATAACTAGAATTAATGTTACCCCCACTTCCTTGCTTCAGTGGGCACCCATTACTTGCAGAATAAAAATAAAACCCTTTGGCCTGGTTTCCCAGGGTTTCCTGCTCCCCGAATCTACCCTCCCATTATGCCATCGTGCCCTCCTGTGACTGGGCGCCGATATGAAAATGACCCCACCCCCACCCCACCCTGGCCTAGCCATTCATCCTTCAAGACCTAACCCTTTTACAGGCAGCTGTCTCCTCCTCGCTCCCTCCAGGACCCTGCAGTTGTGATGCCTGTGTCCATATTGTATCTCCTAAGAGTGCCACAGGGCAGGAACTGAGTCTGATTAATTTCTGTCCCCAGCTCTGGCTCAGACCTGGGCACGCAGTCAGTGCTTATTAAATGCTTGCTGAATGAACTATGGAGGAGTTGGGGCCCTTTCCTCTTTGTACGCAGGATTCCTTCCATTCTCAGGGATGAGGTGAGCAGTGCCCCCAACACATGCCTGCAGATGACAGTATCAGAGGAGGGGCACATGACGGATCAGCTCATCTCTGGGGTACTGTCGTGGCTGTCACTCCCTGTGCTGATGGGCAGATGGCAATGGGGAGCCCTGTGATGGCCTTCAAGCAGATTTCTCAGAGAGATGGCTGGCCGCTGCCACGCACCAACCCCTTAGCAGGCAAGTTAGTCCCAACACACTCAGCTTCCCAGCCTCGGCTTGCCTCCCGTTTGAACCCTCCTACACCTGAGAATCCAGAAGTTGTGTGTGCCCAAGGAGGGTGAGTCTGGGTGGGAGGAGGCCCACAGTGCATGCCACACAGGCTCACCCGAAAGAGCCTAGAAAGAACTAGAAGTGCAAGGAGCCCCTCCCACCCGGAACACACCTCTTCTCGACAGCTGCACATTCCTTAGGTCTCTTCTGTACATGGCCTTTCGGGGAGACCATTCTCCATGAATTCCTCGCTTTTCTGCACATCTTACGAGCAGAGCACTGGCAGCTGTCATTCCAAACTCCTTTTTCATGGATGTTTGTATAGGGGACAGCCTTGGACGCTAGAGATCATTTCTCCCTCTATGGCAGAAGACATGTTTGTTTGCTGTCCAGTGAAATGATGATAATATCTCCTGCTGGGAAGAAGACAGGTTTGCTTATAGGCCACTATAAAAGATTTGAGTTATCTGAACTTGGGGTTCCGTTTCGTCACCCACCCATTATGCATGCAGCATCCACCTGGGCTGCTCTGATCGCCTCATGGGACTTGGGAGCAAGGAAAACTGATGTGAGCATGAAGCTCACCCTGCTTGCTATATCACGGGTCACTAAGACTTCTATCTGTGACCCAGGAGTCTCCTATTTTCTTCAGCATCTGAATAATCAGGCAGGCTAGCTGGTTAGTTTGCGAGGAGGGGAAAACCTCAGACCCTTTGCAGCTCTTGACAGGACTAAATTCAAAAAGAAATCATTGAATTTTGCAAAAGCAGTCTCCAGTTTTTTGAAGTTTTATAAAACCAAGAATGAGCTTGGAATTTGTTAACCTGTTACTACTAGGTGTGAGCCCTTTATGTACATCATCTCACAGAATCTTTCCACAGCCCCGCATAATATGCGTGATGATTTTACAGATGAGGAAACTCTGGCTCAGAGAGGTGAGGAGTCTGGCCCAAGTTGGAGCCCAATCTATTTTCACTCAGCAGTGCCTCCCCCTTTAGATCCCAGCAGTGAGAGCTCAGAGTGGCTAGAGCCCACTCAGTGGCAGGAATCTGGGAAGCAATAAGTGTTTCTATAGCAACCAGCTTCCCAAGGTCCGCATTAATGCAGAAAGCCTCAACCCTGACCCTGAAGTCCCTAGGCTGTGGTATTAGAGATCATCTCCAAGGAAGTATTCTCCTGGCTTCTCCTTGGTGACACCAATTCAGAGAAAGTTAGGGGGATAGCTAAATCCTGGCAATCATTGGAGTCGAGAAGTGACAGAATGTGTATATACTCCTGAAAGAGTTAGACATTGCCATGATGGAGCCCAGTGTCAAATACAAGTTGAAAACCTAGCATGTGCCGGACATTGCTCTAGGCACAAGGCATAGAGCAGTGGAGAAGACAGAAAAATTCTCGGTTCTTATAGTGCTTCATTTTTAAAAGATGACTATATCATTTAGCAAGAGCTAGCGATAAGTGCGACCAGCCATAACAAACAAAACAAACATAACAAAAATAAAACAGGGTGAGAGCATAGAGAGTAAGGAAGGTAATTGTGGAGGTCGAGAGAAGTGTTTCTAACGAGAGGCTTGAGCTGACATCTGATGGAAAGAGGAAGTAAGCCAGATAAGTAACCCAAATTATGTAGGGGAAGAGCACTCCAGGTAGAAGAGACAGCCAGCACAGGGCCCTGGGGCAGGACTGTGCAAGTACGTTCGTTCAAGGGGCGTTGAGACGTTTAGGTGGCTGAAACGGAGTGACCAAGGGTGAGCCTGGTAGGAGATGAGGTCGGACTGGGGGAGATAAGGAGAAGAGCCCTCCCATTGAGGTCAGACAGATCTATGCTTTTATCCTGCAGCCTGTCACTTTCCATGTGCAAACTCGAATTTCCTCACCTTCGTCAGGAGGCCAGTGACACCTTCCCTGGAGAGATAACATGACACTTTCCCTGGAGAGATAATGCATCCAAAGCATGATGTCCTGCACTCGGTGGTGGCTACTGTCATTACCATGCATGTATTATTGTTCCAGCCCAGTGTTCTCGCACTGTGTTCTCATTCCTGCACCACTAGCATCGGATGCTGCGGCTGCAGCAACTTTGGGCCTGTGAGCCGGGGCACCAGTGGGGTGGAGGGTTGAGCCTTTACCAGTAATTACTGCTCCCGGGAAGCCCTCTTGGCTCGGCTCCACGCTCAGCATGGCAAGGACGACAGCCACTTGTCAGAAGCCTCCCGTAGAGACCACCTGGAAATGAGAGCAGCCCCGACTGGAGAGCCATGCTGAAGGGGGAAGGGTAGGCAGGCCCCTTTGTCATTAGGCAGCCAGAGCTGGAGGGATCGCTCTGGTTTAAATTAAGGATTTAATGAGATGAGGCCAAATTAGATGCAATTAAAAAGACACTTTAGAGCTGGCAGACGACCAAGAGAGGCAGTAATGACTTTCCTGGAAGGGAATCCCACAGGCTGGGGGTAGGGGGACTGGGACGGCTTGGTTTTCCACTTCTGAAAACATCCAGAGTTGGGAGATGGAAGGATAAAATAGCATCAATCACTGACAATGCTGGTGCCCAGCGAGGGCCGGATGGCCCTTAGATGTCAGCCTGGGAAGGCCCCTGAGAGAGTGCCTGGGTTTATGGCTTCCAAACTGGAATGTTTGGTGCCCCTAGGGTTCCAGAGAAGACCTTTCGTAACTTCACCAAGCATTGTCTAAATATATATTTTCAACTACTTTAAATCTTGAAGCAAAAATGCTCTGCATGCTTTCAAATTTTAACCCACAGGGGCCTGCCAACATGCGGCACAGTGCAAATCTGCACAGACCTCAGGATAAAGCTTCCGTGGCGAGCCTGGGCCTCTGTGGGTTCTGAGTGGACACGCCATTGCTTGGGTCATTCAGGCCAGGACATGAACTCACACGTCACGTCATCCTGAGCCCACTCCTAGTTGTCTTGTGTGTAGCACTCAGTTAAATGTCTGCCACCGTTAGAGGCTCACAACTGACAGCACGGAAGGGTTAGGCAAGAACAGGGAAGTGGGTAAAAGTGTCAGACGTCTTGATACTCTTCAGGAAAACCCTGTCTTAGTGATCAGTATAAGTCTGGGCTCTTTTTGTCTGGCTTCCGTTAACTCCAGTGGGCTCAGTTTGGCAACGTAGGGTCCCATGGTTGCCCTGCTTACAGTTCTAGACACTGTCTTTAGGATAAAATTGAATCCTCAAGCTTGGACTTAACATGCAAAACAAAATAAATTTGACTCTTCAGAGAGTTTGAGTGAAGAGCTGTCAGAGATGGGTGCTGAGGCGTGAGATTTTCTTAAATAACAACCCTGAACATCCTTCAAGCTACATTTGAAAAGTATTCTTCTGCCAGACAATGAATATTTAAACGAAGAAACCTACTCATCATCTTCCTCTAAATTTAATACTCACAGTTTAAGAAATGAGCGCAGTGCTTAGGTGTTATTAATAATTCAACCCTGAAACAAAATAATGGCCTATTATTTCTCTTGAAGTTTCGGGATCAGTTTAATTGGAGAGTGTTCTGAGATTGGAAGGTAAAATGTTTTGAAAATCTGTTACCGTTTGCAACTGCTTTTGGGGGTGGGTCAGGATTTAAATAATACAGTGAAACCAAATTCAAATAATGAAATAAACTGCATATCGATGCTGATACTGGATTGCAACTATTATTTATAATGTCCAACTTCAAATTATTTGAGTTATGGAATTAGTCACATTATTCTCATTGGTTGGCTTTCTATTAAGTAGTGCTCACACATTTGAATCGAAATAAATATTAATTATAGCAATGTCACTCTTATCAGTTTTAGGTAATGGACTTCCACTGACAAATGTATTTGAATATTACTATTGAAGTGGCTGGGAACCGCTGACCTAGTCCAACCCTGTGGCCAGATGTTCACGAAACAGACCTCAGAGGAGGGCAGAGGCTTGTTCATTCAGGACCACAGTCAGCGGCAGGGCCGTACTTAGAAGTGGGGTTCCCTGACCTCCAGCTGTAAAGCAGCTGTCAGGACTCACCCAGCTCAGTCTCCTGCCTCTGCTTGGTCCAGCCTGCTTCTCTCTCAGTGGGAGCCTTGTAGATCTCCCTCCCGCTACCATCCACCCCTCTACACAAAGTCCTAAACTGTGGTTAAGTTCCCTCCTTCAAAATCCCGGGGCAGATCAAAACAGCAATTGCAACCCCATCTCCCTGGAGTCATTGTGTCACGTGGGGGGCCTTGTGGCCCACTGTGGGAAGAAGGGGAGACCGAGCAATCAGGGTGTCAGCCCTCAGCCCCAGGCCAAAGACAGTGCGTGGAACATAGCGCAGTGTTTGAGCACAGAGGGCTCCGACACCAGGATGTCTGGGTTCAAACCCCAACCCCCCCCTCACCAAACGCAACCAGGTATGGCAATACTGCCTCCCGAGGAGGGATGTGGGGAGAACTTAGGGAATCCATCCTGTAAGGCACATAGAAAGTAGTCAATAACTCTTAGCTATCATTTGTGTCATGAAGGGATTGATGGAAGATGTCCTTTTCCAAACGGATTTGGCTGGTAGGTAGGGCAAAAACTGGCTTACAACGTAAATTTAAAATTTTTGCCCTGGCATTGCAGGTCTTCAGCCTCTTCCACTCCACATGCCCCTTGCACCAGCCACAGTGGTCTCCTCACTGCTCCCAGGTGTGCCCTGCCCGCTTAGGCCTCCACACCTTTGCTCACACCACTGCCTGTGCCTAAAGACCCCTGTCGAGCTCTCACGGTCCACCCATTATGTCACCTCTTCCCAGAGCCACCACGATCCATCAGAAGTGGCAAGTCCAGAATTTCTATCAGAGAGCTTCAGGGCAGCACTGTACTGGGCTGGGGGAGGGGAAGGAAACAACGATGCTAGGAGACTTGTCTGGAAGCTGTGATTGCACAACTTGTTCATTATGTTTACTTCGTGTATTTATTTGCAGCGGCTTTGTGGGACTGCGGAAAATCACAATGCATCTCCCAGCCCCACTGGAATGAAATTCTGCTTCTCCTGGGTGCTCTCAGCACAGGGCTTGTCCTGGTCTTGTGGCAATGCTGGGATTTGGGCTTCACATGCTCTTACTTCTTCTGTTCCTTCCCTGCCCTCTGCCCTCCACTTTGGGTTCTGCTTCTGCCAGCCAGGAGGCATGACTAGCTCATAAGTCATCTGAGAACAGTCACCAGCACCCAGAACATTCAAACCAATGCACTCCAGCTCTCCCAGCTCATTTTCCAGGGGGGGAAACTGAGGCCAGTATAGTACAGTGGCCTTGCCTCAGCTGACATTAAACGCTCAAAACACCTTACGTTTGGAGCCAGGTAAAGGGGTGTGCTATGGGACCAGAAGTCAATAATGGTTAGACCAATAAATTAAGCAGTAGATAGTGAAATACAACAAACTCCAGAATCCATTGAACTAGTCAATAACACCTGATTGCCTGATTCAAACTGCAAATACCAAATACTGATTGCCAAACCCTCAAGCCACGAAACAATTATCATCTAATGCAGTGGTTTTCAAATTCTACCAAGTATCAGAGTTACCTGGAGGGCTTGTGAAAACCCAGAATTCTGGGTTCAATCTCCAGAATGTCTGATCCAATAGGTGGGGGTTAGAGGATACTGAGAATTTGCATTTCTAAGAAGTCCCAGGTAATAATGATACTGCCGGACTGGGGACCACACTCTGATCTAATATTTTATCTTCCCCACCCTAAAGCCTACTGGGTAGCCAGTAGCTGTCACAGAGAGACTCAGGATTTCATTGGAAACTAGATCCTGGTGGTCTCCCAGCCTCAAATCCCCATCACTGATGGTCACCACTTAAAACATGTCTGGCCAGCCTTCCTTTTACCCCCAAACCCAGCCCTACTGCATTATATTGAACTGGGTCATTTGTGGTCTGTCAGCACTGGTGGAGGAGCCCCCTCCCATGTGGGGATGCGAAGAAGATTCCCAGAGCCTAGAACAAGGCCTGAGACCTAGGACTCACAGAGCATTTATTGACTGAGATTTGAGGTTCATAGAAGCACAGGGATGTGCCCAAGCTCAGTGGTCAGTGATGGAACTGGGGACAGGACACCTGGCCCCTCCTCTGAGTCCAAATTCCAGGGACCAGTTCTGATCCATCCCCTTCCGCAGCTCCCTGAACGAAGCCTGATTTGGGTAGATGTGGTTGAGTCAATGATCTTCATCCTAGGGATGGCTTAAGAGGGTTTCCTCCAGTCCCTAACCTGCCCTTTGCCACTTTCACCAGCAGGCTCCAAAGTCAGATGCATGCCCCTGAAGTGACCCCACCCAAGGACGAGTCTGGAGGCAGTGAGTGCAGTTATGGATGTAGGACCTTCTTGGTCAGAAACGGATCAGGCAGGGCCAGGGAAAAGGGCACAAACCCGGCAGGTCCCTCCATGCTGGGCTCCACCAAATCGTTCCTACCCACTAGTTCACTAAGCTGTCAAAACCCTGGGTCAGAAAAAAACATTTTAAACTAGGTATGTTGCTTATCTATTGTTGCAAAACTACCAACCAAAATATATTAATATTAAAAATATATATATACTATTTCTCATGATTCTGTGGTTTGGCTGAGCCCAGCTAGGTGATTCTTCTACCACCCATGGCTCCTGCTGAGGCCATCCTCCTGGCTCCGCTCAGCTGATGGCTAGAATGGGCTGCAGATTCCAAGAAGATTCACTTGGTGTCTGCTACCTTGGTGGTCCTCCATATGACCTCTCCACAGGGTTACCTTAGGCTTCCTCACTGCATGGTAGTCTCAGAGTAACTGGACTTCCTACTTGACAACTACATTTTAAGAAGGAGAGGGTGGAAACTTCTACTTCCCTTAAGGCCTGGGTTTGAAAGTCTCAAACATCACTCTCAAAACATATTCAATTGGTCGACATAAATCACAAATCTCAGTCCAGACTCGAGGGAAGGGGAACAGTGCACCTCCTGGTGGTGGAGCAGCACACACATACGGACAAAACTGATGGAGATTGTCGGCCTCGCTAGGGGGAATAGGAGAGGCTTTCGTTCAGCCCAGGAAGTCCCCAGGAATGTGTGTGACCCATACAGCTGTGGAAACTTCTGAGCTAAGTAACTAACTCCATAGATGCGGAGGCGGGGGAGGGGTGACGGGGGGGAGGGGAGGAGGGGGGGGGGGCGGGTCCAAAACCAAAGAAGCTCTGAAGGGCAGCTACAGCAACAATCTGAGTGCAAAATGAGAGGGCCCTAGCCTGAGAAATAGGATTTCTGGACCCTTCCACAGCTTTGCCCCCTAATTGGATGTGAAAACCAGGTCAAGGCCCTGCCTCTCTCTGAGCCACCCAAATCAGTCTACCTCCGCCCATGGGTCATTTGTCCATAAAGCTCCATCAGAGCTGAAATCTTTTTGTCCTTTGCTGTCTTCTAGGCTCCTTACAAAGGACAAGAGCTTCACTTCCCTGGTTTTAATAGCTTAACAGCCCCCTCCCATGGATTTATAACCAGGAAACCTGATATTGCTGAATTTAGTCCAATGCTGTGCTGTTTCTAAAAGAAGACTCTTTGGAACTACAGCTAAAATACAGAGCAGATCACTGGAACTGAATGCCAGAGAAGGCCCCCAAATTGTTTCATTTATGCTCCCATTATACAGATTTGTCTACCAAGCCTAATATGGAAAGAAGAGCAAGGATATAGACAACTGATTTAGCCAATTCTTTCTCTTTTCTGGGAGCCCCTGTCAGTCTTCCCCCTAAAGTCCCACTCTCTAGGCTCAGGACTAGCCCAGGGGTCTCTAGATGCTCAGAAATTCCAATCCCCTATGAGGCCACCAGTGCCCAGTGCCTTCTCATTCAGGCTTGGCAGCAGCAGGAACAATCTAGGAAAGAAAGTTGGGAAGCAGAGAGTGTCTGGGGATGCAGCATCCTATTAATCCTATAGGACCCAGGGCTTGTCTGTGGGGTCACTCGAAAGGCAGGAGGAAGCCCCTCCTAATCTGCACATGCCACCCTTCCCAGTCTCTGGCACCTATCCTGTTGATTAGCTATGATGATAATAGAGGCTTTTCATTGGAATGTCCCATAAGGCCTCAGGTGTTAAGCATCTGATTAGCTCTTCTCTCTCTCCTCAAATGTAATCTACACTCTCCAGCTGCTTCGCCCAGGTTCATGCAGTCCCCTCTGTCATGAATGCCACCATCCCATCTATCACCACTTATTGCTCATCCTCCCAGGCCCAAGTGCTCACTTCTGCAAGAAGCCCTACCATACACCCTCCTCCCCATGTTGGCAGAGACATCTCCCCTCTGTAGGCTCTCACTACGTTTTGCCTTCACCTCCCAAAGCTCTGAACACTTTCTGCCTTAGTTATAACAGGGTTGCTGGAAAGAGGCAGCTCTGCAGTTGGGGATGCCCCCTCACCTGGGAGACAAGAACTGGGGTTCTAGCTCAGGCTCCACCTTTGCCTCCCTGAGACCTTGGGGAAATGCCTTCCCTGCTCTGGCCTCGATCTCTTCATCTCTGGGACGAAGAGTCAAGCTTATCTCTCAAAGTTGTCCCATACCTGTATTGGTTAGCTACACCCCTCAGCAACTGAGTTCTGTGTCAGGCCCTGTCCTAGGTGCCAGGGACACAGAAGGAGTTCCTGAGACAAGGATTCATATACAAGTGATTTATTAAGATGGTGCTTTGAGGAAAACCAGTCAGGGAGTGGGAAGCAGGAGAGGCACGGGAGGAAGCTAAGAAGGGAGTGATTTCTGGACGAGTCCCACAGAGGGTAGCTTCAGGCTGGTCCCACAGGGTGCTCTGAAATATAAGTCACGCCTCAGGCTTGTCCTGTCCCAAGACCAGAAACCTGGGCTCCACACTTCCACACCTGTGTGCCATTAGCTAGAGAAGCTGAATTCCCAGACACTTCAGTCTGTGTGATTATGGGAAGTTTCCAGTAGCCTGGGGCAGGCACTGAAGGAGAGTTAACAGGTGTAGATGACAGGAAGCAAAAGAACCCAGGAGGCAGGGAGAGAGGAGCCACAGAACCAGCAAAAGGCTTCTCAGAGGCAGGGGATGGAACCCTTCCAGCATCCACCTCAGAGATAGCTGGTCCCTGTATTCAATGAGCTCATTGTAGAGGGAAAAATGTATATGTCAACAGGCAAATTTAGATTCACAGGTGATCTGGGGTAACTAATTGTCTCCATTTTTCTGGAGATCACCCACCAAATGGGGAGTTATAAACTAGGAATCGAAGCGTGCACAGGGAGAAACGGAGCTTGCCGTATTACGCCTGATTTGCAGCTCCTGTTCCCCATCCCCAAGCTGGGCTGCTGTCTGACTCTCGCCAGCAGGATGGTTAAGACAGCTCAGGAATCACAGGGCTCTCATTCCCCATAGACTAATTGCAAGCCCAGGATATCGAAATAGAATGATTTCCCTAGGGACGGGGACACGGTCTCATAATTCTGACAGCCCCTTTCATCCTCTGACAGAACCTGGATGTTCATCAAGTCATTTCGGGCAGAGGAGGTGGTGATGAGGCAGGAACAGGGGTTAGGGTCCTGAGAGGGCTGCTTCTAAGTGACAGAACTGAGACTCTGTGAAGAGGGGGCTCTGTCTTCCCAGCTGACCCGGGAACCTGACCCGGAAGCTGTGGAAAGCGCGTGGGCTGCCAGAGCGGAAGGGCTCCTTGGCCTCTGCATGGCTTCCAGACTGTGCTCCTTCCAATCCCCACTTTGCAAGCAGGACACCCAGGTTTCAGGAGGGCAAGGGCCAGCAACTCTGCCCTAGGCTCCAGAGTATGGCCTGACCCTAAGAGGCCACCTGGAAAGGCAGCTGCGACTGGAGAAGAGTCCCCGAGGCACCGACCTGGTGATGCCATTCCCCTCAGGCTGCAGAGCCCAGTGCAGGTGGGGGCGGAGGGTAGGGAAGGGTTCAGCAAGCTGAAGTGGAGCCAGGCCTGGATCAGAGCTCCTGGTTCCTGATTGAAGTTCCTCTCCTTTATCACCTGGCCCCTAGCCCCCAACTAACTCCCAACCAAATCTGAAATTCTGACCATGAAGCCTGAAAGGGACTCAGTGCAAATCTCCTCCTGCCATCAGACGCTGGTCCTCTCACAGCAAATGCTCATCCAGCCTGAGCTTGGATCCGCCTAGCCACGGGGTGCTCACTGCCTCTGGGAGGCCCTCTTGTCATTGTACAGCTGTGCTACAAGCCTTCCCCTATGCTTCCCCAAACCGCCTGCCGCTTGACTTTCTCACTCTGCCTCTGGGCCCCCACAGAGAACACCTGCTTTCCTCCCCTGAACAGAGCCCTTCAGATGCCAACGATAGTAACCACGACTCTTGTAGCACCTCACTCCTTAGAAAAGATTTCTATGAGCTGGTCCCACGCAGTAATAGCCCAAATTCTTCCCTGTTGTACTATTCACACAGTATTTTCTCCTTGATTATGACTCTTGTTCCTCACAAGAACGCTGTCCAACATGCACATAAGGGTCCCAGCAGTCCCTTTAACAGCAGCGGCCAACAGAAGGGCTGGGATTTGCTCAAGATCCCGCAGCACAGCTGGGTCCCAGAGTTTCCCATTTTCCTTAGAAGAACGCTTGGGTGCTGTGTCTCTGTGGCTGTGGGGCCCTCGTTCTCTCATCTAGCAGGAGTCCTGTGCTTTCCCTCAAGGGCGCATCCAACCTTGCCAGCCCCTAATTGGGGTGACATTGAAACATGTGTCTGGCTCCTGTGGCTATGATATTGAAATCATCTGAGCCCCACATGGGAGGGTGGGGAGGTGGCTACACAGCTCTGAGCTCCTGGGATCCTGAGTCTGTGGGTATCTATTCCCCCCGCCTCAGTCTAGCTGCCTGCAGTCATGTGGGCCCCACCGGTGAAATTCCACATGGGGAGCTAGGGCTCTGACGTCTGACCTTCAAATATAGGGCAGCTCTGTCTGGAGGGAGGCAGCTGGGAGCTTACTCATAATGCTGGCTGACTCATTTTTTTCATTCGCTCGGCCAATTGGCGGGTGAATTAATTAAGTGATGCAGCCAGAATGAGCAGCTACAGGCCTCACTTTGCTGACCTCGGCGTCCTCCTGTTTGGAACTTCTTTAGATGAATGTGGGGTGGGGGATCACTGGGTTGGGACTTAGGGTGAACTGGCTTCGAATCTCAGTTTAGCTATAGCAACTTGGTTGTATTGCTTTGGACAAGTCCCTTCCCTGACCCGGGCTTCAGTTTGCTAGTCTTGTCAACGAAGGAATTGGACGCAGAGAGTGTACGCAGGCACTTTCGGATGTCATTTCTTTTCCTCAATGGATGAGCTAGGTAAATGGCAAAGACACATACAGAAATTATAAGCTGATGACCTGAGAGTGCATACATCAGGGATGCGTCTTATTTACAAGCGTACCACGACACAGGGATATATTTTTACTTGAATGTGTTTAGATGGAAGTGCGTGTTTCATTTTGGCCCAGTCCCCTTCATTCCTTATTTTCCTGTCCTTGATCCCTTTTGGAACCAGTCCGGCCTCTGAAGACATTTGAATTTGCAACCCGTGAGCCAGCTGACTCATTTTCTATGGACGGGATAATAAGAGTGAAGACAATAATAGCCCACATTTTCTTGTTGTTTTATGCTTTCAGTTTAACCAAACCATTTTCCATCCATTGAAGTGTTTGGCTTGATGCTAGAGTCTCTGTGCAATTTCCATAAAGTCTCAATTTCCATATTTTTCCATCCACAAAGAATTGCAGTAAGGATCTAGTTGGCTGTGTATGGTAGGGATTAAATTTATTATTCTAAAAGCTGCCTGCCAATGTCATCGTATTTTAGAGATAAAAGATAAATTCGCGTTAGTGGATGATTTCTTTGTTTGGGAAAACACACTAATAGACCTTTGTTATCTAAAGGCAAGACCCGGGACTTGTTTTGGGGGAGTAGGGGACGGTGATAGAGGTTGTGACAGATGAATGGAAACAAAATTGCTCCACATAATACAGTAAAATTAGGTCATTCTTGGGTAGAGAGTTTATGAAGTTAACTGATTCCAGATTTCTCGAGAGCTCAAAAGCAAGATCGAGGGGTGGGGTCCTTAAGACATGGGAGGGAAGACACGTGGAAGGGCCTTTGTCCCGAGCAGGAGTGAACCTGAGCAGCATGGACCAAGGGAGACACGATTAGTGACCCTCCAAAATGTTACAGTTTCTTTGATGATAATACGAATTTTTTTTTTTAACTAAAAATGTTAAATTGACAAATGTTAACGCGTTAGAACAGGAGTCAGTCGCCCCATGACATACAGTCTGTGGGTCAAATCCAGCCCACTGCTCATTTTTGTACTGCCTGCAAGCTAAAAATGGTTTTTATATTTTTAAATAGCTGGGAAAATCAAAAAAATATATATATATTTTGTGACATGCGAAAATGATATAAAATTCAAATTTCAGGGTCCATAAATAAAGTTTTACTGGAACAGAGCCACACTCATTTGTTTATGTATTGTCTGCGGCTGCTCTTGCACTGCCACGGCAGAGCTGAGTCGTGCATGGCACTCCTCAGGCCACCATCGCCCGAGGAAACGGGCTCAGTGCCCTTGAAGGAGGAACGGGGGAATGGTTATAATACAAACCTGCTGTGGTGTTTCGGGATCATTCCTCCTGAGGACTGGCCTCCACTCCAGTCACTGGGGTCCACGTTTGAGAACTGGCTCAGACCTGTGAACCGAGAAGTGAGCACGCCTTTTCACTGGGGCAAGCATGCTCCGTCTCCTGCTCCTCCATGCCTGTCCCATTCTGATTGTAGACGTTAAGTACCTCCTTCCTCCCTTATAAGACTCAGCATGTCCCAAACCAGGTTACGCTGGAATTGAACCCTAGTAATCAAGCAGCTGAGGAAGTGGGAGCAGCTCCTGAGAAACTAGGGGTCCGGAGAGCGGAGAAAGTGCGAAGTTTCCCCTGAAAGGAAGAAATGCTAGGTCCTGCTATCGAGGAACGGGCTGCCTCTGGAAACTCCAGTAGTTTCAAAAATTCTTGGGGACATCACCCAGAAGTCTCTACCGATGTTTCAAGGTCCCAGGTTTTCCTAACTAGGACACTGAGCATAACCTTGGCTGTGCATTTAAATATCTATGGCCTTCTGCAATTCTATCAAGTCCTGAGTCTGCTGTCATTGCAAAGATAAGAATTTCTTTGTAATCTACCAAAGAGAGCTCTGACTTTCACACGTAAGCTTTAACTATTCATTAACTGCTCTCATTTTCTCGTTATACCTCTACAAGTGTGTCATACCTTAGGAAAAGACCAGCCAATCCCATTGTCCTTGTTGGCACCTTGCCCCTCTGTTCTTCAAACGCAGGTATCACTATACTACCCATGGTGTTTGCTTCACTGGGACATTTCACCACTTATAAAATCAGGTCACCACTTATAAAATTCCCCAGTTGGGCTACCACCTGGTCCCAAGAACTAACAGTGCCCCACATTCCCTGTGACATAGTAGGCCAGTGAGTGAGCCAGAACCCACACCCCGTCATCTTAAGACCTGTTTTCTCATTCTCACCTCTGTTAGATAGAGCCCTACAAGAAGCAGACACCCAGATATAGTTAGATGTGCATGAAATTTATTAGGAGAGATACCCGTGAAGGACAAAGAGGGCGTGGAGCGGAGACTAGGCAGAGGCTTCAGGCAATGAAGCAGGTCTGACGTCTATGGAAGGAGAGAGGGAAAAAATATTGACAGGAAGGAAGAGTGTCTAAAAACTCCAATGCAGTTTTTAGAAGGTCTTGGCCAACACCATGAGGACTGTAAAAGTCAAAGGCATCCCATGAGGGTAGGAAGGGGCCAGCACCAGTCTCCTGGTGTGCTCAGTCTTTGGTTGGGAACAGCCCTGGGGAAGCGTGGCCTCAGCACGATACTGTAAAGTAAAGGTGAGGTGAATGGAGGCTGTCAGCCAACTGTGCCTCCCTCAAAGCTTCTCTTGAAGGATCCTCCCGGCCACCACAACGTCTCCATTGGTTTGTTCCACTTTCAGTACAATGCCATGAAAATTAATTTAGTTTTACTGACCATAGCGTCAGGCAAAGGCATGGAATCAGAGGGAATCCAACTGGGCATCATTTAAATTTTATTACAGTGTCGTGTTTGTCAGGAAGGAATAATAGGAAAAAATGGGGAATTCAATTAGGTATTGAACAAAGTGATTCATTCGTGAAACCAGATGCAACATGGCTGGCAGGGGTGTGTGTTGCAGACCCGTATCACATAAATAATTTAGGTAATGGGATAACTTGAACCTAGGGGGCCTGGATTATAAGTCCAAATCCATTTTAGCATGATGGGCTGGGGAGCCCCTGATGTCACATTGAAACGTACATACGAGGAATCACCCGGGGCGGCTATGGCTCCAAGAGTCCAGTGCCAGGCACAGCCTCTGGGCAACAAGCAACTACCGTCCTCTGAGATGGTAGCTGAGCATGGTCAGGAATGAGGAATGAGGAGCCAGGCACCTCGGCTCACTTGAAACGAGGGTGGACCTCCACTCACCTGGGATGAGGAAGTAATTCACGTAGTAAAAAGGGGTCCTTTTAACTCCCGGAAGGTATGAATTCAATATAGAAATAATGGAGTCAATTAAACTCGTAATATGAATATGTTTATATTAAGTTTAGAAATGATCTATACATATTTGGTACTGGCAGGGTTTGTGATGTGGTAAGAGAGTGTGGCGTGTCTGAGATCATCACACTGTGAATATGTAATTGAGTGATTGATTTTAGACTTACAATTTTAAATTAAAAGTTGTAAGAGAATTTGATTAGTTTTGTAAACAGAATCGGAATGTTTATGAGAAGTTGAGATTCACCCATATCCATGATTTTGATTTATTAAATTTACAAGAGTAATTTAAGTGCTTGGAAAGGTTTTGCTTGTTAGGTCAGGCACATGAAGTGCTCTGGATGAAAACAAGATGCATCAAATTTATAAATACACTCCAAATGCTTAAAGAGGCTAATAAAATAAATTGTAAATGAGACTGTTTAAGGGAATTTGGATTTATAATTAAGATAATAAAATTTGAAATTAAACTTACAGGCTTAGGGAAGAATAAGTTTTTAATTTCTTACTTTTTTTTTTTGCATCGAAAAAAAAAGAGTTAGCCTCAGTCATCAAGAACTCCTGACACTCATCATGTCTAAAAAGGAATCCATCATTGTTCTCCACCCAAACACTGGTTCTGGAAGGTGAACAGCATTACCATGCACTCAGGTGTCCGAGTGAGGATCCTGGGGCCTTGCCTCTCCCTTTCCAACTCTGCACATCTAAATAGTTCCCTGTTACTTACACCCCCTTCATGTCATGAGATCTGCTCTCCTGTCTCTCCCTGCCCCTAAGGTTAGCCTCACCCCTCACCTAAGTTACTCACTCGCCTTATTGGGGCCTCCTGCCTCTGGTCTTCTCTCCTCTCCTCTCCTCTCCTCTCTTCTCCTCTTTCTTTTCTAAGACATTGCTAAAAGGAGAGGGGAGCCCCAGCCTGCCTGGCTCGGGCTGCCTTTCATACATCTGCTGCCCCGCTGGCAGCTCCAGAAGTCTGTGGAAGCCATCCTCTGAGTGCCTTGCCCCTGGGTAACAGATGGTCCTTCCAGATCTGAGTCACAGTTTCCTGTCTAGAATGGCAGTGTCATCTCCATGAGCCCAGTTACTAGAGACTAATTGTTGGTGATCACTGGCCAGGATGTGCGTGTTAGAAAGGTGCAGCCTCCCTCCTCGGCCCGTCTGCTTCTCCTGATGTGCCTCTCATTTGGTGTGGTCATGGTGAGGTCGAAGGTGACAACGGCCACCTTCACTGGGCCTTCCCCCTGCTGATCACTTGTCTCCGAGAATCATATCACCTAACCTAACTCTGAACTCTTGGAAGGCAGAGCCCTATCTCTGCCATTTCTGTCTCCTTTAAGACAGAGATGGGCGTTGGCGGAGGCCAAGGAAGCAAGGAAAGGACTCTCTACCTTTGGTAGCAAGGGTGTGCGAGCAGGTGTGCAGGTCCCGCTCCATCATGAGCTTCCGTGTGAGCCTGAGTAAATCACCATCCTCTCTGGGTCTGGTCTCCTCTGGCCCCTTATAAAGTGTTGAAGATCTTTTCACCCAGCGAAGTCACTTCTAGGTGTTTGAGGACTATATTCTTACATGTGCACAAAGAGGCACAAATAAGGATGGCAGTCTTGCTGGCAACAGTGAACAATGTCAGTCTAAGTGTCAATCAATAGAAGAATCCTTGAATACATTACAGTACACACATAGGCTGTGTCAGTCGGCATTCAGCAAAAAATAGAATTTTCACCAGTTATTTTCCCCTACAATACTCTGTTATGAAAAATTTCAAATACACAGGAAAATTGTAAAGTGAATACCCATCGACCCACTAAAATGAACATTTGGCCCTATCTGCTTGATCACATATCTATCCATTTATCCATCTGTCTATCATCTTATTTGGGGATGCACTTCAAAATAAGGTACAAACAACAGTATGCTTTACTCAGAAATACTCGAAATGTGTATCATTAACTAGGGTTCCATATTTGTTTACAGTTATTTTTTAAGGTAAATTTACATGTAATCAAATACTTCAAAACACGTAAAGAGAAGTCTACTCCTCTATGAGTTTTTGCCAAATGCATCCACCTGCATAATTCCAAACCCCCGTTGAAATCCAGAACTTTACTTTCACACTAGAAACCTCCCTCATGACTTTTCTCCGCCTCCACCTCGACCCGCAAACACGGTCTGAATTTCTTCCACCAGAACTTGGTTTTGTCTGTTCTAGAACATCACAGAAGTTGAGTCATACTGTGCACGGCCTCTTTCGGTCAGCTGAGTGTTTTCCAGTGTTGTCCCATGTGTTGGTAGTTTGTTTCCTCTTTCTGTTCAATGCTTTCTATTACAGGACATGCCACGGTCGCTTGTCCATTCTCCCGTCGGTGGACATTTGGGATGTTTCCAGTTTTTGTCTATTTGTGAATAAAGCTGCTATGACCTTTTTTTAAAACAACTCTTTCTGAGGTCACATGTTTTCACTTGTCTTAGGAAAATACCTAAGACTAAACTTGCTGGGTCATAGGGTTGGTTAACGTGTATATATATATATATATATACATACACATAAAAAAAAAAAAAGACCTAGCACTGCCTGTGCCTGGACCTGATATGACCGACCTGGCCCGTGTCCTCTCCCAACATTTGTCCAGTGGAGATGCCAGCCTGCTAGTGCCATTGCCCTCCCTTCCTGGTGAATCCTCTCCCTGTTCATTCTTGTCATTCAGCCTCGGTCAGGACCTCTCCAGGCCATCAGTGGTATTTTGGTAATCGCGACACTCATAGGGAAGGGCTGGAGTCTCCAAGCCTTTTGTTCCAGGAGCTCCTGCTTCCTTGTTAACGTTCCTGTCTCTACCCCTAGGAATTTCTAGGCTCCCCATGCCAATCGATGGGATTGAAAATGGGCAATAACAGTGGCCTCTAACTGATTCCAGGCCCTGAGTGAACCCAAATGTTCCACAGGCAGACCTGACCACCCATGGCCACCAGCCTGCATTCTTCTCAGGCCTATTTCAGAGTGGCTGGGACAGAAACTGTGAGGCAGGGAGCAGACAACTAGATTTCCGGGGGCCTGGTCCCAACCCCCAGGCCCATCCAGGCTTAACACCTCCCATCTCCCCATGATGTCTACAAGGGTCCACCAAGGGGTCACCTGTGTCTTAGCCTTCGTGCAAACATATTATAGCATTGTTTAGAGTGCTATAGAGAATTTAGAGTTTATACGGTATTTCGAGTTTATGGAGTCCACTGCTTAGAGGTTAAGAGTACAGACACTGAGCACAGACACCCAGGTTCCAGTCTTGACCCGTCCTTCTCCACGCGTTTCTCATTGCTGCTGTGATGAGGAAATTTCAAATACAGAGGAGGCTCTGCTGAGCTCTTCTCTCCTAGACAACCTAAGCTTCACAACCTGGGTAAGATGCTCACCTTTGAGCATCAGGTCCCTCATCTGTAAAGAGCCATACAAATGGCAGGTGGTGGTGCTGTTACAGCTGATCTATGGGCTTAGGCAAGCCAAGGGAGCCCAGGTAAACGGAAGCCCTTCCTACAACGTAGGATGGCTCCTTGGCCCTTGAATTTGTGCCTGATTCACAGCCCTTTCCCACACAGTCCTCACCATAGCCTTAGGAGGGAGGGTGGCGGCACAGGAATTATTAACCCCTTTACAGAGGAGGAAATCGAAGCCGGAAGCAAGAGATCGACCTGTCACATCCCCAGGCAGGGAGCCTGGGTTTCTGACTCTGTTCTTGTCCAGCTTAATATATTAATTCTGTTTTGTCAAATATATTAATTCATGGTGAACTCTCACCTGCAGAGAGGAAGGGGTAGAGCCTGGTGGCTAGAGGCCCAGGTTCAGAGTCAGACCACCTGGGTTCCTGATCCTGACTCACACCTCATAGGGCAAGTTGCCTAAACTGTTTGTGCCTTGGTTTGCTATCTGTAAATGAGTACCCTGGGAGGATTTATATTGTCAATAATCAAGCATTATTATTACTATTATGCACTGTGAAAATAAGATGAGTGAGCACAGGTAAAACAGAATGACGCTCAGCATGTAATAGATATTTCATGAATGTTAGCTATTACTATAAGGCATCTCTCTTAGCCTAGAGGCAGGGCCTGTGTCCCTGTGCCTAGTTCCTGTCTGTAACCCCCCACCTGCATATTCCCCACCGCTGGCCCGAGGCGGCAAGGTGCTCAGGAGCTGTTAGCTGAGATGAATGCACGAATGCATTTAGGTCATTGGCAGCCCTTGGGTGCAGGACTTGAGAAGAGGCGAGCCTAGGTGACGCATACTAGAGCTACCCTGGCCTGCAGCCACCTGAATGTGCCCTTCCCAAACCCCTTCCTGGTTGTCCTGATGACCCCTGGTGGGTGAGCTGCAGCCGGGCCTCTGTGGAGCTGCGTTTTCCCGGAGCGCACCGTGCCTTTTGTGCTACCGGCTGCAGAAATCTCTCTCGTTGTTAAGGCTGCGTTTCCAAAGTCACACCTTCTCAGCCAAGACATTCTGCAGCTAATGATGTCCATGGAGACAGTGGAGGCTGCAATGCACAGCCTTGCCCCGGGAGCCGGCCCTGGGAGAGCAGTTTGCCGGGGGCACTGGAGCCTGGAGTGGAGCCAGACTGCTGAGTGCACGCCGAGTCCTGAGAGTCTGGGCTGGAGGAACCTTTGCAGATCTGCCACAGCTGCCTCCTCCTCGTATGGAGAGGGGAGGCCGGACCAGAGAGCCTGTCTCCAGGAGTCAGGGGCAAAGCCAGGCCTGGAATCTAGGGCTGTTACCACCACCATCACCACCACCCTCATACACACCCACATACAGTGGGTCTCACACTTGAGTAGGCATCAAATCACCCAGGTGACTTATTTAATCAATGATTGCTGCCCTCTCACACCCAGGTCTAATTCAGTGGGCCTGAAGTGAGGCCGAAGAGTTTGCATTTAACGAATTCCCAGATGATGCTATTGTTGCTGTTTGAAGACCATGCTTTGTAAACCATTGTTTTAGGAACCCGCCTTGTGCCTAGGAAGGGAGAATGGAGCCCCAAGAGCACCGTGCTGAGGAGGCTGGGATGGCAGCTGCCTTTTGGAAGGGACAGAGTTGAAAACAACCTGAAAATCTCTGACCAGCAGGTCTCAGGGGAAGGCAGAGTCGGGAAGAGGGTAGGGGTTGGGGTCCTGGGCAGGTTCAGATTAGAGTGAGGCAAGGTGCCTAGGAAGTAAAACTTAAGGAGACATCCTTTCCAGGTTTGTGTAAGTGTGGGGTGGGCACCTGCAGGAACCTGAGAGGGAGCGTCTCTTTAAATGTTATGGCCTCGTGCAGAGCTTCCTGCCCTAATCTCGGCTCTGCCCCTGGAGTCCTGACAGCAGCTCCAAGTCTAGCAAGTCAGCAGTGCAGCCAGTGCTTTCATGAACAGCCACCTTCTTTGGGGCTCAATCTCCACGGGAAATTCCTCTTGGTTGAAAGCACGGTATTCGAAAGCCTAGGCCAGGAAGGAGTGGTGCGCGCACGCACGTACATATGTGTCTGTGGGTCTCTGTGTGGATCTTTGTGTGACTCTATCTTTGTTAGAGAGACAAGACCAGGAAAGGTGGCGGAGAGAGGGTTCTCCAGGGGTAGACAGCGCTGTGTCGATTCCTTGCTAATTAAAACATGCCTCCTGGACGTGAGGAACTTTAAAAAATTCTGAAGCCCAGGCCACACTTCAAAATCTGCATTTTAACAGGATCCCCAAGCAATGCAGGCGTGAGAACATGGGCCTCATTTGGGGACTTTTTAAAATACTGATGCCTAGGTCCCATGGCCAGAAACTCTGGTATAATCCTCCTGGGTTCTACATGAGCATTGGGTTTGAAAACCTGCCCACATGGTTCTAATGGGTCACAACGTCTGAGAACCACTGGTATAGCCAGCTTCCGAGGTCTTTAGAATCAGTGTTGGAAGCAACGTGATGTAGTAGAACTCACATTTCGTATCTGAAGCATGAATTCTAATCCTGGCTCTGCCACCCACTAGCCGAATGGCCCTTGTCAGGTCACATTCTCAATTTCCTCAAAGCAAATAGGAATATTAATAATCTCTCTGGAGCAAAATATTAACTGTGATTATTAGAGTTCAAAGGGGTCTTGGTTAACACTTAGGTCACATATCCTCAAGTTTACCCTTGAGAAAGCTTAAGATCTCTCTGGGCCTCAATTTCTCCCCTTGTAAAATTAGAGACTGGACCGCCAGAGGCCTCTCTCCAATACGTTGTGCATGTTTCTGCCTTTTCACGGTGGTTCCTTCCGGCCACTATACCTGCCCTTCCTTCTCAGTTGAGTGCCTCTACCTCTCCCTCAGCATGCCTCGGGTGGTCTCTCCTCTCTGCACCCCTCCCCCCAATCCTGCCTCCTTAAATTTGAGGTTTTAGCTCAGAGTTTGCCTTCTACAGGGAGCCTTCCCTAACTGTCCCCTCCCAAGCCCAGATTAGGGGCCATCTGGTCACTTGAACTTTCCCAGCCCCTCCTGGCCTTTACAGGAGATATTGTAATTGTCTAATGTTTGTCTTGTCTCTATCTAGACTGTGGTAGCCCTGTAGGCACTCTGAATATCTACCTTGGATCCTGAGCAGGTGTTCACCAAATCTGTGACCGAAAGTGTAATAAATGACAGCAGGAAGTTGTGATCAACCGGCCTCACCACTAATTCTTGCTCCGAGCTTGCAGACTTTGCCAATCAGATTCAACTCAATGTTTAGAAGGTAATTGAAGCGTGAGGAAAACTTCATTACTTTAGGTCTCTTCCCTCCTGACATTAACCTCGATTACCTAACTGCTAGAGGAACACAGTTTTCTGGATGGCTAAAGATCAACTGAGTTAGGGGCCCAGGTGGATCTCAGCCCCAGCCCCTCAGAGGGGCACCACAGTTTACAGAGCAATTTTCCATCTGTCGTGTCCTCACTGGGAGGATGGCAAGGCAGGAATTATGGCCATCGCACTAGAGTATGAATTGCTTCAGGGCGGACATCTTGTCTATTTTATTCACTAAGGTTTTCTTTGGCACATGGTAGGTGCTCAATAAATATTTTTTTCAGTGAAGAATTCTCTCCTCTTACGGATAAAGGAAAGGTAGACTCAGGAGGTTTGGGTGGTTCTCCGGGATCGCAGAGCTGGAGCATCAATGCTGAGGGGTCCCAACTTCCTACGCAAGGCCCCTTTCCATTGCCCTGGGCATGCATGCAACGTTTAACCTGGTGCAAAATGTATGCTCCCAAATATGCCAATTTTTATGCCTTTCTGCTCACACTTACTACACCTTTTCAAGGGCTGGGGTGATGGTGCCCAACATCCAGGCCTTGCACAAGGCCTGGGAACACATCCCACAGCTCAAGGATTTCTCTGTCTTTGGCCTCTGTGGGTTTGCCAACCTGCAGGCAAGATTGAGTGTGCCCAGTAACAGTTCACTTGCCTCTACCTTTGGGCAAAGTTCTAATCATCCCACCCACCGTGAGCACAGGCAAAAGGGTCTCCCCACCCCATCCCGGGCCAGCCCTCAGATCAGCATCTCACTGGTATATTTGGTACCTCACAGTTTCCAAAGCACTTTCACATGCATCGTTTTATCTAGTCTTCAGAACAGGTCTGTGTGACCATTATACAGATGAACAAGTAGACAGACGGGTTAAGGACTTACCTTTGGTCAATCACGCTGGTATTATGAAGCAGGGTGGGAACTTGAATCCATGGTTTCTGATTAAAACCCTCATGTTTTTTTCTGCATGTCAACAAGAATTTTACTAATTGTATCCTGCACCAAGGTCCAATGGACAAACCCACCAATGAAGACACCATGCACCTGTGTTCTGGAAGCCCAGAGTCCAGTGGCAGAGTCAGACACATACTTTATAATAACCCTGTGAGGAAGAAGAGGCAGGTGACCCTGTAGATGTGGTTGGTAATGCTTCATGAAGGAGCCAGAAGGATGAGGAGGTGCTTGGTGGGAAAGAGAGAAGGCAGAATAGGCAGAGACATGTCAACGCCAAATGCAGAGTCTGCAGAGAGGATGGAGGGTCCCAAGTGTCCAGACAAAGATACAGAGAAGACAAGGCTGGAGAGTTGCCGACCCAGGGCAGCAAGGGCAGGGGCTGCAGACTAAAGAGTTCAAGTTTCCTCCTGTATGGGCCGGGGACTTTGAAAGGCTTTAACCACTGTCAACCAGCTTGAATCTACTTTAAAAATTGATTAAAAAAAAATAATTTTCTTGCTATACATGTTCCCTGTAAAATGAAGACAAGCAAAGGGAAGAAAATAAAAATCACCTTTAATTGCATTGCCCAGAGATAATGTTTTAATGTTCTCTATGAATATGTACATTTTTCTAAAATGTCACCATATAGTTAATGTTCCTTTGTACCTTTTTTCCACTTATCATTTTGTGAACAGCTTCCATATCATTTCTTTCTTCTTCAATGGTTCTACTTTTGGTTCTAATATTTGGAGGGGTCATGGAGCCCTGTGAAGATCTGATGCAAGCACAGACCCCCTCCTGTGTTGCCTGCATTTCTGCCTGTCAACACGGTTGGTGTGCAGAATCCCTAAACACCTACCAGCCATGCTGCCAGGCAGAAACCCGGGCCCAGGGTTGCCAGTTCTTCGGATGTTTCCAAACCTGGAAATCCATTTCTCATACGAGATCTTCTGGTTTTTAAAGGTTGTCCACTAACTTGAAATATTAAAAATAAAAACAAAACAAAAACACCAAGGGAACCAAATTTGTCAGAGGCCTCAGTCCGTTCTGAGGCAGCTGGTTTATAACCTCTGGGCTAAGCCAAGGTCGTGGGTATTTGGGCTTATGGTCCGACCCGACTCATGCTTCCAACCTCGACTCAACCTTCTTACGCAGACAAACCTCTCTCTTCAATCCCCACTTCCACACGTGAGTAGCAGACTCTTCCATACATGAAGCGCCTGCCCCGCACCCCACCCCTGCCGCTGGCATTGTCCAAATTCCACCGGAATCTTTCCAGGGTTTTACAGCTCTGCACATAGGACACTTGCCCTGCTCTCTCTGTTCCTAGCTATTTGTGGCTCCACCTCCAGTCCTCTGATGTACTGGAACTCCTGAGGACAGCACCGTTTGATTCATCTCTGTGCCCTTCAATGCAGGACCCCTCAAAGAGTCAGCCTGGAGTGGCTCAGAAAACACTAGTGCGTGTGAGAGACCTGACAGCACTCAACCCTGTGCAAGTAAAGTCCTCACTGGAGCAGAAGGATGGCTAATTACAGCCTGGCTTTAGCAATCTGCTATGCATTCACCCTCAGGCTGTGTGAATTGCTGTGAAACTCTATGAAGGGGAAAGCAGAAAGTGACTCTTAAAAGGAGAGTTCAAGGAAGGAGGAGAAAGGAAGAAAAGCTTTTGCAAGTCCTGGAGTCAGGCCTGTGTTAACCTTTGAACCACGGAGATAAGAAGACAGGGCCAGACTGGTGCTGTGCTCCAGACTACCAGGTCAGGCCCCAGCCCTGCCCTGTGACTTTGGGCAGGAGCCTTCCCCTCTCCGAACAGTAAGGGGCAGAACCAGATCACCTCCTAGAATCCTTCTTTCTAGAATAATAAGATTCCCTGTGGCAGTCAAGGGCATCTACAGTGTCCCTTTAAAAAGCCGGACCTGCTAAAACCGCTGGCTACTGCTCTCCATCTCTGTTTCTCCCTGTCCGGTTCTATCACAGTCCTGCCCCGCGCCCTGTCCTCCTCCCTCTCCCCTAACGTCCGCCTCTAGTTCATAAACTCGCTTACATTGTGTTTCAAGGGTCAGCTTAGAAATAGAGATAAGCTCTCAGTTGTTTACCTGATGCATGACAAAGATGACTGGCGACAACAGTCAGCATAAAACGTAATTGACAAGGGCTAAAACCCCACATGGTGGAAATTTTCATTGACTAAAAAGTGACTAAAAAAATCAAATCTTCTTGACATTGATTTGCTAAATAGGATCCAGGAAATTGGGGCTTGCTCAAAATAGTGGCCAAGGGGAAAAAAAAAAAAAGCCACAATGGCAGATGTTATCATGAGTCAATTAAAAAAAAACTAACTAATTGATAAACCAAGTCTTCTCGGTGAAACAGCCTTGATCGAATTAATTTCAGTAAGATTAAGAAGAGAGAAACTAAATGGAAGAGAAAAATGACCAAAGAAATCACTTAGCTTTATGGTCTGGCTTTGAAAAATAATTTTTAAAAATTTATTTATTTTAATTAGTTTCAAGTATACAGTACATTGGTTAGACATCTATGTAGTTCATAAAATGACCTCCCAATAGCTCCCTCCCTCCCCTGGCCCTCCACCTAGCTGTTACATTGATGCTAACTGCATGTCCTCTGCTGTGCTCCCCTTCCTCGTGACCATCCATCAACTACAACCCCTTCACCCCATTCTCCTAGCCCCCGAACCAGCCCTCCCCTCTGTCCATCACCAAATTGTCCACTCTATGAAAGATAATTTTTCCATAAAAAAATTAATCAGTGTTAACATCATTCTTATTAAGCTATTGATAACAGCAGAGCCCAATGGCCAGACCTCAGGTGCAGTGGGGAAGACATGGATGAGCGGGCGTGGTCTCAGCTCTCACTCTGCGCCTCCCGCCGCCTGCAACCGGCTCACCGGTTCCTCCTGGTTTGTCATTCATCACTGTCTTACCAGTGGTTTTTGTACTTCCAAAGGAGTTGAGGTTTTACACTAATTGCTGCCTCCTTAATCAATTAATGAGATGTAAAAGGTCATTTATCATTGGAAATTGCAACCAGAATCACCAGAGCAGTACATTGGTCCACGGATGCTAAGAAATTGCATCCTACATTGATAATTTTACCCAGCCTTTAATGAGATTCTTATTAACATATGCATTATTAATTAGACCATTAATGCAGATGTCATTTTGAGTCACACCAGGATTCCCCATAGCTCACATGGTTATTAAACCTTGCTAATTTTCACAAGGAATTAATATTATATTAAAGGTTCTCTCCGCCGCGTATTCTAAATTAAATGCTCACTTTCGACATCTCACCCACAACATCCACTCATACTTGTTAACGGGAGGAATAAGAGGAAAGCATTTCATTCTAAGACCTGAGAGCTTCCTGTTTTGCAAGTAACTGGCATCGGTAAGTAGTTAGGGAAGGAAAGGCTGAGAGAGAAAGGCCCTCGCTCCCACCCTACAGGCTCCAGGAGGAGCCTACTCTTCTTTAATTAACGAAGTTTCCTATGCATCTAAAACAGAATATTTTAATTTTTCATGTCATAAAGTATCATTTTCTCACTATAAATAATGTAGGAAACACACATAAGCAAAAAGGAGAAAATTTTCAACACCCATCTCTCAGCACTCAGTAATTACCACTCTGAACATCCTTATGTGCTATTTTAGTCTGTTTTCTCCATGCATAGACATCCTTCCATACAAATAGAATAATACTCTATATATTGGTTTAAAACCTTCATTTTTAACTTAACATTTCACGAACACTTTTCCATGTCAAGAAACATTCTTCTAGAGCCTCGTTAATTGTCGCGTTATACATATCAATCTACTTCATTCTTTCAAATGGTTATGGGATGGTCAGCTTGATATGTCAGCTTGGTTAGGCTACAGTCTCCAGGTATTCAGTCAAGCACTAATCTACATATTCCCATAAAGGTATTTTGTAGCTGTGATTAAAGTCCATAATCAATTAACTAGCAGGGAGATCATCCTAGATAATCCATTCAAGATTGTCCTAGAAAATCTACGTGGGCTTGATTCAGCCTGTTGGAACCTGAAGGCAGAGCTGAGGCTTCCCCGAAGAAAAAGAAACTGCCTTGGTCAGCAGCCTCCGCCCGTTCCCGAGAGTTCCCGCCTGCCCTTCCTGACTGCTTGCCCTATGGATTTCACTCCCCTAACTAGCCCCACGATTATGTAAGCCAATTCCTTGAAATTACTCTCCTAATACATACATCTCCTACAGGCTCTGTTTCTCTGGTTGAACCCTGACTAATACAGGCTACACAGGATTTTATACTAATGGCTATACCATAATTTATTTAACCAATCCTCCATGGTTGGACATTGTGCTAGATTCTCTTGCTGCCACTTTGGCGTCACCGCTATATCAGGCTGGAACTACACTTCCCAGTATACGGTTTCCCGAATGGCCCCAGAACAATGGAGACTGCTGATGAAAGGACTCCCTGCAAAACTTGGAAGAGACAAGCTAAAGGGGAGCCATTATTATTGGGAGGGCATGGCAGGCAGACGTGATGGCAGCGTCACCAGGCATGGCAGTTTCAACAGTAGTAGTGGCTGAGCTCCTCATGAGTGCCCACTCCACAGACCCCTTTGGTGGCCAGATGCATACACCTTTTCAGACGTTCCCACCTGTGCCACCTGTACTCCAGGCAGAAGTGGTTAGCAACTGCTTCTGGAATCATTCCACTTCCCCCTATAGAACTGTAATCCCACAGCTACTCCCGGATCTGCATAAGCCCTAATTCCTGTGTTAAACCCCCGGTTCCTGCAATACTTGCAATGGCTCCGTGTTCCTGACGGAAACCACTAGTGGTTCAGGGGAAGAGATCCTTAAAATGGGAATGTAAAATTCTTTCACTATATTAGAAGCAAGGGCACTAATGACAGCATTACTATATCACAGTAGTCCATGGCACAAAGTGGCAAAACATTTGCTTGAATTATTATTGAATTATTATAACTTGTAGTCACCTGAAGTCAGGTATCTGCAAAAAGAAAGTCAGGTGACCAATTAGCTGCTGCAGGTGAACATTACAGTGGAAATAAAGATTGTAAGGACCGTGAAGTTAGCTGACTAGTTGTAACCGTGCGAAATAATTTGAAAAAATAAAATGGTGAGCTCAGGCTTTAAGTTTCCAATTCAAGACTCAAATAAGAAAAGAGAAAGCTTTTGGTGAATGCCCTGAAATAATCTTCGAGCTCACAGAATTTGCTGATCTGACCTTGTTCCCCATCACTCCAAAACAGCAGGCCTGACAGAACAGTGGAATGGCCTGTTGAAGACTCATTTATGGCACCAGCTGGATAACAAGCCTTTGCAGGGCTGGGGTCATGGCCTACAGAATGGGATATGTGCTCTAACTCAGTAACCAGGGCATCGTGCTATTTCTCCTTTGGCCAGGATTCCATGGCCCAGGAATCAAAGGGAGGAAACAGAAGTGACTCATATCATTATTACCCTTATTGATATAGTAGCAACACTGTTGTTTCCATCCCCATGGTTTTGGGCTCTCTGGAAGTCTTAGTTCCCAGAGGAAGACTATTTCCACGAACAAACAGAACAATGGTCCATTCTGGACTCATGGGAGGGATTCGTCCTGATTACCAAGGAGAAATTAAGTTGCTACTTCACAATAGGAGATACTCTAGATTAAATGTTTGTGGCCGCCCCCCCCCTCCTCAATTCATATGTTGACATTCATCACTCAGGGTGATGGTATCTGGAGATGGGACCTTTGGGAGGTGGTCGGGTCGTAAGCGTGTAGCCCTCCTGAATGGGATGAGTTGTGCTCTTATAAAAGAGACCCCAGAGCTCCCTGGACCCGTCCACCACGTGAGGTGGCAGTGAGAAGACACTCACCAGTGAGGAACCAGGTCCCTTGCCCGATACTGAATCTGCCTGCACCGCGCTCCTGGGCTGGCCAGCCTCCAGAACTGTGAGAAATAAACATTTGTTGTTTATAAGTCAACCAAACTCGGGCATTTTGTTACAGTAGCCCAAAAGGACTAAGACAGGCGCAAACAGGAGTCTTCCTGGAGCACACGAGATTTTCTGGGTGTTTCCTAATACTCCCATGTCCTGTGGTAAAAGTTCATGAATAAAAACATCAGCATAGTCTAATGACAGACTCTTCAAAACTGAAGGTTTGAGTTATCCCACCAGACAAGGAAACATAACTAACTAGCCAAAGAACTTGCTAAGAGCAAAAAAGATTAAGAAATGGGTAGGAGATGAAAGAAGCCAAATTTCAGCTACGAGCACGTGACCCATGGCCAAAATGAGAGAACTATGTGCTATCCTGTGTCTTTGCTTTGATATGAATATATCTACATGTGTTAACCACAACTTTTCCTATTTCCTGCTCTCCTATTCTCCTGCTATCTGATACAAAGTGTATATAATTTAGTGATCGATCCTATACCTTCGTTTTTAAATTACAGAGTATAAAAGGGGGAAGGCGACTCAGCTAGATGAGGAAATATCATCCCGAGATGGATAAGGTGACCTATAGGACTTCACATTTCTTCTTCGGGGTAGGCAGTTAGCATGTCTTCAGTTGTACGTAGGAGAGTGTCATCAGTTCAGGCGGGAGTGTCCTGTTGTTACTGTCTTTATTCAAAAGTCAGCCTTAGCGAAAGGGATGTGCGTGGATGCCAAGCTGACAAAGGGGTGGACTCTTCTGGACCTCCTTGGAACCAGTGCTCCTGTATAAGGCTTGGAACTACAGTTCCCAGGATTTTTTCCCTTTGTGGTTAGTAGAAAGGACCTCATAGAATTTGGAAGGCAGACGTGAAGCAGAAGTCGTTTTTCTCAGGACATCACAGCAGTGGCCACGGCGGCAGTCAGATGTGGCCATTCCTCCATGAGAGCTTCCCTCCCCAGCTCCGATGGTCACTTCTCAGGCACCGACCTGGCCACCTCGTCTTTCAGGCTCCTTAATCCCTAGAGTAAACTCCTTATTCTTATACATGACTATAGTCATTCCATTTTTCTGAGAGAATCCATTCAGAAACAAAAATCTAGGTTGTTTCAAATTTCCTGCTGTTATAATTGATATTGTTATGAATAGCCATTGACATCTGACTTTTGAGCAGTAAAAACAAAATTTTAATGTTTTATTTTCTGTCCAGGCATGTCTGCTAAGTTCTCCGCTACAGAAACGTTGATTCAGGGTCAAAAGAGGTGTGTTGACATACCGGCTCCATTATTTCCTTCTTGTCTGGCCTTTTCCCTCTCTAAGTCTCAGTTTCCTTTTAGGAAATTAGGGGAACCACTTCCAGACTTTCTAGCCTCCTTAGCTGTTTGTAGGGACCAGCTAGGTTTATGGATGTGGAAGCCACACTGACACATGGACGTTTTGGGGCTTTGTCTGAGCCCACACTGGCACTGTGCCAGGTTCTCCCGCCTGCGTGAGGCAAAAGAGGTCACTGTGCTCCAGACCTGAAGAACCAGGCACTGCCTCTGGCGGGCTGTTCAGTTCCATGCAGCCTGGCCCTTAGCTGCATGGTTTCATATTATCCCTGTCCAGCTGTGTACTTTTATAAAAAGGTGAGACAGCCTCATCTGGACGCTTGTCCATCTCTAAACAAGTCCTCACCACACATGTGCTGGGCCTGCTGTGGGTTGGAACCCTCCTTGTGGTTGGAGAATCTGATCCACGTCCAGAACCAGGGGCACTCTCAGACACTGGCCTGGCTACCTCATCATGCAGCCCTCCGTGTGGCGATCTTCATTGAATCCTCAGGACTGGGAAAATATTAGACCTTCTGGTTCTTTAAAAAGGAAAAGTACAGACAACCAGTGCTTATGGAACAGAAGTATTGGAGAGGCATATTAGCTGTGCAAATAACTCCCTCCCCCTCCAAAGCGGTGGTTTTCCAATGGGAGCTGTTTCGCTCCCCAAGGACATTTGGCAACGCCAGTCATACCTCGGATGAGAAACCCTGCTTTAGTACATGCTTTAGTTTTAGTCTACACCCGGCAATTCCAAGTGTTCTCGAGTAGGAACACCTTCAAGGAAGTCCGAGAGAGGAAGAAAATTTGAATGTTCCCAAAGCTAAGCATTCAGGTCCCACTGCTCTAAAGGGGTCCCCTTATTAAAGGCGGGCCTTTCGAGTTGCAAATTCTCCTGGTCAAGCTTTCAAAACCATTCCGATTACAAAAAGGCAGTTTGGCTACAATTTTTCGAAGCCTCGCCCACAGGGTGAAGCACTGTCCCTCCCTACCCTGCTAAGACACACAATACTGTCCCTCTCTACCTTCTAGGACACACAGCACCGTTGCTCAGCGGCTCCACTACTAGGCCACATGGAATCTTCACACCAATTAGAACAAGCTGCTTCTCTCCAAAGTAAAGTTTTTCAATGAGTATATTACTTTCTTCTTAATAATAATGATTATAACAAAGTCATTGCGTACAAAAGAAATCAATTGGAGAATATGAAAGAACACTTGACATTCACTGAGCTGCAAGCTTAAAATTTGTGTGCCATATTCACATTAAAGCGAAATGAGATGTTTTAAATAAAATGAAAAAAATTTGAGCTTTCACTTGCAATAGTTAGAATTAGAATATAATCATTTATTTTAAAATGTTGTTTCGGATACATCTGGTGGCCCGCCCTACATTTCTCAGCCACTTTTTCACTCCAGCTGTTTTTGAGGCACCTAGCTACGTGCCATGCAACCTAGCGGCACCTCATCTCAGCTGTTCGCCCTATCTCTTGCTTTCGGCGTCAGGGTTTTTCTGCTGCGGTCACATCGGACAATCTGACACATGGGTAAACGTTGAGGTACAAGGGGGTTAATTCCTCAGAGAGCAATACCCTTTGATCGGCGGGGGACGGGCACCAATGGAAAAATGCTCCCTTCTTCTGTGCCATGAGCAGACAGTTCTGAGGTGCATTCCACACGGCTCTTCAGGTGCTCACAGTGGTGGCCAGCTGCAGAACGAGGCCTTGGATTGACTTTTCTTCCTGTTTCACGCTTCTCAGTTCCTGGAAGTCAATTTCCCAAAATGAACCAACTTCATGCAAACCTTTGTCTTTCCTTTTTCTTTTAGGGGGAACCTAGCCGAAGATATGCATCTCGCTGTCATGGAAACAAAATATTTATGATCGTTTTACTGCTGACTTGCTCCAATATCTCGTCTCTAGAAATGATGGCTAGATCTTAAGTAACTTTAAATATATTTTAATGTCAAGGAGCTATGTTCTTCATTGGCAACCAACGATGTCAAAATTAAATATATTCTGAGAGCTACGAAAAGTATGCGAAAATGCATCCAGTAAATTATTGGTGCAAGTGTATTGGTAACGTCCAAAGGAGAGTTTAGAAAACAGTTTAAACAGTTCAAGTTTTCCATTCCTTATAGATCGATGTTCCATCAATAGCAGAGCAGTCAATTTCAGTTATAAATTTTCACATATTACAGTTGTTTGAGTTCACCACAATTCTTCAAATTACATATGTCATTCAGAAGAGTGAAAGACCATGATATTCTTAAGCTTACGAAACTTTCTTCTAAAAATAATGTCATGTCTACGGCCATGCCACACTGAACAAGCGGGAACCCATCTGATCTCGGCTGCTAAGCAGGGTCAGGTCTGGTTAGTACTTGGATGGGAGACCACCTAGGAAGACCACCAGGTGCTGTAGGTGTAAAAAATAAAAAAAATAAGGGATTGTAAACTGACAAGGTCTTTGCAATCTCTGAGGTCAACCAAGGGTTGCCTCACCTAAAAATAAAATAAAATAAAAATAATATCATGTAAAAAGATACTGATTCTGAAATTTAAATGGGTCATAAATGGGCTGATCATGAAATTCACAGTAAAATGATACTTCTTTTGACCTTTTTCCTTCATATTTCCTTTCTTACAAAACTTGGCATCAATGATCTCTAATTTGTTTAGCATTAAGAATACTTTTTCTCAAACATCATTATTTAATTTCTCTTCAAAGAATATTTTAATCCATCATGCTTTCAAAGCATTTTGTATGCTGATTCTGGTTCCTACATTCTTTTACTTACACTGCTAATTTTAACTAAAACATCATGTCAAATTGGTACTAAGAAAATTAATTTAAAAGTGGATATTTTTGAGAGTATGTCTGAGCTTGCATTCTGCGGTCTATATTTCATGAACTACATTTTTAATTATAAAATATATTCTTTCTTCAAAAGTAGAAATGGAACAATGTCTATCAACCTAGTTAGAACAAGACATTTTACTTCCATCTGCCAGAAAATTGTCATGAATATATATATATATATATATAATATATATATATATATATATATATATATATATCATGCTATATATGATATATAAATGTTATCTATCTTTGAATGAAAAAAATGATAAAAATATTTTCTAATTTTCAAAACAATGAAGTTGCTTGCAAAACCAGTGCTACCCTTAGATAGGACAAACTTGTGCAGTGCACAACCTGAACAGCCACATATGGAGCCCTATGGACAACGTATCTTCTTAGCATTTTAGGACCCTCCTCCCTCAACCTACTTTTGCAGCCTCCCACTCCACATGCCTCTGTTCCAGCCAAATAACCATCCCCTACACCAGGCCTTTGACTGTACCATGCCCCTTGCTTTGGATGTCATCTCTGCCCTGCCTCTGCCTACTGTCACCCTACCCAGTGCGGGGCTCCTCTCCCAAATCTCCAGAGCACTGTTTGCAAGTTTTCTGGGCCTGACTCCTGACCAGACTATGAACTCTCTTAAGACACAGAATACAGCTGCTTCATTTCAGCTTCCTGGACCAAGCCCAGCCCAGCCCCAAAGAGCTCAGAAAAGTGGGATGAACTGAAAAAGGCTTGGGATCCAGGAACTCTCTGGGGACCATGGCACTTCTTGGTGGTGGCACTGGCTGCTGTTTAACTTAGTAGTGTTGGCATGATGGTGGGGCTGATTCTCTGAGGACTCTTCCTGGGCAGAGAGGACCCCTTCCCGAGTGAGCAGGGAGACAGGTAGCTATGAGGAATAACCTTTCTAAATAAGCCTTCCTCTAGTAGGGCTCTCCTGTGGACACTGAGGCCTTTGCTAACTGCCTCAACAATTCAGCATTTATTAAGCACCTACTGTGTGCTAGGCCCTGAGATAAACCAAACGACTTTGCCCCAAGGAATTCACAGCCCAGTAAGGAAGATATATATACATACATGGATCAGTGATGACAACCCCAGTGTATTTGTGTTAAGTGCTGTTAGAGGGAAGGACTAGATTCGACACAGACACAAACCAGTAGGGGAAAGTGATGTTGAACCTGAGATGAAGGCTGAGGAGAAGTTCCTCAGGGGAAAAGTCTACAGATGAAATTTCGGGCAAAGGAAACAGCATATAGGAAGGCATGGAGGTATGGCCTGTTGCGAGTACTTGGAGTAACGAGCATTCTGAAATAAGTAGGACACCAGACTGGTTCAAACCAGACTGTGATGCCTGGAGGTTAGACTGTCTTCTGAAGGCAATTGGGACCCTTTGAAAGGATGTAGGCAGCAGAGCGACAGGACCAGATTGGAGCTTTAAAAAGGTCATCCTGGCCTGATCCACATATCCTGGAAGCTGAGCCAAGCAACATGACTCTGAGGGTTCATAAAAGGTAAATAAGGGACATATGGGTCCCAGGATCTTGTTAAGACACAGCTTCTGATTCAGTAGGCTTGGAGTGGGGCCTGTGATTTTGCATGTCCCAAGAAGCTTCCAGAGAATGCTGACACTGCTGGTCCATAGGTCCATGGACTTTGACTAGGAAGGGAATGAAACCTACTTTCTGGCCCAGTCACTAATGAATGCTGTGAATTTATAGACAACCTTCTGTATTCTCACATTTTCACTTGCACAGGATTGAAATCATTTTCATTGGGCCTTCCTGTCCAACCCCTCCCCAGGTACACAGAAATCAGGCGGTGCCTATGTCCTTAAGTAGAAGCAAGGGATCATTAGCAGATGGACAGTGGGTCACAAGGTCATTTGTCTCAGGATGATATACAGGCAGCTCCTGGTCCTGCAATAAGCATTAAAAGAACACATTCATCACAGGATATGTCCAGCCCACACTTCTGGAGTGCTGTTGAGCTCTGTGAGTGGGACAGTGGTGAACCATAATGCATCGGGAGTGAGAGAACAGGATGAGGAGAGGACTCAATGACACTCAGCTTAAAGAAGAGAGGTTCAATGGGACATGGTCACCTCTAAGTCTTTGAGGGTCCGTCACAGGACAAGAGAGCAGACATGATCTGTAGCAGCCAGGGGCTGAGCTAAGACAAATCAATGACTTGGAACTATAGCAGAGAGCCTCACTTCATTGTGAAAAAAAAAAAATTCTAATAGTGAGAGCTACCCAAATAAGGGATGAGCTACCTTGTGTAGTAGTGAGCTCCTCATCACTGAAGGTGTGCAAGACTGTTCTAAATAGTAGAGGTTGACTAGGATGACCCCTGAGTCCTGACATTCTCTCATCCTCATCCAGCTGGCTCACAGCAATGAGCCCAGAAACCCTGCCGCCACCTCAATAGAATTCCTGAGCCAACCTAGTTATTAATCCTCCTTGCAAATAATGAAGCACCAATCATACTTTCACATTGTCCATTCATAGCCTACCACCTTTTCCTGGTTGTACCATGCTTCAGAGAAATCCTCCACATTGGGCTGGGAGTCAGGAATTATAGCTTAGTCCTCTCATTATTTTGCTCTGTGACCTTGGGAATGTCTTCTCTCTCTGGACCTCAGTCTGGACATTAAAGACCACGTCCTGACCCACTGCCAAATGTGACAAGTGGAAGTCCACTCAGGATGGGATTATCTCAGGCTCCCTGGTGAGCTCCAGGGCCTAAGACATAGTAGATGCTCAATAAATAGCTGATGGACTGAAATGTGCTCAGCACAGTGACTAGGCTGTTGAATTGAATTGAATTGAGTTAAATTGAACTGAATTAAATTGAGTCCATAAATGTTTATGTCACATAGCAGCAGAATGTTGGTGCTAGATGAAATTTATAAACTGAGTCCTAGCCTCTTACCACTCGTCTTCCCTTCCCACCCTCCCCCCATTTTCTATCGAAGGACAAAGAGGCTGCGAGATCTTTCCACTCCTTACAGAGAACACTACCTCGGAATCAGCTCACTTGTGCTCAAAGGTTCTGTTTGCTTTCAAACCAAACCTCTTCCCTAAGCTCCAGACCTGTTTGGCCTCTGCCCGCCAACATCCCTAGGATGATTCCATATGCACCACAAAGTCAACATGTCCCACTTACGTCAAACCTGCCCATCCACCGAGTTCCCACCTCAGCTCCCAAGCCCCTTCGTCAAGAAACCTGAGGTCACCCTAGCCATTTTTTTAAAAACGAGGCTGACTCCTGAGGTAGAGAGTAACGCCTGATTCTTGAGTTTATTATTTTTACATCAGTAATAAACTCAATTTTGCAAGCTTAGAATAATAATTTGAGAAAGACGCAGTGCGGAATTGATCTGAAAGTGCACCTTTCAGCAAAGCGCACAAATATTTGCTGAAATAGCCAGATTATAAATTCCATACTCATCACAGTTTTGTGTTTTTTTTCCAGGAGCCACATCCCCTCCTCACCAGGTTGGACGTGGTGGCAGCCAGGGTGGCAGCCAGCGTGGATTGTGCTTTCTTGCCTGCAAGGGGTCGAACCTGTTCGAAGGGCTGCCAAGGGGCTTTTGGGTGCCCGAGGGTGGGAGACCTGGGTTCTCCTTTCCGCATCTTGGTAATGGGGTCAGGGAGTTGGATGAGAGCATCAGAGTGCAGATTCCCGGGCCTCGCTCATTCGGTGGATGCGACCCTGGGGTGTGCATTTTCAACAGGTTTTCCAAGAGATGGTGATGCAGTTGGTTTGCCAGCACCATTTTGAAAAGTACCCGATTAAACCGTCTCAAGGAGTCCTTCTGACACTGACGGCTATGGCGCCGAGACCGATGCCCCGGCCCTCCAATGCTCAGAATGCGAACTGGTCTTATGTATGACTGAACCACTACAAAGCATACTTATGGAACGCCCCGATGCGCCTTTCTCCTGAGGATGGGGCCTGCGTGCTTGGAATCCAGTTCAGGAGTGGACCAGCGGGACTGCTGTCTGGGGTGGTCATTTCTAAGGGGCACGAAAATATTCCAGGAACTATAACGAAATGTATTTCCCAGAACACTCCTCAAAGATAGAACCATGCGTGACTGATAAAAACATCCCCTCCGACTCCTTGGTCTGGGCCCAAGAGGCTGACCTGCTCTCTCAGGAGGGTGGGGTGACTGTCGGGGCTCCTACCGGCAGGGAAGAGAAACGAGCTCTAGCTGACAAGAAGCAGAAAGTAAACTTAGTGAAAGCCCAGTGAGTGACTCACATCACTGTTGGGACAGACACAGACTCAGGATTAGAAAGTGGGCAGGGGCCAGGACCACAGCCTCAATGCCACCACAGAGCATCAGGGACACTGCTACAGGCCCCAAATCCCGCTAGCCACAGCCCACGCAGCCCTTGCTACTGCCACTGGGCACTGGATGCCATCACTCGCCCACTGCTGCCGCGGCCCAGGCGTCTCTCCCTGTCCCTGGAGCAAGTGGGTCGGAGTGCCTGTGGCCTGCTGCACAGGGAGCCTGGAGAGTGAGCTTCCAGCCTCTTCTGCTTCTCCAGCGAGAGTCGGCGTGTTCAGAAGCCAGCGTGTCTCCCAGCAGACGAATGTTCACTCCAGGAAGGCTGGCTCCCTGCAGAATGGGTCTTACAGACAGAACAACCAAGTTTGGACCAGAAGTAAATATCTCAAGACAACAGAGAGAGGATTCATGTTGCCATTAGCTACCGCTCTCCCTAAACAATGTCAAGGTTTTCATTTCGAAGATGAACTCTCCACCTGCCTGAGGCACCTCCATGTCTCAGTGAGAAGCCCGCCATTCCGATCGGTGAAGTCTGCTGGGTTGGATAAGGGACTCAGACCCTGATCTGCAGGGAGGTCTCGGCTTGCATCCTTGGAATGCTCATGGAGGCCTCTCTCTAATTGTGGGAACCTGGCGTGGGAGGAGATTAGCCTGCATCTGGGCCCTGGCAACTGCAGCCGTGTGATCTGTAAGAAGGCTAGGAAAGCGGTACAGCTGACAGCGTGAAGAGGCTGTGATAACTATCCACTTTCATTCGTGCTGCCTATCTGTCTACCCTGTGAGTTCTGGGCTGGGGAAGACACGGAGTGTGGCCTTACACCCTCCCCATCCCTTGTTGACTTTCACTTGCCCGCGACCCAATCATTTCTCAAAAAAAAAAAAAAAAAAAAAAAAAACCGATTACTGAGTTCCAGAGAGGGTCATAGAGGACACTCTGTCTGGCGAAAACCAGAGATTGCAGGGACGCAGGCGGGAGCAGGATGCATCCCTTTTCCAGGATGCAGATTGGGACTGGCTTGGATTCGAAGGGGCAGGAATCGGCCAGCTTTTGCTAACGGCCCTGCCATGTCAATGACTCACAATGAACACTTATTTCTGGCTCCCACCCATATCTGCTAAGGGTCAGCTTTGGCTCTGTTCTCCTGAATCTTCATTTCGAGACCCAGACTAGATGAGAACACCTTATTCCGGCCCCATGGAATAAAGGAAGAACGGAAATACGTGACAGCTCTAAGGCTTCTACTCAGAAGCAGCATATGGAACTCTCGTTCACGTTCACGGGCCAAAGCAAATCACGTGGCCAAATCTGATGGCGGCGAGGAGAGCAGAGAGTAAGGGAAACAGGACACAGCGCACCACAGAGCCGTGCCGCCAGAAGCCATGGCGGCAGCCCCACTTCCAGGTCTCCTTCTCCCCAGACCTACCTGTCCTCCAGGTGTGTCCCATTCCTCCTGCTCCTTCTGCATTTCCCCTAGGGTTTAGCCCCATAGCCCTAGTCTCATTGTAGAGATGTAGAGACTGAGGCCCACAGGGGAGGCCCAGATCACAATCTCCTCCCTAATGCCCTTCCCTAAACCAGGGGCTCCCTGCACACCCCAACCCCTTCCTTCCCTTCCTGAGTCCCTCAGAGATACCTGCTCTTTGTGGAGCGCCTGCTGCGTACCTACTATCAATCTATATGCTCCTCGCTGAGTCCCCCAGCAACTCTGTGAGGTCGGTGATTCACGAGACAGAGATGAAATGGGAACTTCCAAGCCCCATCCTGGACCGGAACCCACTTTTGCCCAACTCCAAGGCCAGTGTCCCACCACTGCCCTTCCCACTGGCTCAAATCCCTTCCTCTCCAGCCCCACCCACATTCCTTGCCACCTGTGTGTCATTCAGGATCTGGATGTCACAGCCACAGAACGACTTCCCTCCTCACCAGCCCTAACTAATCTTTAATTCAGACCCACGAAGCCAGCCCTTCAGCTCCCATTGCCAGCCACAGAAATGAGGATAAATGCGGCTGTCAGCGGCTTCCTGCCTCTTTGTTTTTTAATTTACTTAGAGTTGGGCAGCAGAGATGGCAGGAGAGGAAGCAGATGGCTCAGCATGACAGATGGGCTCTTATCCAGTGACACAAGGACAAGGTGAGAGAAAGCGTGTTCAAGAGAAAATGCAGGCTCCGTGTGTGCGCAAAAAGCTCCTGAGCCGACGGTCTATGCTCGGGCCAGCTTGTCAGGCCCCAGGACGCTGCGGGGATTCTCAGCACTGGAGCTCCAGTTTGCCAGGGCTCCTTCACCAGACAGTGAAGACATTGAGGCCCAGAGAGGGACTGCAGCATGCCCAGTGTCACGCAGTCACCCACCTGAAAGACACCTGACTCCCCACACAGCCCCAGATGCAGGCCCTGTTGTCAGCATGGTGGGTGATGCCTGTGGACTGGCTGCCTGGGGTTGTCCCATTCTCCAATGTCTTTACAAAATGCTACCTTCAGCCTCGCCTTGTCTGTGCTAAAGACATTCAAGGCAGGCTTCGAAGGAGTGTTTCACACCTAGAACACCCCAAGGGCTCCTGCACATAAGTGGCTGTGTGAGGACCCCGACCTGGGAACTGGGGGCTTAGAGAGGGCAGCTCCCACGTCACCTCTGTCCTGCCCCCCTGAGGAGGAGGACGGGTAGAAGAAAGAGACATGGCAAGGAGTCTAACTGGAGGCAGAGCTTTTGCACTTCTCACAGTGCCCCGCTCTGGTATGCAATGGAGGGAAAACAGTACTGTTTACACGGGCAGCTGCATGCAAAGGGGAGAGGGAGATGAGATGAAAGGCCCCTTTGTTCTCCTGGGTGCGCTGGAGAGATTCGGGCAGACACAGGTGGCCTGCAGCAGAGTTAGGGAGAAGGCGCTGGACCAGGCTGCAGAGCGCAGCAGAGAGTGAGAATTTGGCGTTCCCAGAGCAACCCAGAGAAAGGGGTGGGCAGAGAAGATGGGATGGGGAGAGGAAGCCCAGCGTCGGCCGTGGCAAAGTGCAAGTTTTGTTCTGTTCTGGGGATGTCGGTTTGTGTCTGCAAAAATTGTGAAAAAGGCTGCATTTCGTATCTCATTCGAGTTCAGGAAAAAAGAAATAATAATAACATTGGTGAGATAAAAAGATGATCCGAAAATGAAACTAACCCAGAGGCAAAGATGGCCATGGAAAAGAAGTCTCCTCAGAATTGACAGACATCTTGGGGAGCCCTGGGTTTTTCTCAGATAAAGATTGGGAGTGTAAGTCTAACTTATTTTAATGCAAAAGGCTGTATTTGGGATATAGTATCACGAAGGTCATTTTGTGGGAGAGACAGGTGGCGATCGGGAAACGGCTTTCTTCACAAGCACCCTACTCGAGAGTGGGGAGGAACCGAGGGTGAGCATGTGGGGGGCACAGAGCGGCGCACATCCCAGCCCTTCCCATCCCTTCCATGTGCAATCCTCGTGGTAACCCTGGAGTGGGGAACGCTATCATTACTCCTGTTTTACATGTGAGGAAGGGACTCAGAGGTGGAGTGACTATTCGTGGCCATCCAGACTGTACGAGGAGCTGGGATTCAAACTCAGGTCTACCCAACCCTCAAAGTCAGCTGTTTCTTCTCCCACAAAACCTGGTTCCACTTGGACATGTTCAGCCTGAAGGTAGGGTGAGGTCTTTCCCCCCGCTGACAGGGGTTTTTCTCACTTGCCCCCATGTGAGCCACAAGGTACCCTTGTCATTTCTAGAGACCCCAAGCTGGGCTCCTGGGAGATGAAACACAGAGGCACTGCTCACGTGCACCAGCAGCCAAGGCCCTAAGCAGCAGGGCTATAGAGCATTCCATGTCCTGATGTGCCCAGCTCCCTGTCACAGAGAAGCCCAGGAGGAGGGCCACCCTAACAGGCTGAGAGATGAGGGAGGACAGTGGGGGGAGGGGGGTAGAGATTCCCTGAAACCCTGTGGCTTCCTGGAAGATAAAGTCTTCTGTATCTGTTTACTGAGGGTTCTACCGCCAGGCTCTGCAATCAGACCAGGCAAGTCCAGAGGCGAAGAAGGCAGGACCCCGGGTCTCCAGCTGAAATCTCCTCTCAGTCGGGATCTTGGAAAGGAAATACAAACTTGTTCCACGCAGAGGTGTGAGCAGGATGATGAGGCACCCATAGGATAGCCACCCTGGGCCTGAAGGGGCAAAGGACAGAAATGGAGTTTGAAGAACCTCGGAAGAGCTGAAGCTGCAGAGGAATGGCCACCTGGCTCTCTGCCGTCACAGAGGAGCCCTTACCCTGCCGGAAATACGAGGCCAGAGCCAGAGGGGACAGGATAGGAATACCCTGACCTCTCCCTTGTTGCCTCCTATGGGCTGAAGCAAACCAGATGCCTGAGGGCCAGTGAGATGGTGCAATCCATAGGCGTCAGCCCCTGAGGCATGGAGCAGGGCAGAGAGTGTCAGAGGCTGGAATGGAAGCAAATTACAATAGAGAAGAACGGCTAAGCCTGGAATGCGGCCATCTGACTTCCCCAACACATCCCTCCTGACCAGGGCTTAACGAATCCACTGTTGTCTTATATTACATGTGGAAATGAGTTCCATAGGCCGGAACAGGCAGATTTGCTCCACTGCTTCCAGCCTTTTATAAGGTCGTTAACTTTCACATTGATCCTGAGCCCATCAGGCCCACTTGTCTCAGACCACAAATGTGAGCATCTCAGTTTAGGCTGGAGATGAGGCCATATGCTCCACCCCTTCCCTTCCAGCTCAGGGAGGGTGGTTGAGGGACTCCTCCCTGGTAGCACCAGCGTGTCTGCTGGGACACTAGACCCTCCCTTCCTCACGCTGGTACACAGTCAGCATGACGGCCATCATCACAGATTTTCATTGCACCCTGAAAATTACACAGGTCTCCAATTAAACGCAGACCTCTTCCTTCCCCGTTGAGGTTTCTCCTCTCCCCGGAGTCCTGCTCCAATCTGGACGAGCCACTAGAAATCACAATCGCTCTTGGAGAAACTCGTTTGGAACCCTACGTCACCGGAAGAGGCGCAGGTCGTCCTGGAAGCCACTCCCCGTGACTTTGAGAGGAGAGGGATGCACGTAAAGCAGAGACCTGTCTCTCCCTCCATGAGATAATGCTGCAACGATGTGTTGGGTTTCGCAGGTTGGCAAACCACATTGTTAACGTCAGCCAGCGCTTGTCTGTCCTCAGCACGGATTCGGCAGACCCAGTGTCACTGCCGTGTTGACAGCCTGCAACGCGCACGTTCCATTCTCCTCTCCTGGTCAGTCATTCCCAACACGCTTGTTCTCCTCCAAACCCCCCCAATTCTTTACAGCCTCCGAGGGCTCCCTCATCATTCATTCACGTATTCCGTGGATACTTTTGAAACCTGCTTGTGCCAAGAAGATCGCTGGGCGCTGGAGCTAGACACAAGGGCGCTGAAGACAGGCTTGACCCCTGCCCTGGGAGGTTTTCTTCATCCAGGAGGGCCTCTCCCATCTTAGACCTCTCCCTGAGCATTCATGCCAGTGATCCCATCACACCTGACCTTCAGGGACGATCTCTCACCAGTCTGTGCTGAGTCCTTTCCCCACCGGAACGTGAGCTCCTGAAAGGTTGAGTCTGTGCGACCTTCCACTACAGTAACCAGGGTAGCAGCCCCAAACACACATGAGACCGGAATCCAACAACAGTCTTTCGAAAAGATGAGGACGATCGTTTAACTTCAGCCTCTTCATCTGTATAAGGGGAGACATTATCTCGGGGTTCCCCGAGTCGAATTTTCTAAGTCGGTGCATGTGAAAGCATTTTGCAAACTGTAAAACCTCTGAGCCTCGGCAGGGAATATGCTTTTATTCACCACCACGGCCACCCCAAGCGGTTAACCAAAAAGGAATTCCACCCCGCTTTTCTGCAGACCAGGGGTGGCAGCGTGCTCCTGGGTGAATCTCGGCCAAATTGGGAGAGACAAAGCAAGTGCCGCTGAATCTGCCATCACCACCAGCGCCACCGTCCCTCCCTGCAGTTAAGAGGTGGGTCAATTACCAGCCGCTCATTTGTAATCATTACAGTTGTCTGAGTTCTCTCGGCTGATTGCTTGGGTTTAGAAGCCTCTAATCAGTGGAAGGGGTGCAGAGGGTTTGTGAGTGCCTTTTGTCTGCCAACCCCCATCTAGTCTCGCCTCCAGGCTGGGGAAAAGGGTGTCAGGAGTGGGGTGCCAGTGCCTTGGGCCCTCGGCATCCAGAAGCTTCTTGGAGCCTCAGACATTTTCTGGGCTGACCTCTGATGGAGGAGCTTGGGAGGTAATCCCATTACGGAAAGGGACCCCTGGAAAGTTTCATTATGTTGATGCATCCTGTCCATATCTCAGCACCACTAAAGCAGGTTTCTCACTTTTGACACAAAACGGGCAGGTGGAGCAGTTTTGATTTGGGCTGCCTAGCTTCTCCCCCAGGGAAGCTGCTTTCTCTGGCTTGCATGATAATTGAATTTCACGGATGGACTCGTCCACATACTTCTCAATTAGGGATGTGTACAGGCAGTGAGATTTTTTTCGGGTGTTGATCTATGATTGTCACTCTTTTTTTTTTTTTTTTTTTACCTTTAAATTAATCTTCTTAATTTCTGCCAACTCTAAATCCGGCTTTGCTAAATAGCATTATTCTGATTTAAGTGATCTAATCTGTTTGTCGTAAACTCGGTACAGCTGAAAATCGTGTATGCAGGAGCCTTCCTCATTAATCATAGCTGACAAGAAGTCAGAAATCAAGAAGCAAAATTGTCTCTGAAGGCAAAGTTGGGAAGGATTGGGAAAAGCAGTTACGTAGGTGTGATGGCCGAGCTGGGAGGGCCTCGGCGACACCCACCTCAGGCTGTGCAGCAGTGGGTAATCCCCACCCTCTCTGGGGTTATTTCTACCTCCGTAAAAAAAAAGAAAAAAAGCAGAAGGAAGAAAGCAGGCGGGGGAGGGGAGGGGAGTCCTCAGATAACTTTTCAGCTTACCATTCTTGAGCCTATATATTAGCACTCCCCAACCTTTGTGCCACCAGGGGCCGGTGCTCCTGTGAGACTCTCATGCCTGATGAGCTGAGGTGGAGCTGAGGCGGTGATGCTAGCGCGGGGGAGCGGCTGCAAACACAGAGGAAGCTTCGCTCACTGGCCTGCCACTCACCTGCTGTGGGCCTGGTTCTTAACAGGCCATGGACCAATACCAGTCTGTGGCCCAGGGTGGGGGACCCCGGCTATACATGACCTCTCAGAAATATGCCACAAAAACCGCATCCCGGTATTTAAATGCACACCATTGTTGAGTCTTGAGAACACCAAGAGAACCTACAGCCTCGATATTTTAACACAGCCTTTTCCAAAATGAGGGAGGCAAGAGGATTTTAGGTAGCGAAGGACACAGAGTTCAGTGATACAGGAAAGCTACACCCCTTTCAAGTCTCCATCCTCCTGAGCCGCTCAAGAAGTCCTCGCTTGACAGGCACACCTTAAATGCCTCTAACACTAGCCCCTCTCTGGGGCTAACAGAAGGAGCGACCTCAGCCTCTGCTCTTTTGTCAGAAGGCAGATCCAGTCAGGATCCAACACCTGTTTGGTGGTGGTGGTGTGTGTATGGTTTCTTTGTTTCTCTCCATAGATGGAAGACATTGTTTCTTTTTAAGACAAATTTATTTCGGGACCGATCTAAAGAACATTAAGTTAATGCAGAAGCGTGTGACTATGACAAAAATTAAAGTAGCATGTAAATGTTTAGTTTTGCAGTCTCTGGAAAAAAAACATTTAGTGCTTCAGGAGAAGGCCAGGCATTATTCAGGCACGGGGGACAGGTGGCACCTTTAGGTCCCAAACCTCTATTCCCATATCCTGAGTATCTGAGCCACCCTATACCCCCTTGCATGCACCCCTATACTGGTGCTGATCACAGGAACCAGCATTCTCATGGCCCTTGGACCCCTGCGGTGTCACCACTCTGCCCAGTTGAGTGACCAACAACCATTCTGAGGGAATTCCCAAGACATGAGATTTTTCAGTTCTAAAACCTGGACAGTCCCGGGTAAACGGAGACACGTTGTTTCTACAGACTAGCTAGCCCAACCCTAAAGCAGTACTACCCCCACTTCTGCCACCGCCACTCCAGTGGCTGCAGCTGCCCGTGAATGGTCTCCCTTCCCGCCCCCCCCCCCGCCTCCACTGGCACCCTTCCAAATTCTGGTCTCTGCTCAGCGCAGCCTGTCAGTCTTTTATTACCCTCCTCCACGCCCCCTCGAGAGCTATTTCACACTTCTCCCATTCCCTAGAACACCCCTCTCATACACCACCCTCCTTTCCCGCCACAGATGCGTTTGCTCCTCCCAAAGCATGAAGGTTGCTTCCTCCCTGCTTGACCACTTCCCACCAGACCTATACACATGCAGTCCCTCTCGCTTGCTCTGTCCTTCTGTCCTTGCCCTGTATCTACAGTCACTCCAATCCCACTGGCACCTTGCCTGCAACTTGATAGCACTTGGTCTCTCAGAACCCTCGCTCACCCTCCGCCATCCAGCTACCACTCTCCCTTTTCCCATTCCCATCCAAATAGCTCTAAGGAGCTGTCTCTACTTCCTTTTCTCACCTTTTTGAGTCACTCCTCATCTCTGGACTTGAGCTTCTGCCTCCTCTAAAACAGCTCTCCACATCTCTGATGCCCTACTAATTATGCCAAACCCAGGGGATATTCAGTTTCCTTTGAGTGTTTTACAGACATCAGCTGATTTGAGCAAAACTATCCGTGTGTGATAAAGTAAAATAAAATGACACATCAACCTAGTAAGATAGGTAGGCTTCTTACCCTATTTTACAGCTGAGGAAACTGAGAAACAGAGAGGTCAAGTAACTTGCCCGAGGTCACACAGCAACCCATGATAGAGCAATGGCTCAGAAGTCTGTGCTCCTCACACTCCTCTCTGGTACCTCTCTTCTGCTTTCACTGCTGATGTCCCTTCCCTTCCTCCTAATCTTTGTGTCCCCAACACCTAGGAGAGAGGGTCAAACACCCAGGGAGTGCTCAACAATGTTTTGTGCGCTAAACGAACTGAATGCCTGTGGCACATTCTGGGAAGTCACAGACTAGGGGAAGAAAAGCAGAGGCCACCTGTGTGTTGGATGGTATGTGGAACGTGCTCAGAGGGCTCGACGGCAGTGATGAGAAATAACCGTAACGGCTACACGACAGTGGCCACCATTCGTTGAATTCTAATATGTACCAAGAACTGTACCAAATAGTTTGTCTGTCTCATTCAGTCTTCAAAATAATCCTCCCAGGTAAGTATTAGTCTAAGTTCATTTTCTAGATCATGAAACCAAAGTTCCAAGAGGTCCTTAGGGAAAGAAAGCCTTGCATAGAGTGCAAGGTGTTTAGGAAGGCTTCCCAGAGGAGGTGCCACCTGAGCAGGGTTTTCAAGCACAAGTAGGAATTAATCAACTAAGGAGCACAGGATAGGCCAGGGGAAGGGCATAGTGTCTGCAAAGGCTCAGGGTCAAAAGGGCATGTACCCTTCATGGGTAGATGGGCCAGCAGGAGGTCAGAGAATGAAGTGGGGAGTGGGAGAGGTGAAGCTTTCAAGGGAAGCATATTTTAAGGACGAAATTTCAAGATCATGGGCCGTGGCTCTCAAACTGGTTTACATCAGAATTGCAAAACTGTGATCCTGGGCCTCCTCCCTACATAATCTGAATCAGTAGACCTAGGACAGGGCTCAGTAATTTTGTTTGCACATAAGTGTGCGTATACCTTATCAAGGCTCAAATACACTTAAAGAGCTTTATGAAATATAATTGACATACAATAAACTACACATGTTTACAGGATACAATCTGATAACGTTTGGCATAGAATACATGTCTGTGAAACCATCACACAATCAGGAGAGTGAGCATGTAATCCCTCCCTCCCACCCCATCCTCACTGATCTGCTACCTGTCATTATAGATTAGCTTGCATTTTCTATAATTTTATAAGTGGAATCATAATATATATACTTTATTGTCTGGCTTCTTTCACTAGACATAATTATTTTAAGATTCATTTCAAGGTAGACACATGTTGTTTCTATCAATAATTCATTCCTTTTTATTTTATAGTAGTATTCCATTGTGTGGATGTACCATACTTTATTCATCCATTTACCTGTGGATGGACTAATAATGCTGCTGTGAACATTTGTGTCCAACTCTTTTAATAGGGATATGCTTTCAATGGTCTTGGGTAAATATCGAGGAGTAAGATGTTAGATATGGTAAATGTGAGCTCAACTTTTTAATAAAATGCCAAATTATTTTCTAAAATAGTAGTACCATTTTATATTCAAACCAGCAGGTATATTCAGTATAAAGAGTGGTATCTCATTGTGGTTTTTAATTTTCATTTCCATGATAACTAATGATGATGCTCATCTTTTATGTTCTTATTTGCCATCCCTATGCATTCTTTGATGAGGTATCTATTCAACTCTTTTGTCCATTTTTAATTGGGTTATTTTCATGTTATTGGGTTTTGAGAGTTCTTTATATAGTCTGGATACAAGTCCTTTATTAGCTATATATATTGCAAATATTTTTTCCAGTCTATTGCTTAACTTTCAGTTTTCATACAAAGTCTTTTGAACAGAAGTTTTAAACATAAGTCCAATTTATCAAATGTGCTTTTGCTGACTGTGCTTTTGGTGACATATCTAAGAAGTCTATGCCTGGTCATGAAGATTTTTTCTTGTGCTTATTAAAAAAAAAAAAGAATACACACACACACAACATATAGCTTTAGGTTTGCATTTAGTTGTATGACCCATTTGAGTGCATCTCTCTATATAAAGTATGGATCCAAGTTTTTAGGGTTTTGGTGCATCTCTCTATATAAAGTATGGATCCAAGTTTTTAGGGTTTTGGTATGGTATGGTATTATTTTATTTTTGCATTTGGATATCTGGTCGTTCCAGCCTTTGCTAAAAAAGGTATATATATAGATGTTTTCTTCATGACATTACTTTTTCACCTTTGTTAAAAATCAGTCGTCCATATACATGTGGGTCTCTTCCTGGACTCTTTGTTTGAGCTCTTTATTTTGTTTCATTTATTTGTCTTCATGCCAATATCATGGGGTTTTTTACTATATGTTTATGTCTTGCAATCAGGTAGTGTGAGCCCTCCAATTTTGTTCTTCTTTTTCAAAATTGTTTTAGCAATTGGATTCTGTGCATTTTAGTATGGATATTAAAATCAACATATCAATTTCTACAAAAAAAAAGGCCTTTTGGCATTTTGGTAGGGATTGTGTTGTATCTATAGATCATTTTGGGGGCACTGACATCTTAACAATATTGATTCTTCCAACTTCACTTTTTAAAAGTTTAATTTCTCTTAGCAATATTTTATAGTTTCAGCATACAGGTCTTTTACAACTTTGCTCAGATTTATCCCTAAGTATATGTTTTATATCTTTTGATACTACTATAAGTGGTAAATTTTTAAAATTTCTATTTACAACTGTTTGTTCCTAGTATGTAAAAATACATTGAATTTTTGTAGATTGATTTTGCATCCTGCGACTTTGCAAAACTTATTTATTATTTCTAGCAGCTTTTTTGTAGATTCCATTAGATTTCCTACTTAGAAGGTCACATGTGCGAACAGACAGTTTTACTTTTTACTTTCCAATCTGAGTGACTCGTTTCTTTTCCTTTCCTGATCTCATTGGCTTTAACCTCCAATACAATATTGAACAGAAGTGGCAAGAACGGATATTTCTGTTTTATTCCTGATCTCAGCAGGAAAACATTTGGTCTTTCATGATTAAGTATGATGTCCGCTATCGAGATTTTGTAGATGTCCTTAATCAGTGTGAGCAAGTTCCTTTTGTTAATAAGTTGCTGACTTATATTTTTTAATCAGGAATGGATGTTGGATTTTGTCAACTACATTTTCTGTATTTAGTGAGATGATCATATATGAGTAGGGAGGTTGTTGTTTTTTTTTTCTTTGTTTTGTTTTTGTTCTTGTTTTATTTGTTAATATGGTGAATCATGTTGATTGGTTTTTGAATGACAAACCAAGCCTGCATTTCTGGGAAAAACCATGTTTGGTCATTATCCTTTAAATTTATTGTTGAACTCATCTGTGTTCATAAGGGCTTATTCTATTTTTTTTTATAATGCCTTTGTCTGCTTTTGGTATCAGGGTAATACTGGCCTACTGAATGGATTGGGAAATATTCTTTTCCCCTACTCCTGAAAACTTTATAAAAGAATTTGTATTGAATTGGTACTATGTCTTTCTTAAATGTTTTACGGAATTCAGTGTGGGAAGATTTTTATAATTTATAAATTCAATTTCTTTAGTAAATAAAGGGTTATTCAGGTTAACTATTTCTCCTTAAGTTTTAGTAATATGTGTCCTTCGAGGAATTTGCTCAATTCATCTAAGTTGTTAGATTTATTAGCATAAAGTTGTTCATAAAATTCCCTCATTATCCTTTTATTATCTGGAGAATCTATAGTAATACCACCTCTTTTATTTCTGATGCTGGAAATGTGTATCTTCTCTATTTTTTTTCCTGAACAATCTCAGCAGAGGTTTATTATTCTTATTGATCTCAGAGAAACAGCTTTTGGTTTCAATGATCCTCTCTACTCTTTTTTGATATTCTATTTCATTGATTTTCACTTTGATCTTTATTATTTCATTTCTTCAGCTTATTTCAGTTTTATTTTTTTTCTCCTTTCTAGTTTCTTGAGTTGGGAGCTGAGGTCATTGATTTGTGACTTCTTTCTTCTAATATAGTCATTTAATGCTATAAATTTCCCCATAAATACTACTTTAGCAGCATCCCACAAATTCTAATGTTGTATTTTCATTTCATTCTATTCAAAATATCTTCTAATTTTATTTTTTTCAATCCATGGGTTACTTAGAAGTTGAAGTATGTTATTTAGTTCCTAAATATTTAAAGATTTTATAGAGATTGTTCTATTATGGATTCAGAATTTAATTCCAGTTTGATTTGAGAAAATACTTTGTACGCAGTTAATTGTTTTAAATTTATTGAGACTTGTTTTATGACCCAGATCTTGGTAAATGTGCCAAATGTACTTGATAAGAATGTATATTTTGCTGTCATTAGGAAGAACGTTCAATAATGATGCCGGTTGAGTTAAGTTGCTTGGTAATGTTGTTCAAATATCCTATATTCTCACTGATTTTCTGTCTACTTATTCTATCAATTTTCAATTAAACAGCCAGGAGTTCTTGCCTGATGTGAGAGTAAACATTAAATAATCCCACAAATAAATCTATGACTATCAATGACGATACATACTAGACATTTACTCTGACAGGAATTAGAGAATTAAATATCCTCTAACTCTGAGACTAAACAGCATAGAATCACAGGAAGCCCTATGTAAGTGTTGGCTTCTATTATTATATTATTAACATTCTTATCATTATTATTTGTTCTATTATTTATTCATTTCACATTTCCTGAGCACCCACTTGTATCTTGTCCTTGCACTTAGAATCTGACTCCACTTTGGGCTGTGCAAGAAGGCAAAGTTGCACAAAATGGGTCTTTGTCCTCCAAGCAGACAGACCATCCAATGCAGTGTGGGAAGTGCTATAATTAGAAACCAGGAGCCTAGGGTGGCACTGCCTGCCTTAAAAGCAGTAGGGGAGATCCAGGCTAAGAGAGGAGGGGTAGGGGTGCTTCCTGGAGGCAGTGGGAGTGCATTGGAACTGGAAGAGACTTGAAGGATTGAAAGCAAGCAAAGCTGCTGTGTTCATTCCCCTCATTCTCTTCTGCAGACCTCCCGGAAACTTGACAAATGTAAAGCTCCTCTCTCTAACCCCTTTCCCCAGCTCCCCAACCCACCTCTTGCCACTGCTCCCCCCCTTCACCCCTCCAACACTTGGTGGTGGAGGGTTTTGCTCAGCTGGGCCCCTGAGCCAATTAACACTCTTTGCATCTGAAAAGCTCAAATCAGCTTCTCCGAGGTGTTAGAGATCAGAGTAATTAAGGCCTCTTTCTAATGCAAATCTAAACCAGAAATTGAATGTTTGTCTCCTTGGAAAATTAGGGTCCCGATTTCTACAAGGAGGCAGCAAAATTCATCATGAGGAGGTGCTGGCTTTAAGAACTAGAAGCCAATTTGTTTGGACGCTCTCCAGAAGTATTTGATTCGATTAAATAAGAATTTACTCCCCGTGGCTGCGGAAGTGATATTCTGTAAATGCCAATCCAACCCGGTCTCTCCCTTGGTCTCTGATGCACTTGGAATAAAACCCAAAGCCCTTACCATGGTCTCAAGACCTGTAATCTGGCCCCTGCCTCCTCCAACTTTATCTCAGGCCCCTTTATAAAGTGCTTGTCACACTTTGCAATTATTTTATTTATTGGCTGGCCTCCGCTGCATCATTAAATAAATACATCCCTAATACTGCTCACCCTTAGAGCACAATGTATACAGTTGTCCAAGTGAAAACCAGCTCGATTGCAAATCAGCACTTGCAGTTAGGAAGGTGTTCTAGAGCATTCAGAATAGGGCTCATACTGAAAACCACCATTGTTTTCCCCTCAACGCCATTGCCCCTTCCATGCCCACCATGGAGGGGGCTGGTGTGATAGGGTCACAATCTCTCCCTTCTGGAGAACAACTGCTCTCTCGATGAGATGCCCCTCAGCTTCCTGAGCGCCCTGCAGAAAACGCTAATTTTTAAGCCAGACCCTCACAAACATTAACTTCCGAATGCAAAGAAAATTCCTCCAATCATGAGAACAGATGGACAGCAACAACATTTTATTTTACTAAGTTTTTATTCTTCGTTTTCCTGTCTCCTCAGTTGGAATGCATGCTTCAGAAAAGACAGGGACCCCCGATGATCTCAGTCACCGCCTATTCAAAGGGCCCAGAACAGTGCCTACCACGTGAGAGACATTCTGAAACATAAATATCCTGAATAAATGGATTTTCTGAAACTGTCCTGTGTAGGCTTGAGTCAGCACCATGGGTGCAGAGGTGCACAAACCCAGATTTCACCTTGGAGGAGCTCATAGCCCAGTGCGGGGACGCGTAGAACCAAGGACTCATTTGTCTACTGAGCACTTAAAGCACCTCCTACTGTGGAGTCAGAGTCCAAGTGCAAGGACAAGATATAAGTAAATTCCATCTACCCCGTGGGTTTGTGGGGAAGAAAGGAAGTGAGAAATGACCATCTTCCCATTGTGGGAAGGGATCCTAGCACCTCATTTAGTCACCAAGCACTGTTGGAACCAGACATTGCTCTGGGTACCTGAGACTACATTGATGAATGAAGGCCGTCTTTTGTCCTTAAGTGAATCAGTCTGATAGATGGCAAAAATGGGCAAAAATAGAACGAATAAGCAGATAAAAATAAAATAAAAGGAATCCACACCATAATACCATGTCACGTGGTAACAACAGACATAATTACGAGTCCAGTCCTCCCACAAAAGTGGGAATGATTTACCACAGTGAGACTTCTTGGGAGAGACGATGCTGAGTTGGGTTTTGACAAACAAATGGGAGTTTTGCAGGCAAAGGAGAAGAAAATGGCATTCCAGGCCAAAGGCACACCAGGTGCAAAGGCATGGCAATACAAACCAGCATGATGTGTTCAAAGAACTGCAAGTCATTTGGGGTCACTGCCAAAGTGCAAAGTGAAGGGAGAGATCTGGAGGATACAGGAGAAGAAGCAGGGACCAGATGCTGAAAGGTTTTGCCTGGACTTTATGCCTCAAACTACCGGGGACCAGTGCTGGGGTTTAAGTACAAGAATGATGAACCAGGTTTTGCCTCATAATAAACCACCCTCAATCTCAGTGGCTTAAAATAACAGTGTTTTTGACTTACACCTCTGGGGGCAGCTGAGGGTTGGTCCGTCCTGGCTGAGCTGCTTTGGCTCTTCTCCACGAGTCTCATCTTCCTCCTGGGGCGGGCAGGCCAGCCTGGGCATGTCTTGCTTGTTGCAGAGGCAGAAGCACAAGGGTGCAAAAAGAGACATGCAGGGCCTGGGCTCAGACTGTCACATCGTCGCTTCCACCTCATTCCGTCGACCATATGAAGTCAGGTGGCCTAGTCCAGATTCAAGGGCATGCACCTGCAACGTCATATGACAACGGCCATGGGTATGGGAAGAACGGCAGAACTGGGTCCAGCAGCAGACCCTAGCACAAGTGATGTGACCAGATCTCTGCGTTAGGTCTCGGCAGCAACGTGGAGGGTGGATGAGAGGGGTTAAGGTAGGCTTAGAGAGCCAGGCATGAGCTAAATGAATGCCCCAGGATCCTACAAGTCACTCTTTCCTCTATTCCAAAAACTGGGATTTTGCCAGATCAGGCAAGGGGTGGGGGTGCTTATCTTTATTCTTTTGTTCGATCCTAAGAGCTCAGCCTGAGCACTTCAGTGCTTGCAGTAGTGAATAAGGAACCTTTGAAATAAGCAGATAAAGGCTAATATTCAATAAACTAGTGAACAAGGGTTTTCGTTAACTCTCTTGGAAAAGACATCTTGGAGACAAAAACAGAGCTGAGCTGCAATATTGGATAAGCCCCACTGATCACACAAAAAAAACCCTAACATAGGTAATTGACTATTGGCAAACGCAACAGAACCAAATAAAGCAAGTAATTAACAATTATTGTGCTCGGAGGTAATGGAACCACAAATCCAGGCTGTCTAGGTGTCTGTCTCAGGCATTGATAAGAACAAAGTGTTTGTTAGTGGGTGAGTAACCCAGGTGTGAAATTCATTTTATTAGACTAGATCTAAATATAAGCTTGAACCAGACAGTGGCAAAGAACAGAATTCATCGCCACTTGCCCACTGGGGCGCACAGGGAATTAAGTCGAGGCTCCGGTTTTTGTTTAAGAGGGGGGACTCGTGGTAGAGTGTTTACAAAAACAGCCCCAACTATTCCTCTTTCTGTATCTATGCTGCTTTGCAGATGAGACTTGGCAGTTCTTCTTATCAAGACATGCGGTCTATTGCCCCACCCCTTGAGACTGTAACTGGTTTTGACCAATAGATGGTGGCAGGGGTGACAGTATGCTAGTTCCAAGCCTAACCCTCAGGAGGCATTGCACCCTGCCACTCACTTTCTTTGGACCCTTGCCCCTGCCGTGTGAACAAGCTGAGGCTCCTGGGGATGAGTTAATGAGTCACCCCGGTTGTCCGAGCAGCAGCCCCAAATGTGAGGAGCTCAGCCCAAATCAGCAAAGCCAACCTGCAGCTGACCCACACCTCATCTCAAAAGCAAGAGGAATCCCAGCAGAGTTCAAAAAACCTGCTGGCTGAGCCCAACCTAAAGAGCCAACCTAGAGAATCTTGAGGTTAATAAAGGGTTGCTATTTTAAGCCACTAGTTTTAAAGCGATTTGTTACACAATAATAAATAACAGCTGTCGGAATATTCTGCACCAAAACAATTGGAAATACACTAGCACTTCGATAAAATAATGAAATCACTGTTGCTAATTACTGGGCACCTACTATCCCCCGGGAACTTTGTGTATCTGAAATTTTTCTGGGAATTTCATATTCATCACCTTACCTCACCGTTGAAACTCTGCAAAGCACAAGTATTCTCACCCTTATATGAATGAGGCGCATGAGGAAACTGATGCGGGGAGACGGTTTAGGCAACTTGCCTAAGGTCGCACAGCTATTGTACAGAATGCCATACCCATCCTGAGGCAAGTGGGGCTTCTCAGAGGTTAAGGGAGAGGCCTCGGCCACATCCAATTTTTGAGGCGCTTGGTATACTAATAAATGAAGATATAAACAGGTATCCGAACTGTGATACATTTTAAATCTTTACATTTATCAACTGACCACTTTTAATAGTAAAGAAAAAGGCAATGCAACATAATTGGTCATTGCAAGATTACAGCATTTGTTTTAAAAGCATATTAATTTATAGTGCGCTAAAAGTGATGTGGTTCGGTAATGGGATGCAAATGTTACTTTGTCAGCAGAGTATTTTCTGCTTCCATCTGGTCAGTGTACCCATGTGATGGGACATAAAACCCATAGAGCCTCCTTTGGAGATAACATCAAAAGATGAAATATGAGGCCTTTTGTGAGGTCAGGCCCAGCCACAGGGCCCTCCTGGCCATCCCCCACCCCAGCCTAGCCCCCAAGAGGCACCTGGGCATGGGCCGAAGGAATCCATTCTGTATGTTCAAACAGCCCTCAGCTGAGCGATGAGGGAGGGCTCTTATGGATATTGAATTTCCTGCTCTCATCGGAGAATTAAGCCATCTTTATCTTCTATCACAAAATGCCTATATTCTGGGATATTTCATCCCACTGTGTCCAGTTACAAACCAACCTGGACACTTCCTGCCTCTAGACAACTCAGGTCTTTGACACAGACTACAAAATGTAGGATGGAAAATGTAACGAGGTTTTGAAGCGACAGTCTCACGACTTCCTAACAGTTTTATAAGCTTAGGAGTAGAGGGGGCCCAAGAAGTTTGGCTTGAAGGCAGAGGAATGCTGAGGAGACCCAGAATAACTGGGGTGACTTAGAAGCATTAAGTCTTGGCATCCTCTTCCATCAGGGCCCTCCAAGCCCAGCTAGTCCAGGAATGACGAATACATGACCCATGGGCCACCCTCTTCCCAGCGCTAATCTACTACCAGACGGTCTTCGACTGAGTGCAAAAGCAACTTCGAATCCTTCTGTACACAGCCCTGGAGGCAGCCTCTACCCATCAGCTGATCATTCCTGATGGTTTTCATGACTCCCATTTCACAAAGGAGAAACGGAGGCACAGGGAGGGTAAGAGACTTATCCACGGAGAGCTTTCACGCCCCTTTGAGCTCTCCCCTAAACCACACAGCCTCCCTGTCACTTTCACGTGGTCATAGAGGACAAACGCTTTTATGTCCCAACTATAAGTCACAGAACGACTCCAGTTTACGGGATGAGGTTTAATAAGCAATGTCATTTCGTCTGTTTCCAGTTCAAATTGTTATTGGCCACGCTTTAAAAAGCAGATTTTTATTATCATAATAAAAGAACACATAAATGGTTAATAGATTGTGCCGGCACACTTAGTAAAACCTTAAGGAATTCATTCCTTCACCTGTGCGCCAGGCTGGGTGCTAAGCATAGAGTTTTGAGGACACAAAGGACATCCCAGGTGCCCAGGAAGCTAAAATGCCCAAACCTGACATTCTGCTTAATCAGGGGAGGGAGTGGGGTAAGAGCTGATCTCACAAACAGGCTCAGTTCAACTCCCCCCATCTCAGGGCCAAAAGGGACCCAGAGATTCCATACATACCACCCCTCACCCCATCCTCTGTGCAATCCTCTCTAGAAGCCTCTGACAAGACCCTGCTTACACACCTCCAGAGACAGGGAGGTCACTACCTCCCAAAGCTGCCAATTACATCTTCAGATGGCCTGCTTCTACACA